>CM034352.1:7421096-8160002 GCA_019925275.1 Mytilus edulis
ATATGTAATATTTATAAAGGGGGATTACTCATTTTTGACATTGTTTCTTATCATGTATTAAAATTTTGCATTAGAATCTTAGGAAGTTATGATTTATCAAACACATATGAAATTATTGCCATTCAACATACATCATCATGTTTTATTGGTGATAGACATATTAACAATTTAAGGGTTCATCTTAAGGTAGATCAGTATCCTCTTATAAAATGTAGGTCACTTTGACCTATATTTATGAATTTACTATTTTAACTCTGATGAATGGATCCATCTTGATTATTACAGCCAGTGCAATATATAGAAGCTTCCTTTTAAAGTAGCTGTAAAGTAGTCTGACATACAATCTCTTCATAAAATTCAAATAGTCATGTAACTTTGAAGATGCAATGAGCAAGAATTTGTGTCTATAAGACAGCCACACTATCACATTTCAATATTGAGGGAACCTCTAAATTAGGGTCAAAGTCCAAATAACGTACTCATTCAAATGAACATGAGCACTAGGTTTCAAGCTGATATGACCAAGTTTGTGGAAAACTACCATAACCAAAACAGTTTTAATCATTAAAAATATCAAAGATCAATGATTTAAGCGAGTTTTAACAATATTGTAAACAGAAATAAGTCCTCAAAAAATAACATCAATTTTGATTTTTTTTGGTAGAGAATTAAATTTTTCTTACCTGTCCCAAGTTTGGGAAATGGATTAACACTAAATGGTTTCCTCTCAGAATTTACTCTCTTAATTTTCTTGGTATGAATTTTAGGTAAGACATATTCATCCACACTAAGTCTGCGTAATATAAGCGTAGGTTGTTGATTAGATGACATATTCATAAGTGCATCATGATTTCGGTAAAGTGCTAGAACTGATGTCATTATGGAATTAATGTAAGACCAATGTTAAACCATTGCACACATTTCAACAGACGACATGGTGGCGCGAGGCAAACAAAATATATTAATATCTATGTATATCCTAACTTCTGATCAGCTTAGTCTTGTTCAATGCAGTGAAAAAAAGATTACCTAAAATCCTAATTCATAATCCAAAATTAAATCTAATAATGTCCTATACAACAAGCACTGAGTTTAAAAATTTAATAATATATATATATAGTCAGGTTCTATTTCCAATGCATGTGTACTTTTATCTATAACAGTTTTTATTTTATATTAATATTCGTGTTGAAAAAGTATTTAATTTCTTTGGCAGTAATGATATATGGTTCACAGGTACATAGTGAAATATAATAAAGTCCATATTTGTAATCAAATGAGGATTTAACTAGGATATAAGTGTAGGTAATGGGGCTCCATAATATTAGTAATATAATCAAAGCTCAATATTTTTGATATTCTTGGATTTTGAAGACACTTGAAACTGTTAAAACTGAAGACAAAAATTTTACACATTGAGAATGGAAATGAGGAAATGGTCAAAGAAACAACAACCTGACCATAGAGCAGATAACAGCTGAAGGTCACCAATGGGTCAAAGAAACAACAACCTGACCATAGAGCAGATAACAGCTGAAGGTCAACAATGGGTTAAAGCTTGTTGTCTGTTTCGAAGTATTTCTTAAATATTTTTTTATAAATATCTTTCCATTGAAAACTCAGCCTATTTCCCATTGGAAAGAATATTTTTTTTATTGAAATAAACATGAAATTAATCTTAATGATTTAAATCACTCTTTTATATATTTAAAAAAAAAACCAAAAACAAAATTATTGAAATTATCAAATAACTAAAAACATTTCAATATAATTTTTAGGTGGAGTCATGAAAATTTCATAAACTTTTGAATAACAAGAGCAAAGTTACTCAATAGTTATACATGCAAGTTAACAATTTTTATAATAAAATGTATGAGTCTAAAAAATGACTTTTTATATTAGAACCTCCATGGTCTAATTGATATGTTAATAAGTTAACCTTCTCCTAATGAGCCTCTGAACTGTTGAAAGTTTAATCAGGTATTATGATAATATTGACTAAATTATGCTAACCTTTGTGATCATTCTTATTTCTATATGAAAGACATTTAATCTTTTTCAACACTTTTGTCCCCTTTACAAATGATTTTCCTCTTATCGCAGAGTAATTAATACAAGATATTTAACACTACAGTACTTACATTACAAGTTGTGCCATTTAAATCATAACAACGATATTGACTTATTGTGATTCAGGTCAATAATATTACCTTTTCACTTCATTTTTGAACAACGGGATAAGATGAAGATTTATACTTATATTGTAAAATATTGATCTTTAAAATAATGAAGTCATCTGACTTTCTCTATAAAGTAAACACACGAACAATAACATTTTGCATTGTGAATACAGAAAAAGTTGACAACATTATATTAAGAGTCTTTAAACCTTCTTACAAATAAATTCTTATAAAAAAACTTTTAGTAAATTCAATTCTAACACTGGATGAATATTCATATACATGTATTTAAATAAGAGGACCAGCATGGGTGCATTATAACTATAAAGCCAAGTTGGGACCCTGCTAAAAACCCTGCTAAAAACCTGAAAAGAATGATAAACCTGGACATTGTGTTTAAGAGAACATAAGTATTTGTTAGAAAAATATAACTTATTTACATCAAGCTTACATCCAAATTTCAGGAAGCTCTGGTTCATAATTCCTTAGGAAAGTATGACACAAATTTCCTGTGACAGAGGGAGGAACAGACTGAAAAACTATGGGAAAAGTAAGGACAAAGTGCAACCAGAAAACCCCTCCTTTCAAGTAAGGGTATAAAAATGGGTAAAAATTGTGTATAAAGGGCATTTACTGCTATCAGGAACCAATAAAATTTCAGTCATGTGACTAATTTGTAGATCCCCTAATGCTGATCATTTTTTGCTCTTAAATTTTCTGTCTATCTATTAGAGATATAAAATTGTTTTCAACATAAAGGCCAAAAACATTAAAATGGGAGAAAATAGTTTTCCAAATAAAGGCCAAAAACATTAAAATGGGAAAAAGTGTCATTAAAAGGGCTATAACTCCAATGATCAGTAAACTTAAATGGCTTAAGACATATAACCTAGATCTTTCAATGCTGCACATGTTGACAGACAACATACAGCCAAAAGAAATGAGTTAAAAGCATGTTTTAGGGGCAATAACTCCTGTGATGAGTCATTTTACAATTTTAGTTTATACTGATGACAGGCAGCTGATCTTTATGAGATTCTCAGATTTTTTATCTCAGATTTTCATAATCTAACCAATTTTCAAGATATTAGACCCTTTCTTACCCTCTATATTATACAACCATATAATAGTTATAATAAAAGTGAGTACCTATTTTTCACAGCTCTTTTATCGTATCAAGCCATTGAAGTCAGAAATTAAATGAAATCAATACAATTGTCATGTTCCTTTCATATATTATATCTAAACTTAAATTAATTGGGTCATCATGACCAATAGTAAGTCTTGGATACCAACTACATATGTTATGGATAAAAGTATTATTTGATAAGATTTTTAAACATTATTATTTCAAGCAACAAGCTTGTATTAAAGATTTAAACCTATTGTTCTTTTGGTTAATAATAAATTCACTGGAAGTAATCTTTTTCTCCAATAAATATGCCATATCATATGCACTTAGTATATGTACTGAAAGAGCATGCACCTACACTACTAGTTGAGCATTTGACTATGGAATATCATGCAGCATGTAATTATATTTGTCCCAATATGATACGGTTTCATCATTATTTATGGGATACTAATTTTTGCAGATTTAGTGAGGAGAGGCACATCAAGTTTTTGAGTTCCATGACCTTCAGTTGTATAGATAGGAAAAAAAGACGGAACAATGATATTAAATATCATCGGAACTCTTAAAGGTTTGTTAAACAGAGGAATATAAACCATAAAAAATAACTGAATCATCGTAGATTCTTTAACATGTTTAAAACTATCAGCAAATTTACTCTCAAAAAATGGAATTTTACCAGCATACAGATATTTATTTGGCAGAAGTGATTAGGTTAGTTAATAACAATGAGGCTAAAGGCAAACTCAGTGTGAAAGCTATTTCAATTTTTGGTAGGTACTTAGTAAGGTCAAACGATGTTTATGTTTTTAAATATCTACCCAATAAGCGTAAATGATTAACACTCTTGGATTTCGGTATAAATAAATATGAGGCCCCTTGAATATTTCAGAATTACTTAAAAGTTTTTACCTATGAAAGCCTTATTATAACCCCACCCACACATAAAGGTTCTTAAACACAGACTAAAATGAATTACTCTCAGTCCTGTTCATTGTGTCTTTTTGTGTCGGGATGTATAAGTATCCGGCCACGTCCACTTATATTTTTGTCCATCTGATGAGTTAAGCCTTTTTCAACTGATTTTTATTTCGTTCTTATGTTGTACTGTAATACCACTGTCCCAGGTTAGGGGGAGGGTTGAGATCCCGCTAACATGTTTAACCCCGCCACATTATTTATGTATGTGCCTGTCCCAAGTCAGGAGCCTGTATATTCAGTGGTTGTCGTTTGTTTATGTGTTACTTATTTGTTTTTCGTTCATTTTTTTACATAAATAAGGCCGTTAGTTTTCTCGTTTGAATTGTTTTACCTTTTCTTATCGGGGCCTTTTATAGCTGACTATGGGGTATGGGCTTTGCTCATTGTTGAAGGCCGTACGGTGACCTATAGTTGTTAATGTCTGTGTCATTTTGGTCTTTTGTGGATAGTTGTCCCATTGGCAATCATACCACATCTTCTTTTTTATATTATTCATCACATTTTAGTATAATTCGAAAAAACAACTATCTTAACTCGTATTTTTTTTTCATTCAACAACAGTGTGACAGTCTTGTGTATAGTTGTGAAGACAATGGATGTACAACATGAGATATATTGAGGCAAGAATTTACTGCTGTAAATTCAGAAATTATTGTGTGCATTTATTATTGTGATTTCGTCAATTTAGACTTAAATGTGATTTTCATTTTTACGATTTTGAGAAAAATCCTGTTTAATTCATATAAAAAATTTCAAATGCAAATTTAAATTTATTGTGTTGACAACTCTGTCTCATTTTTCACAATAAAAAAAACCTTGCAATAATTTCTGAATTTACAGTATATTTTGCATAACTAAATGCCACAAGGAGTAAATAGTCTTTCAGGGGTCATAATTCCTATAAAGATTATATACTGATGAAATTGATCATGTTGACTTTAAATATTAGTAAATCTTGCAACGCTGATTTTTTTTTGTGTTTGCAGATTATAATCTATCTACTAAAGTTTGCAAAAACATAAAAATAGAAAAAATTCATAAATAAACTGTTATAATAGAGATATGTCTCGCCTTTTTGTAATTTCATCTTAAACTTATCTTACCACAAACTACCGGTAATACATGTTAACTAAGCAAAAGTTTCGATAGACCATGACTAAAGGATTGGGGCCAAATATTCTCCATAAAATTGAGATGTGCTATTGCCTAACAACTGAATACCAATTAACATTAGCTTACCACTCACGGTTCCCTTTTGAACTGACCAAATCACAAACTAAAACATGAAAACGACATCAAATTTAAGAAGTCAATTGACTGTGACTAAGGGAGTGGGGCCAAATAATCTTTATTGAAATGCCAACGCCGCAGGAAACAGCATACCTATGTCTCACTTTTTGACTCTGTCAAGGCAAGACAAAAATAGTCTTTGAAGGGCAATAACTTCTATAAAGAATCCAATGATGATTTCAGCTATGTTGACTTATTTGTTAATCTTTTCAATTTGACTCCAATTTGTTTTTATCTATTTGTGTATATATAGGTTCTGCAAAAAACACTAGAATGGGTAACATAAGTCTTTCAGGGGCAACATCTCCAATAAGGTGACAAGTGAATATTTCCTCAGTTTGAAAAAAATAGAGATCTGGTCTGGTGTTCAGCTTTGCAGTAAACATTTCCTTTTTATTTTCTCTATAAAAAAGGGTAAAATTGTCTTTTAAGGGCAATAACTTCTATAAGGACTCCCATGTTGATTTGGAGTATATCGACTTTTTTGTACATCTTATCCTGCTGATAATTTTTGCTTGCTACATGTATTTACAGTTTCTTTCTATCTACGACAGTTTCTATACTGTGTGAATACAAAACTGGATTAAAAAAAAATCAAGGGCAAAAACTACTTTATCAATGGACAAATGACAATTTCAACCGTTTTTACTTATCTGTACATTTTATCCTGCTTATTCTTTCAGATGATTACAGTTTCAGCCAAAATAAACCCCCATACACAGCCTCTTTTACTGTTAATAACACCTTCAAATAGTCTATTTCCAGTCTAATTTGTAGAAAAAAAGCCATAGGAAATATTCATCGTTTAAGAACATTAACTCCTGTAAACAGTAAACTCATTTGTAGATCTATTCATGCTGGTCATTTTTGCCTGTATATTTATACTCTATTAATTTTACTAAGATGATAGCAGAAATTAAAAAAAAAAGAAGATATAGATCATCATTAAAGGGGAATAACTAGGTATAAGTACATGTAGATGTCTGACATTTATGGTCAAAATGACAAGCAGGTAGATCATTAATTCTTTAGATTCTATATGTGGACAATGAAAAATATTTTTATTTAACCCCTATGTTTTACTTTTAGCAATAGTGGCCAATTTGCTTGGTGCGCAGGATCATCTTGTGTAGACCTGAATTCACATATCAATACAACAATACAGCCATGAAAAGACAGTAAATTCATTTAAATGGTGAATTTGCCTTAAGGTGTAATACCACCATTGATTTTCCCCTATTAGTCCTTGTTAAATTTGCACTTTTCAAAACTAGAGGCTCTAAAGAGCCTGTGTCGCTCACCTTGGTCTATGTGAATATTAAAGGAAGCAGATGGATTCATGACAAAATTGTGTTTTGGTGATGGTGATGTGTTTGTACATCTTACTTTGCTGAACATTCTTGCTGCTTAAAATTATCTCTATCTATAATGAACTTGGCCCATTAGTTTCAGTGGAAAATGTTAGTAAAAATTTACAAATTTTATGAAAATTGTTAAAAATTGACTATAAAGAACAATAACTCCTAAGGGGGTCAATTGACCATTTCGGTCATGTTGACTTATTTGTAAATCTTACTTTGCTGAACATTATTGTTGTTTACAGTTTATCTCTATCAATAATAATATTCAAGATAATGACCAAAAACAGCAAAATTTCCTTAAAACTAACAATTCAGGGTCAGCAACCCAACAACGGGTTGTCCGATTCATCTTAAGATAAATGTTGACCTGATAAACAATTTTATCCCATGTCAGATTTGCTCTAAATGCTTTGGGTTTTGAGTTATAAGGCAAAAACTGCATTTTACCCCATGTTCTATTTTTAGCCATGGCGGCCATCTTGGTTAGATGGCCGGGTCACCGGACACATTTTTTAAACTACTAACCCAAAAGATGATTATGGCCAAGTTTGGATTAATTTGGCCAAGTAGTTTCAGAGGAGAAGATTTTTGTAAAAGATTACTAAGATTTACGAAAAATAGTTAAAAATTGACTATAAGGTGTCAGACCACCAATTACTCCCTCCAATTTAGAACGTATGTAAAAGTAGTCCTACTTTGACACAAAATAGTGCTTTTGATGTCATTGTTTACTTAAACTATTCAACAAATTTGCAGAAATGAAACTTTTGGTGAAAGGGAAATATATTTAGACCATTTTGAGCCAAAATTCACTTGTCTATGAGTTTGCATTAAAATTCAGGATTAATGCGCTACATAGTACACTAATTTAAGATTTCCAGAAAACCGTGAGTTATTTTGGTAGTACCTGTCTTTTCAAAATCAGAAATTTGTTACAAGACTTTAAACATTGGTTGAAAATTGGCATGTAGGAAGGTGATACATGTACAATTCAGGATATACCTGGTTTCCTTGAAGTTAAACTTAAGGTAAAATATTTAGAGAGCTGTGAAAATTGCAAAATTTGGTTGAACAGATAGGGATTTTTAATTGGTGGTCTGACACCTATAAAGGGCAATAACTCCTAAAGGGGTCAACTGACCATTTCAGGCATGTTGACTTATTTGTAAATCTTACTTTGGTGAACATTATTGCTGTTTATAGTTTATCTCTATCTATAATAATATTCAAGATAATAATATAACCAAAAAGAGCAAAATTTCCTTAAAATTACTAATTCAGGGCCAGCAACCCAACAATGGGTTGTCCGATTCATCTGAAAATTTCAGGGCAGATAGATCTTGCACTGATAAACAATTTTACCCCCTGTCAGATTTGCTCTAAATGCTTTGGGTTTTGAGTTATAAGCCAAAAACTGCATTTTACCCCATGTTCTATTTTTAGCCATGGCGGCCATCTTGGTTTGATGGCCGGGTCACCGGACACATTTTTCAAACTACTAACCCAAAAGATGATTGTGGCCAAGTTTGGATTAATTGCGCCAAGCAGTTTCAGAGGAGAAGATTTTTGTTAAATATTACTAAGATTTACGAAAAATGGTTAAAAATTGACTATAAAGGGCAATAACTCCTAAAGGGGTCAACTGACCATTTCAGTCATGTTGACTTATTTGTAAATCTTACTTTGCTGAACATTATTGCTGTTTACTGTTTATCTCTATCTATAATAATATTCAAGATAATAACCAAAAACAGCAAAATTTCCTTAAAATTACTAATTCAGGGGCTGCAACCCAACAACGGGTTATCCGATTCATCTGAAAATTTCAGGGCAGATAGATCTTCACCTGTTTAACAATTCTACCCCATGTCAGATTTGCTCTAAATGCTTTGGTTTTTGAGTTATAAGCCAAAAACTGCATTTTACCCCTATGTTCTATTTTTAGCCATGGCGGCCATCTTGGATGGTTGGCCGGGTCACCGGACACATTTTTTAAACTCGATACCCCAATGATGATTGTGGCCAAGTTTGGTTTAATTTGGGCCAGTAGTTTCAGAGGAGAAGATTTTTGTAAAAGTTAACTACGACGACGGACGACGCCGGACGCCAAGTGATGAGAAAAATATAGATTCCTACACTGCAACAAGTGTATTATGATATTTCTCCACTCGAGACAGTTAAATTTTATTATTTAAAGCGCGAGGCTTGCCGAGCTCTTTAAATAACTAAAATTTAACTGTCGAGAGTGGAGAAATATCGTAATACACGAGTTATAGTGTCGGAATCTGTTTCTCTAATGATCTTTATCCTTCTTTTTCAAAGATTTTCAGAAACTTGTGTTCTTTATATGCGACGTCATCCGGCATGGTCGCCTTTTTTCATGACGTCACAATAGGAAAATTCAGAAGGAAACAAAACATTTAGACGTCATAATCAAATTTCGACTAATCATTTGCCGAGAACAGATTTTTCACTAGTGAGGAGAAATATTTTTCTCTCACCGGTCAGGAAATGTGAAAATAGCACAAAAATTAGAGAAGCTCACTTGGCCTTTTAGGCCAGGTGAGCTAAAAATGTGTAGAATTTATCTTTGTTTCAAATAAAGAAATACTTGGCATGAGTAAAGTTTGATCCTGTCCAGTACTATAGAAAAAAATTCACATAACATTTCATTGCATATAAGAAAATAACCATCATTGGAACTTAACCAATCAAATGTCTCCCCTTATTTTATCTGTATACAAGGTTTAGTCACCATGTAACCTCAAGATTACAAATTTTTCTATAGAAATCCCAAATAAAAAAATAATGGTGTTTTGAAATACCCAAGACAGATGTTTATGACACAGAAATGTTTTTACTGCAATAAAATGTAGGATTAATTACCTAAAACTGTCAAATTCAAGGGAATATTTTTTTAGACCTACTTTCGTATACAACCGGATGTGACGTACCATGATTTGGTGGTATTACACCTAAAATTTTAAAAATTCCACACAATGAATAAAAAGACTGATGCTAAGAAATAATAAAGAGAACAAGGCACATAAAAATATTTACAAATGAGCAGAGTCATTTTATGTTTATCTTATTACAAAAAATGTATTACTGGCAAATAAAATTGTTTTGGGTAATGTCTGTGTTCTAAAATAATTGAGCTAAACTGATCATGAAATGTCCTATTCTTTTTGCTAAGATTATAAATGTATGTAAATAACAGTTACTTTAATTCATTTCAATGATGACTTCTAAAGAAGGTTTCATAGAACTATGTCACACAAGGTTTTGTACTTTAACAAACATTGAAAAACATGAAAAATAAAAGAACATCTTTTTAATGAAACAAGACTCTTGTTTCAAAGCTATTACATTTTGTAATACAGTAAACAAATTGATATTAATACCACAAAGTACCAGACTCAACAATTTGCAATAAAAGTAAAAATATGCATTTTTTTCTATTTATGCAAAAATTACAACAGGATAGATTTCACCTTCAAAAACCTTTGAATTTTAAGAATGTCCTGAAATCACAACAATTAAACTAATGTTAGTGTTTATTTTCCCTGCATGGTGATTTACATATTGTTTATAGCATGTACATTATTTACAGCCATTACTTGATATCACAGATCTGCCTGCAAAATGAACAAGAGAAAGGTTTCACAATGTCTGGTCAAATGTCAACATTTTATCTGGCTCTTTGTGAAATTGTCATTGAACAGAATTTGAAAAAGATCTACATATTCTAGTTGTTATGACTGCTAGCTGCATTAAATATTCCAAAATGTTTTAGAAATTTGAATTGACCTGAAAAACACTTTTCATCTCATTACTGTCTACATGTAGACAATCGACCAAATATGCAGTCATTTTGCAAAATTTGTTGGGCTGACAAACTGATGAACAAAGTAGGAGTATAAAATATATACTTCACTAATCCTCTCATATCATGTGGTAATTTGTGAACAGAATAACTAGAGGCTCTAAAGAGCCTGTGTCGCTCACCTTGGTCTATGTGCATATTAAACAAAGGACACAAATGGATTCATGACAAAATTGTATTTTGGTGATGGTGATGTGTTTGAAGTTCTTACTTTACTGAACATTCTTGCTTCTTACAATTATATCTATAATGAACTTTGCCCATTAGTAACAGAGAAAAATATTTGGTAAAAATTTACATAAATTTACCAAATTAATGAAAATTGTTAAAAATTGACTATAAAGGGCAATAACTCCTTAAGGGGTCAATTGACCATTTAGGTCATGTGGACTTATTTGTAGATCTTACTTTGATGAACATTATCGCTGTTTACAGTTTATCGCTATCTATAATAGTATTCAAGATAATAACCAAAAACAGCAAAATTTCTTTAAAAATTACCAATTGGAGGGCAGCAACCCAACAACCGGTTGTCCAATTCATTTGAATATTTCAGGGCAGATATATATTGACTTGATTAACAATTTAACTCCTTGTCAGATTTCCTCTAAATGTTTTGGTTTTTTAGTTATAAGCCAAAAACTACATTTTACCCCTATGTTCTATTTTTAGCCGTGGTGGCCATCTTGGTTGGTTGACCGGGTCATGCCACACATTTTTAAAACTAGATACCCCAAAGATGATTGTGGCCAAGTTTGGAATAATTTGGCCCAGTAGTTTCAGAGGAGAAGATTTTTGTAAAAGATTACTTATATTTATGAAAAATGGTTAAAAATTGACTATAAAGGGCAATAACTCCTAAAAAAGTCAACTGACCATTTCGGTCATGTTGACTTATTTGTAAATCTTACTTTGATGAACATTATTGCTGTTTACAGTTTATCTCTATCTATAATAATATTCAAGATAATAACCAAAAACAGCAAAATTTCCTCAAAATTACCAATTCAGGGGCAGCAACCCAACAACAGGTTGACCGATTCATCTGAAAATTTCAGGGCAGATAGATCTTGACCTGATAAACATTTTTACTCCTGTCAGATTTCCTCTAAATGTTTTGGTTTTTTAGTTATAAGCCAAAAACTGCATTTTACCCCTATGTTCTATTTTTAGCCGTGGCGGCCATCTTGGTTGGTTGACCGGGTCATGCCACACATTTTTAAAACTAGATACCCCAAAGATGATTGTGGCCAAGTTTGGATTAATTTGGCCCAGTAGTTTCAGAGGAGAAGATTTTTGTAAAAGATTACTTATATTTATGAAAAATGGTTAAAAATTGACTATAAAGGGCAATAACTCCTAAAAAAGTCAACTGACCATTTCGGTCATGTTGACTTATTTGTAAATCTTACTTTGATGAACATTATTGCTGTTTACAGTTTATCTCTATCTATAATAATATTCAAGATAATAACCAAAAACAGCAAAATTTCCTCAAAATTACCAATTCAGGGGCAGCAACCCAACAACAGGTTGACCGATTCATCTGAAAATTTCAGGGCAGATAGATCTTGACCTGATAAACATATTTACCCCATGTCAGATTTCCTCTAAATGCTTTGGTTTTTGAGTTATAAGCCAAAAACTGCATTTTACCCCTATGTTCTATTTTTAGCTGTGGCGGCCATCTTGGTTGGTTGACCGGGTCACGCCACACATTTTTTAAACTAGATACCCCAATGATGATTGTGGCCAAGTTTGGTTCAATTTGGCCCAGTAGTTTCAGAGGAGAAGATTTTTGTAAAAGTTAACGACGCCGGACGACGGACGCCGGACGCAAAGTGATGGGAAAAGTTCACTTGGCCCTTCGGGCCAGGTGAGCTAAAAACAAAATACATAAAAGTTGAGTTTATTAATTGAATGTTTATTTACACATCTATTACAAAATAAAAATCCATCTATCATGTTGCAAGCTCTACAAAAATCATATGTAAGTCAGTTAGTATGAAAAAAAGCACAAAAACTTTGATGGGAAGTAAAATTTAGTGGTGAACTCTGAATCCAACGAAGTATTTGTACTGATAAATTTTTGAAAAAAATCAAACAAAAAAAGGACTGTTACAGTTTGGTTTGTCCATTAGCAGACATAGAAAATTTAAACAGGACAACCTCAAATGTACAGACCTACATCAATCATCATGTAGCACTGGTGTACTACTAGTACTAGTAGACAGAAGAACAGACCCATGTCTTTTATAATTACAAAATGTATAGACACTGGAGAACAACTTAAATGTTGTTTTCTTTTGTAGCGTGGCTTTGTTCGTATTATATATATATATATTATACAAATATAGCCTTTGTATGAGGTCGATACAAGGATATATTGACCTGAAAGAAGTATATTGACTGAGGACGAAGTCCGAGGTCGATATACTTCTTTGGGTCGATATATCCTGTATTGACCTCATACAAAGGCTATATTTGTTATATTATTAATTTCTGACCATATTTATATCAAAATCGTCATTTAAGTTTGTTGGAATTTTATAGATATTACATTGTCTTCTTGACAATAACAACATATTAGTTGTTATTTCATTTACTTTTTTTTTGGACATGTTATGTATTTGAAGATTTTTTTCGTCAAATAATCGATCACAGATATCATGTGTTTCAAAACGTTAAACAATATCCTGAAATTCATTACATGACGTCACAAAGTATATTGGTTTTTAGATATTCTAAAAATAACCGTGCAATATGCTTTTTGCAGGTCAATATGCGTTTTGCTATCCGCCGTTTTCTCTCTACCTTCGAAAATATAGTTTAACATGTGACTATCTCTAAACAAATCAAATTTGTTAAAATATACGAATTAATAATATATATATATAATATATATATATATATATTATGTTATAGATAATCGTTGGTGATCTCAACAAGATTGATTTTCTCGCTCGAGCCAAGTTGAGATGTCTGATGAACAATATTGATAATCTGTTTATCGTTATTTTACCTATGACGATACATGTATTGTTAATTTCATTTACAACAAGCATGTGTGCCCTTGTTTTTTAGCGATAATTTTTTTCATACATTGTATCACTCTACTCCAATGAGAAAGGAAATTATCAGTCAGTTAGATCAAAGGAAAATTTCGCAAAATAGCGAAAAAATGCATACATGTACAAAAATGTATATACAATGTATACAAATAGTAAATTAATAAAAAACAAACATCTTTGCATATTTCCTGTGTTTTATTCTACATTTGCCTACACTATATATATAAAATGTTTTATTGTCAAAAGTAAAAATAAACTTATTTCAGAGATAAAACAATGTAAAGGGAAACAACTCTTAACTTTTAATTGGTAAGATTTTCTCATTTATTGTAGGCTAGCTACTTACAAGTGTATAATTCCACCTTCGTTTGACTCAATGCATTATTACAGATTATACCTGCATTAAAAGGTTTTTAAAAACTAAAATTACAGTTAAATCTCATAATAATTTGTCACAGCAGGCCTAGGGTAATCTGTCTTTCACTGAGATCAATCAACCGGTAAAGATTAGCTGTCATTTCTATTATCCATTAACCCTTTAATTGTAAACACAACAAATAGTTTATCAAAACATAAACTTACACAATCATTTCAATGAGTAGTTTACTAAAACAAGAACACTTATCACATGTATAAATAATGAACCATAATCAGTTTATTCTTACGTTTTCATATGATTTGGTCACAATTCCAAAAATTGGAATACAATTAAAAAAAAACAATGAAAAAAGAAAGAGCAATTTTAAATAATTCTTAAATCTTTGATAATAATCAACTTACCAAGCTCGAATCACATATAAATGCATCCAAAAATAAGCAAAAGATCAAAGGAGTAGGTCCGATAAGGGCCTATTTTGGCCTCAAATTTCAGATTCATCTTACGAAAGATTTTGGACACTTTTTAAACACTTGTCTATTTCAATTGATTCGATTAGTTAATGTGAAGATTTTAACTGATTTAGTCATTAAAAACGCTCCGATTTAAGCTTAAATATGAGAAATCTATCAAATATGCCCAAAAACGTCACTTTTCAGATGTTTTTTTTGTCAAAAATGAAAGTGACCATCCGTGTTCATCCTCAATCTTTATATATGTTATTTATTATCATCAAATACAACTTACATTTCAATATTATGAATGAACATGTATGCAGCCACTTTCATTTAAGACAGAAACCGTCTAACATTTAACTAAAATGCTAAAATTGTGAAGATCTCAGTAATTTAGCATGACTTAATGATGCTAGTACGGATAAATGTGCATTGTATTGTCAACAACAGCCCATATTTATGTAGCAGAAGCATTCTACTTTCCAGTAAATAGCTAAAAGATTACATTTTCACGATTTTGTAAAACTGCAATATTTTGGGGCCAAAAAGGGGTCTTAATGAACCTACTCCTTAATTATCTCTTTTATTTTGGATTCAAAGACCAAATAAAGTGACTAATGTTAGACAGCTATGTTGATTTGTTAATAATTGTTATCATTGAATTCATTAACTTTATACTTTTGCCTTATGGATGAATATTCAATAACAATAATTCAAGCTTGTGCTAAAAACCCTGATCACTGGATATATAGTTGGGAATCTGCGAAACTTGGCAGCTGGCCCGAGAATATACCACACTTGAACTTAACTTATTATGGGAACAGTATATCTAACAATAATATGTGGATATAAGTATGTTCCTGATAAGTGTATTGATGTCATACAACAATCAAATTTTTTATCATTGTCTATTGTAGTCAAAATAGTTATGACGTCTGGATGCACCAGAAAAAAAATTAAATTTAAATAGCCTTGCCAGATGTCATAATTGTTTGGACAGAAGCAAGTTAACTTGTACCATACACCTTATCGCTAATCATGGCTGACCCGGCCGCTTGAACTTTTGACGCCTACAACAATCACTTTTTCATTGCGACTTAAGCTATTTTGTTTTATATATGACGTCTTTATTTTACGGGAACCTGTGAGATATCCAGTAATGGTGAACAAATAGCGATAAGGTGTATTGTAAACTTGTACTATGTAATAAAACTACTTAATAAAAATTTTTATACATTTTACAGACTTTTAAAAGAGGTATTGAGTGAAATTAAAATATATATACATCATTAAACGCCATTTAAATAAGTTGGTATGAGTTAGCAGTGGTACGAGTTTGCAGTGGTACAAGTTTGCATTGGTACAAGTTCTTTTTTAGTGGTACGACTTGACATTGGTACTAGTTTACAATGGTACGGGATAACTATAATTCCTTCTGACTATGTCAATTGTGACTTCAAAATGTTACCGGAATATTTGTGATGTCTAGTATTGGCAGACAATTTATAGGAATAAAGTGTATATAAATGTAGAGTACAAGGTAAAACATATTTTACAAACCAAGCAAAATAACAATTTAAGGGGTAGATCAAATAGTCAGGTGCTTAGTAGTCTTAGCTTACATGAATCCAATTTAAAAATAATGCAAATCATCTGTGAAGAACAATCAAATACATATATGAATAAACGTTATTATGGTCACAATGATTGACAAAAGTTTTTTTTTATTATGAAAATGATATGTAAACGATGACTATTTAAAAATTAAAGCCTATGACGGGCCATGTCGAGTATGAAAAGTGTTGGTACGTTTAACCAAACAAATAGACAAATATAAGTCGATAAGCTGTATCAACAAACCATTTCTGAGTGCTTTGTGCTTTTCTCCAAAATATGTATGACTTCTAAAAAGTGCTCGCGCTGGTGGTACTTGTGTCGCCATGTTGTTTTCTTTGACAACACTACTCGGAATCCAATCGTCATCTCCTGACGGTAAGAAGGATCCAAGTACGTTCCGAGAAACTTAAAGTGGTATATCTAAATACCGTGTAATGATAAAAAAAAATGATGGTATTTGGACATATCTGAATAGATTGGTGTTGTAGTCGTTTCGCTCCCCTTGACATTGACCAGCCCTCTCAGAAGAAAAAACAAGAAAATAGAAGATGGCTAATCAGGAAAATCAAAGCTCAATATTTCTTGATGTATGAATTTATCATAAATTTATAACGCCTTTAATAATTTCATGCCTAATAATACTAATGGAAGAAAGAAATGCTAGGACCTAAATTCCCCATGTCATTTATTATTGTTTACTTTTATTAGTTTTAAGGTTCATGTGGACGCTATGGCTAAAATGGACGTATTTTCACCTCAAAATTTTCTCTCAGTACAGGCAAACCTGTGCATCTGGAAAAGTTTTAAGGCATAGCATGCCATAGATAAATAGAATTCAAATGCATTGTATGATTTAGAAAATTCATAACTCAACTGGATTTTGCCGTACACTTTTTTTCGTCTCTGCAGAAGACGATAAAATTAACAAACAGTTGAGTTTACCTTGATATGGTCCACTCAGGTACACATTTTAAATAACCAATTATTGGCAGGTATCTTTTTTTTTAATTTTTATTCAACAACAAATTGCACTTTCTGCTGTTAACAATATACCTCACCAGTCCAGCATACCAGTGAAGAGTCCCTGTTTGTTAATACCAGAAATCCAGGGTTGTTTTCTGGTAAGCATCAATATATTAAATCAACATTAGTATTATAATCTAACAGCTAAGTTATAAAATAATCAGCAATGAAATAATAAACAAGTAAATATCAGCGAGATTTATTTGTTTACCTATACATATAAATAGGAAAAAATACTATTTGGATATCATCTAGCAATATAAATGATTTTTGAGTATAGTTTCCGGAAACTTTCCATATTTTCTCCGTTAACGTGTGCATTGTTTTTCTATCGAATAACTTCCTGGTTTGAAACAAAATTGTCACACCGGTTTATGCGACTTTAAAAATAGAACAAACAGATGTGATATAGCATTATAACAGGTATGTCTAAATCAAAATTTATCAATAGTGTAAAGAAGATCAAGAGTAAGACTGGTTTCTTTTTCAAATCTTCTTTTTGTAACGGTAAATTGATATAAATAGCCTCGATATTAATCTTAACATGTGGCGGTGAACAGTAAAATTTATATTACTTCATCAGTTCCTGATGTGTAATTTTAAAAATTTATATCTTTAATTAAGTTCTTTCATTTATTTTTGCTAGATCATATATTTCTCAAACAAACAAAAAATTATTTCAACAATTTGAAAGCTTTTTCTAGGAAACAATTACAATGTGTAGTCTTACATTTTGCCTGTAATTTGTAACTATACATAAATTCTGCTTTAAATACAGCATAAACATTTATAGCTTCTGTTTTCTGTTCAGACATGTAGTAAGCTTTATATATACAAAACATTATTAATGTAATCAAATAATTTATTTCATAATATTGTTCATCATTAATTTTATAACCAAATACTAGATTTTTCAATGTTAGAATATTATTATCAATATTCAGTTTTCCAAAAAGATTTTTAATTTTACTAAAGAAGTCATCAAGAAAATGACATTTCAGAAACATGTGATCATAATCTTCAGTGGTATTGCAAAAATTACAATTTGAAGTATTGCAGATATTCCACTGTTTTAAGGTAGATTGATGGTATACCGCCATCTTGGATTGTACAATCACAGTACAAAATCGGTCTAGTTATTTGCCTAAATCTGCAAATTTGAAGACAGATTTGCAAGTCAATTGTTAGAAATTTTTTCTATTTAAAGAAAACTTGTTAATTAATTGTATTATACAAAACATTTTATCAAATATTATTTTCTTTGGTTTTAAAATCATTTTTTTTCAAATGAGCCATTTAAGGGGAGATAACTCTTTTAGTACAAAATTTATACTGGGCTAATAGGGAAATTTTTTATATTTACTTGTAGCAAGAAAACAAGTTCGGTGACACCATGTTTTCTTTTTATTTTCTTAAAACATTTTATGAAACCTTTCTTCTCACAATTTATTTCAAAATTCTATCTCATAGAATTTTTTTTATGCACACTAATGTGTTTTTTCATGAACAAACTAACCAAATTTTGGCAATTTTCAACGACTCATAGCTTGAAAAATAGCACGGTGACCCATACTTTTTATTAAATTTCTGAAAAGAGCATAGTAAAATCTTCATTTTGGCAAATTAAAAAAAAATTCTGTCTCAAAAAATATATACTGGTGATCTACCTTAATAAAGTTTTACAAGGTAGAATAAAGTGTAACAATTTCCAACGAAACACTTTATACTTATTTTCTTTCAAATAATGGTGAACAAATTTCAATATATTACAGACTGAACTCTTAATATACTCAATATTTAACACTGTTTTCCATCGGTTAAAACCAACAGGAATTTGAATCTCATTCTGAATGAATGTGTTATAAATTTTTTTTGTTTCTAACTTGTCTAATGTTTCTGTATAATTACAATTTCTCTTAATAAATAAAACATAATCTGTTTTTACTTGAGTTTTCTTTGAATTTTCTTGTCTTAAAATGTTTATCCATTCTTTTGGTAAAGCTTTCTTCAATTGAGAAAATTCTGACAACCAATTACATTTAATATTGAGTTTTTGTAAAATATATTTCTCTGATATGTTACCATTTTCATCTATAATGTCATTTACATATATGATTTTGCTATTTATCCAGTTTTGAAATATAAGGCTTTTTTTTTTAATCTTGATAAATTGATTTCCCCAGATTACTTGTTGTCGAATAGTTCTAAAGTTTTCTGGTTGCTCTATTTTTTTGTTTTTTACCCATGCTTTTAATATATTCAAATAAAATTCTGGCAGCTTATTTAAACCAGGAATTGAGTTAATACCATCAATGTTCATATGAAAGATAAGGAAATTCTTGCCAAATTTATTAAAATAAAATAATGGTATTACTTTCCAGTTGGCAAAATCTCCATATATTAATCTTTTAATCCACCCAATTTTTAAAGATTCTATGTATTTATCTATGTCAATCATTTTTAAACCACCATCTAGCAATTCATAGCTTAATACATTACGTTTAACTTTTTCTGTTTTGCTTTTCCATAAGAATTGAAATACAATTTTTTTAAATTTATCAATATATTCTTTTTCTATGTGAGAAACAGATGCTAAAAAAGTAATATTGGGTAGAATCAGTGATTTAATAACTGTTATTTTTCCCAATAAGGTTAGATTTCTTTTCTCCCAGTTTTTAATTATCTTCTCAGATTTTTCTAATTGTTTTTCAGCATTGAGCTTTTGACAATCATTTTTATTACAACCAAAAAAAACTCCTAAACATTTTACTGGTTTGTTTGTAAAGTTAATGTTTTCATATTTTTCTTTACAATGTTTGTGTTTTCCTAACCATATGCCTTCTGTTTTTGATCTGTTTAATTTAAGTCCTGATAATGTGCCAAAGATTTCAATCATATTTAAAACTTTTGAAATGTCTTTTTGTGATTTTAGAAAAAGTGTTGTATCGTCTGCAAGTTGGCTGACTTTTAATGAATGTGTTTTCCCATCTATCTTAATTTCAAAGCCTTTAATGTTATGGTCTTGCCTTATGTTACAGGCTAATATCTCTACTGCAATAACAAAAATTAATGCACTGCACGGACACCCTTGTCGTATACCGCGTTGAATGTTTATGGGTTCAGATATCCATCCATTATTTATTACTGAGCTTTTTATATCTGTATATAAAGTTTTAATCCATTTAAGCATAGAGTTTTGGAATCCAAATTTTTTTAAAGCTGAAAACATAAAATCCCATTCTAAAGAGTCAAATGGCAGGTATCTATTGTCCATCTAATGTCCATGTCAATTAAAAATGCTCACTTTAATTTTTACCTGTGGGGAAGTTCTCAAACCTGTTTCCCAACTTAGTTTATTTTGGCACCTTCTGGAGAAATGAAAAAAAGTGCACGGCAAAATCCTGGTAAGTTTTTACTTTTCTAAAACATAAAACATATTTAAAATTCATTTATCTAGGGCATGCTATGCCTGAAATTTTTTACAGATGCGCAGGTTTGTCTTTACTCAGAGTAAATTTTGAGGTGAAAATACGGCCATTTTAACCATAGGGTCCACATGAACCTTAATGGGAACAGGACTGGGGAAATAAATTTTAATCTGGAAAAATTTATTTTATAACAGCTTTTATAAAAATTGACCCCGCCTGCTTTTTATTTTTCATTGTAATTGCATACTCATGTTTTACAGGGTGCAGGTTGTTTCTTAACATGGTCAATTAGTACCTAATCGATTCATAACTAATTAGGTCAGATGTTTTGTAACCCTTTAACTATATGTTATAATATGAGTTGAAGGTTACAGAAAAACATTCATTAAAAATGTTAAGATTAAAAATAATAAAAAGACTTGTTGATGTATATTTAAGGAATGACTAATATTTTTTCTGTCTGTGAATAAATAACATTAAAAATGTGGCGCACACCGAATAACCTGCTTAGCATGTTATTTTAAAGTGTGCACCACATTTTTAATATGTTATTTCTAATAGACAGAAAAAATATTACAGTCATTTCTTATAATTTAATTCTAAATTCCATTTTAAACCGGGGTAAACCATGAAAAAACATTGATGACATCAGGGTCATATGACAAAATTCTCTCTATTAGCTGAAAAACATAACAACGGCAGGCAATCAGAAGAAGCGTTACATCCAAAATTAAATTATAATATTTTATATAAATTTATTTATTAAATAATTGATTGCACATAATTTTACACTTACAAGTACAGTTTTGCACACATACAGATAAAACAGAAGAATTCAAATACATCATGTAGATGTACCCTGTCTTTTTCAACGTGTTTAGTCTTCTGCCTGATGCATTGATGTCTCCAATACTTGACACCACTCGTCTATGTTGCTTAGTTCTTTTTTTTTTATATCATCAGTTGTTTCTTTCATGTTTCTTGTGTTTAGTCTGATGATGTTACAGTTACACCAGGTATAAAATGTCTCAGTTAAAAATCAAGATAGATATGAATCAACCAGGTTACAAAACTACTAGCATTAGTTTTAGAATCAGTAAAAACCATGATCTTGAGTCCTTGACTGGGGAATACATATAAGGCAAATAAAACCTTAGATTTTCTTTATAGAAACTTTAAACATATTGCATACATGTAAGTTAGGTTAAAAACCTCACATACACCTCACTTGTCCAACCAGTAGCCAAATACTCTTCCCTGTCTGGGATCCTTTCAAAAAGCACCACATAACTCAGATTGAGCAGATTTAGCATAAAGCTGCCAGATTTATATATAATGATTATAAAGACAGAACACCAGCTGGAGCAGTTACCAACATGATAAATTTTGTACAATGGGTAGGTTTATACAAATGTATAATAAACAAAACAAAAACTAAATTAGCTATGATATTTAAATTAATTGGGGGTTAATACTTAATAGAAGTTTTAAAGGACAATTTAGCTCAATCTAATTAAAATTAGTTCTCCAGGCTTGCTCCTCATTGTTTATATGTCAATATATACATGTATATCAGTTGGGGTAATTGTACCTATACAAGTCTATTTTATTTACTGGTACAGGTAAGTTATTCTTTTTATGTCTGCTCTAGGGGCATTATGTTTTTTTGGTCTGTGAGTTCATTTTTCCGTCCTCTCTTCCTTTCGTCCTGCTTCAGGTTAAAGTTTTTGGTCAAGGTAGATTAGGATGAAGTTGAAGTCCAATCAACTTAAAGTTTAGTACACATGTTTCCTATGATGTGATCTTTCTAATTTTAATGCCAAATTAGAGTTTTTTTGCCCTAATTTTGTGGTGCACTGAACATAGAAAATAATATTAAGTGTCACTGTGTGGAGATTAAGGTTTTTGGTCAAGGTAGTACTAGATTTTGATAAAGTTGGAGTTCAATCAACTTGAAACTTAGTACACATTTTCCGAATGATAGGATCTTTCTAATTTAAAGTCATATGACTGGTGAGAAATAATGTTATCCAATTCTTCAACCATTGCATGTAACAATGATAAAATTTTGTTGGAGGTCTTGAAGAACTCATAAAAACACGGAAATATGAAAATGTGACTTTTAACGCCATCACGTCAGCTTCATCGCAAATGTCTGACAACAGAAGTCGTAGTTAACCTATTTTGTAAAAGGAATTTAACTCATGTTATTGGCCTAGTTGATATGCAGAGTATGCCTGATGGAGATTTTATTATAACAAAATTACTCATCAAACAACCATTTTCCAGTTTCAATTCACAAACACTGAAGTGTATGCACTTTTAATGTGCCTTATAATCCTTGATCCTTAAGTAAGCCCTAAAAATCCCTACCCCTTACTTTCTTATTTGATATCTTGAATTATGTCTTTAATTTTTAAACAAAAATATCAAGTTAGTAAATAGCTGTAAAAATGACAAAAAAAATCAGTAAATACCTGTAATCACTGAAACAACTAGTAAATACATGTAATTACTAAATTGACTAGTGATTACAGGTATTTACTGAAATGTTTAGTAATTACGTGTAATTCCTAATTTCACCTATTTACTGTAACATATATATCATAAACTAAGTTTTTTGTGCAGGATTTTATCATTTTTTACGCATTCTTATCCTAAAATCATAAAAACAATTCTTGTCTCTGTCTGTTAAAATGAGAAAATACAGCAGCTAATCAATTGTCGAATTTGAAGCCGTAGTTTACATATTGTCACCTTATAGTAAACAATCAACAAAGAAGCATGGATATTGAGCACATGCCTAACATGTACTATCTGATAATAGTTTATTTCACTGGCAAATCCATGTGTATTGCGATCACCAGACTTTTTTCGAAAGGTCATGCTGAGTTCACTTTGCAGATGAAAACATATCAGCGAAATGTTTGCTGTTTTCACGATCCATTGAATAAACAGTAGAAAATGATAGTGTTTTGATATAGTAGACTAAAAGGCAGGTTTGAGTAAAGTCTATTTTGAAAGTTACAAACTAAGGACAGTTGCACTATATTACAAATATAATAAACATTTTTAAAATTTTTTCCAGGTGTTTCGAAGGGCAGACAAAAAAGGTTAGTAAAGGTTACAACCTAATACTTGAAAATATGAAATTAAAGTGGTAATTTTTTTTGTAATTAATTGCACAAAATTTTCATACCTTCACCTTAGTGGTAAATGTGTATAACAACATTAACTGCCTTGCTGATTGTAAGTTGTGTGAAATATTTATAGTGGACACAAGAACATAATTAGAATTCCTAATTAGCCAGGGGTCATTAACATCATTATATAAAAAGCTTGTATTAACAATACACTATAAAAAAGAAGATGTGGTATGATTGCCAATGAGACAACTATCCACAAAAGACCAAAATGACACAGACATTAACAACTATAGGTCACCGTACGGCCTTAAACAATTTAGATTTTAATCATTTATCAATTTTATTACAAATTTCTTTGTAAAAATTGAGCCCATTATACATTATATTTACATTTAGTATACCATAGATTCATTTATTTTCGTTGGCACCAATTTTCATGGGCTAAGAAAAAATCCTGTTACAGTGATACCTGTTTTGGTGGTTTTGCAAAAGTGTGCAAGCCTTTAGACAATCTGTACTAAGCTGAACATTTGAATTGATGGTTATCTATACCCAAAAAGTCCATGAAAATTGGCATCTCACAAATAATAATGAACCCACAGTAACAGATAGAGGTCATTCTCATGATAAAGGTTGGGTTTTGCATGGATACTTTATTATTAAAAGAGTTCAAAGGTATGCATTCATAGAGAACTAAACCATTTCAAAGGTGAAACTTCTGAAATCAAGTTTTATTTCAACTGGACTATCCGTAATTAAAGAAAGACCGAGCAGTGACATTCCCAAAATGCAATATACCATTTCTGATTTGGTCCATTATAGAGATCATATACAATTATATGTATACAATATAAAGAGTTTGAAAGACCAGTAGAGAACTAAACATTTTTTTCCAATGATAGGACATTGTTTGACACTTAAGTAGGTCGGACTACTAGCATGTAAATCAACTTGTTTCATTAATCTGATTGGTTGTTCTAAATAATGGACAGATATCATGGGAGGAGTTTGTCTCCTTCATCGACGATGGTGTCATGTAAAGTGATTTGTCATTCATTGATCTGATTGGTTGTTATAGATAATGGACAGATATCATGGGAGGAGTTTGTCTCCTTCATCACCGATGGTGTCATGTAAAGTGATTTGTCATTCATTGATCTGATTGGTTGTTATAGATAATGGACAGATATCATGGGAGGAGTTTGTCTCCTTCATCACCGATGGTGTCATGTAAAGTGATTTGTCATTCATTGATCTGATTGGTTGTTATAGATAATGGACAGATATCATGGGAGGAGTTTGTCTCCTTCATCACCGATGGTGTCATGTAAAGTGATTTGTCATTCATTGATCTGATTGGTTGTTATAGATAATGGACAGATATCATGGGAGGAGTTTGTCTCCTTCATCACCGATGGTGTCATGTAAAGTGATTTGTCATTCATTAATCTGATTGGTTGTTTTAGATAATGGGCAGATATCATGGGAGGAGTTTGTCTCCTTCTTCGCTGATGGTGTTATGGGGAAAGATGAATTGGAAACTTTGTTCAAGCAGATTGACACACATAATACCAAGTAAGTTAACATATATGATTTTTATATGTGATGGTTGTTGCTTAATTTTTAAGGTTATTGTTACTGTAAACTGGGAAATTTTCGCACTGTCTTTATTTCGCAATTTTATTAACACAATCTAAATTCGTAAATCAAGTGATAAAATCAGTCGTAAATCTTATGTTTTAGATTCATTAATATCAAAGTAGACTAAAGGTATTTTTATGCTGGCTTGTTAAAACACATACACAATAAGGGAAAAGTCGATCTAATTAGGTGTATATCAAAATAAAATGCTGCCAGGATTAATGATAATATATCCATCTTTTGATCTGAATAATCTGTGTATTAGATTCAATGAGGTAATACTTTTAAATGTCACATAACAATATTCCTACTGTCCGTTTGCTTGAGATGTCTTTCGTATTATTAAGATTACTGACTTGAGTTAAAGTCATGACTTCTAACATTGCTTTTTCATTAAGAGAAACAGTGTTATACAGTGGTCCTCTAGATATCCTATTCATATCCGTACATCTTATCGTTTTATTTTCGTGTTTCAATTCCTACCGCTCAAACAGTGAAAATAAAATTGCTATGAAAATAACACAGTAGTGTTTCTTCTTTGTAATTATTATTCTACAGGAGCTAGATGTATGCTAAACTTGAGATTTATCAGGAAAAGTATGGCCAACTTAAAAGGCAAAATTCAACCATGTTTTTCATGTGAACAAATTGTCCTTGTGTGTAGCTATGGTAAGGGATGTGCAGATCTAAAGCCAAAATATTAAAGAACAAAGCAAAATTTTATTGTCAAAGTACACTATTTACTTTCAATTTACATTTCGATAGAGTAATCAACTATTGACATTACAACTTATTGTTTATAAGGCATTTTAATATTCTCCTTGAGTGAACTCATAAAAATATAAATATCAAGACATAAAATGACCCCCTCCCCCCATCTCTGGCCCATAGCTAGCCATGCAGCTAATGATTAAGAGGGTAAGTATAGAAAATTAAATGTTTCTTTCAGAACTAACTTTAAACATTTTATTTTCAGTTACATAGATCCTGGAGAGCTATGCCAGTTTTTCTCCCAACATTTGGGAGAATTTAAACAGATCTATGATGTAGTGGAGGATCTTCATACAAAGATCAATACAGCTTTGCATACTACATCAAAGGTAACTTTTTTGATTTAAAATTATGATTTTTTTTAAGAGAGGAAAAAAGTATGGAATATCATCTGATTAGTAGAAGTCAGTTTGTTTTTGTAAGCAATAATGGGAGATAACCCATGACACCAAATTTTTTTACTTCCAAAGTTCAAATTAATCAAACTTATTGAAATCTGAGTTCTGACTGAAAACAGGCTTCAGTAAGAAATGTCTGTTTTCTTTATTTATCTATAAAATTAAATTGTGTTCATAGTGTATCAGTCTAGAGAGGTCACTGAATAATATATTTTCTTGTCAACAGACATATCCAGCAGAGACCAGGATGAATAAGTTCATCAAACGTTTCCTGATGAAGGAAGTGACCAATCAGGTGTCAGCATTGCAGTTACCTCTAGAATCTGCATCAGAAGGAATGGATGAACTAGCTAAGGAAGAAAGGTCTGTGAGCATCTGTACAACCAACGGAAATGTATAGGTCTAGTGTCTAGTTTCAGTAAAACTTCATGAAAGTCATTTTTGAAGTCAGATAGACCCATGCCATCAAGTATAATTGATGAAAATTACATATTTCAAATAAGATTTTTTTTTTCTCTCCGATGAAATTAGTGTCAAGACTGTTAATGGTTTACTTTTATAAATTGTGACTTGGATGGAGAGTTGTCTCATTGGCACTTATACCACATCTTCAGATATCTTTGTATTGGATTTTATTTTCTTTATTCTGATTTTTGTTTATATTCAATGTCTATGTTAATGTTTGATGCACTGATAGTGCAAGACCCTCATGGGTAGTCAAGGTCGTTAAACACTCTCTAGTATGTCTTGATGTCATTAATGGTGGTTTCCAAGTATAAAGTGAATTATACATAAATTTTTTTATTGTAACAACATTGATAAGAAATTAAAATTTTAAACCTATTTGTTTCATTGTAGTGGTGATACTAAACCAGTAGAAGCATCTGATGTCCTGAAGAAATCTGATATTACACCAGGACGTGTGGGAAGACGTGCTAAGCGTCAAGGCAGTAACCAGTCACAAAACAGTATTTTTGATGGTAAATGAAAGTCCTATACCAACAACTAACTCTTCAAATATTTGTTTTTAACTCAGTTTCTGGTAGTTTCTAACTAAATACAGCATTGATTTTCAGCTTTATACCGGGCACTATTGTGGCCTTTATGTTTGGTGTTGAGAGGAAAAAGGGGGGACCAATTATTAGAAATCATGAAATTTACCTATTGCTGACAAACTGGGAAATAAAAAATATAGATTATAAACAAGATATATTGTTGATAACCCCAACTGCTATCAAACATGCTTTATGCATTATTAAATTATGTTTGTTATAACAAAAATTTGACAAAAAAAACTGTGTAATGCACGGTGTATGAATCTGTTATTAAAGTAGGTTCAACTACTAATGTACCTTCATTAACAAAAGAAGAAAACTCCAACTCAGTGAAAAATTTAATTCAGTAGGTTATTCGTGATGTCTTTAATCAAATATTTGATCCGCTAACAATGTTTACCGATTATGCTGATCATTGGCATTCATCACACAGGACTATTAACATAGTTATACAAATGACCCATGTTGGCATCACACTGTTTATGCCATAATTCTTACAACATTAAGCACTAAATTTGATTTATTCTAGTTATTTTATTTCTTGAATAAGAATGTTTTATACATGTATCTGACAATTAATAATAAAAACATTGTGTTTACGTTACACTTATATTTGTAGATATAAAAGTAGATAATTTACATGTATAATATCCTATTATTTTCCTTATTGTTCTTTATTAATTAGTTTCTCTGTTTTCATTTAAGGAACAATGTCTACAACCTTGACTGCCCAGGTGGACCGACTTTCAACTTTACTGGACAGACTAGAACATGGTGTAAGTAATCTCAAAATTGTACAAAAACAAGATTTTTTTTTTATCATTTTATATTTACTGATGTTATGAAGTTTTTACAAATACAATTTTTATGTTAGTTTTACATTAACAGTAATTTCGAATACCAGTCAAATAGAGGCAAAAGTAAAAAATAGTTGTGTAGATATCAGTACACTACTGCCTTCTATTTTAAAAATACATTGGAATTGTGTTTACACTGACACTGTTTTCATCTAGTTATTAAAGGTAGATATTTACATGATATAATTTTAATTTAAATCATGGAACTTACGATTGATAGATTTGAAATTGTGCATGCAGTATTTGAAAAATATTATATAGATAAACAATTTATTTACACTTTTTCAGGTAAACACTGATGGCTTTGTGGATGAAGATCTAGAAGCTTTGGCGTCAGATAAGGTAAGAAATACATAATGAGGACAATTGATTATATTTACAATGGCTTTTGTTATTATAGCTGAACTGCTTGGGTTTATTTTCACATACACTGAATGAAAATTTAAGTTTTTATCTTTTACTTATTACATATTTTCTTAGTTTGGCTGGGTTAATAGATTTACCTAAGGGAGAATGTGTATGTATTATGATTAAACAGCAACCCAAAGACACAAAAAATGAAAGTCATCTGAGAGAATTTAAAAAAAAAAGTAAAAGAAACAAGTATTGCAAACTAGATAGTTTGACAGGTTTAAACAAGAATGTGTCCAAAGTACATGGATGCCCCACTCGCACTATCCTTTTCCATGTTCCATGGACCATGAAATTGGGTAATTATCTAATTTGGCATTAAAATTAGAAAGATCATATCATAAGCAACAAGTGAACTAAGTTTCAAGTTGATTGGACTTCAGCTTCATCAAAAACTACCTTGACCAAAAACTTTAACCTGAAACTCCCACTTTTATTTTCTATGTTTAGTGGACCGTGAAATTGGGGTCAAAAGTCTAATTTGGCTTAAAAATTAAAAAGATCATCTCATAAGCAACAAGTGTACTAAGTTTCAAGTTGATTGGACTTCAGCTTCATCAAAAACTACCTTGACCAAAAACTTTAACCTGGACGGACGAACGGAACCACAGACGGACGGACGGACGAACGGAGCCACAGACCAGAAAACATAATGCCCTCTACTATCGTAGGTGGGGCATAAAAAGAAATACATTTCTGATATTGTATTATCAAGTAATGTGTACAAGCTTTTGATATTTAAAAAGATAGAGAAAAAATATAAGAGGAGAGAAAAAAAAATGACATTTGCCATAATTCAAGAGGAGATAATATATATTTTTGATAACAGTATTATATTTGCCATATTTCAAGGGGAGATCATTAATATTTTTTGATTACAGTATTACATTTGCCATATTCAAGAGGAGATCATTGATATTTTTGATTAAAGTTTTATACTTGCCATAATTCAAGGGTAGATTATTGATATTATTTATTACAGTATTACATTTGCCATAATTCAAGGGTAGATAATTGATATGTTTGATAACAGTATTACATTTGCCATAATTCAAGGGAAGATAATTGATATTTTTGATTACAGTATTACATTTGCCATAATTAGAGGGTAGATAATTGCTATTTTTGATTACAGTATAACATTTGCCATATTTCAAGGGGAGATAATTGCTATTTTTGATTACAGTATAACATTTGCCATATTTCAAGGCGAGATAATTGCTATTTTTGATTACAGTATCATATTTCCCATATTTCAAGGGGAGATAATTGATATTTCTGATTACAGTATTACTTGGTGGAATTTGAGACAAACATTAAAGGAGATAGCAAAGAGGTGTTCAGGAAGGCTATGAGAACTTACATAGAGGGTGCTAATAATGCAGAGGGATGTCTCAGGTAAAAATCTGGTTTATAAAATTCATAATTTCTGTAAATAACTCTTTAGTCCTGAAATTTTGTATTTTTTTTGTAACTTTTATTTTTACAATTTTACCTACACTTGCCTCAATTTAATGTCTAACCAATCATGTTTTAAGTCTCTTTATCAGCAACTAAATTCAATTTTCAATATTTTGATATTGAAATAAGATTTGTTTAAAAATCAGATTTCTGAACTGTTTTATCAACACTACTTTTCTTTAATCTAAGATTTTAGGAAAAACCAAAAGTTAGAATTTCTTGAAATTCTGCTAATAAATGATGGTCATTAAATATAATTTTTCTTTTGTAGTACATGTGTAAGATATTATAAGGACATAGGATCATTTGCTTTGTACGAAATATGGGACTCAGAGGAAAATTTCAATAAGTAAGAATTTAAATTATGTTGATATTATGAAAGCTTGAAGAATTAAATTAAATACACTAATATATGCCAATACATCATAAAGCAGGGGTATTTCAACCACATAGCAATCCAATAACCATTAAAACCCCCAAAACATACGTAGTTTTCAGTAAAATTTGCCTCCATATCTTAAACAACAACACAGACCATTAAAATCTATTTTACGTCACTATCAATCATTATTAATTATTGATATACTGCAATTTCAACACTTTTTGCAATGTTTTAATGCAACAGGATCAGTATCACCTTTTGATTAAAATCAAAATTCACTTTTTATTTTGATCACATTTTAATTCAATTTCTAAATTAACCCTTTGATTCTGCTTGATAATACATAGCATTGTTCTTAACCTAGATTTCAGGAATATATAGACAATAATAGTGATTGACTTAAGGATGAGGCTTAGAAACAGGGAAATACCTCATCCTTATATCATTGATATGTCAAGTCAATGCACTATTATTGTCTTTATACTGCAATATAAAAAAAACTTTTTCAATTGTTGTTTAATGTGTTAATGTAATTAATTTGATTTAAATCATGCAGGCCGAGAAATATTAACACGATAAAATGTACATTACCTGTTGCAACCCATAATCAGTGGTTACGGAATTCGTTTGAATATGGGTTAAAATATCAGCAATAAGCATAAAAAATAATGATTTATAGGTTGCAAATAAAAATTATTAAGAAGTGAAATGTGTTTTTCCAAAAATTGTAAAAGAAACAAGTTTGAGTCGTTCCACACATTGTTGTATACATTAGAAACTAAGAAAAGGTTGAAGGGGTCATATGAATAATTAGATATAATTTCAGCAATTTCTATTTAAATATTCATGAGGAAAAGTGATATCTGGTCAGTGAATGTATATGACATAGAAATATACAGTCAATGCATTTTGACTGCTCAAATAGAATGAGTGCAGTATCAATGTATATTTTTTAACAAGATACTTTCCTGAAAGAGGACTAATATTGTAAATTCAAACAAACAGCAGGAATGATAATGAAATATTTAGTCATTTATTTGTTTAAACATATTTTATATTTATAGCACACAATACATTTGGCAAAAGACTAAATAACTGAGATTTGAATGGTCAGCATTTAGTGGTCATCCTGACCTTTTCTTTACTCTCTGACAGCATAGTTTACTTTTAATAAATAATTTGTTTACAGATACAATAGTGATGGGACCAAGTTTTCTGTTCAGATGAAAGAGTTCATTGATGGTCCTGTTAATAACAAGAGTCTGGATTTCCCAGGTCAGATTTTATATTATTATACTTCATGTCAAAATGCTGGATTCTGATTGGTTAATAAGAGTGCGACAATTTATTCTATTCCATGTCAAATACCTACTCTATTACCCTTCACAGAGACACTTGATTTAATCTGCCCTGTATTTTCACTTAAGATTTCAATAATATGAATTAGAGTTGGTACATTGTGTTAAACAAATTACCATGAAAAATATTAGTGTCTGTTAGTGTAAGTTTAAGTTGTGTGAACTTTCCATTTTTTATGTTTTAATATATAGCCACAATCTTTGCATATAAAGTTTGCATTGATTTGGCTATATAAGAAAAAATATATTATGTATAATGTATAATGTGGGAGAAGACAAACTCACCCTTTTAAGAGAACATTATATGCTGGGATTTTGTTTTATTTTAGCAGAAACAATATCTGTATTACAACAGAAATATAAAATTGAGAAAATTTACTTTTGTTTTAAATATATATTATATATTGTTATTTTTAACAGCCTCTTGGTGGAAGAAGAATGCTTAAAGGACAGATATATTCAGCTGTAGAAGATTAAGAAGCTCATAATATAGTTATGCATGTTTATAATAATACTAATAGTATATAGCCTATTTCTTACCTGTTGTTATTTATAGACATATTATGACCATTGTTAACTAGATCTTATTTATTGATTTATACCTATGTTTTACACCTTTGATATATGTTATTGAACAAATTGTCTTGAGTTTTTTTAACACATCTTATAATTTGACCAACTATTGATAATTCAATAAGAGTTGCATTGAGTGAACCAACACCTTCTTACAGTACAAGCTGGTAGAGAGTTATCAGGATGGAGACCCGGTGGTATGGTGCGGTTGTCTTAAAACCTCAGGAAAATAATGCTACACAAAGACAACAACATCGTAGATTACTGCAAGGAAATGCTTTATTATGGTCTATTACGTCTTCAGGACAATTTAAACATAGAAAACAAATAACTAAAGTTCATAAAATGGGGTGCATATGGGGTTACAAAGGTTAACAAGACGTTTCGTCACAATATTAGATTTGACAACATTAAAATGTAAGTGAAAGTAAAAGTACTCAATCAGTTTAAATATCATAATAAGCTTGTGAAAAGATCAATCAGTGGTGAATGTTAATAGGAAGTGAAGTGATTTTTCGAGTATTTGTGACTTATTGTTCACGGATTAAGATATACTGAAAGGATTCTATAAAAAAAAAAAAAAAAACAGAAATTTTGTCATTGTCTTAAAATATCTGATGTCAGAGTATGGTCATGAAAATTATTGAAGTTTTACTTGTTTTATTTATTTGTTGTGTGTTGTTGTTAATTGACTTATTTTAAATGAAAATTTTTATAACAAATTTCTTTTTTTTTTGCAAGTTAAATTATTTGTTATGTTTAAAGGTGTTAACTTGTCCTATAACAGTTTAGTCTCCAGTCTTTATTGCACCTGAAAAACACCAAAAAAAAGTTTTACTGAACTGTTATATAAAAGACTACTGCATTTGTAATATTTCTGATAAATAACTTATTTAGACTGTCTGCTGTTATGAAGCATTTATTGTCCAATAATGTGACACCAGTATTATATATAGTTAATAGTAAAGAAAATAAGTTGTATATGACATATTTTAAAATATGTATGTAATGTATTCATAATATTCACTAACAACTTAATGCACCTTATGATAGGTTTAATGTTCATATTGAATTAATTTGATATTCATAGAGGACACTTTTATAATACATTTATATACATGTATGTTTTTTTTGTGCAATAAAGTTAGAAATTATACAAGGTCTTTGCATGTTTCCATTGTGCTCTTAATAAAAACAGATAAATTATCAAACATATATATATATATAATGGGTTAGGACTTTCAGTTTTCTGATGATCATTTAAAATTTGATGATGAACAGAGACCTGATTTCCTCCAATACTTTGCATTTGATTATAAAGTGTTGACAATCTTCAGCTTCATGAATACATAGTTGACAAGTTGGACTCACCGATTGCCTACTGAATTTTGCTTTGTCTTGTTGAATTGTGTAGGTACCACAAGCAAGTTTGGATTTTATGTTACAAGGTTTGACAGCAAACGGCCCAACTCCCCAAATAAACCAAATATTATCCGTTTTACCTATAATTGTGTCCTCAATATTAAGTAGTTTCAGAGTTGAATTTTCTTTGGCATCAATAATTATCAAAGAACCTTCTTCTGTTCAAATATCACAATAAATTCATCATCCTTATGAATGTTCATTGCCAGAGTGGAAACCACTGAAAACCAAGAGATCCAAGCTTAAATCACTTGGAACACTTGTCGGAATATTATTTCAACATTATTTTTAAATATTGGATTAAGTAGCACAGACGAGAATAGGACAAACAAGAAGCCTAAATAATTTTAAACTAGAATACAAACTTAACTTAAATGATTTAAACATTTAATGTGCCAGTTGATAAATCAGCAAACATGTTTGTTTTTGTTAGACGTGTAAGTTTTCAAACATTGTCTTAAGTAAAATAATTCAAAATTCTGAGACTGTTGTTCGAAACCATTACACAGTCATATTTATTACAACTAAGCTGAAACTGAACATCTTCAAGTGTCAAGTCAAACCAACAGTATTCATACCATGTACTTGTTACCTCAATGACACCAAAATCTTATAAATCCCCCCTTATCTTGCAGTTCACATAACTAATTGACACACCTGGTATCGTTCCTTTTAGAGTTCATGCGATTCACTCAGTTGTTTTGCTACCTTGATTTGTCTCTATATAATTGATATTAGATTTGAAAATTGGTAAACTACTGTCGCCTTTATTAGCTCACCTTTCCTAAAAAGAAATGTGAGCTTTTGCCATCACTTGGCGTCCATCATCGTCCGTCGTTGTCCGTCGTCGTCGTAAACTATTTCAAAGATCTTCTCCTCTGAAACTACTGAATTAATTCAAACCAAACTTCATCTGATTGATTCCTAGGGTATCTAGAATAAAGTTTGTGTTTTAATTCCCATTTCATCAAAAAACATGGCCGCCATGGCTAAAAATAGAACATAGGGGTAAAATGCAGTTTTTGGCTTATAACTCAAAAACCAAAGCATTTAGAGCAAATCTGACAGGGATAAAATTGTTTATCAGGTCAAGATCTATCTGCCCTGAAATTTTCAGGCAAAACAGACAACCTGTTGTTGGGTTGCTGCCCCAGAATTAGTAATTTTAAGGAAATTTTATTGTTTTTAGCTCACCTGGCCTAAAAGGCCATGTGAGCTTTTCTCATCACTTGGCGTCCGTCGTCGTCGTCGTCGACGTCGTCGTCGTTAACAATTTTTCAAACATCTTCTCCTCTGAAACTACTGAATGGATTTGAATGAAACTTAGCATGATTGTTCCTTAGAGTATCCTGCACAAAGTGTGTGCTTAGATTTTTGATCCGTCAAAAAACATGGCCGCCGTTACTTAAAATAGAACATAGGGGTCAAATGCAGTTTTTGGCTTATATCTCAAAAACGAAAGCATTTAGAGCAAATCTGACATGGGGTAAAAATGTTCATTAGGTCAAGATCTATCAGCCCTGAAATTTTCAGACGAATCAAACAAACCATTGTTGGGTTGCTGCCACTTAATTGGTAATTTTAAGGAAATTTTGCAGTTTTTGGTCATTATCTTGAATATTATTATAGATAAAGATAAACTGTAAACAGCAAAAATGATCAGCAAAGTAAGATCTACAAATAAGTTAATATGACCAAAATTGTCAATTGACCCCTTAAGGGTTATTGTCCTTTAATGACAATTTTTCACAATTTGTTCATCATATTTGCTAACTTTAAAAAATCTTCTCCTCTGAAACTGTTGAATGGATTTGGATGAAACTTAGCATGATTGTTCCTTAGATTATCCTGCACAAAGTGTGTGCTTCGATTTTTGATCCGTCAAAAAACATGGCCGCCGTTACTTAAAATAGAACATAGGGGTCAAATGCAGTTTTTGGCTTATATCTCAAAAACGAAAGCATTTAGAGCAAATCTGACATGGGGTAAAAATGTTCATTAGGTCAAGATCTATCAGCCCTGAAATTTTCAGACGAATCAAACAAACCATTGTTGGGTTGCTGCCACTTAATTGGTAATTTTAAGGAAATTTTGCAGTTTTTGGTCATTATCTTGAATATTATTATAGATAAAGATAAACTGTAAACAGCAAAAATGATCAGCAAAGTAAGATCTACAAATAAGTTAATATGACCAAAATTGTCAATTGACCCCTTAAGGGGTTATTGTCCTTTAATGACAATTTTTCACAATTTGTTCATCATATTTGCTAACTTTAAAAAATCTTCTCCTCTGAAACTGTTGAATGGATTTGGATGAAACTTAGCATGATTGTTCCTTAGATTATCCTGCACAAAGTGTGTGCTTCGATTTTTGATCCGTCAAAAAACATGGCCGCCGTTACTTAAAATAGAACATAGGGGTCAAATGCAGTTTTTGGCTTATATCTCAAAAACGAAAGCATTTAGAGCAAATCTGACAGAGATAAAAATGTTCATTAGGTCAAGATCTATCAGCCCTGAAATTTTCAGATGAATCAAACAAACCATTGTTGGGTTGCTGCACTTAATTGGTAATTTTAAGGAAATTTTGCAGTTTTTGGTCATTATCTTGAATATTATTATAGATACAGATAAACTGTTAAAAGCAAAAATGTTAAGCAAAGTAAGATCTACAAATAAGTCAATTTGACCAAAATTGTCAATTGACCTCTTAAGGAGTTATTGCCCTTTAAAGACTTTTTTCACAATTTGTTCATCATGTTGACTTACTTTAAAAAATCTTCTCCTTTGAAACTGCTGTATCAATTTCAGCCAAACTTAGGCTAAATGAGTTTTAGAGTTTCAGAGTATCTAGTATAAATTTTATATTTCATTTCCTTGTATGTCAAGAAACATAGCTCCTATGGCTAAAATAGAACATAGGAGAAAATGATTTTTTTTTGCTTTTGAAGAAAATAGGACGATTCAAAGAACATTTAAATAAATTGAAAAGCCAAAATAATCATTGATATGAGATTAAACCAAAAAAATTCAGGTGAGCGATTCAGGCTCTTGAGAGCCTCTTGTTGGTTATTATCTTGAATATTATTATAGATAGAGATAAACTGTAAACAGCAATAATGTTCAGCAAAGTAAGATTTACAAATAAGTCAACATGACCGAAATGGTCAGTTGACCCCTTTAGGAGTTATTGCCCTTTATAGTCAATTTTCAACCATTTATGTAAATCTTAGTAATCTTTTACACAAATCTTCTTCTCTGAAACTACTGGGCCAAATTAATCCAAACTTGGCCACAATCATCATTGGGGAATCTAGTTTTAAAAATGTGTGGCGTGACCCTGCCAACCAACCAAGATGGCCGCCATGGCTAAAAATAGAACATAGGGGTAAAATGTAGATTTTGGCTTATATCTCTGAAACCAAAGCATTTAGAGCAAATCTGTCAAGGATAAATTGTTTATCAGGTCAAGATCTATCTGCCCTGAAATTTTCAGACAAAACAGACAACCTGTTGTTGGGTTGCTGCCCCAGAATTTGTAATTTTAAGGAAATTTTGCTGTTTTTGGTTATTATCTTGAATATTATTATAGAGATAAACTGTAAACAGCAATAATTTTCAGCAAAGTAAGATCTATAAATAAGTCAAATGACCAAAATTGTCAGTTTACCCCTTAAGGAGTTATTGCCCTTTATAGTCATTTTTGTCGAGCCTGCAACTTTTGTTGCAGAAAGCTCGACATAGAGATAGTGATCCGGCGGCGGCGTTAGCTCACTTCTTAAAAGCTTTATATTTTAGAAGATGGAAGACCTGGATGCTTCATACTTTGTATATAGATGCTTCATGTTACGAAGTTTCTGTCAGTCACATGTCCAATGTCCTTGACCTCATTTTCATGGTTCAGTGACCACTTGAAAAAAAAGTTCAAATTTTTTGTAATGTTGAATTCTCTCTTATTATAAGTAATAGGATAACTATATTTGATATGTGCGTACCTTGCAAGGTCCTCGTGTCTGTCAGACAGTTTTCACTTGAGCTCGACCTCATTTCATGGATCAGTGAACAAGGTTAAGTTTTGGTGGTCAAGTCCATATCTCAGATACTATAAGCAATAGGGCTAGTATATTCGGTGTATGGAAGGATTGTAAGGTGTACATGTCCAACTGGCAGGTGTCATCTGACCTTGACCTCATTTTCATGGTTCAGTGGTTATAGTTAAATTTTTGTGTTTTGGTCTGTTTTTCTCATACCATATGCAATAGGTCTACTTTATTTGTTGTATGGAATGATTGTTAAGTGTACATGTCTAGCGGGCAGATGTCATGTGACCTTGACCTCATTTTCATGGATCAGTGGTCAAAATTAAGTTTTTGAGTTTTGGTCTTTTTATCTAATGCTATATGCCATAGGTCAACTATATTTGGTGTATGGAAATATTTTATGATCTTTATGTCAGTCGAGCAGGTTTTATTTAACCGTGACCTCATTTTCACGGTTCATTGCACAGTGTTAAGTTTTTGTGTTTTGGTCTTTTTTCTTAAACTATAAGTAGTGTGTCAACTAAATATGTTGTATAGAAGCATTGTTAGCTGTACCTGTCTGCCTGGCATGGTTCATCTGACCTGGACCTCTTTTTCAAGGTTCATTGGTCTTTGTTTAGTTATCTTGGTTAATGTTAAGTTTATGTGACAGTTGTAATAAAGCTTAGCTTTATACTTAGGACTATCAACATAATATCAATGATTAGTATAGAAGGCGAGACAATTTACGTGTGTGCACTCTTGTTTAACAATTTTCATAAATTTTTGTAAATTTTTGTAAATTTTTAGAATATATTTTCCACTGTAATTACTGGGCCAAGTTCATTATAGATAGAGATAATTGTAGCAACAAGAATGTACAGTAAAGTAAGATCTACAAACACATCACGATCACCAAAACACAATTTCGTCGTGAATTTATCTGTGTCCATTGTTTAATATGCACCAAGGTGAGCGACACAGGCTCTTGAGAGCCTCTAGTTTATATATATCAGCTTCATCTGAGAACTTCTTCTTGAGATACATCTGTTATTTGAAATTCTTTTTATTCAATACACTGCAATATAGTTTATTATAAAAAAAAAGGGATCGTATGTCCAAAGACTGCAGGTCTATAATATATAGCTATGACAAACACTTTATGATTTACAAAAACAAAATGGAAAGTATTTTGTATCACATGTAATCACTAGGACAAAATTACTAGCACCGAACATTTTTTCGAAGAACAACCTGAACCACCGTGATGGCAATAACCACCATGCCTTGTAATTTTTGAACTTACCCTGCAATGGGAACTTGTCTGCATCAGTTTTAAGAAACAGTAACTTGGACATTTTCAATACAAAAAGTAAAATTACCAAAATACTGAACTCCGAAGAAAATTCAAAATGAAAAGTCCATACTAATCAAATGACAAAATCATAAGCTCAAACAATCAAATGAACGGATACCTGAAGTGAAGTTAGTATATTTCTGCAAAGGTGGGAAGAATTTGTCTGCAATATATACTACAAATGCAAGCGCAGCTTGAATAAATTCATCATAGATACCAGGATTAAATTTTGTATTTACACCAGATGCCCGTTCCGTTTACAATAGTTATCATAGGTCGTCTACAAAAGAGAGGCTCAGTGAGGCTCGAATCCCAAAAAGTAAAAAAGGCCAAATATTGATACAAAGGAATGGATATTTCACAATTGGGAGGCTAAAATCATCTCTTGTCGAAAAGTTTTGTTCTCCACCGACCCTCATTCTAATTTTTTAAGATGTTTTTTTTTTTAGATATGAGGTATACGTTACTGTATTTGCTGTATCCTTTACTTTAAGTTCGATGAGATAATTGCGTTCAACGTAGTCAACAAATTTTGAACTATTTAATGAAGGGGCATCATTTATTTTGCGCAAAACGAACTAAAAGGACAATGTCTGGTCATTTTCATTTTTCATGATAATTATTTGAACAAGTATTGGGCAAATAATTGTTAATTTTTTAATCTCCTTCCATTAAATGCAAGGTTATACGTTACAAAAATACGCCAGTGTTTGTGGGGCTGTTCTGTGCCGTTGTTAATGTTAATGCAGATATGTGTCAATAGTTATGTGTATCATATTAGTTGATGGATTTCAGTTAAATTACGCATGTTTTGTTACTTCCCCGAGTATCCTTATAAGAGAGCTGATCAGATTCTGATTTATAAATAAAGGCAACAGTAGTATACCGGTGTTCAAAAGTCATAAAACAATTAAGAGAAAACAATCCGGGTTACAAACCAAAACCGAGGAAAACGTAATATACTACTATTTTCCCCATAAGAGGAACACAGACGTGCAACAATAACAAACGTCAACAGACATAAAAAGAACTGATTGATAACAACTGCCATATTCCTGACATGGTACATAACATTGTAAAAAAAAAAATTGGTGGGCTTAACGTGGTAAAATGATATGGAAACCTCCCGCTTTATGACAATGCTAAAAAAAATCGATAAAACACTAGGTGGCAGATAAACAACACAAACACACATAAGAACATTCTTAACAGAAAAACGCACAAATAAATAATATAATAGTCAACACAACATACAAACCGTAGAACAACGAACATATCCCATTAACGACAAACACCACAGGATATCAAAAACAGTGAAGCGCTTACATAACTAACATGCAATCCCCGAACTTTATACAATTATATTTCACAATATTCGTCCAAACAATTTTCATAACAATGGTGGTATGTAAAGGTAATTTATAATTATATGGTATGTAAAGGCAATATATAATTATATGGACAACGTCGTATAGCAATGTAAATTCACTATCGGTGCAACAATCATATTCGGGAATAGATCACGTTCGGTACTTAGCAGTCATACGACATAGATGTTAAATCACAACATAAGACGTGGTAAAATGTCATTAGTTAGTTTTGACATAGACACGTCGTCTATATCACCCAAGTCGTCATGGTGTCCATAAAATTTACGGAGTGTCATTTTTAATATTTCCTCCTCATAAATCTGTTGGCCTGAACAGTTTCTGCTTAAGGAATACACTACTGTATATTAAGTCAGTATAGTGTGAACATGCACGAGAATAACGTATCATTTGAGATATGTACACACCATACGATGATACGACGGAGCAGAGGATATGTTACTGCAGCGAAATGGAAAATTGATAATTGGGAAGTTGAAATTATCCCATTTGTCATAGATTTTAAAGGGAAGTCGTCCATCTGTGTCAATATTTGGGATAATATCAAGGTATGAAGCAGTTCTTCTTGTCCTAAATACACAATCACATTTTGTTTTATTTGGGATTTTAGATACGATATATAGGACAGTGTAAGTATTATGATGGGAATGTATACAGAATTATAGCTACGGTAACCCTCTTCAAATAAAAAGTAGAAAAATGACAAAATGTATGCCTTTTTCTCAGTAAGACAGTATCATATACCATCTGCTCTTATTTTTCAAAAACAGGAAACTTAAAAATCAATTCGTACTGCAGAGAGTCATGTATTATGCAAACTATACTTATTCTTTCGTGGGACAACAACATTTGTTCCTTTCAAAAATTCTACAAGAAGAATGTTTTGTGATGGTCACTGAAGAACTTAAAATAAAAAACACCATGTGTTCAAATGGCAATTATTTGAGATTTCCCCCTAACATTTGACTTTATATTTTGAACAAAGATTTCTTTTGATGTGCATTAAACCTTGTATATTGTTATTCTATGTTCTTTTGTAAGGAGAAAAAAGCTTTATGTATGAAATGGAACGCAAACTGCAGACCAAACACATGTTTTTAAAATATCCTTCTTAACATAAAGCTGATTGAAGAGAAATTTACACACTGATTGCAATACTCAAGATTCATTGAAGTGATGTAGCGAGTAGATAAATCAGGCAAAGGAGTAGGTCCGGTAAGGGCCGATTTTGGCCTCAAATTTCAGGTTCATCTGACGAAAGATTTTGGACCCTTTTTAAACACTTAAGTGTCTATTCCAGTTGATTCAATTAATTTATGTGCAAGATTTTAACAGATTTAGTCATTGAAAACGCTCCGATTAATGATTTAAGCTTAAGTATGAAAAATCTATCAAATGTGCCCCAAAATGTCACTTTTCAGATGTTTTTTTTTGTTAAAAATGAAAATGGCCGCATCCATGTTCATCCTCAACCTTAATATATGTTATGTATAATCATAAAATACAACTTACATTTCAATATTAAGAATGAACACAACTGCGGCCACTTCCATTTAAGACGGAAACCTTCTAAAATTTAACTAAAATGCTGAAGTCGTGAAGATTTCAGTAATTTAGCATAACTAAATGATGCTAGTACCCGATATTTATGCATTGTATTGTAAAAAACAGCCCATATTTATGTAACAGAAACATTCTTCTTTCCAATAAATAACTAAAAGTTTATCTTATGATAATTTGGTAAAACTGCTATATTTTGAGACCAAAAAGGGGTGTTACTGGACCTACTCCTTTTTGAAATAAAAACCAACAAATATCTTTTGATAGTATATTTTTTTAATACTAAATATATTTTAAGAAAACAAAGACTAAAATAGAATAAATATAAGTAAAAAAAATGTATTAATTTAAAAGAATTACAAAAAAATATCACAGTTGATGAAAAAGTACAAATACAATCATGAGATTTTAACTGTATAAAAAACGCCACAAAAAGTGTAAATTTAATAAAAAAAAAGAAAGAAAATCAGAATTAGACACATGTAGTGAATTTCAATGTGATAGGGAAAAGATAATTCAAAAATACATTTTATATTAAAAAAACTAAATATATGTTTTTTTTTCTAATAAAAGGTTATAGCAATGAAAGGAACTACATGTATAAACAAAACAAATATTCCAATTATTCACAGAAAGTCCCATATAAACATTCAAATAATATAATTTGACGAAAAAAGAAGGGAATCTAGTTTCACTTTTGTTTAGTTTTATATGCAATTTATTATATTGCCTATACACTGTTAAATGATAACTGAATTAACGCATTTTCCTCTGCCTACATCTGTTAACCACCTGCCAAAAGTCAACTGACTGTGCTGTAAGAATCCTAAGTTGATCGTCCATGTCTGAAGGCATTTGACCAATAACTACCATTAATGAATCATCAATCTGTAAGTCTTCTTCAAACGGTGACGTGTCTATATATCCGATTAACTGATCACGGAAACTGTAAAATTAGAAATATTAATAGGGTAAAATGAATTAAACATTTCCACAGAGTGGATGTAATCCGTTATAAACTTTGAAAATAAACTCATCATAGATACCAGGACTAAATTTTGTATATACGCCAGACGTGCGTTTCGTCTACAAAAGACTCATCAGTGACGCTCGAATCCAAAAAAGTTTAAAAAGCCAAATAAAGTACAAAGTTGAACTAAAAAAATAGCCAATGGAAATGTCGGAATTTCATTTCACACTGCAGTTATGCCAACCATATTTTTCGTATCAACTATTCTAAGCTGCAATGTGAAACAATGTGAAGTTTCCAATCAGAGCCTAAGATAACTAAAGTAATGCGATCTTTTTTAAACTGTATTTTTATCTTTTAAGAAATCACATTGCCTTTTACAATATGGATTTTTTATGATAAAACTCATCGTATATACCAGAATTAAAATTGTGTGTGTCAGACGCGCGTTTTGCCGACAAAAGTCGTTTCAGTGACACTCGAATCAAAGCAGTGTAAAACATTCCCCAAAAGTACAAAGTTGAAGAACATTTGAGAGCAGTCTCAGTATACAAACTGCTATGAGTACACACAGATATATCAAAGATATAAAAAAATGTTCAGGAGTTGCGGCCGAAGTAATATATGTTGACAACTGACGTAAGTTATACATAAATGGACTAAGACTATTATTTCAAACGCACAATACATATTCAATATGTCAAACCTTTATATTGTTCTACGCAAAAAATCTCGTTTTGAATAACTAGATATACCACATTTATTTCTATATAAAATTTGTTGTACAATCTAGATAACAAAAAACACACATATTGAACAATTTATAGGCCATAGGGGTCGGCGCTCCTATATCCTAAATCAGAAGAGAACAAAGGACTATAGTTTTGAAAAGATTTACCTTATTTGTGAGATATCAATGTAATCCTCATCATTGATATTCTGTGGCACATCTATCTTGAACACGATACATTCAAATATCAACTCTAGCAATGTATTGATCTGTTCTGCTGGTGATCTTGCTAACATTTCTTCTATTTCGTGTTCTTGTTCCATTGTTAAATCCGTTTTGAAGGAATCCGGAACTCCTTCGAAAGCTTTCTAAAATAAAACGAAAAAAGACATATTTGTCAATCATGAAATTTGAAATATGCAATTTACATTTATATTTATTTCATGCTCACCAAAAGTGCACAAAAACTCAGAGTCAATGATTTTACAGCTATATTTAAGAAGATTTTAATATATTGAAAGAATTTAAAAAGAGGTGAAACTTAGACACTTAGTACAAAATATATAACAATTATAATTGACCTACTAATTTGAATCCAGTATATAGACGACAGTATAAAATAGTTATCAAAGGTACCAGGATTATAATTTAGTACGCCAGACGTGCGTTTCGTCTACATAAGACTCATCAGTGACGCTCATATCAAAATATTTATAAAGCCAATACAAAGTTGAAGAGCATTGCGGATCCAAAATTCCAAAAAGTTGTGCCAAGTACGGCTAAGGTAGTCTATGCCTGGGATAAGAAAATCCTTAGTTTTTCGAAAAATTGTAAACAGGAAATTTATAAAAATGACCACATTATTGATATTCATGTAAAAAATGTTCTTCACATCCTTGAATTGACCAGAGAATACAATAATTTCAATGATGTTTCATCCTAAACAAAGTCTTATGAAGGCAAGAAAAGATAATATCTTCAATTAAACACATCTTTAAAACAAATTACAAATGAAACAAAACTATCCAGCTCTTGATAATCCATAACGTTCATTGATTAGCGGACATAATTTGTTGTTGTTGAATATGAATTACTTATAAACTCATCATAGATACTAGGCTTAGAAATTTTGTACGCCAGACGAACGTGTCATCTACAAAGACTCATCTGTGTCGCTCGAATATTTTGTTTTCAAAAGGCTATATAATGTGCAAATCGGAGAGAATTGAAACCCACAATATAAACTAGAATATGATGGACAAATTACAATGGTCATTTGATTAGTGACTTTCCTTTTTTAATTTTCATCGGAGTTTTTTTGTGATTTTACATTTTATACCTTTTATAAGCCCAAAATATATATTTCATCCTAAACTAAAGAAATAAAAGGTATTTTAATTTAAATTTCTATTCGGATTTATACATCAATACCAAAAAAAGGATAAACATTTCAAATTATGGCGAATTAGTTTACCAATCTCATTCAACGATTAAGAAAAGACAAGAAAACTGAGAAAATTGCATAAACTCCAGAAGAATCGACACACTAAACATCTCATTCTACGCATGTTTAATCCGCATTAATAGACCGAGAATATGATAAACATCGCCTAGAATTTTACATACACAGGCAAAATTTGCTCACGTGAATTTCAAATGAATCTCACATGAAATAACGTGAGATTCACCTCAACGAGCTTATAGGTAAAACTTTTTTGAAAATTTTCATGTGAATTTCACGTGAATTGACATGTATAAAATTTTTCAAATGAATATCACGTGAACTTTACCCAAAAAGAATAAATTAAATTATGAAAATTGAGATGTTATTTGAATTACTTTATTTAAAAAATTCACGTAAATTCTACGAGAGATTCACATGAAAAAGTAAAATCACAAAAATACTAAATTCCGAGGAAAATCTAAAACGGAAAGTCCCTAATCAAATGACAAAATCAAATAATAAAACACATCAACCGAATGGACACCTGTCATATTCCTGAATTGGTACAGGCATTTTCAAATGTAGAAAATGGTGAATTGAACCTGGTTTTATATAGCTAAACCTCTTACTTGTATGACAGCCGCATCAATTTTCATTATATTTACAACGATGTGTGAAAAAAACAGACATACTTGAAAATCACGTGAAATTGATGTTAATTGAAATTTGCCTGTGTATTGATGTCGTATTTTCAACATTAAGTAAAAGCAAAATACCTACTCTGTCATACTTAGCTAGCTGCTTAGCTCTTTCTAGTGCAAAAGATATCCACAGGGACATGGCATGTTTACATTTGCTAGCAGTTTTTGCCTGAAATTGATATCCATAATTATTAAGGTTGTGATAAGTTTTACATGTTTTTTTTTTAAATGGATAAGAAATTCTATGCATTAAACAATAACGGGCTTATTTTTAGAATCCATAAAATACATAATTTTGGCTGTGTAGAAAGTAACACGGTTTGCATTATTTAAACACATAACATATAACAGAGCAACATTCCCTGAACATTTGGATTTTACAGTTGCATTAAATTATATGAACATGCTTCGTTCTTATGTTGTACTGTTATACCACTGTTCCAGGTTAGGGGGAGGGTTGTGATCCCGCTAACATTATTTATGTATGTGCCTGTCCCAAGTCAGGAGCCTGTAATTCAGTGGTTGTCGTTTGTTTATGTGTTACATATTTGTTTTTCGTTCATTTTTTTTTATATAAAATATAAATAAGGCCGTTAGTTTTCTCGTTTGAATTGTCATATCGGGGCTTTTTATAGCTGATTATGCAGTATGGGCTCTGCTCATTGTTGAAGGCCGTATGGTGACCTATAGTTGTTAATGTATATAAATAAACTTATCATAGATACCAGGACTAAATTTAGTATATACGCCAGACGAGGGTACTGTCTACAAAAGACTCATCAGTGACGTTCGAATAAAAAAAAGTTAAAAATGCCAAATAAAGTACGAAGTTGACGAGCATGTGTCATTTTGGTCTCTTGTGGACAGTTGTCTCATAGGCAATCATACCACATCTTCTTTTTTATATTGAACATTCTGTGAAAATAAATATGAATTTCATGAATTGAAAGCATTTGTTAAGGACACTTTTGTGAACATATCTGTACACGACTGAATAAACAACAGTAATTTTACGATGTCTCAACCGTCGGTAGTTTTAATGTTAGCAATACCAGTAATACAGATGCATATGTTTCATCATAAGTAGTTAAAACTGCTGATTTCACCGCCAGTTTATCCATCTGTATATATGCAAAGAGTCTGACCTTTCAAATCTTAAAATGTATTTAGATGATAAAGATCGAATTTAAAAATTACATTATATTTTCAAACATTAAGTTTTAAAAATCTTTAATAAAAAACTGACACAGCAAAATTTATTTAAGTATAAGTTTCATACTAATAAAAAACATTGCATTGATAAAATGATGAGCTGAGGAACAAATGGATAACATCACTAAATAGCTTTTGAACTAATTTTTTCATTTCACATGAACAAATCTTTAAACATTAAAATCACAATGCAATGTTTTTTATTTGGTCGGGTTGTTGTCTCTTTGACACATTTCCCATTTCCATTCTCAATTTTAATAATAAAAATAATTTCAATCAGTCAGCCAGCATTTCAAAATTCTGAACACGCAAATGATAATCTTGTAATTGTGATTTTAATGTTTAAAGATTTGTTCATGTGAAATGAAAAAATTAGTTCAAAAGCTATTTAGTGATGTTATCCATTTGTTCCTCAGCTCATCATTTTATCAATGCAAATTCAAGAAATTCTAAGATTTGAATAGTTTCTGCCTCTCAGCATCAATAATTATCGACATCTATTGGTATGAGCCTTGCAATATAATACAGTACCTTTGTACTTATAAAAGGTTTATCTATCTTTAAAGTGTTCTCCATGAAATCATTGAGTGACATGCTAGGGTTCGATCCAACGGACTTGAGAAAACTGATGGTTACATCTAAATTATCTAGACTATCACACAGTTCTGGTAAGTTTCTCATGTGTAATTCACCACAGATTTGACTACGTACGGCAGGGTTTAATCTTTCCTTTAAGAAAAATAGAAGTTAACATAAAGTTATAATAATGTAAGGACTTGCTGATCAAGGTACAATTGTAAAGAATCACTTTATAATGGTCCATCAAACAAAGATGTTTATTCCAGGGGAAATGCAGTACAATTTCTTGTCGAATCTGAATTGACAATTTGTACTTTCTTTCAACTGAAATATTTATACATTTTGGTGTATACTTTAACAAATTAGTGATGCATTAAGGCAGCAACTGAAGGTCTCGTTTGTAAATCAGAATCTTATAACTTTGATTTGGTTTTCTCACCTGTTTGACCTTCTCACAGAGTTCCAAGAAAACAACAGCATTTGTGGATTCCGATCTGTAAGTGATGGTTTCAATCTGAAGGTAAAGTTAATACTATTTTATGAAATTTTAATGCTACACAGCATATTTTGCATAAGTATTATTTTTGTACTTAAAATCTGTAGTACTGAAAATTTACTTTTGATATTAAGTACTAATTCTTTACTTTAAAATTATTGTACTATTTAGGTACCTGTATTTTACAGTACTTGATTTGTACTTAAAATTTTAGTACAGTAATAATACCAAAAGCGATCACATTATTCCATGTTTGAAAATCATAATTTTAAGAGATTTGAAATAGACATACTATCAAAATGCTGAAAATGTAAGGTTGCAACCAAAAATATGTAGTACTTATTTTTTTTAGTACAAAGCAAGTACTGTAAAATACAGGTACCTAAATATTACAATAATTTTAGAGTAACACAATAGTACTGAATATTAGAAGTAGATTTCCAGTACTACAGATTTTTGGTACAGACATAGTACCTATGCAAAAGTAGCTGTGTAGTAAAGAGAATATGCCAATTAATGTTCATTCGGTATCAAAATAACGAAGTCTTCAATAACAGTCGAAATTAAATTGAATGAGAAATCAATAAACTAACGATCTTAAAACTGCATTTTTTTTCAGTTTTCTGCATTTGCGCACAAATCCTTTCCGATCGTTTTTTTCTCCCGGTATCGTTCGTCTTGGGAATTTCCGTTCAATATAAGTAAGAGGCATCACCTGAGTTCCTGATAATTTGTTGAATCTGATTACCAAATGAATATTGACTAAAAAACAATGAATGAGAACAAAAAATCCTTACATTTCAAAATGGATCTTTACCTAAAATTGCTTACTCAATATACGATTTTATAGCAAACGAAACCTTAACACATTTCTGTTTCTTTTTTCAACAGAAATATAGAGTTTTCCAGATTTTTTTTTTCAATTCGGGAAAGGTAATATATTGCTCAGTTATAACCTACGGTACCTAAACATTTTAAATGATAGCGATTCTTTGAATTTTTCATGACATAATTTGTCAACTGTTTAACTTATTGATAGCCTTGGTACAATATACTGTTGTCGAAACTTTACAAAAATCAGTTTATAATTAATACTTAGTCTCATAGGCAACACCTGCCTTATATTATTCAGTTTCCATCAGCTTTAAATAATGTTTTATCAATGACATTAGTCATACTAAGAGTTACAAAATAAATAATAAAAAATATCTATCAACGAAGTAGATGTCATATACCTCTTCTAAACCTGTTACAATTGACTTTGAGAAAAGGAATCTATCCATCAACTGCCTCTCCAGGTTAGTAAAATTGTATTCTATTCTGGTTCCCTGTCCCACTTCGAATGAATAGTTACAGTTAGCAAACACCATGGGTAACAGGTCTTTGTCTGGGTGGTAACTGATCAAATGTGCTGATGAAATATCTTTCACATGGACAATTGGAAGACTGTCTATTCTGCAAAATTGACCCAAGCTATATTTTAGACAGAACCAACAAACAAAGGACAAAACTGTATATAGCATAGCATTCATTGACTATATCATATATATATCTTCCAAACACGCTATTACAACCAGTCCAGGATTTATTTATCCTTTATAAAATAGGAAGTTACGATCTGCTGACCGAATCATACCTTAAAATCTATTGTTATCGCCAAAGTAAGAATGATTTTTCGAGTAAATTTGATCGTCAAGATAATTCAACAAAACAAATTATTTGCAGGACGCTTATATAAAACAAACCTTGTTATGTGTGTGTTTTTGTACTGTTTGTCTTTTTCTTTTTTTCTAGCCATGGCGTTGTCAGGTTTTTTTTCGATAAATGAGTTTGAATGAAACATTTTTGAAAATCTTGATCCTATTCTTGGGAAACGTTATTTTATGTGGATTTTTCAACCCTGCAGTGTATAAAGTAAGTGATTGCATATAGTTATCAAAGGATCCAGGGTTATAATTTAGTACGCCAGACGCGCGTTTCGTCTACATAAGACTCATCAGTGACGCTCATATCAAAATAGTTTAAAGCCAAACAAGTACAAAGTTGAAGAGCATTTAAGAAAACAAACTGAATAGAGTTAGTACGTAATGATTTATGACACAAAATCTCATCGCCCACTTGACTGTTAGTCAAGGGTGCACAAATTTCTTCAATTTATGTTGTCCATCTTCAAGTCAAAGTAATAATTTTAAACAGGCTCACTCTACAAGTAGTAATTTGTCTATATCACAACAAGTTCAATTTATTCAAACACATGTATGCATTGGCCTTTATTTTCTATCCTATGAATAATTTTATTCGATGATTTAGTTGTTCCGGCAAGGTTTACCTTTGATGACTTTTGCAATCAAATTTGGTTATATAATTCCTTAGGTATTTAAGTAGTTACTCATTATTTTTGTGGTCCTGGTGAATGTAAACAAAAAAGCACTATGGATGCACCGTTTTTACATGTTTACACAAAAACTACACAGTTGATAATACAAATACGTGGTTAGTGGATACTTACGGAACGTTGGTTTTTGAGCAAATGTTTTGTAAGAACAAGTTTTGATGCTTTATTAGGTAAAATAATAAAATATAAGAACACAGGCCAGCATCTCTATATGACGGTATGAGACAGGAAACTGTATTTGCATTATTAGCAATCTCGGATCTAAGATAAATCTCATCGACAACCACAAGTTTTCCGTCTACTGGACATACTGTACATAAAAACAGAAGTTTAACTTATTAAAATTGATATAAACTAAAACAATTCGCATGCATATGTGACATAAATGTCCATTGACTAGATGTATAAAAGTATAAAAAAAATGACTGCAAAAGAAGAGTTCATACAAAATTAAACTGCGGCATCTTAAATTTGAATTGAAAATTAAAAAATATGCATTCAGCACGATGTATTTTGAAATTTGATTGACAGCTTTCTTTTGAATTACTATACTTTTGTTTAAAATTGTACAATCGGTGCATGGCGTTATAAACATTAATTACTTTAAACTTTCTCACGTTAATTTCGACGTTTTCTTGTACTTTTTTCCTAAACAGAATAACACATTGATCAAACGTTTTAAGTTTGTGTGACCCTATTTTACATCAGTAAAACGTTAATTCATCCTGCAACATGATAATGACTATGACAAAAAGTCTATTTGGACGGTAGTGAGAAAGGAGTTTTTAAAAATATATGCAGACAGTTTTTGATAGACATAACATACAATGAATACACATTTAGTATTATATTGTATTACAGGAACTTTCATTCATGAACTTTTAAACAGTAATATTTCATTTCGATTTTCAACTTGAGTTCAACGTGTTCAATTTTATCATTATCTGTGACAAAGCTTGTTGACTGTAAACTTGGCAATAAATCTGATAGCAAGCATTCATTCGAAGAACTTTAAAATATTAGGGTATTTGACATTGGCATAATTTTATACGTTAAACGATTTCCTCCACTATTACCTTATTATTACTGATATTACTGATTTCAATACTCACTCACTGGTTGTTAGTAAATGTTACCTACCCCAATTCTTCAGTAAATCTTTAACACACGCCCAAGCCATTTTAAAGTCATTCAAAAGTTGTTCAAACTCTTCATTTCGCCCATCTGTTTATATAAAATATTTTTGTTTTGTGTGTGTTAATATACAAATCTAGAAAGCAGAGTTTGACAATGCCAATTTATACAATACACCAATGCAAGTGTGCTTCTATGCACATCTTCTTAGAAATAACACACATATCATTTTCTATCGCGTTAATAACTGATACAATGAATTGAAGGCCATACGGTGGCCTATACTTGGTTAAAATCGGTTTATTTAAACTCATCGTCAAGCATACCACATATATATTTTACTTTAGAAAAACGCAATAGAGTCTGAGCAGAAAGTTGATGAACCAGAGTTATGTGAAAAACGTCTTGTCCTTTTTCTGAAGATACGAAGACCTTGTTGATAAAAATACAAAAATACAAAAATACAAAACTCCGAAGATAACTGAAAATGGAAAGTCTATAATCTAATCATTTGTTTGTTATTATAGCGATTGAGAGTAAAACACAATTGTGACTGCTTTACCCCCATTTTTGACATTTTTACTTAACATTAAAAAGAAGATGTGGTATGATTGCCAATGAGACAACATGTCTGTTTGTTTTGTTAACCCATTGTTGTCAATATAATGGCATTTTATAAGATTATTATACAAGTGAGAGGTTTAGCTAGCTATAAAACCAGATTTAATCACTCATTACATTAGGCAATGAATGCTTTCCATGGTTAAAAATGAAGAAGACAAACAGACAAACAATAGTACACATGATACAACATAGAAAACTAAAGAATAAACAACACGAACCCAACCAAAAACTTGGCAAAACAAATCTGGTAAATAGTCTAATTCGGTAGGTCACATTCATGAAAGGGACGGGGATGGTAGTTAAGACGTAAGGAACATATCCGATATCATTTGTGAAACGGTTATTCCATGACGGTCAACCAACTCGTGATGGCGTCCGTAAAATTTATGAAGTGATGATTTCAACTTCACCATTTGGAACTCTTGGTTTAATAGATTTCTTGTGAGCAGCAACTCTTAGTCAGGAACATGACATTTGTTATTCATTTGTTTGTTGTGTTTGAGCTTTTGATATTGCCATTTCCGTAGATAAGTGACTTTCCGATTTGAATTTTCCTCGGAGTTTGAAATTGTTTGTCATTTTACTTTTTGCCTCCCTTTTTGTAAGTATCTTCTATATCGATTTTTATTAGATTTAAACATCAGTAAAATATAGTTGCCTGATATCTATTTAAAAACCGTGTTACATATCATCTTGTTTATAGAATTATTTGTTTTATCAAAAAAATAATGATATCGTTTTATTTGAACATGCTATGTGTCCATTTATACAACTTAAATAATTCAATGTAATGTTTCTTTGAGAACAGTACCACCAGTCATTGACAATCTGTTATCAAGAAATATATTAGAAGTGCCTAATGTTTCGATAATATTTATTTTACCTTCTTTCATTTCTCTTTTGACATCGCGGATAGTTAAAGCGGCTATCTCAGTTCTGTCCAGTCTGTTGTACTTCTGTATCAACATTCTCTGTAATCTTATTATACTTGGTATAAATCTTATAGCTCGTAAATGGTAATCCTACAAATAAAAAGATGTTAATATACGATAAACTTTCAAACACCAATTTTGCATATTTTTTCGGTTGTCTCGTTTCCAGTATAATAAAAATAAAGAACAATAGTAATGATAATGCAAATATATTTTTAATTTATAGAGGTAATTCAATAAAAATAAATTCTCTGCTTGTTTTTTAATCCATGCACTGACTTCAAGTGTACCTATGGTGATTTTCATTATTGAAACAAAATTATATAAATAAAGGCAACAGTAGTATACCGCTGTTCGGAACTCATAAATCGATTGACAACGCTTATAAGTTGTAACTCCTATCGGGTAATATTTTTCTCTCTCGGATGAACGTATTACCTTCTCTTCTCATCATTTACAATAGCTGAACAATATATACCTCCTGGAGAAAGAGTCGGAGTACAGGTACTGGCATTGTTCTTTCTGTTCCTTCTAGATTCTGCATGAGATGCTTAATTGTTATCAGTTCTCTAAAACGCCACATTGCAGGTATTTCCTGCAAATTTTGAATGTCCTTTCTTTGTGGATATTTTTCTGTTTCGTAAATTATCTGCATAAGGATATCTGTACCTAAAATTAAAGATCAAAATAAACAATAGGGTATGTGAAAATAATAAAAGAAAAGAAAAATATGCTTTCCTAAACTATATAACAAATCAATCGGTTGAACATATGGAAGACTGAGACTAGTGAAAGTCATCATGTACCTGTTAACGATTTAGAATAAATTTGAAACCTGAATGATTTCTACAACACCTATATTTCATATTCTTGCACATTGTTTTAATTTTTATAGCAGGATGAAAGATTTTGAACAAGCAGATAAAGTAATACTTATAAACGGACTGTAGATAACAACTGCCATATCGCTTTATGTCTTTTGAACACCGGTATACGATGTTTCCTTCATATTCCTGACTTGATACAGCCCATTAAAAAAAAACCTGGTTGGTAAAATACACCAGTAGTTAAATTCTACCTCATCAAGTCACCAAATGTGTATAAAAAAAAGTCATCAATCAACTTACCAAGTCTTTGATCATCTAATATCATTTGGTTGCAGGCACTTAATTTAGTTTTTACATCCTACAAATTACATAATTGAATAAAAACATAACAAGTTTTTTTTTATCAGTGCAGAGTTTCATATTATTCAACATACCCAGATATCTTCTGAGGAAACATAACAGCTTTTGCCATTTTTCAAATTAACTTAAAACGGTTTTGATTAAAATCCTCTCGGTATGTGCATCACATGGATTGACACAATGTTTGTAAAATATAGTAATGAGTTGTTTTTAATAAAAAGCAAAGAACAAGCTTTCTGACTGATTTTTCTGTTTGTTCATATAAGTTATGCTACTTCAACACTGTAATATATTAGGAGTAGGGATGTAAATATGTTTACAATCATAAACTTTATGTGTTTGTTAGAGTGGGGAAACTGATATTGTATGTTGTCTTGTGCTTCTTTGTGCAATTTTATTTGCGTTTATTGTACAACTATTGAAAAAGAACAAATAAGAGGGGTCCAGTACACAAGATGCCAGAGGTTCATTATATACTAATATGAGAAAATGAAATTTAAGAAATGTGTTTTCCGAGAAGACATTTCAATGATTGGTTTTTCAAACAAATATTAAAAGCCTAAAAGATTCAAGAGTAAATTAGAAAATGAAAAGAAAAACCAAACGTTTATCAATATCAATCTCAACTTAATTAATACTATAGTTTGAAGGCTCTTTTGCATATCGTATCAACATCTTACATTTAACATCTGTTGTTTCGAAACAAAATACACACATTTACTTATAATACCTGTAGGAAAGGTTCAATGTATCTCGTTGCAAACTGCTGCTCCCATTTAGCACGAGATTCTTTACTTAATAATCCACTCATATCTCGTGGCAGCGTTTCATCTTAAAATTAATTCAATCAAATGACAACACATTGAATAAACTGGTGCATAAAGCATACCATAGAGTAGTTGATAAGATTTGAAGATCAATATACTATTAACCGAGAGACAATACCAAAGATATCTTTAACTAAGACCAAATCTCAAACCCTAACTATTCAGAGTCAAAAAAGTATCTAAATTGAACAATAATATAAATAATTTGTACCTAGTTCTAAAGAATAAAGATAACATTTAAATTTTATTTTGCTTTTTTAATTTGTTTTCATTCGAGCGTCACCGATGAGTCTTTTGTGGACGAAACACGCGTCTGACGCAAATATTACATTTCAATCCTGGTATCTATGATAAGTTCGTAACATTCAACGGCAGATTGCGAGGGTTCGGAATCGGGTCACATAAAAACAGATGAGCCAACAAGGCCCGTATGCATAAACATCTTAACTTAAGTGTTCCTTAAACTTAGATGTTACTAAGAATTCCCTTAGTTAAGTGACATTTTTAAGTCGTGTGCCTTAACTTACATAAGTATTTCTGTATTTTTAAAAGTATTTTGGAAATACTAAGGCTTTTCTACCTCAGGCATAGATTACCTTAGCTGTATTTGGCAAAACATTTAGGAATTTTGGTCCTCAATGCTCTTCAACTTCGTACTTTTTTTGGCCTTTTTAACTTTTTTGGATTCGAGTGTCACTGATGAGTCTTTTGTAGACGAAACGCGCGTCTGGCGTATATAAAAAATTTAGTTCTGGTATCTATGATGAGTTTGTTTCTGCGTATATGGTACTTAAGGTAGAAGACACAGAACATCTGTTAATCATAATAAACAGACATTCTGTCTTACTTATTAAGATTTGATAATCATGCCACTGTGTAGAATATATTATCGCTAATATCGATTACAGTCCGTCATAGAAATTGAGCTTTGGATGTTGTCATTTAAGTAGAGACTTTTCGTTTTGAATTATCCTCTTAGTTTTTTCTATCTACTTTTTACAAGTTGATAATTATTCTAACATCATTATAATTTGCATACACATACCTTTTAGTGTATCCATTATTTTTACAAGGAGGAAGTGTAAAAATAAGACGGCATCATCTCTGTTTATGCCAAGAATGGTTTGAACTGATGTCAGATCTAGGTTAAGGTGAAGAAGCAAGTATTTACAAACCTCACCCGGATCAATTGCTGGCTTAATTGTCTGACAGATTGCCTGCAAAAATGAATATTTAGTTTGGACACTATAAGACATTATAAAAATGAAAAGAATTAAAAAAAAACTGAATATCTAATTATAAATAAATAAGGAAAATGTACTTACACTCGGTTATAACTTCATACCATGTACATTTATACAACAGAGGATGCGTATTTAAATATCCCAAATAAATAGCAGTTTGATCTATTTATGATGTACAAGTACGCAATTACGTTCTATTACTTTACTATTGTCAAAACTTGTATTGATTTTTCTTCTATATATTTGGCTTGTTTAAATGTTTAAAGCTCGGTCCGTGCTGCATTTTTGCGCCTATCCCAAGTCAGGAGCCTCTGGCCTTTGTTAGTCTTGTATGATTTTTAAGTTTCCTGTGTATATTTTGGAGTTTAGTATGACGTCCATGATCACTGAACTAGTATACAATTTTGTTTAGGTGTCAACTGTATTATATTCGGATACTGGTTTATTTGATCCGTTCATCCTAATCGCTTCAAAATTCAAGAGTCTATCCTAAATTTAGGTAAAATATATGGGCCTTCTAAATGCCGTTCCGGATATGGTGTACTAGTGTACTAATATTTGCACCTTTTGTTTGCGGTATACCATGTTTTCCGCAAGTTTATTGTATTTTGTTGAATTATAAAATAAATAACAAGGATAAATTTAATCCATACATATATATATAAAGTTTATGTCCAAAATAATGAAAGACATAATTTTTCAATAAGTTTAATTGAGGTCTGGAGCTGGCATGTCAGTAACTGCTAGTAATCTGTTGTTAATTATGTATTATTGTCATTTTGTTTATTTTCTTTTGTTTCATATTCTGAAATCGGACTCAGACTTCTCTTGAACTGAGTTTTACTGTGCGTATTTTTTTGCGTTTGTATTTTTACATTGGCTAGAGGTATATAGGGGGAGGGTTGAGATCTCAAAAACATGTTTAACCCCACATTTGTTAGTCTGGTATGATTTTGAATTTTAGTTTCTTGTGTATAATTCGAAGTTTAATATGACGTCCATCATCACTGAACTAGTATGCATATTTGTTTAGAGGCCAGCTGAAGGACGCCTCCGGGTGCGGGAGTTTCTCGCTACATTGAAGACCAATTAGTGGCCTTCGGCTGTTGTCTCTATGGTCGGGTTGTCGCCTTGACACATTCCCCATTTCCATTCTCAATTTTACAAATAGAATAAACAGCTACGTCATGACCACGTGATACGTTCGTCGCTTTTCAAAGGATTAAGTTCAATAATTTATCAATGTGATATCAGAAATTCATGTAAACTAAAGGGAGATTGTCTTAATAGATATAAACCAATCACATAATCCCCCTTTTTTATGAATAAAATCACATAATTCGGAAATGAATATTCTAAATTTTGTAAAAATCGATAGGGAGCTTACTTTAATAAAAATAAATATTTCAAAGTTTCATAAGAACTGCTGAAAGCATTTTTAATTATCGTCCGAAAACTGGATCATTCCCCTTTTTAATGAATTAAACCCCACTACTCAGAAACGTAAAATCTAAAAATAAACGTGAACTCACGTCAATTGATATAAACAATTCCAGAACAATTCAAAAGAACAGGCGGACAAACAGTTGGACAGACGGAAGGACGGACGGACAACGGTTTACCATAATACGATCCATTAAACTGACATATAAAAACATGAAACTAACAATAATTGTGTTACTAAATTACATAGTTAGTAAGAAAATGACAAAATATCAAATACGAAAAAACAATAGGACCTTTTCATTGTAAATATCAACAGAAAACAAATATGACATACACTTACCAAAGAAAACAAAGAAATTACAGCTACTGATTTGTGGACGGATTTCAAGTTGGTTCAATATTCAACATTCAATATTCAAATTTTTTAATTTTTTTAATTTTTTTCTTGCATCCATTTTCAACATTCAACATTCGATTTCAACATTCAACATTCGATTTCAACATTCAACATTCGATTTCAATATTCAACATTCAACATTCAACATTCGATTTCAATATTCAACATTCAACATTCAACATTCGATTTCAATATTCAACATTCAAATTTTTTTAATTTTTTTCAATTTTTTTTTTTGTTGCGTCCATTTTCAATTTTCACCATTCGTTTTCAACATTCAACATTCGTTTTCAACATTCAACATTCGTTTTCAACATTCAACATTTGTTTTCAACATTCGATTTTTAACTTTCAACATTCGTTTTCAACATTCAACATTCGTTTTCAACATTCAACATTCGTTTTTAACATTCAACATTCGTTTTCAACTTTCAACATTCGTTTTTAACATTCAACATTCGATTTCAACATTCAACATTCGTTTTCAACATTCAACATTTGTTTTCAACATTCGATTTTTAACTTTCAACATTCGTTTTCAACATTCAACATTAGTTTTCAACATTCGATTTTCAACTTTCAACATTCGTTTTCAACATTCAACATTCGTTTTTAACATTCAACATTCGTTTTCAACTTTCAACATTTGTTTTTAACATTCAACATTCGTTTTCAACTTTCAACATTCGTTTTTAACATTCAACATTCGATTTCAACATTCAACATTCAACATTCGATTTCAACATTCAACATTCAAATTTGTTTTTTAATTTTTTGAATGTTGAATGTTGAATATTGAACCAACTTGACATCCGTGATTTGTGGAAGTATATGAAAATGTGACGGGGTTTAAGGAGCGATTGTCAGGATTTGCTGTAACCAACGACCATGGTGTAACAACATAAAGTAAGAACAGAAATCAGTTGGAAAAGGCGTTATTTATTATTTGATTTTCAAGGACGTGATTATCCTGTAGTGTCTTTAATTTTCACTAATCTCTTATAGTAATTCATCGTTTATATGTTTACAATAATTTGTGTATTATCTAAGTTTATCTAAGTTTAAATTATCACAATACAAGAGGGACATTCACACTCATTTGTGGAAAACAAACAATAGTACACAAAACATAAAAATGGGTTTCCTGTTTTACATATGTACTTTGTAAATTAATTTGTTCTTATACTGTTTGTTTTCAAACTATGCTTGACCGATTTTGGTACTTATCCGGGTTTAATATTTTGTTTATGAACTGTAATATTTTAAATAAAACAAGATCATGAAACAGTAGGCAAAGACATAATAGACGAAAGACGTTCACTGATATATAAGCACAGTTTTTATGCAAGTATCAACACTATAATTTTCGATAATATGGTGAAATATGGTGTAAAAACGGAATTTTAACATTTGTTAATACATCTATCCAGGTGAGAAAAAACCCAGTTAAAAGAGATTTTACAAAGATTTAAAAGACTTTTATATACCTGTATATTAGTATTTGTTCCAATGTACATGGACATGTGTGTTAACAATCTAAGAATAGCAACTGAAGCTTTGCTTAATTTTCTGTAAAGCCCATCTACAGGTTTTAAATAAGTCGCACTTCCTAGAACATGCCCTTTCTGTGTTCCGTCTTCTCTACAATATATCAAATGTTACATATTAATCCATTACAAAATAACACCAAGATATATATGAAAGAAATGAACGAGAATGTGTCCCAAAATTGTCTAAAAAATATGCCTTCTGTTGAAATTTTAGTATATAGGCTGTAAAATTATGTTGTAAAATGGCAAACATACAATTCAAAGTTTATTCTGTTGGAATAGACAATCTGGAAATAGTTATGATATGAAAGGAAGCACTCCTAATATACTCATCATATATACCAGGATTGAAATTTTGTTTTTGCCCGCTGTCGTCTACAAAAGACTCATCAGTGACGCTCGAATAAACAAAGATTAAAAAGGCAAATTTAAGTACAAAGTTGAAGTGCATCGATGACCAAAAAGTTTTACGAGCTATGGCAGTCTATTCCTGTGGTAGAAAAGCCTAAGTATTTCAGAAATCAAACATGCCGGTCGTCTTAATGAAAATGAAGTCATAGACAAGAAAGATCTCGTTCCGATTGTGAACTTTAAATATCTATGCAGTATACCTGTTTATGGACTATATATGTCCAAATCGATACGATATTCAAGAGCTTGTATTTCCTAAATAAATCCCTTAATATTGTGATTTATACTTTGTAACATGTATGATAGGCTTTCCATGTGGAGCAGGTTTTGGTCAATTAATTTGAGCATTCACGCAAGGGTTTTGTATCGCCTACATGCTCCTAGCATTTAGTTTTCGATGTCACATTTTGATGAAAAGAGAGGGGGGGGGGTAAAAGATATCAGAGGAACAGTCAAACTTATAGATCGAAAATAAACTGACCATGCCATGGATAAACTAGAGGCTCTAAAGAGCTTGTGAAATTTTAGACGAGAATAGAATTCATGATCAAATTGTGTTTTGGTGATGACGATGTGTATGTCTGTCTCACTTTACTGAACATTCTTGCTGTTTACAATTTTCTCTATCTATAATGAACTTGACTCAGTAGTTTGAAAGGAACATATGTTGTGAAAGTTTACAAAATTTTACATGATTTACGAAAATTGTTTAAAATTTACTATAAAGAGCAATAACTCCTTAAGGGGTCAATTGCCTGTTTTGGTCAAGTTGACTTAGTTGTAGATCTTACTTTGCTATACATAACTGTTGTTTACAGTTTATCTTAATCTGAGATAATATTGAAGATAATAACCAAAAACTGCCAAATTTTCTTAAAGTTACCCATTCAGGGACAGGAACCCCAAAACAGAACAGGTTGCCTGATTTTTCGGAAAATTTGAGGGCAGTTAAATCTTGACTTAATGAACATATTTAAATGAATGAGATTTGCTCTAAATGCTTTGTATTCAGAGATATTAACAAAAAATTGCATCTTACCCCTATGTACTATTTTTAGCCATGTCGGCCATCTAGGTTCGAGGACGAGGTCATTGAACACATTATTGAAACAACATACCCTTAAGATGATGGTTGCCAAGTTTGGTGTAATTTGTCTTAGTAGTTTCAGAGGAGAAGATTTTTTTACAAGATAACTAAAATGTTAGAAAAATGGTTAAAAATAGACTACAAAGGGCAATTACTCCTTAATAGTTCAACTGACAATTTTTCTCATGTTGACTTATTTGTAGAGCTTACTTTGCTGAACGTAATTGCTGTTTACAGTTTATCTCTTTCGATAATAATATTCAAGATAATAACCAAAAACAGCAAAGTTTCCTTAAAATTACTTATACAGTGGCGGCGACTAATCAACCGGTTGTCCTATTCATCTGAAAATATTAGGGTAGATGGATGTTGACTTGATAAACAATATAACCAATGTCAGATTTGCTTTAAATGCTTTGGTTTCAGAGTTTTAAGCCAAAATCTACATTTTACCCCCATGTTCTATTTTAAGCCATGTCGACCATCTTGGTTGGTTGGCTGGTCACCGGACACATTTGTTAAACTAGACACACCAATGATGATTGTGGACAAGTTTGGTTAAATTTGGCCCAGTAGTTTCAGAGAAGAAGATTTTTGTAAAAGATTACAAATATTAAGGAAAAAAATGGTAAAATTGACTATAAAGAGCAATAACTCATTTAGGGTCAACTGACCATTTTGGTCATGTTGACTTATTTTTAGATCTTACTTTGCTGAACATTATTGCTGCTCACAGTTGATCTCTATCTATAATAATATTCAAGATGATAACCAAAATGACAAATTTCCTTAAAATTACCAATTCAGGGGCAGCAATCCATCAACCGGTTGTCCGATTCATATGAAAATTTCGGGGCAGATAGATCTTGACTTGATAAACAATAATACCCCATGCTAGATTTGCTCTAAATGTTTCGGTTTCAGAATTATAAGCCAAAATCTACATTTTACCCCTTTCTATTTGCCATCTTGGTTAGCTGGCCGGGTCATCGGACACATTTTTTAAACTAGATACCCCAATGATGATTATGGCCAAGTTTGGTTAAATTTGGCTCAAAAGTTTTAAAGGAGAAGATTTTTGTAAAGTTAACAGACGACGCCGGACGACGACGACGACGACGACGACGACAACGACGACGACGGACGACGGACGCCAAGTGATGAGAAAAGCTCACTTCGCCCTTTGAGCCAGGTGAGCTAAAAAGAAAAAAGACAAACAGACAAATAATAGTACACAAGACACAACATAGAAAACTTAAGACTATGCAACACGAACCCAATCAAAAACTTGGAAGATGTTATTTGTCTTCAATCGTTTATTTTTCTCTTTTTCGACATGATGTTTTATGTTCAACTTATGCTAAAAACCAACTTAAACATCTATGACGTCAGTTTGCTAGTACCGAACGGTCAATTTGAATTGCTGTGTGACGTGTCTCGGTAGTTTGTACATCCAACATTCGTGTATATATTTGGGATGTTTCGTTTATGATTTGGTTAGATAATCTGTTATGTCTTATCGTTTGTAGTCCAAATAATCAAAAACTGCATTTCAATAACATCATTGTCATGAAAATTGCTTGGACGAGTATTGATCTGCGGCTTCCATGTTGTGCCGACTATTATCTTTTTTTTACCATGGCGTTGTCAGTTTGTTTTTTATCTGTGAGTTTAACTGTCCCTCTGGTAGCTTTTACCCCTCTTACATTAATAGTTAGGACGTTTCTTTGTGATGAATGTTCTTTCTTGTTATTGTGCTGTGTTTCTGTCACGTAGTTTTTAGGCGATACATCTTTTAACATTGTCATAAAACAGGAGGTTCGACTAGCTATTACTCTAGGTTCAACCTACCATTTTTTCTTAAAACGTCCTGTACCAAGTTAGGAATATGGCAGATGTTATTTAATAGGTCGTCTCTTTTTTTGCTGGCGTTTGTTTTTGTTACATTTCCATGTGCCTGATGTTCGTGTGTTTTCCTCTTATATTTGATGTGTTTTCCTTGATTTTAGCTTGTAACCCGGATTGATTTTCTCTAAATCGATTTATGACTTTTGAGCACCTGTATACTATTGTTTACTTTTTATAAAGGTAAATGATTAATGTTTACAAATACTTTTAACAGTAAAAGCCCATATAAAAAATTAGAATTTAACCAAACCCTGTATCGTTTATATTGTCAGTATTAAGTCTATGATTCTGGCCACCTATCTCTGCGCCACATTCTTGACAGGTACCTAGAGTATAAGCCCTTCCACACTAAAAAAATATAAGTAGAACTGTTTTTTAACACTAAGGAATGCAAATAAACGTATCATAAATATAAAAAGATGAGGTATGAGTGCCAATGAGACAATTGAATGAGTTAAACGTGAAAATGTGCTCTCCAACCTTTTTCTCTCTCTAAAATTGTTGATTGTGAAAATTGCATATCAGACTTTTTTCCATAGTGAGTAACATATCATTAAAATTTAACGCATTCAATCAAAGATTTTCATTTGAAGGATTTAACACTTGTCAAACTGTTTAATGTTACTTTTAAATTGTGTGACGGATGATGCATACACAACAGAACATGCTTACCTTTTTGATGTAGCCGATCCCACTAACGAATCTTGCGTTTTGAAATATTTACATTTGAATATGAGACGGTTTCATATATTACAATATATTACACGTACGTACAGATCAAGAAATGGTATTTAGGCGGATAAAAAACTTGCTATTAATCGTTTTACTTTAGAATATAAATCAAGAGAAATCAAGTTTGGCAAAAAAGACGTTAAAACAAAAACTCATACTATGTACAATTTCCTATATATCGAAGTGATCAATATGTAAGAATACTCACATCACCAATGACATATGGATGGCCATTAGGACACCCTATAACACACAAGAAAAAATCAATAGTTTGAAGGCAGTAAATAGTTTCTACGTTCTTGCGATGTGTAGTCTATTCTTATGATCATAGTGTAATAATTTTCGACATAACCTTGCATGTGTCTACCTTTTGATTACTTTTTTTTTTTATAGATATTTGAAGCAAAGAAAAGAAAATATTGATCAATGACATTGGTTAACACAATAAAATATCTTTTGACAAATCAAATCTTTAAGTAAATCTATTATTTTATTAAAATATTACGATTCTTGTACTTTCTTGCCTCACAAATATTCGGCTTTGACCGTCCCTGATGAAGATTCAAGAAAAGAGCTAAAGACGCATACATTTTAGAGTGTATCTTCATTTATGAAGGAAAACCTTTAATTTCAATCAGTTAATGCAATGCGATATTTACTAACTATAAAAGACAGGCCTTTCACCAGTTCGGCCGGACTGCAGTGCCTTTATAACCATTAACTTTACATCCTGTAAATCGTCTTGTGGCATTGTAGGAAAGAATGAGTCCTTAAATATGGTAAAATTAAAAGATTAATCGAGAAATTAAATTTTAAATGGATTGATTGAAAGCTCTTGCAACTTACTAAATTACATATATATTAACGGCGGGAAATAGAGAAGAGAAAGACACAAGAGGGACAGTCACACTTATAGATAGAAAATAAATCATGGCTAAAAATGAAAAAGACAAACAGACAAAATATAGTACACCAGACACAACATAGAAAACTAAAGACTAAGCAACACGAACCCCACCAAAAACTGGGGGCGATCTCATGTGCTCCGGAAGAGTAAGCAGATCAACATGTGGCACCCGTCGTGTTGCTCATGTTATTACAAACAAGGTAAATAATTTAATTCGGTAGGTCAAATTCGTGTAGACAAGGGAAGTGAATTGTAGTTATAATGATACACATTCGATATAATCTTAGAAACGGTTATACCATAACTAAAAAACAAATGGGACTTTACTTTGTGTTATATACTTCTGTGTGTCTTTAGGTTGTTTTTTTGGCTATGTGCATTGCAACTTTATGTACGACTTTGTGTACGACTAATATGTTTGAATGTTCTTTTTTATCTATCGGTTTGTTTCATACATGCTAAACGGAAATTACTTTAACCGCAGATAACAGCATTTTACTTTATTTGAATATTCGAGCTTTTCAGATTAACTCACCAACATACAACCAGGATCAATTGCTATTTTGTGGAGTGGTGTTAATAGACTAGTTTTCCCCGAAATCTCTAACATCAATATTAGGTAATGCGTCAGGAGACAGAAACTGTTTTGTTCAGCAAGAGTCATTCCTTCGGTAATGTTCCCTCTTGGTATCCATATTGAATTACCAAATAATTTGTCAATGAAACTCTAAAGTTTAGAATAATGCTCTTTATCATTATTATTACAGTAACAATGTTCAGAACATATGAATAGTTGAAACCCATTTTTGTTTTTACAATATTGATAAGAAATATTATGCATTATGTTTTTGTGGTTTATTCAACTTTGTCATGTTCGTAAATCGGAGTATTTCGTTATAATAATATTTTTGCGGTAATGCAATAGTTACATGTTGGTTTAAAGTCTGTTAACACAGTACAATATAGCAGGTGAGTTTGTATGAATTTCATATTTCAAAATATTTGAATTAACGCTGACGACCGCATTATCTATGATCACTGAATTTTACGGTTTAGTTTCTATATTTTGCTCTTGCTTACACGTATTTTTGAAGATTGTGTGTCATATTGCTTTGCTTTGTTATTCTTTTTTAACCTATCAATTTTTCATTATTGTATATTTCAGACTAATACTTGGAAGGCATTTACCCTTTTCTTTATTATGGCATGATTTTTCAAATATCCTCTTAAAAACGAGGTGCCCTGAAAAATATAATAATAAATGTTACCAACGAAGATAAGCTGATTACCGTACCCTTGTATTTCAATTTCTGTTTCCAACTTACAAATACTATTAATTGAAAAATATCCCGTAAGATATTGGGTATTTAGATAACATGTATAAATGCCAACAATATATCACTTATCAAGAATTGTCAAAAAATAAAAATGGTCAATTCAACCAAATGATTTTGAAAATGCCGAATTTAATATCGCCTCGATTTTAGAATTAAACATCGAATTTGACATTCACGGTCATCTCAGTATAAGAATCTTAAACAAACGAGACGATTTTAATTTTGAAATTATAAATTTCCCTCAGCAATAGCAATATACCACCTTCATCTGTATAGATTCCACAACTGCAACAAGTGTATTACAATAACTCTCCACTCGAGACAGTTAAATTTTAATATTAAATATTTAAAATTTAACTGTTGAGAGTGGATAAATATCGTAATACACGAGTTACAGTGGTGGAATCTGTTTCTCTTATGATTTTTATAGTTCCTTTTCAAAGATTTGTGGAAAGTTGTGTACTTTTGATGTGACGTCATCAGGCATGGTCGCCTTTTTTCATGACGTCACAATAAGAAAATTCAGAAGAAAACAAGAAAATTTGACGTCACAATTAAATTTCAACCAATCATTTGCTGAGAACAAATTTGTCACTAGAGATTAGAAATATGTTTCTCACACCGGTCAGTAAATGTGAAAATAGCATGAAAATTTGAGAAATACATTTCCCAACTTATTTGGTGTTTAAGATTTTGCAGCAGCTACATCACCAATGTGTGAGTATAACGTTGATGAGTCAGGGGTATGCCAAAGAACGTCTAGTCCTTTTTCTAAAATAATTACTCGGAAGGTACCTAGTCCTTGTTGATAAATATGCCGCATCAACTATTCAAAAAATACACGATGGTTTTGAAGTATAGATTCTGTCATTTTAATAATGTGTGATAGTATTCTTTTATTTGTCTCTTTGTATATTACTTTTACTGTTTAGTCAATTTTTGGTGATATCCATTTGAACTGGCTCAGGAGTTTGTTATCTTATAGTTCGTTTCTGTTTGTGTTGCAGTGTCTTTTGTTTTTGTTTCACTTCAGTGTTTCTGTTTTCCTCTAATGGTTGATGTGTTTCTCTCAGTTTTAGTTTGTAACCCGGATTTGTTTTCTTTCAATCGATATATGACGCTCTAACAGCGGTATATCACTGTTGCCTTTATTTTTCTTTACATCCTGCCATTGTGTAAGTGTTCTATGCATTTTTCATTTTTGCCAATGTTCTTTGTCCATATGCTTTTTTTTGTACTTTTTTGTTACATATGACGTGGATTTGTATTGGTACATCCTTTCATTGTGTGCTATGGTAAAATTGTGTATTCTCCTTTTTCATTTTTATAAATTTACTTTGTCTATTTGTCTATATATAGATAAAGGAAGATGTGGTGTGAGTGCCAATGAGACAACTCTCCATACAAATAACAATTTAAAAAGTAAACCATTATAGGTTAAAGTACGGCCTTCAACACGGAGCCTTGGCTCACACCGAACAACAAGCTATAAAGGGCCCCAAAATTACTAGTGTAAAACCATTCAAACGGGAAAACCAACGGTCTAATATATATAAACAAAACGAGAAACGAGAAACACGTATATATTACATAAACAAACGACAACTACTGTACATCAGATTCCTGACTTAGGACAGGTGCAAACATTTGCAGCGGGATTAAACGTTTTAATGGATCCAAACCTTCTCCCTTTTTCTGAAACAATAGCATAAAATCACAACAAAGAAAAACATACGATAAAATATCAATTGGCAGACTTAACTCAATCAAAAAACGTATGATTAAACAATGAACGAATAAATTTGATCTGCGATATCTGAATACAAATGCACAGTTAATTAAATATTAGAGACAAACATTCATGACCAAAAAGCTAACAAACAAATCCAAACACAGGACATGACTGAGAAATATTTAACCAATCAATGTTCACTTTAGAAAAAAACCGTTTTTTTTATAATCTTGAAGTTTATACAAATGTTGTAAGAATAAGTGAAAAATTGAAGATATTACAAATAATGAAAGCTGGTGTACAGACAAGATCCATATAAATAAAAAATAACAAAAAAGCATTATAAACAGTATCAACAGGTCGAATTAACAAGAAAATACGATTTGAGAGTACTCGCAGTTACTGACAGCTAGTTAAAAGCCAAAACCAATAAATAATAAAAAATCATGCATCAGAGACTAAAATCGACTAAAACACATCACAGGGATTTAGTATTTTAACATATATGCCTTTTTGTGTTTCTTTGTTACATATGACAAGGCTCTGTACATCCGATCATTGTATTATGATAAATGTTAGTATTTTTGTCTTTTATTTTTGCTAATTTGCTTTGTCAATATTCCAGTTTCTTTGGTACACATTTTTTTAGTTTTTATAGTGATTGAGATTTTGACACAATGTTGACTGCTGTTCCCCAATTTTTGATATTGATACCTATTGTGTCTGTTTTATTTGTTCATACATAGTTGTCAATATAATGGAATTTTATGCGACTGTCATCAACGGTTTCGGTACTTAAACATCCTCGGATTTCAAATGTTTGGCTTTGAGCATTCCTGATGAAGGCAAATCCAGAAAAGCACTACGGACGCATGAAATTATTAAACGTGTTGTTTTCATAATTATTCATTTTTCCACTGTCTTCTACATCAGAAAATTCCTGCACTTAGTCAGGAATATGACAGTTTTTATCCATTAATTGTACAGCTTGAGCTTTTTATTTTTCCATTTTGTTAGGTACTCTGCGTTATGAACTTTCCTTGAAGTTCGGTATTTTTGTGGTTTTTACTTTTGCAGTGGAAGTTAAAGAAATTTGCAATTAGTCAACCATTTCAGATAAATGTATGCTATAAAAACTCATATTTTCAACAACTCTCCCTCTAATATAGTTCAATCAATACATGTTTAAATCTAATACTGTCGATTGTCGTCACTTAAATAAAGTCGCAAAGTTATCACACTAACTTTTGCACACCTGTAATTTCAAACTATAACAGTTATTAATTAAGTTAGCATATTTAAACGGATGAGCGCAGTTAAATGGAATCAAAGGCCTTAAATGAGCCCTAACCATGTCACTTTATGTCGTCTACGGATTAGAGTGCAACCTTTGCGGATTGGTATACGTCGGTGAAATGAAAGGAAGGCTAAACAAACGTATGTGCGGTCATAGATCAGACATTAACCTCAATGCTAACGACATTCTATACCAGCATTTCAATCAGCCCGATCATTCCATCGTTTCCATGACAGTTCGCATTATCGAAAAGATATACCATAGCTCTAACAATCCTAATCTTTCAACGACTCTCCGTAGACAAAAAGAGGACTACTGGATTAGACAATTGGGAACTGCGACACCTTATGGTTGCAATGACAAAATTGATGGTATAGGTATTCTATCTAGTCCTTCGTGTAACTCGGTGAATGTGATGAATATTTTCAACTCGACTCCTTGACGTAGACGCAGTCATGGTCATCGTCATCATACATCATCTTCTTTGCATGATGTATCTATTAATGACTTTCTGCCATTTATACAAAAGCCCTTAGGTATTCATCACATTCGCACGAAACGTTATTCATTACCCCTTTCAAAACTTCATTCTCTGTTCAATTTATGTTTGGAATCCACTGTTACAAACCCCCAATCAAACCAATACAAAATTACAGCTATAATTTCGGATATCGCAAGTCACAGACTTTTCAAGCCAGTCTGCATTGGCAAAGATGAAAAAGAGAAAAGATCTTTCCTTAATCTTTCCTTTGTCAACAAAGGTCTGGATGGCGTCAACTTAGGCAATATCCTTCATCATAAATTAGTTCAATCGAAAATACCTCCTTATTTCAAAGACCAGTCTATACCAATCATTTCTTTTACCTATACCAAACCTATTGCAACTAAAATTTTCAATTACAAACACGTTTTGCAGGATCTGGATATTGACGACTTCAAGTCTAAACCTCCTGATTGCACTTATGCTAGTTCTCAATTCATATATAATCCTGCTGGCCACGTTATAACCAGTGAACTCAACATTGTTAATAACACTTCTCTACGAAATGTGTTATCGAAAGGTCCGAATAATCGTGAGCCTAAATCCATCAATTGGAAATATACCTTTAAAATTTTGATGGATTCAGTTGAGAATAATGTCAGGCAATGGGCTAAGCGCGAGAAGGAAGACGTAGACACTCTTTCCGAATGGATTAAGGCGGTGAGGTCGTTGATACAAATCAGAATTAAGAAACTGAATGGGTCTAAACAATGCCCATGCTACGTCAATCTTTAAAGACCCAAATGTTGCAAAACACCTATCCTACCTCAATGACAATATCTTGTTATCCCCGCAGATAAAGCCCCAAACAGCATCGTTTTTGTGTGTAAAACGCATTACATAAACTGCTTGATAAACGAATTAGGTATTGACAATTCACTTGGAAACTCAACATATACCCTCACGACACTTACCAAAGAGGAAATCCTGGATAATCATAGGTCTGTTCTATGTTCCTTTGGAATTTCAACCAAAGATGGAAAACTGGATCTTCCATCACTGTTTTGGATACCTAAACTACATAAGTGTCCTTACAAACAACGGTATATTTCTGGGTCTTCCAAGTGCTCCACGAAACCTCTTTCTAAATTATTAACATCTATTTTATCAGCAATCAAAGACGGGCTTCAAAGTTATTGTGAAACCGCCTATTCTAGAGGGGGCGTGAATCAGATGTTGATACTTAAAAATTTTAAAGATCTTTTAGAGTATATACAATCTTACTCTCTTTCATCTTGTAACAGTATTAAAACATTTGACTTTTCTACTCTTTACACTAGTATTCCACATTCCAAACTAAGAGACAAATTAAAAGAGTTGGTATTGCTTTGCTTTATAAAAAAGAATGGCCAACGTAGATACAAGTATCTTGTCTTAGGGAGGGATAAATCCTACTTTGTAAAGGATCACTCTGATTCAAACAAAAAATTCTCTGAAACTGATATGATCAAAAGCAATTGCATCGTTTGACAAATGACTTAATGGGCAATAGGCGAGAAATCATACTACCTTCGCATAAAGATGAAAAAGTTCTGGCTGACAAATTTTGTGAATTTTTTGTTGGAAAAATAAGTGCCATTCGTGACAATCTCACGGCTAAGAATGATGCATCAAATTACAACCGTGATACAATGAGAGCTGATATAAAATTCGAAGGTGAACCATTAAGATCGTTATCGCCAGTTTCAAATGACGAACTTCGTAAAATTATCTTGGCTGCTCCAACAAAGTCTTGCGAACTTGATCCGTTACCAACAAAACTTCTTAAGCCTTGTGTGGATCATTTGTTGCCGTCAATCACAGATATAGTCAACAGATCGCTATCAGAACAATGTGTACCACTGTCGTTCAAACAAGCTGTTGTGAGACCATTACTTAAGAAACCAAATCTAGATAAAGAGGTCCTCAAAAACTACCGACCAGTTTCCAACTTACCTTTCATTTCAAAGACACTGGAAAAGGTTGTCGACATTCGACTGGAAAATCACATGAATTCACATTCTCTACATGATAGTGTTCAGTCAGCCTACCGTACATGTCATTCTACGGAAACTGCTCTCTTACGTGTTCATCACGATATTGCCTATGCATTAGATAATAACTGTTGTGCCGTTTTGCTCATGCTCGATCTTTCGGCCGCTTTTGATACCATCGACCATCAGATTCTTTTTGATCGTTTGGAATATTCTTTTGGCGTTACCGGAGATGCTTTGCTATGGTTAAAATCGTATCTTATAAACAGGACTCAACGTGTTGCTATAGGATCAGTACAATCTGACGATATCAAACTTGATTTTGGTGTACCGCAGGGCTCGGTCTTGGGGCCGAAACTATATTGTATTTTTGCAAAACCAGTAGGCGAAATTTGTAGGCGCCATGGAATGTCATACCATTCGTACGCAGACGACACTCAGGTTTATCAAATCATAAGACCGAAAGGAGACTGGTACGATCTGTCCAAACGACTAGAAAAATGTTTGTCTGATATTGGTGATTGGATGAGTGCCAACATGTTGAAACTTAATGAAGACAAGACAGAATTAATAATTTTTGCACCAAAACATCAATTGAAGCATCTTTCAGATTTTCGTCTGACATTTGATGGAACAGTGTTAAGCGACGTTTCTTGTGTGAAAAATCTGGGAATGTACTTTGATAAAACCATCAGTATGGAACATCAAGCCAGTGCGATCACTAAGGGTTTGTTTTTACCAAATTCGGAATATTGGTAGAATTCGAGCTTTAATTTCAGTTGAAGCCTGTAAAACACTAGTGTGCTCCCTAGTTACATCAAGGCTGGACTATGGCAATGCATTGTTGTACGGTACTAACACCAACATTATCAGTAAATTGCAGCGGGTCCAAAAACACGAAAAAGGAAATTTGACTCAATTACGCCTGTTTTAATATCATTACACTGGCTACCCATACATTACCGTTGCCAATATAAACTTCTTTTATATGTTTATAAAGCACAGCATGGCAAGGCTCCTAGTTACCTTCAAAATTTAATTTCTCCATACAAGCCAAGTAGATCCCTCAGGTTGTAAAATAGTATGCTTCTACATCCTCCAAATGACGTTCGAACAAAAAGCTACGGTGAGAGGCGTTTTGACAAGGCTGCACCTACACTCTGGAACAATTTGCCATTGTCTTTACGGAGTGTAAATTCTTTAGATGGTTTTAAAAAGCAACTCAAGACTCATTTATTTCGGACTGCTTTTAAGGATTTCTTGTAGATTTTATATACTTTTAATTGACTGCATTAGTTTTAGACAGTTTTGTATATTTTAGGGTACATACATTTTTCATTTCTTTTATTTCTGTTTTTTCTTTTTTAAGTATCTTATAAATTTTTATATGCTTGTTTGATTCTTTTGAGATAGTGCTTTGTAATCTATGATTTATGTATTTTTGTATTTATATATTTTTAAATGTGAAGCGCTTAGAGTAATTTTTGTTATTATATAATGCGCTCTATAAATATTGTATTTATTATAAGATGCTTGATTTCTTGATTGACAACATATTTGTTACGTTCGGAGAACGTGTTTTTCAACACACTGTTGGCATTCCAATGGGAACAAACTGTGCTCCTCTACTTGCCGACTTTATTATCATGAGGCTGACTTCATGCAGGAACTTCTTAGGAAGAAAGATAAGAAGTTAGCAATATCCTTTAACTCTACTTTCCGCTATATAGATGATGTTCTTTCACTAAATAATTCAAAATTTGGTGACTATGTGGAACGCATCTATCCAATCGAGCTAGAGATGAAGGATACTACAGATACAGTTAAGTCGGCCTCATATCTTGACTAACATCTAGAAATTGACAATGAGGGTCGGTTGAAAACAAAACTTTACGACAAAAGAGATGATTTCAGCTTTTCAATTGTGAACTTTCCATTTCTGAGTAGATACATTCCAGCAGCACCTGCATACGGGGTATATATTTCCCAATTGATACGATATTCCCATGCTTGCATTTCCTATCATGATTTTCCTGATAGAGGGTTGCTGCTCACAAGGAAGCTATTAAACCAAGAGTTCCAAATGGTGAAGTTGAAATCATAGGTAATGAAGCAAGTTACTAAATATATGAAGACTATATTTTTACTTACCTTTTCTGAAAAAACCTGTTCACTTTTGATATTCTTAAGGCAAATCTCTCTATGCAAGGCTAAAAGTAATTGTACTCTTTTTTGCCATCCAAAGTTTCCTTTCTGCAAATATGATGGAAATTAAATTCATTTGTTTGATCCATTTTTTAATTTAGAAAAAGATGACACTTTAAAAAAAATATACATCCGATGCACTTTTTGGATTTACCTTCAAGAACGCTAAAAGCATAATATTTGAAAGGTAAGGATATATAACAACCGAAACAGTTGAAGAGACATATTACCAAAAATGACTTACAACAGCTTTACCTGACATAATGATTACATGATCATAAAAGAAAACATCCCTTTATATATGATTATTGAGACGAACGAATATAAAATCAAGTAAAGCACTGTTAAAACTTATTATTAGGTCTTTCCACTTTTCTTTTGAAAGACCTTTTGAATTTGTTCTGATTATAATTTTTTTCTTCTTCCGCCACTTTTATTTCTTTCGTGTAAGTTTTGTTTCTCAAGATGTCGCTTTGATGTTCGGAAATGATATCGTAGAGTATTTGCCTTTGAAACCGACCCTGCTTACCAGTATACTTTTCTTGTAAGAGTTATCTCAAAACTGTTTTTCTTGTCTGTGAATCTGATCTGTAATCGTTAAAGAAAGCGACACATCTATTTTACCAAATTGCTTGCTATATCATCAGCATGGTTTTTTCGGTACGTGTACGAAAACTTCATACGAGAGTTATTTCTCCTCATGATTTTGATATAAGTGATATGCATTTGTAACTGGTTAACCATAAATGATAGAGACCTAAGGTATATGGATTTTAGGCCATTGGTCCTAAAATAAAAAATTAGGTCAAGGTCATACATGAATGTAGGTAACAAGCATCTTCCATAGACTTTATATCCCGTAGTTAAAATGGTAAATACAATTTCTATTTGATGTATGGCCAAATAAGCTTTGAAAATACGGAGAATCTAGCCAAAAATATCCCATAAAACATGTGAAAAATAATCTATATATTCATATAAACCATATTTGAAGGCTAAATTAGTACTCAGCAATGAATTTTATTGCATAATGACTTTCATATTTGAAAAATCCACAAAGGCCAAAATGTGAAACTATACTCTTTACTGTGTATTGCTACCAAATTTCACGTTCCAATGCTTATGATATTGTATCACAGTAAGAACTGATTATTATATGCTGTCGTTTACTTTGTTTGATCTTGGGTCATCCAGTGAAACCCTTTCATAAGCTTAACCTCGAGATTTGTGTACTGTGTCCATTTCTGATCAACCAACTGATGCTTAGTATCGATAAGTGGAAAAGAGAGACGAAAAAGATATTCAAACTCAAAAGTCAAAAAGAATCTGTCAGAACTGGTGCAAAAACGAAAAGACTGAGCAACAAGACCCATTAAGAAAAACCAGGGGTTATCGCTGGTGCTCTGGGATTGTATGCAGATCCTGCTTTACATGTGGCCCCTTCACACAAATTAGGAGCAGGTCATATAATCGCCCATGAGCTAACAGTATGTAATTTTAAACCTTATCGATAAGTTAAACCTTCATTCAGAATAGCAGAGGTTTAGATAAAAAGTGCTAACCGTGTGACAAAACTGAGTGATACTGGCTTGGCCACAAAATATTATGCGCTTCGCTTTGCGTTTGGCAGGAAAAGAGACTATGATATTAGTCGTATGAAAGTCTATTCTGGCAATCATATTTCTAACATTTCACTTCACATATTAACGCTTTCATTTCTTGACAGTTGAATAATGTCCTGACTGACAATGTAGTTAGAAACGACCATGATATAAAAGAAACGCCCTCACAATGTTCATGATACCCCCGTTAACATATAAACTGATGACCAACATATAAAAGACTATAATGATAGAATGAATGCATACTTTATGCATGACTTGAATGACATACTCTTAAACTCTGTTCTAATTTATCACTATTTTCAGTCAAAATTGTTTCAACAACAGTATCTCTAAACTCCTTGTAATCTTCGCCAAACACTATGTATCTGTCATTACATTCCTTTATCTGAAAAAATCCACAATGCGCTTTAATAGCAGAAACAGTAGGACCCTTAAGAAAGGACAACATTTATAAACCGCTGTTCAATAGTCATCAATTGAATAAGCTAAAACAAATTGGGGTCACAAACCAAAACCGAGGGAAACACATCAACATAAAAAAAAACATCCAAGTGGATCTTGGTTGGCACGTGGTTCACAATCTTCCAGTTTTCTGTGTGGTGTTATGTGAGAAATTCATGCTGTTTTTTCATTTTTTCTGTATGCTCCTTTCTTAAGTGCGATATAGAAGTTAGCTAACACAATAAAAAAATACAATTGTGCGAGTGGTAGAAAGCTTATTTAATTTATGTTTCAGAAATAAAAAATAACTGATGATCAATTCAAACATAAGATAACAAAAAAAAATTCGTCAATTTATAAATAAATATTGCTTACAACCTCATATTGGTTGATTTTTGAACAAATTGAAACAACGGTACATTAGTTAATTAAATGATGCCTCAAGTAACGTCATTTACTTATTAATTTTTTTTATTCAAATATATAAATTTCGAAATAGATTCCAGGTCCATTAAGAAATTGTTGTGTTAATCTGTAGTTAGTCGACAAGTCGGTTATGTGCGTTGATGGCTTTGACTAACTCGACTGTATGTAATGTATTCTTTTTTATTCTGTAGGTAGTCAGCACTTCGGTTTTATAGTGTATATCTATTATATAGTCATTTTATAAAATTTACTTTTTGCAAAAGTATGAATTATTCTAAATAATATGGATGTTCTTATCACTGGCAGACAAACCCTAGCCGTATTGGGCACAACTTTTTGGAACTTTTGGTCCTCAGCACTCTTTAACTTTGTACTTGTTTTGGCTTTCGAACGTTTTTCATCTAAGCGTCACTGGTAAGTCTTGTGTGGATGAAACACGCGTCTGTCGTATTAAATCTTTAACCTGGTACCTTTTCTTTGCTATTATTCGTGTGTTTTTCTGTCCTATGTGTTCTCCAATTTATTTGTGTTGTAGTCCTGTCATGTAATGTTATATTTAACATTGACATTATAGCGGGAGGTTTGGCATGCCACAACACCAGGTCCAATCCGCCATTTTGTTCTTAAAATGTCCTAACCAAGTCAGGAAAGTGGCCATTGTTATATTATACTAGTAGTTCGTTGTTTCGGTGTGTTACATTTCAATGTTGTGTTTCTGTTGTGTCGTAGTTCTCTTTTAATACTTGATGTGTTCCCCTCAGTTGTAGTTTGTAACCTAGATTTGTTTTTTTTCTAAATCAAGTTATGAATTTCAAACAACGGTATACTACTGTTGCCTTTATTTGTATACATTTTATATAAATATAATTACTTGATATTTGAAAATAAGTAAAAATGATATATAAATATACAAAACAAACACCAACACCAACAAAATCCATATTTATAGATATTAGAAGATGTGGGATGAGTGTCAATAAGACAATACCTGATGATAGTCTTCTCTAAGTTCTGGTAGACAAATCCAGTGGAATGGAGTATCATCACTGTTCACAATTGCATGATAAATATCAATGCCATGACATCTGCATATCTGTTTTACCAGGAATTTTCTTAATAAAATAAAATCAAATAAAAAACTAAACTTTTTAAATATTCATCAAAATTCAATAAAAGACGTTTGAACTACTGGTTTTAAAGTAATTGAAAACTTTGATGGTACAAAATGAATATGTCATAATAGAAAATATGAAATTAAAGTCTGACGGTTAACTTATTGTAATTACTTCATGTATAAAAAGTAAAATAACAAAATTACCGAGCTCCAAGGAAACTCCAAATCGAAAAATTCCTTATCAAATGGAAAATTTAAAGGCTCAAATACATCTAACAAATGCAAAACAATTGTCATATTGGTACAGTTAACCTGGTATTATAGCTAGCTGAACCTCTCTCTTGCAGGACAGTCGCATATATGTACATTATATTGAAAACAATGTGTGATAAAATCAAACAATCAAAAATGCACAACAACACATTGGTAAGACGCAGAAGTTACCACAAATTGTAGCCAAAGCCGGAACAAGGAAGCAGAGCATTTTAAGAGGACGAATTGTTTCTTAATTTTAAATTTCAAACTTCTTGAAACAGCAAATTTTCATGATAGACTATTCGTATTTTCATGCCAGTACTGAGCACTGGAAGACATTAAAGTTGTCGAACGTGAGTAATTACATTATTAGATTGGTTTGTTCGATTAGAATTGATAATGGAAATGGGGAATGTGTCAAAGAGACAATAACCCGACCAAATAGCAGACAAGAGCCCAAGACTAGAAATGTGTTTTTTTCTCATTTAAATTAATAACGGAAGATGATCCGACGATACAGAAGATACCACTAACAGTCTGTTTAGAGCACGAGTTCATGTTCCTCTTCGTTTTGTTTTAAACATGTCTTTTAAGTTCAATATACCAACTTCATTTTAAACGGCTGTTACCTTGGCCAATGTGAGTTACTTTCTTCACATATACAAGAGGCTGCTTCTAGCAGTCGTCTTTTCCCCTCAGCAAGGGTTTTAAAATTTGATGTTGTTGAATTCATGTCATTTATCAGTTTGGCGACCAAGACTAATGCAAACTTTACATTTGCAATGTACTTTATCTTTTCTAAAATATTGATGTCCATGCTTATTTTTGGTAACGCGTCTGTCAACATCTGAGTGGCGATGTCTATCTTGTCATTGCCTGTATGTCGTTGATGTAATGAATCCTGGAATAATTTCATATTAAATGCAATGAAGAGATGCATACTTGATATGTATTAGCAAAACAAAACAACATAATTTTTTTTGACAGTCTAACATTTCGATTAAAAACTCCAAACGCTCCTTTGCTATATTACAAACCGTCGCAACGTACTTTTACATTGTATCGTCAAAAATTCACATTTTTCGTGAAATCTTTTTACATGAACCTCGTTTTAAAATAATCTCGACAAAAATTATTAGTTTTCAAAATTAAAGTTTAGCATCAATGACTCCGACTTATGAAACATTTTCACTTTATCTGAACATTATTGTCATGGTTTAAAATTGTAGAGCAAACATAAAAGGAGTAATGAAACGAATATGAGCATCTTCCCCTTCAAGTACTAGTGCTGTTTACTATATTATGTAAACTGACATAAAACGTAAAATTAAAGAATAACAGAGATTCCACTGTCAATTGATTTGACCATCGCAATGCAGTTTTACTTGCGACGCGTAGCGGGGACAGAAAAACGGTTATTTGCGACCGTCATTTCAAAATAAACGGTGGCAACGTTTCTACAACACAATCTAATTAAAATTGAATTCTCGCAGCGACCAAGCATTCATAAATGAGCGAGTGAGAGATTTAATTATAATTAGATTGCTGCAACAGTATTGTTATCTCGAACCTAATGCAATACAAATAGAAATTATGCCTAGGGAGTTGAAAAAAATAAATTTGAAATTAAATGAAATTTCATGAAACTTCATGAATGATTTTGTCTAAATATAACTTCATATAAACTATAAAAAACTACAAACTATAATATTGTAATAATCGAACATTTGTTGATCCAAGCATTTCAAAATGATAGTTAAACTGTCAATTTGAATGTAACTGTTAACCAATGAAAAAAAGTTCTACATTAGAAAAGCTTTAGAAAAAAAATACCCCGAACTCAAAGGAAAATTCAAAACAGAATGTTCGTTATCGAATGAAAAAAACCAAAGCTCAAACGAATGGAACGAATCAAGTTAATCAAATGAAGCATGTCACAGATAATGGTTAAATTTTGCATACAGCTAAACTTTAACAGAAATTATTAAACAAAAATCAAATAATTTTTTTCCGAGTTATTATCGAATGAGTTCTTGACGTGGCTCGGTACTTATATATTTCGCCATTGTGTAATTATGCTATGGTAAATTTTGTATAATTGCCTTTCGTTTTTACTTGTGCTTTGTTTGAATACCTTATTGTTTTTTTTTATTGACAGAAATTGATAAAAAAAAATCATCTATTTTTTTCTGATTTATTATTGAATGAGGTCTTTTTTGTCAATTTTATACATTCATATTCTTATATACATATTATTTACACATATAGATTTACATAATTTAAAACGTTTATCAGCGACCTTAGACCAGTGAGTAAGTATGACCATACAATATTGCATATAAAAGAGTAATTAATGACATTCCGATTTTAAGTTGAAATTCAAAGCCGTAAAGGTGAATGCGAATGCAAAAGTTTATGGAAATCCATTAGAATATTCAAAGAGGTTGCAAGTATCTATGCAAAGTTCACCTTAGCCTGTTTTAAAAACAAGAGACTGTCACGAGTGATAGCAAACCGGATGCCCTGCATGAAAATATATATATGGACCCCCAAACAGCACAAAGTTAAAAAAACAATCGATTTTTTTGTAGGAATAAGAAATGGAAAGGCTAATATCAAATTATGTTAACCGTTTGCCTACCTATAGGTCTAGTACTGTTAACGATAAAAGCTAAAAACGTAAAAATCAAATTTAACCTTCATTTACTCAAAGGGAACAATATATCTTAATTTGAAATTATTTCGTTTTCAAGGTATTGCATTGACATTGTTTGTCCACCCACCGTCTTATATAGATATAGTAAGATGTGGTATGATTGCCAATGAGACAACTCTCCATCCAAATAACAAGTTATAAAAGTAAACCATTATAGACTCACACAGAACAACAAGCTATAAAGGCCCCCAAAATTACCAGTGTAAAACCATTCAAACGGGATAACTTCGCTTAATTAATAATCAATCATTTTGTTTTGAAATTCCTGTTATGAAAGTAATGCTGGGTAAAAAAAAAAAACAATTACCTCAAGACATTGAAGAACAAGAATACATAGCTCGATATACTGGTCAGGTTGTTTAGCTGTATTTAATAGATCTTTAGCATGCGTGAAGTATACAGACAAATGTTTCTGCACTTCCTGATCACTGCTGTTAAACAAAAATGGTACATGTTGACGATGAAGAACATAAACATGACACAATATGTTTTAAAAAATCATTGGTAATGTATCAATTTGAGAATTACAAAATTAACAGTAGAATTGCAAATTATAAAGTTAGTTAAGAGCAACACAACGGGGTGTCACATGTACAGCAGGATATTCTTACCCTTCTGCAGCACATGCGATCACCTGGTTTTTGTCGGGTTCGTGTTGCACAGTTAGATATAAGAATATGCGGTACTAGTGGAAATGAGACAAATATCTATCTAAGTCACAATTTGTAAAAGTAAACCATTATAGTTTAAAGTAAGGCACTTAACACGGCGCCTTGTCTCTCGCAGAACAGCAAGCTATGAAGGGTCCCCAAAAAATGCTAGTGTTAAACATTTCAAAAAAAAATAAAAATAAAAGTGTTATCTATATGAAACATGAATTGATAAACACTTAAGAACCACATCTCCAAAGGACAACCACTTAACATCTGATTCTTTGACTTAGGGCAGTTGCAAACAAATGCATAAGGTTGAATTTTTTATTAGGCGTGAACCTTTACCCTAATCTAGCTTTCTATATTGTGTTTTGTATACAGTTGGTTCTCTTTCTTTTTTTTTTTTGGCGATGGCGTTTTCAGTTTATTCTCGAGATTGCATGTCACTATAATATCTTCCACCTTTCTTTTAGTGAATTGCAATAATGGTTTGTAACGAAACACTAAAAAATACCGGAGTTCATTTGTATAATTATACTTCCATTTCCGGGCCTTTTATTGCTGACTATGGTATCGGCTTTGCTCATTATGAAGACTGTACGGTGACCTAAGGTTGTTAATTTTTGTGTCATTTGGTCTCTTGTGAAGAGTTGTCTCATTCGTAAGTATACCATTTCTTTTCTATAATTAGTAAAATCTTATAAGCAATATAAATTAAATAATCACACGATCAAATAGTGTTTTTCTGAATACCAGCATTTAAAACAATAATAACAGGACGGTTTTAATGGATAAAGAAAAACTTTTATACCTTAAAGCAGGTTTCCATCCAGAATGGTTAAAATGAATTTTTGTTATTTTCCATATCTATATAAAAGAATTAACAAATAAGAATCTTGTTGTCTTACCATGATGCTATTATTTGTTGCAACAGAAATGACCGTATAACCGGTGCTTGATCCATAGAGGCATCGAATATTGTCAGCTGTTTTGATCCGACTTTTTTGGCAGATTCAGATTGACTCTGGCCTGTTATGTATGTAAGTAGTTTATCAATTACTTCCACGGAAGGGGGTGTGCCAGTTCCAAAACAAAGCAGAGAAACAACGTCCATAAAGAAACTGTTACATCTTCTTCTGAAATCTTTGGCTTCTTCGTTGCCTTTTCTTTGAAATATACAAAGTTTACTTATCAATAGTTATCCGGTTGTTTAACTAAGATTAATGAAAATCATTTGAATATAATAAATCATAAACGTAATTAAAAATTGAATATATATTTTTCCTAGAATTGATCCGAAAATAAGTTGTGTTACTTTTAGTGATATCAATTCATTTTTTATAAAAAATAACTCATTTCTTAAAAGATTTAAGAACTTACCCAGAGAACTGAGCAATTACAATTTGGTTGCAGTCTTTCAAATATTTTTCAATTTTTTCCAGGGATTTCACCTCGGTCATATTTGCTCCGTCTGATAAAGCCTGTAAAATTCAAGATATCGGCTGCATGCACTGTATTTTGAGTCTTCATGTTCCTATTCTCGAATGTAACCTTCAAATAAGACTAATACCGGGTTTGTACTCAGAGGAGAAACAGGTGGACGTTTCGTATTACCAGCCCAGTAGTCGACACTTCGAAGTTGACATGAATATCAATAATGTGGAGATTTTTACAAATTTCCTGTTTACAAAACTTTGAATTTTTCGAAAAACTAATGATTTTCTTATCCCAGGCATTTATAACCTTAGCCGTATTTGGTCGTATTTGGCACAACTTTTTGGAATTTTAGATGCTCAATGCTATTCAACTTTGTACTTGTTTGGCTTTATAGATATTTTGAAATGAGCTGGAGAGTCCTATGTAGACGAAATGCGTGTCTGATGCATTAAGTTATAATCCTGGTTCCTGTGATAACTATTTAATCCACTTGGATTGAGAACGAAAATGCAAATACCGCATTGAATTATTAAGAAGCAAGTAGGTACAGTTTTGTTTTCATTATCATCCTTTCCTACGTATGATAACAAATATTTTTTGATTCGGTATCAGTCAAATATACAAAATGAGCTCTAATGACATAACATTAAAACATTCAAAGATATTAACAACATGCAAGTCAAAAGTAAATCTGACACATAGCATGCAATAGCAAGAATGTGTCCCCAGTACACGGATGCCCCGTCCGCACGATCATTTCCTTTGTTCAGTGGACCGTGGAAATGGGGGTAAAATCTCTAATTTGGCATTAAAATCACAAAGATCATATCATAAAGAACATGTGTACTAAATTTCAAGTTGATTGGACTTCAAATTCACCAAAAACTACCTCGACCAAAAACTTTAACCTGAAACGGGAGAGACGGACGAACGAACAGATGGATGAACGAACGGACGGACGGACAAACGAACGGACGCGCAGACCAGAAAACATAATGCCCATAAATGGGCATAAAAAAGAAGCAGCAAATGTGAAATGAAATAAAGCATGAAAGTATATGTTTTACCACTGCAAAAGTAATTATTTTTTTCAAATTGAATTAAAATAAATGAACAGATCACTTCTTTAAAAATCAAACGTGAAGGTTTAGAGCTATAAAATATGTTATAAATCAAGAATTAAGAAATTTAAAAGAACAAAATATTTTTAACATTGAATAATGGAATACCGAATTATCTAGGTTTTAAATCTATTACCAATGTTTAAATGCCGCAAACTATTCAAAATATACACATGAAGTTAACAAACAAAAACTAAGGGATTCACACGATGAGCCAATATGAAGTATCTGCCAAGTGTAATACCACCAAATCATGGTACGTCACATCCGGTTGTATACGAAAATAGGTCGAAAAAAAATATTCTCTTGAATTTGACAGTTGTAGGTAATTAATCCTTCATTATATTGCAGTAACAGATTTCTGTGTCATAAACATATGTATTGGGTATTTCAAAGCACGATTATTTTTTTATTTGGGATTTCTATAGAATATTTTAAAATCTTGAGGTTACATGGTTACTAAACCTTGTACACAGATAAAATAAGGGGAGAAATTTGATTGGTTAACTTCCAGTGATGGTTATTTTTTTTTTATATGCAATGAAATGTTATGTGAATTTTTTTCCATAATACTGGACAGGATAAAAATTTGCTCATGCCAAGTATTTCCTCATTTGAAACAAAGATAAATTCTACACAGTTTTTTGAAAAGTGCAAATTCAAAAAAGACTAATAGGGGAAATCAATGGTGGTATTACACCTAATATGGGAAGCTGTACATGCACCTATGGCCTTGTGAGTAATCTCATGTGTTTAAATTTCTTCTTATTTAAGTGAAATATTACAAAAAATGAAATATCCTGAGTGGATTGAGTCTCCAAAACACATTTTATGAGTTTTTTTTTTACTTGAAATGACTATTCCATGAATATTAAGTTTTTTTTTGGTTTTTTTTATTTGGGGGGGGGGGGGGGGGGGCTTTTTCTACTTATTTCTTATATTCTGCTATGATAGAACTTTTTCCTATGAGATACTTAAATACATGTATATTTATAAGTTAATGAAATTATTTTTAATGCTGTAACGACAAATTATTCACTAAAAGAAAAGCCTTTTATGTCCCTCTCTGAAAAGCGGCGTAAATTTAATTATGACTTATTGACACCTCCTTGGAGACAGTAAACTTGTATATGAATTGTTCATACTACTAAAATACATAATTCACTCTTTTCACATGTTTCTTCCTAAAATCATCCTGAGTATCATATTCAACTGTTTGTAGGCAGATAAGATAAATATTTGATCATTTATTGGTTCACATTATATTCTATCTTGATGCGGCTTGGTTCGGATTTGTCGAAGAAATTTTGCTCAAATCGCTGTAGATGTCGTCTTTCATTATACTAGATTTTTCTCAAACTATTGGACTGATTATGACAAAACTTGACAGAAATGCTTGAAATAACCAGTATTACAAGGGAAAGAAGTCACATTCAGTTTATTAAACAATAATGTCTTCTTTGCTACGACGCATGCATCACAAGCCAAACGAGTCAAGCTTCAACATTCGTTTAAAGATGTTCTAATTTTTTGACATTTTGAGATTTTGACATGGATACTACTGTCTAATGACACGGTTCATTTGTGTTAAAAATAAACTATATAAACAAAAAGGCCAATTTTTTTTTTAAAATAGATTTATTTCGAAACAGAAATTTGTAAGTAAATACATATCCTTATGGTATTACTTTATAGGCTCTAATGTTAACACATTTTGGAGACATTGTCATATATTATGTGTTCGTAAATATTTTGGCATTGCTTAACCTACACTCCAGGTGTAATACCACCAAATCATGGTAGTCACATCCGGTTGTACGAAAGTAGGTCTAAAAAAAATATTCCCTTGAATTTGACAGTTGTAGGTAACTAATCCTACATTTTATTTGCAGTAAAAACATTTCTGTGTCATCAAAATATGTCTTGGGTATATCAAAACACCATTATTTTTTATTTGGGATTTCTATAGAAAATTTTGTAATCTTGAGGTTACATCGTGACTAAACCTTGTACACAAATAAAATAAGGGGAGACATTTGATTGGTTAACTTCCAATGATGGTTATTTTCTTATATGCAATGAAATGTTATGTGAATTTTTTTTTCTATAGTATTGGACAGGATAAAACTTTCCTCATGCCAAGTATTTCTTTATTTGAAACAAAGATAAATTCTGCACATTTTTTTGAAAAGTGCAAATTTAACAAAGACTAATAGGGGAAAATTAATGGTGGTATTACATCTAATATGGGAAGCTGTACATGCACCTTTGACCTTGTGAGTAATCTCACGTGTTAAAATTTCTTGCTATTTAAGTGAAATATTACAAAAAATGAAATATTCTGAGAAGATCGAGTCTCCAAAACACATTTTATAAGAAAATTGTCTTGAATTAGGACTCTACCATGAATATTCAGTTGATAGTCTTTTTTTTTTAGGGGGGAGGGGGGGGGGGGGGCTTTTTCGCCTTATTTCTTATATTCTGCTATGATAGAACATTATCCTAGGAAATACTTAAATGAATGTATAGTTATAAGTACATGAAATTATTTTTAATGCTGTAACGACAAATTATTCACTAAAAGAGAAGCCTTTTATGTCACTGTCTGTAACGGGGCGTAAATTTAATTTTTACGTAAGGACTTATTGAAACCTCCTTGGAGACAATAAACTATTTTATGGATTGTTCTTTCTGCTAAAATGCTTCAATTACTCATTTCTTATAACATTTCTACCATAAATGAGTGAAAGTTACCCAATTATTTTTATTTATTGGCCTGAAAAGTTGAAATTTGAGGAAATAAGAGGTATAAATTGACCAAAAGAGACCTTATAAAGAAGACAAAGAGGTCAATTAGTGGTATTTATCTTCCTAAAATCATCTTGTGTATCATATTTAACTGTTTATAGGCAGATAAGATAGATATTTTATCATTTATTGGTCCACACTTTATTCTATCTTGATGCGGATTGGTTTGGATTTGTCGAAGAAATTTTGCTCGAGCAGGATCTGCTTACCCTTCCGGAGCACCTGAGATCACCCCTAGTTTTTGGTGGGGTTCGTGTTGTTTATTCTTTAGTTTTCTATGTTGTGTCATGTGTACTATTGTTTTTCTGTTTGTCTTTTTCATTTTTAGCCATGGCGTTGTCAGTTTGTTTTAGATTTATGAGTTTGACTGTCCCTTTGGTATCTTTCGTCCCTCTTTTTTTGCTCGAATCGCTGTATATGTCATCTTTCATTACACTAGATTTTTCTCAAACTATTAAACTGATTATGTCAAAACTTGACAGATATGCTTGAAATAACCAGTATAACAAAGAAAAAAAGTTACATTGAGTTTATTGAACAATAATGTCTTTTTTAGGTGTAATACCACCAAATCATGGTACTTCACATCCGGTTGTATACGAAAGTAGGCCTAGAAAAATATTCCCTTGAATTTGACAGTTGTAGGTCCTACATTTTATTGCAGTAAAAACATTTCTGTGTCATAAACATATGTCTTGGGTATTTCAAAACACCATTATTTTTTATTTGGGATTTATATAGAAAATTTTGTAATCTTGAGGTTACATGGTGACTAAACCTTGTACACAGATAAAATAAGGGGAGACATTTGATTGGTTAACTTCCAATGATCATGGTTATTTTCTTATATGCAATGAAATGTTATGTGAATTTTTTTTTCTATAGCACTGGACAGGATAAAACTTTGCTCATGCCAAGTATTTCTTTCTTTGAAACAAATATAAATTCTGCACATTTAACAAAGACTAATAGTGGAAAATCAATGGTGGTATACACCTCCAAACTATCCAGTATTTAAAAGGTACAGAAATGGTGAAATGGGGAATCCCTAGACATAAAACAGTTCTGGATCGTAGATGACGTTTAAAAAAGGGGCGAAGGATACCAGAAGGACAGTTAAACTCATAGATCGAAAATAAACCGACAACGCCATGACTACAAAAGAAAAAGACAGACAGACAGAAAAATACTAATTAACAAAACACAACATAGAAAAAACTAAGCAACACGAACCCCGCTTAAACTGGGGATGATCTCAGATGATCCGGAAGGATAATAAGATTTTTCTCCATATGTGGCACCTGTAGTACTAGTGTTGCTCATGACATTACAAACCCTGTTAATAGTCTAATTCGGTAGGTCACATTCGTGAAAGGGAAAGGGGATTATTGTTACGACATAAGGAACATATCCGATATCATTTATGAAATGGTTATTCCATAACGGTCAACCAACTCGTAATGGCGTCTGTAAAAGTTACGAAGGGATGATCTCAATTTCACAGCTAATTCTTTGTGATAATTCTAGTATTTTGCCTCATTAAAATGTTGTCCAATTTTAGTCCTATCTGATCTTTCTCCTTTATCGATGTTCAAACAATACAAATTATGAAGGATAAAACATCTACTTGAGCTTAAATCAGAGCGAGATTGGCTGCGTCGATGAATAAAGCGTTTAATGATATACATGCATCACCCGTCATGAAAATACAATCATACTGTTATACATAGTTATCAAAAGTACCAGGGTTATAATTTAGTACGCCAGACGCGCGTTTCGTCTACATTAGACTCATCAGTGAAGCTCAAATCGAAATATTTATAAAGCCAAAAAAGTACAAAGTTGAAGAGCATTGAGGATCCAAAATTTCAAAAAGTTGAGACACACTGCAAAGGTAATCTATGCCTGGAATAAGAAAATCCTTAGTTTATTCGAAAAAATTCAAAGTTTTGTACACAGGAAATTTATAAAAATGACCACATGATTGATATTCATGTCAACACCAAAATGTTGACTACTGAGCTGGTGATACTCGGGAACGAAACGTCCACCAGCAGTGGCATCGACTCAGTGGTTTAAATAGTTATCAAAAGTACCAGGATTATAATTTAGTACGCCTGACGAACGTTTTGTAAAGTAAAAGGATTTGTTAGCTATAACACAAGGTTTAATCCATCATGTTTTACAATGCATTTACCAAGTCAAGAAAAAATTACAGTTCTTTTCCATTTCAAAGAATTAGATTTTTTTTTTGATTTTTTTGAATTGTTTTTGGGAGTATTTTCGTATTTTACTTTTTAGACAAAATGTCAAAATGGAAAGTAGGAAACAATCAACTATCAAATGAAATGATCAGACAACTCTTTTATTTATTAAAGATTTTAGATATTGAAAATATTTCTCCTATGAGTTGCGATTCAGACACATCTTATTGCTAAAACAGTCGGGATTATAATCGCATTACTAGTGAAGTAATATTTTTTTTGAACAAAGCGTATGCTCCTGCTGAGCAAGAGGAAATAAAGATAGAAATACAAATAGGAAATCAGTAAGCTTGTCATAGATCAAAGTCATACTATTTGTGTTGGTCAATATTGTTGGTATTGCCGGAGTTATTGCGTGGCGGTTTTGGTTGATACAGGCTTATGTAATGTCCTTATCTTTAGTTGATCAGTTATACTTACAGTCCATAGCAGCATAACATTTGTTTGAACATTTGAATTTGTACAGACATGGTCCAAAAACATCTTCACTATGAAGGCTCTATTCCACTTGTATCTAGAATTAAACACAAATACATAAAACGCAAAAAAGGAAATTGAAAAGACAGTTTACTCAAACCTAAATACTGAAAGTCACAAAATTAAAATAATAGAGAATGCATTTAATACATTGATTTTTTAATTTTTTTTTATAAAAGAAATGATTTCATGTTCACATTGCCTGTGGTTGAATTATAATCAAAATCTACAAAAAAGAAAAACAAGTCTCATTCGTAATCAAGAATTTGATGGGGGAATAGTGCATGCTGGGAGAAGAGTGTATTTACTGTTCATGCCTTTTAATATATCCCATTGTAATGAAAAATAGTTAAACAATTTCTGTAACAATCTATTATAGCTTGTCTTTTCAAAACAAGCATTAAACATTTTTTTAGTTTTGAAACAATTAAATTTGAAAGAATGGATCATTTACTTGATATGCCATTTTAAGGAGGATCGATTTATGTGTGTGTCAAAGCACCGCGAAAATTTAGCAATAACACAAGCTAAAGAAGGTATTTTGCACTTCCTTTTTTTTTGAATGGCAATGAGGTTTCTTTTACCAAGAAACTCACAGACATGCTTTTTTGGAAACTTAACTTTGCGAGGAAAATGGTGATTTTTATTTTCTCATTGTCATCAATTCATTTGTTCATTTAACGAAATTCTCAAGGCATTTTCAAACTATATATTGTATAAATTATATATATATATATATATATATATATCGATACTTATTTTCATAAATATATGGTATATATATATAAAAAAACGCGATACGGAAAACCAAAAAAAAAACCTGACAATTCCATGTCAGCTGCTCTGGAATGGCAATTAAATCCTCATCCACTGGTAGCATATGTCGTTATAAGTACAAATTATGTAACAAGTCTTATCTGATATTTTCACAAAAATTTTAAAATCCCTTAATACATAGGTGTCTTGCAGCTTTACATGTGACATCAACTGTTTTGGTATGAAATTGGTGTGAAAAAAGGACGTTAGAATTAAATGATATTTTTGGGAATGTTTCGATTAAAAAAAAAAGTTATTTAAATAGAAATGACAACCATGTAGAATTGAAACTGGAATTCTCAGAAGCAATAAAACAAATTTGAAATGATAATATAATAGCCATTATCAGACTGTTTATATTTTCTTACTTTAGTGTCTGTTGGTTAATTGAAACAATTGTGGTTGTTATTATGTATACCTGATTTCTTCTATTCCTTCCTGACTTCGGGAACCATATTTTTTCTCTTTTCTCTTACAATTCTGATGAAAATGTCCGAATACCCTTTCAACGACCGGTCTGTACTCACATACTTCTCGCAGCCATATTTTTCTATTGTCTAGGTCATCAAAAGTACTTTTGCTTGGATCTAATTGCCCAACCAACATATGTAACGCAAAAATGTCTAGAGTCTGTAAAAATATTACAGTAAAAAATAACTTCGATAAATTCATATAAATAATACTGATAATTAATGATCAATACTTAAAAAAACTAGATGTGTCAAAGCGACACGAATGACAAATCTGCAATTTCAATAACACATGTGAACACAAACATGATGGTAGTCTCACATATCAAAAATCAGCTCAAAATCTGAAGGCGTAAAGAAAAAAGTCTGTAATTTTCAACAATTTTTAAAGTTGTAAACACTTAATTTTGGCAAAAATTAGCGGAGCCGAAGGAAACTTAAACTTGATCTGTAACTCATTATAAGTAACTCACATACCAAAAATTAGCCCAATATCTGAAAGAGTTTACAAAAAAAAGTCCTTATAACTGTGATTTTCAACAATCTATCAAAGTTTATAGCTCGTAATTTCGGCAAAAATTAGCGAAGCGGAACTAAACTTAAACTTGATCTGTAACTCATCATGGTTAACTCAGATACCAAAAATCAGCCCAATATCTGAAGGCGTTTAGAAAAAAAAACTCCGTATAATGGTTTATTGCGGAATGACGGAATTTCGGACAAGGGTAAAACTATAGGGCACCGACAACTTAGTTGCGGGGCCATAAAAATGTTGTGTCTTACTGCAAAACATTTACATATCTTTTTGCTTTAAATTTTTGATATATAAGGCCTTTAGATTAGGAAGAATAGAAATGTTAGTTCATGAAAATTCTTGTCAAATGGTTAATGAATTCACTTTCCAATAACTATTGTTTAACCAATTCTAAACGGCTTGAGATTCAGATTGGGGAAAACAAATCCAAAGGTTTGCTAAAGTCAACAAACCAATTAACCAATTAAAGTGATACATGCAAAACAAGAATGTGTCCTGAGTACACGAATGCCCCACTCGCACTATCATTTTCCATGTTCAGTGGACCGTGAAATTGGGGTAAAAACTCTAATTTGGCATTAAAATTAGAAAGATCATATCATAGGGAACATGTGTACAAAGTTTGAAGTCGATTGGACTTCAACTTCATCAAAAACTACCTTGACCAAAAACTTTAACCTGGAGCGGGACAACGGACGAACGGACGAACGGACGAACGGACGCACAGACCAGAAAACATAATGCCCCTCTACTATCGTAGGTGGGGCATAAAAATAAAACTATAATATTTTCGTCGGCTGGATCACTCGTCATTCGTATCAACATTCAGTCGAAAATTCGAATTAATATCTTTTAGTAAATAAAGTTATAAAATAATTAATTATAAAGGCAACAGAAGTATACCGGTGTTCAAAAGAAATAAATCGATTTAGAGAAAACAAATCCGGGAAACAAACCATACCTAAACCAGGCTTATATTTTGGTATGCTAGACGATCAGTTTGTGTCACTGTAGATGGAACTGTTTAAAGGTAAATTCAAATACGAAAACGAAGACTTTTGAAAGAAAAACCGAAAATTGTGCTAAATAAGCTTAGAATGTATATACATAGGGGTAGGAATCCTTAGTGTTTGAAATAACCCAATATGTTGTAAACGATTGATTTACAGACAATACAAGTTTCAATGATATAATACTTCAAGACAAGAATGCATATTTTAAAATGGCTGATTTTAAGCTTACAATAACAGTATGATACAGAAATCAGACCTTTGTTAAAGTTGTGCAAATTGTTTACATTTTTAAACATAGCATATGGTATGGGTTATGTTTATTGTTGGAGGTCGTATGGTGACATGCAGTTATATATATTCACGTTTTCTGTCTTTGTTGAAAAGAAGTGTTATAGGCATTCTGAATATACCTATTTTGATAAAAAAAAAAAAAAACACACTTTTTTGCAATTGTTTCGTCAAATATTAACTTATCATAGACACCAGGGGGTATGACAAACTTACAATTTCTTCATCAGTGATTAGATGAGAACTTGAATAATTCTGTTGCATATTCATAATTTCCTGTCCACGTTCTTGCCGTATACGAAGAATGTGTGAAAAATGTTTGAACCGCACAGCATGCCGAATGAATATCATATGGCATCCAAACATTGAAGGAATCAATCGTCTAAATTCTGACTGAATTAGATTTCTGCATCCGTTCATCACTTCTTCACATATGAGCTACAATAATTTTTATTTAGAATATATTACCGTCAATATTTTTTTCAGAGTATCTAGTCATCATTGATAAATAAGTTACCAAAGTCTCTGTCCGTGTAGGATCTTTACCAAAATTAAAACATAAAAACACAACCAGTGTGTATAAACGGATTAAACTGAAAGGAAACAATTCAATAAGCATGACATAAAAATAATGTTCACAATACTAAAATTACTTATTCGATGACATTTTCTAGATAAAGTTTGAAATTTTCTTCTCAAATGCCAGTGTACTCATTTGTATACTATAGCTGGATTTCACTGTGTTTGGTTCATAGAGTTCATGTACTCATCTTTTGTATGTTTAATTGTGTCCAGCTAGGTCAGAATCCCTAATGGACCTTGAGATGAGGAACTCAGATGACGTAATTAAAAAAAATATTAGTCCGCCATACGATTGTGGATGCTGTGATTTTAAAAATGGACATAAATGAACAATAAGAACTGTTTTATTGAGCTGATGTAATGAGAAAAGAAATATGTAGATTTGACCTGAAATAAATTATCAGAAAGGACATTTTTTTATTGAATTTTATGATCAGAATTTTGGAATTATTTCATGAGGAGATTGACATTTTTTACCATCTCCCGGGGTCCAGCAATTTGCAAAAAAATTAATCTCACATGCCACCCCGAAAATTTAATAAGACAGGTATAAATGTACCAGCTTCGATATGAGCCATCATACATATTCAAGTAAACGATATGGACTGAGCAACGGAGGAAAACGTTACCATTACCGCTTATGGAGAATTAATTGTAAATGTTGACCCAGCTATTTTAAGCATATAAACACAGACAAGACAGATGTAAACCTATATTGCCAACATTTTGTTTTTTATAAGAATAATACATTTATGTTTAATTGAATATTTTACTTCGCATTCTGTATCTGACGTCACAGGATGGACCATGTAAACCAAATCTTTAATGAAAGCTTGAAGCACTTCTTGACGATATTGTTCACTGTAGGTTGTCAAAAGTTCGCCCAATGGTAAAGACTGGAATATTTCCGAAGACTTCATCACTATGTCAAAGTCATTGTCTGTAACAAATCATAAAATAGTGGTACTGAAATCGTGTAATGAGTCATATGTACAAAGTAATTCAAACATCTACGTCGTTTTTGCTTTGCCATGGCGTTGTCAGTGTGTTGTCAACTCATGGATTTATATATCCTAATAGAATCCTCGGCTTCTTTTAAATCTATATTCAATGTTTACATTCAATCATAGAAATGAATCGCAATTATAAACAATAAAGCCACTTCTTAGTAAAACAATTTCTGTTTTTGACTAATAAAAAAATCTATCTTTATTTTCGATTTCAAAATATTTGTTGTAGGTGACAAAATAGTCCATACATCAATATACATGTCAAATATCAGAAATGTTTTTACGTTTGTGTAATTAATCCGGAGTATTTTGTCAGTTACTTTATGACAAGAGGATGTTTAATGTTTGCGCTACAGAGGCTTCCAATTTTTCATATTAAGTTGGTTAACAAAAGCTAGATTACATTTTCGATTTAGTCGTATGTTTATATTTTCTTTTACAAATTATGTTAACGTTCCATAATTTGGTTTTAAGTATTTGTATTAAAGAACCTTATATCCGGCGACTATTCGTGCATTCATTACAACAAAAGAAACCATGTGTTTGTAAAGACCAGAAGATAAATAATGGCACTCACATTTCATAATTCTAAATTAATATATTTGTAATGGCAGAGTGTATCAGTAATAGATCTAACTTATGATGAAAGTTAAAAAAAAACAACCATCAGATCATATTTAAAGAAGATAGTTAATAAAGATTTTTTTCTTTTTTTGATATCTTCTCAATTTTATACTTGAAAGATTGACAGACTGACATGAAACTAAGTTTTCGTGATTAATGTTACGAATGTTGTACCTTTGTTTGTTTAATGTTTACAGACAATGTATTCAAGATTCAATAATTCTATAAATCATTTAGCAAATTCGAATTACGTGGTTTTGAGGGAGGATGTTTTTATTATTTATTCTGACAAGAAGTATTAGAATTTGTATGGCATTTGCTAATGAAGGAAAAAGAGATTGTGTATCCTCAGAGAACAGTCACAACTGCGTCTATTAGCATACTTTAGCCATTGTACTCGATTACTCTAGAGACTAGTTCTAAAGACGTTTAAAGTTACCTTCTGCTTGACTTCTGTGGACAGTTTTTCGTAGAATATCATCTACCTGCCTAAAAATCAACCAGGAAAAGGGCATACGAGCAGAAAACATTTTCCCATCCATCGCTGTAGATTTGACAGGAACCTCATCCATTTCTTGCTTCGAGCTTGACGAAGCAATTGCAGAATATTTGAGTTGCGTAAAAAATGGATTATTCATTATTTTAAGCCAAATGTCAGTTTTCCAGTTTTTATCATGAGACAACAAATCAAGATTATTATTTGTGTCCATAAAAGCGATGATACCAGCTAATACAGGAACAATCTTTGCCTCTAAATACCGAACAGCAAACTTTCTGTACAAAAAGGATTCAAATATTACAAATAGCAATTTTGTTCAATTTATTACGATAAAAACTTACGTAGTCCTTTTTAAAAGCAGAATGATTGTATTGATATATCTGATCCAACGGGGAGTGAACTTCCTTACAATACGAGTTATCAGTATTACATTGTAATAGTTTGCAGCGCGTTTCTTCTACAATGGTTTAATCAGTGACACTCGGAGTAAAAATAAACAACACCGACAAAAGTACGGCAGTCCAAGAGCTTTGAGACCCAAAAATTTGAATGGGTCACCAACAGGTCTTCAATGAAGCGTCCTTTAGCTGGTCCCTAAACAAATATATATACTAGTTCAGTGATAATGAACGTCATACTAAACTCCAAATTGTACACACAAAAAAAAAAATAAAAAAAAAAATACAAGACTAACAAATGCCAGAGGCTCCTGACTTGGGACAGGCGCTAATATGCGGCGAGGTTTAACATGTTTTTGAGATCTCAATCCTCCCCTATAAGTCTTAATGAAATAAATTGGAGTATATGGGGCAAAATGATTTACCGTATATCGTAGGAAAACCCAAGGCGTTCTAAAATCTGACAAAAATTCCTTAACCTGATCTGAAAACATACTTCAAAACAAGACAACAACATGCTTAGGAGAACAAATCATCACATAGTAAAAATGATTTGATGATGATGATAGAGCAAAACGAACCCCTTAGTAAACTCTTTACGTTAGGATGGATAATCAATGGTGATTGAAACTTAAAATTAAAAAAAAGTTATGATAAAAAGTTGTTCAGCCATGAACTAAAATACACTGTAACACAATACAGAAGAGTGCACCAACACACTTACGAAACCAAATTTTTACTTTCAAATTCAAACTATCTTTTCCAATAAATAAGCATTAATCAGATATTAAATATGATAAAATTTATTTTTAACTTGTAGATATACTATAGATAATAACTAATTATCTAATTCTATAACTCTGAAGCAGTCCACCAAACAACTTTTTTGAAAGTATACGAACCTAAATGTCCCAGGCCTATTAACGTTCTGAGGTTTAATAGCTTCTTGTGCCAGCCAGTTTGTACTTAATGTGCCAGTTACCTGTTCTCTCTGCTTTAAAAGAATGGACAGATGTTTGTTTATTCCGGATAAAAGTGTTAAGTCATCTGAAAAATTGGAATATAATATCTCAAAAAATAGATATAGCATGATTGTTGTATTCAGTGAACATGAGGAGTTATAACGACATTTTGATAAAGCATCAGAGTACGCAGATTACATATAGCAATTTACACTTAAAATATGACAGCATGATTAGAAAGACTCATGAAAAGAACCAATGGAATATTTAAGTACGCGAGACGCTCGATTCGTTCGCATAAACTTATTAACGGCGCTTGGAATAAAACAGTTTAAATTGAAAATTAATTTCAATTCGGACCAATTCAATCAAAACATTACAAAACATAATGCTAAATGACAAATATTCTCAGTAGTTGATTAACATTACTTTTTCAATGATATACATGCCATCATTGTCATGATATAATATAAACATCAGTTAGTATAGTGTCTGTCATATTTTATTAGCAACTGTTTGTTCATTTCTTTTTAAGATAGGTTTGAAATAAAATTTGTTTTATTTTTTGTTTGTTTGAAAAAGAAATAAACAAAGCAATGCAGAACCTTGAAAAAATGATATCGATTAAGTAAAAATCAAAAACAAAAAATACAAACAAAAACTCTCGCGCACTCAATACCATTTTTATAGATAAACATTCATTGAGAACAGTTAACCCTTGTCCATATAAACCCAAGTATATAAACATAACTGAGCAAATTGTCAATTATGTGTTTATTATTAAGTATCTAAAAATTGTCTTGATAAAAAAATCATAAAAGATAATAAGCTTTTCATGTTGAAATATGGACACACGTTCACTCTACAAAGGCTCATCAGTGACTCTCGAATGAAAATTTCAAAGGCAAAATGAAGTTCGAAATAGACGACCATTGATGACTAAAAATCCCAGATAGTTTTGATAATTCAGTTAAGGTGATATATTGAATCTGGGGTAAACAAATCGTTGGTATTTGGAACAATTAAAAGTTTTGTAAAAATTCAATTTTTATATATTACTATTTTATTGATGATGCATGTTAATTAAGGTATTATCATATCATATAAGACATACCTCCTTTATTCTGTAGACAGTTCATAAGAATCTTCAATCTGGATAACACCTTAGATGAATTAGATTTAGAATCTTTCACAAAGCGCAGTGCAGGTTGAATACAGCTTTTTATTAGATTATCCAATTTGAAATGTTTTTTTAGATTTTGGATTTTATCTCTTGCAATCTCGATTTGTACTAAATTTCTATCCTTCTGCTTGGGAGGAATTGGGTCTTCAATATTCTGTGTTGGTCTGTCAGTCAAAGTAGTTTCTACAGTATGATCGTGTTCCTCGTGTAGTAAAATGTCCGTGGTATCCCTTCTATAGTCTACTGACATTACTGCTGAATCCTTTCTGACAATTTCGAAATCATCATACGTGTCATAACGGTGATAACTCAGATCAACAAAATTTCTTTGTTGAACTCTATTTTGCTTTCCAGATCGACTACAACACCACTGAAAATTTGAAAAAATATTAAAGGTATTCAATTTGTTGAGCAACAAATTGAATGCTACATCTGATCGTAAATTATCTTTTTTTAATCATGTGTCTTCTTTATTATTTTAAAGCTCTCTTTAATTTTAATAAAATACAGACAGACAGACAGACAGACAGACAGAAACAGACAGACAGACAAAGTTTTTGTAAACCATTTTTAGTTTTAATAAACTATCAGACAAACAGACAGACGGACAAACAAACATATATACCGACCGATAATTTTGTAGTTTTATTGAAATAAATTTTTTTATAAATGTTATTCGGAGCTTTATAAAATAACAATATATTCGTACCAGAACTCCCTTCAAGCTACCACGAAGTTCTGCATTAGGTTCTGCTTCTGTCTGTCTATCTTGATCTGCAATGAAATCATTTAATCCTTCCAAATCAAGCGCATTACTATTTCGTGTCCTTGTTACATGGTCTATCTCTTGCTCTTCTATGGTAAAATGCTCTTCTTCGTCCTTTAAATAATCACTGGACAATTCCTCACCATCCGGAACTTCCACATCTTCTGTTGTGTCTGACGTATCCTGAGATTCAATTATGACAGGATATAAAAGATCACCGACTGATTGTACATACATTTCTGCCACTGTAGGTATATCATCGTCTTCAGGATGAACATCGTCAATATGGACAGAATGCCAAGACCCACACTAGAATAAACAATGACAAACATACAAAACAAATGCTTGTTAATTTCAATTGTTATCATATTTTTTCTATATTATTCTGGATAACAGACATCCATAAGAGTGAATTCATTTGCAATTTCTATGCCATTAAAACATGTGTGAAAATAAGTGTCACAAAAGTACCAAAATCTAAAGTAAATTCAACTAGAAGGTAGTCCATAATAACTGAGAAATTCAAACGTTAAACTTTATCAACCAACGCCACGTTTTACGTCTTACCTATCGGAAATAGATTCCTGAACGAATTTCTATCATTTAATCAAGGTGGATTTACTGATTGCAGGCTTCTTGAATTATAAAAAACAGCCTTCTTGAATTATAAAAAAAACCAGTTCACAATCGGTCCATTAAATTACTTAGATTTGCAAATTTTGGGACTTATTGGCTTTTATGTGTTAGACTGTTTATTCGAATAAAAAAAGTAATTTATTGCATTATTCAGACTGCTTTTACAAATGCCAAATATTTGTGTTTGTTCGATTCAAATTGCTTACTTGTCCATTTAAGGGGATATATCTTTGATAGTATTTTTTCTTATAAATGAATGACAGAGAGATGTTCGATTTTAACTTGAAGTAAAAGTCAAGGTCGGTGACACAATTTTAATTATTATTTTCTGAAATAATTTTTTTTCGTAGAATTCTTTTTTTCCCCCAAAACGTGTTTTTGTTTGTCATGAACAATCTATGCAAATTTTGGCATTTTTGCAAGACTTGCAGCTTGGAAAATAGCACGGCCACATCTACTTTTTATTATGATTTGTAAAAAGTATGGAGACTCTACATTTATGGAAAGTATATGAAAATGCATTGTGCTGAATTACATACCGTTGATCCACATTGAATAAAATGGCTTTATCGCTTTGATGCAAGACAATGCCTTTTTAACACTTTTATTTCATTAAATTAGGTAAAAACATCATAAATTTCTAATCATTTCAATATAAGTATTCCTTGGATAATCTAATAAAAGGCTGTAAAATTTCCGTGTCAACTCTTTATATGTATCGGTGAGTATATATATACTTGTAGTATCAGAAAACACGAAAGACATTATTTCGAGTTAGATCATTGTTAAATACTTGGTTTTAATCTTGTATTACCTGAAATCCAGTGAATCGTCCACATGCTATGCCAGGTACTTGGATCAGTAAAACAACATGAATATTTGATGTCTTTTCAGCAACCTGTTGCAGTTCTCCTTTAATTGCATACCTCGCACAAGCAATCAACTTTTCATTGTCATCACCAGAATCACATTGGACTATTAGCAGTAGGTCTGAAGTGTTTGTATGTTGAAAAAAGGACCTGAGGAAAATATTAAACTGATTGGAACGAAATTAAAAGAAGGTAACAGTAGTCTACTGATTTTCAAATATCAGAAATAAAACATGTGAAACTGCGAGCTACTGCTCACTGATAATACTCCATCAAAAATACTTGACGGTAAACGTACTACATATAATTAAATCCTGAAAACAAATTTTAGAAATCCTTGTAAAGTAGTTCCGGAAAAAAATTTGACGATCATATGTTTGGTAAACAGAGAGTTGCTGACTGGTATATCTGAAAACACATTACTCGGTATAGCTGACTCATGATAACCCTGAAACCAAATTTCAGAAATCCTTCTAATGTAGTTATCAAGTCCCGAGGAAGATGCGACGAACAATATTCATAAAAAACTGTATAACCGCACTTTTATACAGCGGAGGTATAAAAAAGGGTGTTTCGGATTCTCCCAAAAAAGGTCAGAGGACGATTTGTCAACGGGATAATTTTCTTATAAGGCGCCTTGTTCACATTGAAACAAGTATGCCTTTGTCTGTATTCGATTATCCTTTTTTAATTGAAGTCTCTTTCAAAAACACCACAGCATCACCCCATATAAAACAGGAAACTTAGTAATGATAAATTTCTCTGTTTAAGTTCAATATGTGAACTATATTTCATCAAAATCAAAGAAGAAAGAAATCTTTAAAGAAATCGTATCAATATTTTCTGGTTGATGGTTGGGTTTTGATATTTTAATATAACGCAGAAACAGTAATAAATAGTATTAACAAGGGATATTAAGATACACACTAGAATTAGTGAAATGAATATTTCGCCAGTTGAGGGTTCCGATAAAACCTCCTACTATTCACGCTCACTTCATTAACATCAATCTTTTCCAATATACCTTATCGCTATTTGCTCGCCATTACTGAACATCACAAAGGTTCCCGTAAAAATTTGACGTCCTAATACAAAATAGTTGACACCACCAAGAAAAGTGATTGTTATATGACGTCAATGGCAGATTTCCAAAAAGCAATAAAAGGTATGACATCACTGGTAACAAGTGTAACATGTAAAAATGTTTTGTATGGTGTTTACATTTTCTGCAGCAAATACCATGCATATGCATTAACATCCTAACAACTTTTGTACACTGTCAAATTACATCCTAGGAAGCAGGTAATAACTTTTTTGTATTCTTCATAGTGAAATAGGCAAATCAAAAGAATAACCTACTCGAGAAACAGTTTGTAGTATGGTCTCATTTATACAATATGAATAAAAAAAGTGTTTTTTTTTAATTGCTTGAAGTTTATTTTGATTTCAATATTAAAATATATTAAATGTTTTAAAAAGTCATATTTAGTAGAAAAAACAAGTGAAATATTCGTATATTTACCGTTTTCACACAATTCATAATCGATTTTTGTCTATTTAAATGTTTCAAATAACTATTCGTAAAATTAGAATTACCTGATTTGTCGCCTAAACTGTTGTTCTGTATCAAAAGACTGCAATGTCACCAATAACACATTGTCTCTTCGTAAACTTGCCAAGGATTTACAAAGCATTTCTATGTCGGCATTTGAGAGCAATTTAGAAAAAGTTGTTATCTACATCAATGAAATCATTATTAAAAAAAATACAGATTGAAATTTACTTTATATTTATAAAAGATTTGCAACATAACTAAAGGATGGAGAATTCAAGGGAATTAATATTTCATAACATCAACTGACAAATTGTTAAACTAATGAAACTTGTATTTTTTTTTCACCTATCCGAAAAAATCAAATGATTTCAATCTAGCTAGGTATTATATATTTCTTGCTATGAGTCTACTCCCGTATATACAGAAATAAAGGCAACAGTATTATACCGCTGTTCGAAAAGAGAAGAAATCGGCACTAACAAATTCAATTTAGTCTGTATTCTTTTGAATGAGTTCCTAAAATTAAACGCCTTACCTGAACAGTAAGATTCGGTTCCTTCAGATCATTTAACTTAAAATGTAGATAATCAATAATGTTTTCATGATGTTGATCGAGGAAATATTTGGCAAATATGATTTTATCTTCCCTCAATAAAACTGCAGAAGGTGATGCACACCACAACAGAATTTCTTTCGAAAAATCTAGTACCTAAAATAAATAGATGTACGTAAAGCTCTATTTAACATATCATAAAAAAGGTAAAATTTGAATTTCATTATAATATTGCTTTATCATTTAATGCAAAATGGAAAATAAAAAAAGATATCAATCTATATACGATCTTACTAGTAGCATCTGCATATGGAGGGTGGAGTATTTTTTTCCAAATTAATATCAAATAGTATATAATAAAATCAACAAAAAAACTGAATTCCGAGGAAAAATTAAAATTGGAAAGTCCCTAGTCAATAGCAAAAATCAAAGTTTCAACCGCATCAAACAAATGGTTAACAGCTGTCATATTCCTGACTTGGATCATGTATATTGTTATGTAGAAGATGGTTTACTATCTAGCTCAACCTCTCACTTGTATGACAGTCGCATAAAATTCAATTATACTGGCAACAAAATGTGAACAAAACAAAGACATAATAGGTAAACATGTCAAAATAGGGGTACAGCAGTCAACATTGTGTTATAATCTTAATTACTATAAAACAAACAAAAATGTAAACAAACATTTACCACGGCACCATATCACAATGACGGGTTGTATAAATGCAAAGACAAAGCATATAAGCAAAAATGATAATAAACATACAAAAACTATTATAGAACAATAACATAATGACGGGATGTATATGTACAGAGCCACGTCATATGTAAAAGAGAAACTCGAAAAGGCATATAGACCAAATATATAAGTATAAATGAAAGACAAAAATACATGAATTATAATAGAACAATAACACAATGACGGGATGTATAAGTACATAGCCATGTCAAATAAAACTATTGAAAACAGACTAAACTATAAGTACTTCTTTTAAAATATTTAAACATTTTTAAATGACATTCTGTATATGTTACTTTGAATTTCTTGAATAATTCGTGATTTTGCCACTGAATACCGTAGTCTAATCAAATAAATTTCTTACTCTTTCCATGTGTGTTTTTCACAATCCCTCTAATAATATTTGATTATTAAATTTGATATAATTCGGTTACAATTTTCAGTAATTACAGAAGAACTATATAATAGGCTTTAATTTAGTTTCGCAAAGAAATTTTTAGAGCATATTTTGTCTTCACTGGGTGTAATTATAGCAATAAGTTTTGAAATTTCTTTATTTTTTCCGGCTCCATATGTTACATTTCTTTATTGGAAGTAACATTTGTTAGTAAATTTGCTCTTGATTTATAGACATATATGCCTTAACCATTTTCTCAAGTGTGTCAGTTGTTTGATAAAAACTGCTCACTTTTATTAGTAACCTCAAACTTGTTGAGTGTACCACTGTAAAATGTTATTCTAAAGATTTCTTTAATCAAAAACAACTATTGTAATTTACAAATTCACTGAATTAAATGATCGAATCTTTAAAAAAGATTATAATCATTTCAGTGATTTTGCAAAATACCTAGTCATAATCAGGAATTTTAGAAGATCACTAATCAGTTCAGTGATTATACAAAATCCCAGAAATGTCAGGGATTTAAGAAATTCACTGTAACATATATACACGAATGAAGTGTAAAATGCTATCTGAATTTCAAAACCATTATAAACAAATGGGTTAATTTAGCATTCAATGCAACAAAACTGGTCCGCCTTATAGAAGAAGATAATAAAGTACTACTTTTACGTGAAAGTTCGACTAACTACAAACTATAAAATTGATGATTTATACCTCTTCTTCCAACTCGACAATATTTTCATCAGTGCAATTCTTTTCCTGACAAGCATGAAGAATAATGGCTGCACAAGCATCGGCATGAAATCCAACAAAAGCTTCATTAATTCTTTTGGCATCTTGTCTACAATTGCATTCATATATATGCTCAGCAATATAATAAAATTACAGTTTAAAATGCACTTAAATTCCTCTGATTTATTTTATTTTTCCGAGACTGATTTTTCCACTCTGTGATTGTGACGTTAATATAAAAAAAGGAAATGTAGTATGATTGCCAATGAGACAACTATCCACCAAAGTTCAAAGGAGGTGGGTGTCAGCAAATGCAGACAACAGTACGGCCTTCAACAATGAAAAAAAAATCTGCTATGAATATCCCTTCATGAGCTCTTATTCGTAATGTTTGTCATGCTAGGCTAATGTAATCTGCATCCGTTACCTTTCGTTGCATTATGTAATATAATAGGGGATAATGTACTGTTCTGGTTCAATATATGGTATAAACAGGATGAATTGAATAGATTGATCGCTGTCTATATTTATATCCATTCGTATTTGTGCCTTCTTTTCTATCAACTTGTAACATCATAATAAATGTTCAGCAAACTATTGTGACTATCGTAAATCGCTAAATACTCCATACATTACAACCATTGGTTCCATCTGGTAGATAACATACATTGACTATGTAATGAATTCACTACTGAAAATCGTCAGGCAATAGAGAAATGCAAGTAAAAAAGTATATTTATACAAATGTATGACCATGAATTCGGCAGAGAAATGATGGTCAAATCTTTTTGTATTGTAATGGCCTTTTTAATTCAGTGCAGTGTGTAAACTGAACAGTGTTGACGTAAGCCTCAGTCTATCTCATTTAAAGTAAAGGATTGACTGTTTATGGTATAAGAACAAATATATCATGGATGTGTTTAAAAGCGGGGTCTTAAATTTAGTAATGACAACTTGTATTTCTTGAATTGAACATTATTTTATTTTATCTATTATTTTTACCTTTGTCTTCTTCTTTTTTCTCTAACCCATAGTTTAATTAACTTTTAAAAATATAAAATAAATCTTTGATTTACCCGCTCCTGTAAATACTCCCGATTACCCAGTAAGGGGTGTTCCTAAGATAGGAAGCTTGTACACAAGAAAGAAAGAAGTTATTTAACATTATGATGAAGGTTAGTTTGTAATTACAAACATGTCAAGAATGATTTGAAGGAAGTATATAAATTTGAAAATATATAACAATGTGTTTTTTCTTGCTTAACTATTGAATCGCTCTAGATTTATTATTCCATAAGTCATGTTTTAAAAGTTAGTCTTTTACGTTTTAAATCTAATGTCTAACGAAACCCTCATTTGTTATTGATGTGATGAATAGTTCATCTCAGTTTTATTTGAGTGATTAAACCAAAATGCAGTGTCGTGCATTAAGATGGCTCTATCTGTCTCTGTCAGTCGGACTGTTTTCCAGTCCATCTGTATCCTCCCCGTGATCACTATACATAATTCTTTTGTTTCACAACCACCGTCTTTAAGTTCAACCATCTATTCAACAGCATAATTAATTACAAAAAAACTTGTTTATACTGACATGTAACCATTAATGTAACAAATGCTATGAGACAATTTGTATTTTACATTCAAAAGCGACAAAAGTTTGAAATCTTTAATAAACCATTGTTTTAGGACAAATAATTACCAACACAATTGTCGTTAGATAAATACATACCTTGGTCTCGGATGTCTCAAATGCAATGGTACTTTTACTTCACAAAATGTATGTGTCCATTCCTGCAATTTAACTGCCAGCTGTTGCTGAGCTGCTGTCAGCATAGTCTTGAGTGACAAAAAATGTTTTTCCAGTCGATTAATCAGTGGTATGGGAAACTTGTCATACACAATATGTTTTTCAGCTACAACAATGAGTCTGAAATATAAAGCATATAATAAAACTTTTTTGTAAAGATTCCAGATTAATAGCAAAGTACACAAAACGAGACTTTGGTCTAAAAATGATCTAACCACTGTATAATGTCAAAAAATGAAAAGGCTAATCAACAAAAAATAAGCTGAAGAGCGGTAACAATACACGATTTAAAATATGTGATTACGCATGTTTAATTGATACGATAAGTATGTGAATTAACATAAGACATGTTCTCCGATATAAAGATAATGGAAAGTTATCGCTGACCTGTAAAAAGTAAAATAACTAAAATACCGAACTACATGTATGATCAAATTCAAAAAGAAAGTCCCTAATCAAATGTCAAAATAAAAAACGACAACACAGCAAATGAATGGATAACAATTGTCATATTCCTGACTTCTTAGAGGCATTTGCCTATCTAAAAAATGATGAAACCTGGTTTCATAGCAAGCTAAACCTCTCTCTTTTATAGCTGTAAGTCATATATCGAGCTTCAGCTTGACCCTGAAAAAATGTTTACTGGTTCTGGGACATCATTTGGTTTCTGATGCATAATTTTCTCATTGACAATCAAACCACATAGCTTGTTTCATATTAGCTTGATACACCTTACATTGGTCTTGTTTTATTTTAAGTTCAGAATTGGCAAGGTTTGTATAATAAACGTATCATATATACCAGGATTCAAATTTGAAAGCCAGATGCGTATTTTGTTTATTAAAGACAATGACGCTCGAATAGAAAAAAATTTGAAGAGAATTGAAGACCTTAAATTCCGAAATGTTTTGCAAAGTAGAAAACCCTTAGCAGTTGAAAAATTCTAAATTTTGTTAACAGTTAACTCATAATTGTGACCATATCAATGACAATTCATGTAAAAATGGTGTGTCATGTATTCATTTCACTACAACATGTTCATAAATTGCTTAATTGTTAATGTTTCTTGCTTCGTGACAAGATAATTTTCTTGTGCATTAAAATCATATTCGAAAAACATCCTTATTTTTAAACTGGATTTTTAAAGATTAAAACTTCGTATGATGATTATCTTTTAAGATGAATACCTGAATTTTTTATGGACTCGACATTTTACTCTATGTGTACCAAGACCAAGATCAACATATCGCTCGCCACCAAATTCTACATAATACTGAAATTTATAGTTATTAAATGGTTAGTCCTCACATACTAATAAAAGCAAAAATACAATTCGATGTTAGATTTTTTTTTTATTATGTCTAATACACGGCCGACACTCGGCTAACCGAGAGATTGGTCGGTTAATCTATATTGAGTATGCGGCTATATCGGCGGTTGGTCTGTTAATCGGGTTGGCTAAAGTCTGTTAATCAGGTGTTATCGAGAAAATCATTTCAAGTTCAGTATGTTTCATTGTATAACTTTTTAATTATATTTATATCATAAAAACTATTCATGTCTAACAAAACGATTTGGAGTACTGAATCCAGTGGTGTAATTATTTTTTTTCTAGCTTCAATAAACGATCTATAAAATGAAAAGGCGAGTTACTCATCAGGAAATTTATACACATTTTACACACACACAATGTACACAAAAATGACAAGTTGGTTGAGTTTACTTGCATGCAATATTTTGAACATCGAAAAAAGACAGGCATTATGTTTGTTTACCATATTAACATCAATATGTGAAAAATCTACACGAAAAACTGTATTTTGGTGACATAAATCAATTTTTGATAAACATGTGGTCTGTTAATGGGTCGGATGTATAAAACCCGGTCTGTTAATTGGTCTGTTAAGAGTTATGAATGACATTACAAGTATAATTTAATTTTTAAGTCATTATTTAAAATCAAGTGTGATCTAATCACTTCAAGTTGCTACTTGATCTTAATCTACAATAAACTATGATGATATGTTGCCATTGATGAATCTGATATTACATGCATTGTATCATCACATTAAGTTCCCACACGTTTTCCTAAAGTACTGATAAATCGATTGGTAGTTACTTTGTAGTGATCATACATCGCGGAAAACTCAAATTAAACGTTTAATATTATAAGACCATGTGTAACATATGCATAATTTAGTTTTCACTTTCTCTACACCACCGTGAAGGTCAGTCATTAGAAAAACAAGCACGTTTGCGGACTGCGAGTCGGCTAAATGACTTACGATATCATAGGAATACAACATTACTCGAAAAATAAAATTAATATTATGCATTTATTGTGATTTCCAGGAATATAAATTTTTCTTTTTGTTACACATTAAATCAGCACCCAACACAAATATAAAAAAATCTTACTAATGTCAATTTCTTGTTTAGAACCACGTCTTACCAACGATTAGAAAACAACGGTCATTCCGTACTTGGTACAGACATTTCCTTAGGCGGCAGAAAATGAAAATGATGACTTGGTACAAAAGACAATACATACCGGAAATAAACTCCTTATAGATACCAGGATTGAAATTATATATTTACGCCGTATATTTACGCCAGACACGCGCTTCGTCTACGAAAAACTCATCAGTGACGCTCGAAAAAAATGTTTAAAAGGCCAAATAAAATACGAAGTTGAAAAGCATTGAGGAAACACAACTAATACCGGCGTCACACATCAGCGTATAACTCCGGCGTGTTCAAAATCATTTACGCTGCCAATACGCTAGTAATTTTGGATGCATTTAACCTGTCAATCATATTTGTAACGTGTGCAAAACGAGATTTAGGCGTGTATTGGGCGTACTAGAAGCGTACCTAAGCGTTTATCCGGCGTTCAAGAAACGTATGTTGGCGTATGTTGTATGCTGCATAAAAATTTCCTCGGGTTGTAGCGTTCATCAAGCCTATTTACTTCATTGGCTAGAGGTATAGGAGGAGGGTTGATATCTCATAAACATGTTTATCCCCGCGGCAATTTTGCGCCTGTCCCACGTCAGGAGCCTCTGGCCTTTGTTAGTCTTATATGATTTTTAATATTAGTGTCTTGTGTATAATTCGGAGTTTATTATGACGTCTATTATAACTGATCTAGTATACATATTTTTAAGGGGCCAGCTGAAGGACGCCTACGGGTGCGGGAGTTTCTCTCTACATTGAAGACCCATTGGTGGCCTTTGTCTGTTGCCTGCTCTATGGTCGGGTTGTTGTCGCTTTGACACATTCCCCATTTCCCAATTTCTCAATTTTACCTTTGTATTTCGACGTACTTCAAACTTATGCAACGCGCTTTGAAAGATTGCTAAGCGTTCATATGGCGTGCAACTAACGTATTCCGACTTTGTCAATTTTCTCTGTACGTTTGGTGCACGCCGGTCTATACGCCAATGTGTGTGACGCCGGCATAAGGTAATCTATTCCTGAGGTAGAAAAGTCTTAGTATTTCAAAGAAAACGCATTGAATTTAACCAGCTGCATTGCAACACATGACAGATTCATAGATGTTACAGACTTTGAACAGACAAAAAAAAAAAGGCTGATTGATAACTTGGCGTAAATAATAAATTTGTGCGAATTCGAGCGGCCAATCAGTCAATATAACGCTATATTTAAGTGACACACTCTTCAATGAAATGCAAAGAAATAAAATCAAAATAAAAGTGCTCTTTCTATAAGGATACTGTTGCACCGTATTGTAATTTTTTCGTCAAAAGTACATCTCATTTTTTTCAATGTGAAAATATAAACTAAAGGTAGTAAGACTATTTCGTGGCTAAATAACTCTTAACTGACACGATTTAAATTGTCCAACCCATTAACAGACTGTATTCCCCTAATATTCATTTAAATTTGGTATTACTCAACTTATATAACAATTAGGAAATATTTATTAATGACAATTAATTTTTTAGAACCAAAATACTTTTTTGTGTCCTTTAAATCATATCTAAAAATGTTTTTTAGCCTTTTATTCAAAATATTGCTATGTGTACAAGCATAAAATTCACATACTTGCGCGACGCCTTTTCGTTTTACTTAAAACTGCGCAGGCTATGCATTTTGTTTACTGGTGGAAAATGTTCCATGATAAATATCATTTTGTCAGACACTTTTCTTTTTTTGAAGTGGTTCTCATAATATGCCAAAAATCTGTATATGTAACAGAGTTTAACATTAAATTGTGAGTTTTACTCTTAACAGACGTATAACCAACCCGATTAACAGACCAACCGCCGATATAGCCGCATACTCAATATAGATTAACAGACCAATCTCTCGGTTAGCCGAGTGTCGGCCGTGTAATAGTTTTTTCATCAATTAGTGATTCCGACTTGATTAACATTAATTGTATTAGATTAAAACAGTTTCTAACATACACAAATTTCCTTTGCAGAACAGTAAATATATATTGTAATATATTAAAGATTTGGCTGTTCGTATTGCATGATCATACCTGATTCAATGCATCATACAGACTTTCATACAGGTTTTCCAGGTTGAGTAAGACAACAGTGCTGCCGGTCTCCATACAAACTTTGATGCTGTTGATATTTCTACAAATCTGTGTGCGTGCAATTAAGATAAAAAATGAAATATTTGTAGTTTTTCAGAGCTTGTTGTTCATACTTCACAAAAGCAATTATAATATTAAAAACTTCTTACATTTATCATTATTTTTACAACTTGGAAGTTGTAATAAAAAAATAATCAAGTAACTGCAGAGGATATTCCGTATAAATCCAAGAAAGTGTTGAGGGAAATATTTTGTCGATCCCGACTTCGTATTTTTAAGATTGATGTGGGATCATGTAATGCTATTGAGAGATTATCAAGTTTAGTAATTGAAATCTTCAATGTTTTATATTAAGTTCTTTTGCCATATATACCGTATCCAAACTTCTGCAGAAGTGCAAATGTTGGATTTGTATTTGCTTTTGGCATTTTATTGTAGAAATTAAATTCACTATGTAATATTCACGACTTTCAGATATAGTATTTTAGACAACATTTGATGAGTGATTAAGAAATAAGATAAACATATGCTGATTCTTTTTTAAATTGGAAATATTAAACAGACCGAAAGTGATTCCCACATGAAGGTTGCAGTAGAAGTCAAAATGTAACAAAAAAAAGGGAAAATGATAAAAGGAAAGACCAGGTTTCCCTCCTACAAGTCACCCTTCATGAACCGGTTTCGTCGTTAAGAAATATTAAGACTTTTATTATGTAGATTGAATCAGATATTGAACAGGCATTTCTGGGCTAATTGCAACAGTTTTTTTTTCTAAAAAAAGGATTGTCCTAATGATTTTTTTTATCTGTGAACACTTGCATTCCGGTTCTATCATAGAGAAAACAATGACAATTCTGCTTTATTTGTTTCGGAAACTACTGCCAACTGAATTTAACACTGTCAACTGAAATGTGTAATAAAATTGAGAATGAAAATTGCAAAGAGACAACAATCCGACCAAAGAGCAGAAAGCAAACGTGTATATATTGAAAGTACAAACAGAGATATAAACGCTTTTATTTTAATTAAAAGATAATGTTTCTCCTATATCTGGGGAAATAAAATCTTTTTGATACTACATGAAGACACAATTAACAGTAAAGCTGTAGATTGAATATACCTGTGTATACTCCTGATCGCTTGGAAAGCTACTACCAAATATAACCACCACATTTTCCATGGCAAATATTTTCTGCTGTAATATGGCCAGGGCACCATAATTCTCTATCAGTAACAACAAGTATCTAGTCTCACTAAAATGTTACCAATATATATTCAGAATCAGGTTACTGATACGGTTAAGGTTATAAATAACCAATTCTTACATTTTAAAATTGAACTGAAAGTATTTCTTTCGTGCTTATTAATAATCTTATCTTCTATATAATGTAGTTTAGATGCATTGTTTCACCTCTCATAAATGATTTAAAGTTGTTAGTTAATGTGTCGTAATGAACGATAAAACACGTCTATGTTTAATTATGCTTACTTATTTGAAATTTTGTCACCTACTAGACAAGCCTGAATCAGTCCAGGTGGAGAATTGTCAGGATCATCATCTTTTGGCTACATATGAAGAAAAAAAATATTCTTATCGCAAAACAAAAGTAATGCTGATTTTTGTGTTTTTCTTTTTAATTGGAAATTCAAGATTGATCCATTTTAAATATGATGATTTTTTTAACGATTGTCGATCAGATCAATCCTCATCTACCTACACATTAAACACATATAAAATGGCATAAAAAATTGTCATTTTCCACTATTGATGGCATTTAATTCTACCAATGTATAAGAGCATACGGTCAACGGTCTAAAATTTTCAAATCATCCTAACGGTAATTTATGGTCATGATACAGTGAAATACAAATAATCCTACATAGTTTTCAATTTTAGGTAAAATGGTCTCTGAGTATTGTGGGGTTCGTTTTGCTTATTCTTTAGTTTTCTATGTAGTGTCATATGTACTATTGTTTGTCTGTTTGTCTTTTTAATTTTTAGCCAAGGCGTTGTCAGTTTGTTTTCGATTTATGAGTTTTACTGTCCCTCTGGTATCGTACGTCCCTCTTTTAAGTATGGTCTGACGAATGGACGAAGAATTGTAATTTATTTCTGTTCATGTATAACGACATAAAACTAATCATTTAATGCCTTCAAACTTTACAAGAAAATTTTGTTATATAGTTTTTCATATACCTTTTCATATCTTTCTACGATCACTTTTCTACAAAAAATATCCACAGGTTTGATAGTATCCAAACCACCAAAATTTCTCAATATACAATGTTGTAGTTGTAGCCATGTTGGTTTCTGTTCTGATTTCGATGCAAAAGCATACAACATCTTGATTAAACTAAAAAATATATTTGAAGCATAGTAAACTATTTCATATATACTCTTCCAAATATTTTATTGTCACTTTTACAATATATATTTTGTCACTTATTGAAAGCAAACGATGTTAAGTCTGTTGAAGCACCATGGAGTTCTTACCAAAAGCCAACAAAAAATTGTGGGTACATAAGCATAGAGACATATATTTAAAGACAATAGTTCCTATGCCCCTTTGTCGTTTCTTCTGTGAACGACTATGATTTTGAAAAAAATGAATTACATAAAGGTTACACTACTATATAAATTTCCCGTCATCAATAAAATGGAAAGGAGTCGTCTTGGCAATAACTTTGATATTCATTTCTTTTAAATCATCTTACAAAATGGTATACGTTTACCTATAGAAATCTCTGAGTCCAAAAAACTCCCTCATTTCTGCTGAGGCCTGCTGAAACAAATCTAAATACGACTCTGCCAGTGGCTGTATCAGTGGTTTTATACATTTCAAAACGTTTCTGTTTGTGGAACAAATCCCTCTGTCAATATCAAAAACACATATAGTCATCTCTTGATTGTTTTTTTTTAAATTATTTTCACCCTCACCTCCAGTTTGATGAAATGAAAATTATCCATTTGTTTGAAGTGAGTGAGCTTTTGTTTTTGCCATTTTATTACATACTTTCCAATTTGGATTTTCCTAGGAGTTCGGTATTTAGTTAATATACTTTTTCGGGCCTGATATTACAAATTTTAAACATTCTTGGGCATTTTTACGAAACGAAATCCATTTAGAGATTTGTAACAAAACAAATGTAGGTTAGACGCTCATTTCTAGTGCGATAAAAAAATCAGCATTCAATTTCAACTAGGACTTCTGACTGTAGTTTGGGTATAAGTTGAAAGTCATTTAATATTTTAATTAGTTCATTATCAATTCTTTCTGATCATACAATGAATGGTTAATTTACTCGTTTATTAATTCATTTTGATACTACTTTTATTTAAAAAAAAATGTTTGTATGACGTCAGAGTTTTTATGTGAACGTGGAGTTATAGGGTTTTATTTGACTGTGAACTCACGGTTCTGCATTGCAAATAATACAATGAGGACATATATTGAAATAATTGACCTTACTCTGCACTTTCAATCAATTCTGTAATATCAGGAACTTCACGCTGTACAAGGATCCCACGGTTCATTTTAGCTGGATCCAGTGACCAGTTTGATATTCCGATGAAAGCAACCTAAAGGATAAATATATCCTAATGTTTAGACAAAATTACAAATTCCCTTCACCTCATCAGTTATATAATAACTTCTCCTGCATAATGGATAAACCTTCCAAACACATTCGATATTCAAGAGCTTGAAGCTTATACTCAGACATTATAAATCGTCACCCGTGTCTGAGCAAAAAGTTGATAAACTAGTGTTATGTAAAAAAAAGTTCATTAACATCACAAAAAATACATGATGGTCTCGAAGTGAAGTTTGTTTATCATCTTGATTGCGTGCTTTAGTATTCTTTTATTTGTCTTTATATATTTTTAACCTTTACAGTTAAGTCCATTATTGGTAAAATTCGTTTGGGCGTGGCTGGATATCTATCCATCCGGTCACTGCATTATTGTGCTATTATAATCTTTGTATTCTTGTCTTTCATTTTCGCTTTTGTACTTTTTCTATGGAGTGTCTATATGGCATTTTGTTTTTCTTTTTGAAATAGTTATGTGTATGTATAGTGTTTAAGATAATAACGCAAAGCAGACTAATGTACCCCAATTTTATTTTGTTTTGCTCACTCATTGTTATCAATATAATGCAATTATATAAGACTGCCATAAAAGTGAAATGTTTAGTTAGCTATAAAAGAAGGTTTTATTCGAAATTTATTTCTTCACAATGAAATGATGACACCAAGACATGCATATGACAGTTGTTTTCTATTCGTTTAATGTGTTGGAGGGTTTCATCTTGTCATTTAAAAAAGAATGTTCCGATTTGAATTTTCCTTGGAGTTAGGGATGTTTGCTATTAGCATAAACAAAGACTTGGTGCCAACTAAAGAACTTGTCATTGACTTTATGTGGCCAGTTTTAACAGTTAAAGACTATTTTGAGATGATAGAAAAGAATAATTTACAGAGAAAACCTGAGAATAAAATAAATAATTCAATAGCTTCATGTTTTTATGTGACATTCAAACCTTACTATATATCACTAGAATCTTATCAAATTTAATATTATATATACATAATGGACATTAAATCATATTTTATATGAAGACTTAACTATTGACTGCACAATGTTCTTATAATCTAGAAATTATATTTCTAATTAAACTACAAAACACACAAGAGATTTATTGTTTTGTTGCGCTACATGGTAGGAAGAGAAATACTTGATATACCACTTTGAAGACACATAAACATACTAAAAGAGGCATTTGCTGTCAAATGAATGTGCACTGATTTGACTCGAATTATTATACATTTTGATTTATTTTATACTAAAACGTATATGCACATTACCGAAAAATAAAAATAACCAATTGACAAGGCTTTGGCTTGAGCATATGTATCAACATATATAAATATAGAAAATATATATTGTACACGTGCAATTTGATTTTTTTTAAATGTTAATCATCGTTATCAAATTTATAAAACTATTTTTTTGTGGATCGAATCAGGCAATCAAATGATTACCTCATTTCACTTTCAATATTGACATTCTTTCCCTTTTAATAACCGAAAACGCATAATTCATGTGTTATCCATATTTAGCTAAGGCATTGAAATAAAGGTCACATGGATACGGATTCATCATTGATATTTCTAAGCTTATTTTGACAAAATTAAAAAAATAATGGCTGCTAAAATAATTGAAAAAAACAAACTTATTTTGTTTTTTCAATATATATCTCGTAGCTAGTGTCCCATAACATTTCTTTTGATAGGACTAATTTTCTACTCCTTTGAAACTAAAAGTATATCAATGATTTGCAGTCAACATAATTAGCATGTAGAAGGTGAGTTTGCTTATAAACATACTAGACCTTTTTATATTTCTCTTGAATTTCGTCATCGATGCATCCATCTTCTAGAAGTGGGTGCAAAGTCTGCAGAAAATAAGAAATTTGATCATAATTGATCATAATCAAGTAATAAAATGAAGATCATCAATTATTATGTTTTTCAATTACAGATCATTATACAAAAAAAGTCTTCATATATACCAGGACTAAATTTTGTTTATACACCAGACGCGCGTTTCGTCTACAAAAGATTCATCAGTGACGCTCCAATTAAAAAAAAAGTTAAAAGTCCTAATAAAGTACGAAGTTGAAGAGCATTGAGGACCAAAATTCCTAAAAGTTTTGCTAAGGTAATCTATGCCTGAGGTTGAAAAGCCTTAGTATTTCAAAAATTCAAAATTTTGTAAACAGTTAAATCATAAATATAACCATATCAATGATAATTCATGTCAGCACAAAAGTGCTGACTACTGGGCTGGTGAAACCCTCGGGGAAATAAATCTCCACCAGCAGTGGCATCGACCCAGTGGTAGTAAATAAACTCATCATAGATACCAGGACTAAATTTTGTATGTACGCCAGACGCGCGTTTTGTCTACAAAAGACTCATCAGTGACGCTCGAATTTAAAGCAAGTCCTTTTGTAAAAGACCTGGCGAGTCAAATTTGAATTTTGGGATCATCATTGCGGTTCGCGTTTCAGTCATGTCGATTTCATTAAAAAAAAATTAAACAATTGGGATTGGGAAAAATTTGCAACAAAATTGCAGGACAAAGACAACATTGTCTATGTACACTTCATGGGGACTTGCATATTATTGATATTATCTTTTTTCGCAATTTTCATTCAAATAATTAAGCTCTACTTTATGTAAACGATGCATAAAAAAATGTCCAGGTAGTTGTCTACACCTCTGCATTCACCTTTATTAAAAATAAAAGTAGGTTCTCAAATGATTTTTTATTGGTTAATGAAAGTTCTCGTTTTGTTTGTTCCATTATCAATTGCTATGTTACCGATTGTATAATGCCTAATGAAAATATGATATATTTCACATATATTGAACTCTTAGTTTTACAAGTTAATTCATGTTATTTGTATAACTTTTGCTTTGTGCTAGTGTTGATGCCAAAGCGCCTGATATTGACGGCTTAGCATACAAAATAACTTTTCATCTTTCTATTGTATTTTAACCTTGAAATGATGTAATTTGCTTTGCATTTAAAGCTGTCGCGTATATCTGGCGTATTAAATTATAATCCTGGTACCTTTGATAGCTATATATAGCTCGATCGTTGTTTAAAGATACGGCTTTAATGAATAATGGAAATGGAAACACTTCAAATTGGGATCATATATATTTTTGTCATGTAGTGAAGCCAACCCTCTGTCTGAAGCAAACGATTTCAATTTAAAACAAAAAGGAGATCACTTAAGGATGCACATTTATTGAGAGTGGTTTCAAGTATTCAAAATTCTGATTTTCTTATAAATAACCTGTTGTATCTTTTATGTGGGAGGTTCATCCGCTGTAAAGATTTAATGTTTTGTTTATTACTTCGTTACTTCCATAATCTTTCTCTGTAATTTTAGAAGTTTAGTCTCGACCTTGTCTTTATATGTGAATGTGGCACCTCATATCTTGTTTCGACTTCCATAAGCGATTCAGACGGATAGGGACAATAACATGAAATGTGATGAACTTAATGTGTATTACTATGTTTGGTGTATGTTTGATTTAAAGTGCAAGAGGAAAATATTTTTGATTTATACGGCGGACAATTTGGTCTAGCAAAAGCTAACAATGCCTTAATACTCTAGGTAAACTTTAAATGAACATAGTGGATATCTTAAAATAGCATTTTCTAAAAACCTAAATGTATAAACATGGTTAAAAAATTATCTACTAGTAAATATTTTGATTTACTATATTGTTTACCTTCAATGGCATTCGCGGGGAGTCTTCAGCAAGACCAACTTCATCCAGTACCACTACTGACACATATCTGCCAAGGTCTTTATCTTTTTGGTATGCTGCACACTGTCGAAATGCCCCGATAATTCCCCCTGGTACTGATAGAGGACTGCATTGATAAGATACCACCTGAACCTGAAAACATAAAATAACGTTGAACAAATTCACAATTAAATTGTGTTATTAAAGCAAAAGCAATTGGTTATTTGGTAATAACTTTAAATGTTTTGTTTTGTTTTTGTTTTTTAATGTTTAATGGAATAAAAATTATTAATCAATTTCAAAATGATCTTACAGATACAAAAAGACATCAGTTTGTAAAATATGTTATAAGGATTTCTCGTTTTTTATTTCCCGTTTGAATGAATTTACACTTGTCATTTTTAAGGCTCTTTAAAGCTTGCTGTTCGGTGTGAGCCAAGGCTCCGCGTTTAAGACCGTATTTTTACCTACAATGGTTTACTTTTACAAATTATGACTTGGATGGAAGGTTGTCTCATTCGCACTCATACCACATCTTCTTATATCGATAAGGATACATGTAAAATTTAGTTTTATGTTTAGTTAAACTTATCCTCGACCAAAATTTTAAACTAGAGACAAAAAATAGCAAAGGGACATTCAAAGTCATTAGTCGAAAATAAACTGACAACGACATGGGTCATAAATAAAAGACAAACAGACAAACAATAGTTCACAAAATTCAACATAGAAAACTAAAACCTAAAAACAGAACAACATGAACCTCATCAAAACAGGGAGTGATCCTAGATACTCCGGCAGAGTAAGCATTTCCTGCTTCATATGTGGCTACTTTGAACGTTTTTGCGATGTCGTTTAAAGTTCTTTAAAAAATAAGCTGAAACACATGTTTTATTTCTAAAGAAGAGTATTGAGAACAACAATGAAAACAGCACCAAATACAAGTGCACGTTAGCAGCTTTTCTCTGGATTGTGATTCGTTAGAAACGCTTAAGACTAAAATTTAGGGGAGAGATATGTATAAATACCTAAATAAATAGAAACTACGTGACTAAAAGAAAATACAAGGCCAAATGGAAGGATAAGCACTATGGATTTTGCTAATCAATTGATTCAACAGCGTTTTCATACCTGTTTGTAGTTTTTGAAGATCTCACCCTGAGCAGCATTTCCCTGCATGGAATCAGAAACTATGGTCTTGGCTAAAGATTTAGAACTTCCAGGTTTACCAACTAAAAACATTGGTATTCTCATTTCAATGCACACAATCATCATGAACACATTCTCCTTTAAAGCTTGATTTCTAGCAATGTTTGGAGCAAGCTTTACACTGTCCAAGAACACGGATTGGCACCTATTTAAAGATATGCAATTGACAGAAAGGTATAGAAACGCTGAGAGTTCATTTAGTTATCAAAAAGATATAGAACATTGATCACCATTGTGCTTTCATATACGTGAATCCATTCCATTCATTTTCCAAAATAATGTATCGATAGATGCCGTAAGGTATAGCAAATCTCAAATTTGGTTCATAAAGAAAATACACGAAATGAAATAAAAATTATATAAAACCTGTATTTGATGTTTTAAACTGAAAAGGATGAATCTAAATTAAATAGACATGTATACAATATAGATGCTATCATAACAGACAGTTTTCTAACTCGCATGGACACACAAGATAAATGTTTCAATCTAAACGATAAATACTATGATTAAATACAAAGTAATATTTATTTAGAGAAGTATGTAAAAATTATAAATAAATAACAATTTACAATGAAATCATTATTAGTTGTCTTATATATATAATGCAATTAACCAGTTTTTAAATGATACGTATGAAATAACAATATATAATTTTAGGGATGTCAACAAGTACTCGAGTATTCAGGTATCGCTCGGTAGTACCGAGTATCGAATACCAAAACGATAGTCTATAAATTAGTAACCTGAATTTATTTCAATTTAATCTTTTCGAGAACCTTTCGGAAATTAAACAGGCAGCACTGATTAATCATAAAAGTATATAAAATACATTTTGTTTTGAACGCATGTGCGTAATTGTCATTTAAAATGCATCCAAAAATAGCTATACCCTGGCTTAGATAAAAAAAAAAACTATCATTACTTAGCCATTTCGTCACATCTGTACCGTCAGAGGAAATATTTTCATCTGCAAGATTATAATTTACAAAGTTGCACAACCGACTTTCACCCAGAACAGTTCACAATAAAAATCTTTTCATATGACATAACGTCGTTGCATCATATAGTGACCCTCAATGAATAGTTCCACCATTGTAAATATCAGATGTTTTCTTAACGACTTCCAAATTATATTGTTTGATATGGCTTTTCTTTGTTATAACTTTTAAAGATGCGTTCTTTTTTGTGTGTTAAATTAAACAACAAATTACAGACTGTATAAAACGTGTGTATATGCGGTTTAATTTGCTCTTTATGTTTATCTTAGATATAACAAATACAGTTTCCTACTTTGAAATTTCCTTCTCTATTTCATCTGCTCCCCTCTTCAATCTAAGTGGAGATTTAAAATACTTTGCCACTGTATTTCGATATCCAGTTCTGTTCTTCAAACAGGCGTGGTAACTCACTCCGATCGCAAGAATCAATGCCCTGGTAACATCATCAACCTTTTAAAAAAATCAGCCGTCAGGTAATTTAATTTCGTGTTACTGACAATTATTGAATAGAGAAATGCCTGTACCTTTCGTGTTACTGACAATTATTGAATAGAGAAATGCCTGTACCAAGTCAGGAATATGACAGTTCTTGTCCATTCGTTTTTGATGCGTTTTGCTATTTGATTTTGCCATGTTATTATGGACTTTCCGAATTGATTTTGCTCTAAGTTCAGTATTTTTGTGATTTTATTTTTTATATAGCAAGAAAACAGTACTCGACTAGCGCCTGCATACGGAGTATATATCGCCAAATTGATACGATATTCCCGGGCTTGTATTTCCTCTCATGATTTTCTTGATAGAGGGTTGCTGCTTACAAGGTAGTAATTAAACCAAGAGTTCCAAATGGTGAAGTTGAAATCTCATCCCTACGTAAATTTTACGGACGCCATAACGAGTTGGTTGACAGATGATACCTCGCGCTTTTATGGCAATGTTAAATATTACACTAAAATGACAAAATGCATGACAGGACTACAGTAAATATAGATGGGAGAACATTCAAGACAGAGAAATACACAAATAAATAATACAATAGAACATTTCGACATGCTAATTGTAATTAAATATACGTCTGACACGTGTTTCGTCTACAAAAGAATCATCAGTACCGTTCAGGTCATAATAGTAAAGAAAGCCACACAAAGACAAAGGGCATTGATGACCAACAATTCCAAAAAGTTGTGCCAAATACGACTAAGGTTATCTGCATGGGATAAGAAAATCTTGAATACTACTGTTGTCTTTATTTCAGCTTTTGATTTTGCCATTTGATAAGGGACTTTCCGTTTCCGCGGAGTTAGGTATTTTTGTTATTTTACTTTTTACTTATAAGTTAGTAGTCAACTAAAGTAGAGGCAAAAAATACCATAAGAATATTCAAACTCATAAGTCGAAAACAAACTGACAATGCCATGGGAAATAAACCCGAACAAAATGCCAATATGACAAATTAAAGTACACAATACACAACTTATAAGAATAAAGACAGACAACATAACTCCAAACAAACCAGGTTTGATCTCAAATGGTGCAGAAGAGTTAGCAGATTCTGCCCCAAATTGGTATTTGTCGTGTTGCACATGTAAGTATACCAATCCGAAGATAACTCTAATTTAGTATGTCTAAGTAAAGAGAACGCGATTGTGGTTATAACAATTGGTATTTATCCTTTTTCATATCAATCTAATTAAAATTAAATCTCCGCACTTGCTCCTCGTTACGCGAGACATATAAACAAAGCAAGTGCGGAGATCTAGTTTTAATTAGGTTGTTTTCATGTACAATTAGCCTACACTTTAACAAACAGTATAATAAAGTTCACCTCCTGCTGCTGTTTGATTTCTGATATCTCATCATCTGAATCTGATTCTGGATCAACATTTCTGCGTTTCTGTGTCATCTTTCTAAACAGTAAGTTTTGCTTTTGACTTTGTTTTTTAAACCAACTCATCAATTGCAGAGTCCTTTCTACGTCTCGTAGACTGACAAAACTACACTCATCCTAGAATATAGCCATTTTATATTTTAAGATATATGTTATTGTTCCCAAATGAATAACTTGAATGCATTCAGCGTATAAAAATATAAACTATGATAAGTTCTTCTTTAAGTTACGAGGAGATTCTGGTCTTTTAAAATGCAGGTTGAAAGAAATCGTGCATTCCTGAACGAATGAGAGACCAGAATATTAATGTTTTCCAATATTGTTCTTTAAAAATACCTGCCGAAAAAAAGTTTGAGCGTAAGCTGATTGTATTGATTGTGATTTTTATTTTTATTTGAGCCAACTGACGAGGTTTTAAAAACGAAACCAAGGTTTCAACTCCCCCAAGCAACATGGAACTAATGGGTTTGGGTATTTTTGTGCTTTTTGGTGCCTTTAAGTCATATAGCTTTTCAACTGTTTCGGTTTTATACATCAAAAATGCTTTAAATATTCGGGCTTGATAATTCTTCATGAAAGTAAACCAAGAAATGTGCTTCGGACACCTATTAATCATATCATGTTAATTTCATTTTTTGTAGGCGAACGGAGGAGATGTAGAAGATAAAAATTATGTCTCTAATTTATCAATATTCTGTTAGTTGTGAAACAAATTACATCACATCTGTATAAAAAACACTTTTCCCCATATAACATCATAACATTTCTTACTTTTTGATTTCTCATAAAATCTTGTGAGGCAGTCAATATGTCACTCAAAACTTCATCAAGATTTGGCAATGATGGCAATTCTCTGTTCTTTATCTGAAATTTAAATTTAAAAGTATTTTTTTATTATCTTCAATTCGACTCGAATATTAGTATCCCATTCCTTTTTTCAATTGCATTTCCTTATATTATTGGAGGGAAAAAAATCTCAGTTTAAATTACAATAAATAAGAAAAAAAATCAGTTGATGAAAAACACTACTGTACACGTTGAAGCACAGACACGTCAAATTGAACACAAAAAGACAACCACAAAAAATTAGATAAAAAACATTAAGCAACATGAACTATCAAAAACGTGTTATGCAGGACGGAAGTATCATTTTTTCTATTAGTGTCATCCGTGTGGAAATGTGTGATATATCATGTAAATGTTCCAGACCATATGCGTATTTGAACCGTACAAACCGACCTTTTCCGTATTTTAAAAAAAAGACAGAAACATGTGGACTAACGTTGGATGTAAATAATAACAACCATTAATATGTCCATCTCTGAGTCTTCGTTAAGTTTGGATTATTAGAGAACTTTAACACCATGTTGTTTACAAAGTTAAAGTAGTAAGTCATATTGGAAAAATTTCACAGACATAATTTTGTCATTTGACGGTAACGACATCAACGTTTTTAAAAATGGAAATTAGCATAACATTCTAAGGAATGACCTTTTCGAAATAATCTTAAGAATGTGACACAGACTTTTAGATATCATGCTTCTTGAATTTTTCAGTGTGCACCACATTTTTATGCTATAATGTTACTTTTATAAATTGGGACTTGGATAGAATGTTGTCTCATTGGCACTCATTCCACGTCTTCTTATATCTATTTTTGATAATAGTGAAAGTTCTTGCTGCAAAGCTATAAAAATACATTCTTAACACATACACATCTGAGAACCATCTGGCGTATATACATTTTCTCAACATCAGCTGTTAATTGTCCGAAATCCCAGACCAATGGAAGCATGCTTTGTGGTAGTGGCTGGACTCGATAAACTAGTCTTCTCATTGGAACATGACCTGCAAACATTTTACTATAAATATATTTCGTACAGTTAAATTGCGAATTCATTAAAATTGGTATATACAAATAATTAAAAAAACTCCCATAGGTTCTGCAGCAGTATAATTTTAATCAAGATGAATAACGCTGCTAACATTGTAAAGATAATCAGAACTAAGGTAGTATACGGTTATTAAATATGTCAATTTAATCCAAACCTAGTAAGAATGTTATGGCTTGAATTGGACGCAATGGCTTTTTTTAAAAGTTAAGACGACTATACTAATGTCTCAATTGAATGATAATAAGGACTTAATAACAAATTGTACTAAAAAGTGAGTAGTATATCTATCGAATAATGGCAGTATTTCGTTTCTATGTATGTTTGATTGTCGTTTGTTTTTGTTGCATTTAAGTGTCCTATTGTTTCGTTGTTATTCTGTTATAATTATTGTGTTTCCCTCGGTTTTAGTTTGTTACCCGGATTTGTTTTCTCTCAATCCATTAATGACTTTTGAATAGCGGTATACTACTGTTGCCTTTATTATATGCATTATTACTGTGTTTGAATTATCAATAACTCTTAGGACATATTTTATATTTCCAATTTCCTCTTTGTATCTTATGTTTTTTTTAGTAATAGCAAAAGACAATACATGTAGCATATTAATCTATTGCAATAAAAAATCATATTATCTAATAAAATTTGTAGATTTAGCTAACAAAGTCCTTATATTTGTATAAAGTAACATTCGTTTATAGTGGAAAATTGTTTTAACGTTGAATAAGCTACAATTAAAAATTGCTTGCTGGTCCCTCTCTGTGATTACCATTATATTACGCTGGTTCATTTCCCAATCAATCTGTCACCAAGGGAAGATAAATAAATCGATTTTCGTTCATAGTCTTTTTCAAAAATGACGAACGGTTCTTTATATTGGTATGTAATTATTTTAAACGTTTCAAATTTATGAAATTATATTCGTACATCAATGATTTGATACACCAATAACAAAAACTGAAATATATTGAATTGATACATTTTGTAATTATTCAAAATTATATCAGAAACCTAAACTTAATTATAAAATAATGCACCTGTTAAGGGGAGAGAATACTCGAATAACTTTTTCGAATTGGCACATAATACAACGAAATGTCACTCTTGCATACAAATGGCACATCAATATAATTAATTATCTGCGAAATCGTCCCTCACCTTCAATGATGATTCTAAATTATAAATATAACCAAAAGTTGTTAATCTATAGATAGTTAAGACTAATGAAAGCTAACCCAATGTAAAAATATTTCTTTGCAATTTTTTAAAACTTCCTCAGAAAAATACTCGAGCCACTTGACTTTCATAGCTCAAAATTAACGTTTTTACACAATATTTGAATAAAGTAGTTGAAGATTATTCGCTTCTCAAAGTGTAAGACGCAATAAAAATCGTATGCTTGCACCATCCTACCGAAATACGGATTTAATTAAGTCCTGAACATTTCGACATGTCTTCGTATATTTTGAACAAAACCGGTTTTAACCAAAATCACAAGTACGTGTTAAGATCCGACTAAATACCTATTTTCCTATATGGTCAGGTAAAGTTGCTAATACATGTATAAAATGAAATACAAATTGAACAATGATTGCTCGTCTTGGTCTCTCTATAAGTGATGCGCAAGTACTTTTTAATGACTAATTTTGATAGACTTCTAATTTCGTGGGATGGGCATGCAAAAGATATTGTAAATTGAATATAAAAAAATAAGTATATTAATATACATTTTTTCTGGTAAAACGCAGGTGAAATTTGACTTCAGTTTTGTATTTAAACAATGATTTGCAACCTCGAGACTATATTCACTATCCATATATTTTAAGGTTACACCAAAAAGGTATTGGAGGCTAAACATGATAATTAAACCATAATGCTTCCTGGATTAGCGTTTGCCTATAATACAATGAATTTGAAAACGTTGATAATCAAAAGTAGAATAACAAAAATACCGAACCCCAAGAACAAACTCAAACCAGAAAGTCCTTTTTTAAAGGTAAGGGCCGTTTTTGGCCTCAAATTTCAGGTTCATCTAACGAAAGATTTTGGACACTTTTTAAACACTTAGGTGTCTATTTCAATTGATTTGATTAGTTTTTGTGAAAGATTTTAACTGATTTAGTCATTAAAATCGCTCCGATTCAAGCTTAAATATGCCAAAAAACTTCACTTTTCAGATGGTTTTTGTCAAATATGAAAGTGGCCGCATCCGTGTTCATCATCAACCTTTAGATATGTTATGTATTGTCATCAAATACAACTTACATTTCAATATTGTGAATGAACACGAATGCGGTCACTTTCATTTCAGACGGAAACCATCTAAAATTTAACTAAAATGCTAAAAATGTGAAGATTTTAGTAATTTAGCATGACTTTATGATGCTAGTACCCGGTATATGTGCATTGTATTGTCGAAAACAGCCCATAGCAGAAGCATTATACTTTCCAATATATAGCTAAAAAATAACATTTTCACAATTTTGTAAAACTGCTATATTTTGGGGCCAAAAGGGGGTCTTACTGAACCTTCTCCTTTACAAATCAAAAGCCCAGGCACATCTTTCGAATAAAAAACAACTGTCCTAATCCGGTCTTGGTACTTAAACCTGGTTTTATATTTTATTTCAATGTTTTAACATTGGATCTTCCAAATTTAAGAATTATAAGATTTGCATTTCTAACTTATACTTTACCAATTGTATCAGTAGTTTTGTCAGAGGCAACATGATATCCAAGTCCTGCTTGTTCTAATCTTTTAATCAACTCGTCAGAATGTCTGAAAGATATCAGGGTCACATACTGAAGACACATTTGATCTTGTTGTGTAAAAGTGGTATAAAAATATTAACAAAAACACAAAATTAAAAAGGAAAAAGCCCGTATAACATGTCAAAATCTATAAATCTATTTGTCTTTTCTCTTATAACAGTCATTATTTTTTCTACATATTTAATATTGTGTTTGTGTAGTATTGGGTTTCCCTCTGCATTAAAACATTCTTTCATCTAATCATTTAAAAATATAAAAAACATTCGACTTCTACAACGAACCGATCGCACAGAAGAGAACTGTCATTTTCAACACTTACGGACAATGGGTTTATAGATAATTGAACAACACATGTGTACCACGGACGCAAGAAATTATTAATAGTGTTGTTTTCAATTGTTGTTTTATAGTGTTGATACAGGCCGAACATTACAGTATGACTTACTTTCTGTATGGATTACAAGCTGCAACTATTTTCAAACTTTGATGTAATTTCATTGGTTTTCCATTCAAGGACTTATCACACATCATTTCTTTAATCACACCAATAGCTTCTGTTGTGTTTGCCTCATCAAAAAATAATACAGTAAACATATTTGGGTATAATAGTGTATTTCTGCTCGCAATGTCTTCAGCATCCCGAACTTTTCTTATAATGTCACCTGATTTTGTACCGCCATGAACCTACAACATAAATAGAAAAAAAAACCATTTTAATTCATTCTAGGATAACACAACCTGAGATCATCCCCAGTTTTTGGTGGGGTTCGTGTTGCTTAGTCTTTAGTTTTCTGTGCTGTGTCTTTTGTACTATTATTCGTCTGTTTGTCTTTTTATTTTTTGGCCATGGCGTTGCCAGTTAATATTCGATTTATGAGTTAAGGAATAATTGACGCAAGCTTTACTTTATTGTAGTTTTAACATGGGTAGGCATTGTATTCGTGATTATTTTTGCCCGAGCGATTATTTCGATTCTGATAAGGACAATTAAGGTTATTTCTATGTCCGATGGGTATAAGGGTAATCCGATTGTGTAGGCTCTTCCATGAACCTCCCTTCTTTGTTTGTAAGAATCAAACAGCCGTCACTGAGATTTTTTCAGAGGGAGGAGTTTTTGAACAGCTAGCATGAACGAATGTCGTATCTCGGTCAAATATTTCAATTTCAGAATGCAATACATTACATTAAATAAATTAGTAACAACATATGCATCATTTAATAGTTTGGAAGTGTTTTAAGTTAATGAAATATATTAAATGCATGATAAAAATTCATTATTCTGCAGTAGTCAATACCCATGATATACGCATGTGCTAAAATATTTATTGGATTTAGGGCTTGGGTTTATTCATAAAGCGAAAGAAGCACGTCATATTATAATTTGATGTTATGTTGTCAACGTATATGTGTTCCTTATAATACTTGTTCCTGAAGGAAACAATATAATAATAATATTTGTTCTTCGGAAATTGTGTCATGGAATACTTTTCCCATCTGTATTATATTTGTTCCACTGATATTCATGATATTATGAACTTATCTTATATGTTGATGAGTATAACAAATGTTCCTATTATGCTGAAGTTTAGTTTTCACCTGATTGATTATTATATAAATCAAAACAGGTTTTCAATGCTGATTAAATTCTAAATCAAAACAGGTTTTAAATGCTAATTATACGATTATTAAATGTTAAATGAAAAGTGTTAATGAGTTGGATATATTCATCTGAACACAACAACTGAATGTATACTGCAACACAGAGGCTTCTATTGTGTCGTTGTGCTCTTATATTTGATGAGTTTCCCTCAGTTTTAGTTTATAACTCGGATTTGTTTTTTTCTTTTTCGATTTATAAATTTCGAACAGCGGTATACTACTGTTGCCTTTTTTTGACTGTCCCTCCTTTTTCTAGCGTCACTAATGAGTATTATGTAGACGAAACGCGCGTCTGACGTACTAAATAATAATCCTTGTACCTTTGATAACTATCTGGTATTTTTCGCACCTCTTTATGGTGCAATAGTTGGTTATATACATATCACCTTTTGTTGGTGGCATAATATCTTGGCCACAATTTTATTGTTTTCTGTTTAGTATTAAATTTATATTAATATCCATTTTGTTACATCTTGTGATCAAATATACTTTTTCAATTTTTGGTCTTTTGGAAAATGTTGTTTGTGCTGAATTTAGACCCTTCTTCAACGAAATTAGATTTACATGCACACGTATAAAAATTGCAGTTTTTATCCAACGCAGTCATAGGTTTGAACGTAGTTTTCAATTTAGCAAATTTACAGATCTAACAGTGTTGGGTTGATGTTTAGACGACTACAACTCGTCTAAATATATATATACAACTCGTCAAAACATCAACCCAACACTGTTAGATCTGTAAATTTACTTTCGCAATTTTTTTGTTCTTCCCTCGCCGGGATTCGAATCCATGCTACTGAGATATCGTGACACCAAATCGCCTGCACTGCAGCCGTCCCTCTAAACCACACGACCACCTGGGCTTCACAAAAATAAAGCTTTCGGTGGCCGTGTGTTACCTTTCCTCGTCAGTTTTAATCTAGCGTCGTACTACAGTACATGATATGTAAGGCATGGAGAGGTTATTGTAACAGATCAACTCAATTATCTATAGTAAAGGATCCTACAAATTTATGCAAAATGCAGTCCCAGAAAATAATTATATTTATAAGTACGTCTGAGTCAGTGACAACTCTACAACAGATTTATCCATCGGATCACCAGCAATGATGATGACACATGGCTGTGTACTTAATGTATATACAACTCGTCTAAACATCAACCCAACAATGTTAGATCTGTAAATTTGCTTTCGCAAATTTTTTGTTCTTACCTAGCCGGGATTCGTGAATTTAAGTTTGAAGGGAAATAAGGGATCTTCAAATTATATCTAGGTGATGGCAAAAACAGCATTCTCTCGAAGTCCATAAGATATGATTTTGGGATAAACGCAAACAAATAAATCCCACTGACGATCGAACGTCTTTTAAAAAAACAATTCGAAAATCGAAAAATTCATTCCAATCTCTACTTCCGACTGAATAGGTAAAAAAAATTGAACATCAGTATTGACTTGTTATTTGGTTATGCAAACCAAGTGGAAACAACAGAATGAACACAAGGTTTTAATTTGCTTTAAAGTGTTTTGATTTGTTACGAAAATTCTATATAATATTAAAAAGTCTAAAAAAAACAGAGACGAATAACAATGAGGGCAAAGTAAGATCTAACATTAAAAGGGATTATAAATATCATAACTTAAAATTGACCAATATTAATGTAATCTCAATTAAGTCACAGAAGAAAAGAAATGATCAAAAACAGTGAGCAGATTAACCCCTAATAAATCGTTTAATCTCGTTACCAATAATTATGTATTTATTCAAAATGGCTGATATTTCAATTAACAGAGTATTACTCCTACCTTCACAAGGATCATATTTTCAACATCAACACCAGGAGGTTGTTGCAAGGAACACATGAATTTAACAAGCCGAGTTTTTCCACATCCTGTTTCTCCCATTATTATTACTGGTATACCGCATCTATAATTTCATTAAGCAGATACACGTCATATAGATGAGGATATTTCCTAATGATTTACCGGTCATCTTTGATGCGCTTTCATGCTCCTTCATAATCTTTTTTCGAAATATGCATAATCGGTAAATTTAATGAATATTACTTTTAAGGTTTAGGATGTTTTGGTGATATCAATTTGACGTGACTCTGGACTTCTACATCCCGTCATTGCGCTATTGTTCTATAATAATTTTTGTACTCTTGTCTTCATTGCTGCAAATGTGCTATGTCTTTATGCCTTTTGTGTTTCTTTGATGAGTATGACGTAGCTCTGTACTAATACATCCCGTCATTGTGTTATTCGGCTATTGTAAAGTTTTGTATTTTTGTCTTTCATTTTTGATAATGTGTGTTGTCTATGTCTTCTTTGTTACATTTTTGCTTGTTTTTATAGTGATTCATATTAATACACAATGTTGACCCTGTACCACTATTTTTGACATGATTTCCCTTTATGCCTGTGTGATTGTTCACACATCGTTGTACATATAATGAAATTTGACGCGACTGTCATACAAGTGAAAGGTTTAGCTGGCTATAAAACCAGGTTTAATCCATCTTTTTTCTAAATGAGAATATGCCTGTACTAAGTCGTTGTTATCAATTCGTTTGATGTGTTTGAGCTTTTGATAATCCCATTTGATCAGGAACTTTTCGTTTTGAAATTTCCTCTGAGTTCAATATTTTTTTCTACATTGCATGCACATGAGAGGTTATGTTTGGTGTCTCGAGTTGGTATTCAGTCCCAATCTCTGCACGTAGAAGAACTATTGCAACATCACAAGAGGTATATTTTGGTCGCAGGTTAAATTCGCCCTTTCATCCGATCGACCTAACTGGCAGGGAATAGTTATAAGAAGGTGTGATATGAATGCCTTAAAGTTGAAAGGGATTAATATAAGTGGCAAAACATGTTTCCCAATCCACTATAAATAAATATGTTTAAACTAATGCGTATTAGACAACTCTCAATTCAAGTCAAAATTTGAAAGTAAACAATTATAGGTAAAATACGGCCTTCAACATAGAGCCTTGGCTCAAACCAAACAGCAAGCTATAAAGGGCTGCAAAATGACAAGTTTAAACCATTTAAACAGGAAACCAACGGTCTTATCTTTTTAAAAATTGAGAAACGAGAAACACGTATGAACCACATCAACAAAAGACAACCGCTGAACATCACGTTACTGACTAAATACAGATGCGAACAAATGCAGCTGGTTTAAATGTTTAATAGGCGCCAACCTTCACACAATTTGAAGCAAGAGAAGGACACGACAACATAGAAAGACACACTATAAAACATCAATTAGAATTGCTTTACTCAATTATAAGACATACAAACAAAAACAAATAAACATACACTGAACAAATACATTTGATCTGTGAGACCAAGGATTTTTACAGAAAAGAAGTATTTGAAAACATCTGCCATGTTCCTGACTTTTCCAGGACGTTTAAAGAAAAAAAATGGTGGGTTGAACCTGATTTTATGGCTAGCCAAACCATACGCTTGATGACAATGTTAAAACTTATCGCTTAAATGACAACACTACGTAACAGAAATACAGCACAACCACACGCAAGAACATTCATCACAGAGAACCGCACAAACAAATAATATAATAGTCGGCACAACATGCAAACTCCAGAATAAAAACAAACATATTCCTTTAACGACAAACACCACAGGATGAAAAAAAAGTGACGCGCTTATGACACTTACATGAAATCTCGAAATTAATATACAATATTTTCACAAAACTCGTCAAATCAATTTTCATGACAAGAAAAGGCAAAGGTAATTTTATAATTATTTGGACTACAAACAATAAGACATAACAGATTATCCAACCGCAGCCGTAACAGACATATAAAAAATAAATACATGAATGTTGGATGTACAAAAGAGACACGACAAATATCAATGCAAATTTACACTCGTTTAACAGTAATATTCGAAAATATCACAATGATAGAATTGAAAGGCACAAGCGGTATCAATTTTAAGGATGTTCGCTACTCTGTTAAAAAATAACAAGCTTTTTAAAAGACTGTTATGAATTGATAGTATATAAATAAAGAAACTAAAAAAGTAGAAAACAATGGAGGGTTCGTGTGCTCGTTTTCGAGATATAAGCCATTGAAAATTTGGCGGGAAATTATTCTCTCTAGATTTTTCATATATTTAACATCGGCATCTTATCTGTTTCAAAAACTATGAAAAAATAACAAGAATTCTATAAAATTTTGAAATATCGCTTTTTAAACTTTATGTAATAAAATTATGAAAAGAAAAGTAGGGATTAGTGGGCAAAATATTTTAATGACAATACATGGATAAAACCAGAGGATTCCGAAATCTGGCAAAAATTCAAAAATTGGAGGAGCAAACATCCTCAATGCACCATATGCACATTTCAGCAATTACTGTCTCATCAGTGATGATCAAGGTCATAAAAATTAAATGTCTAAAATCTTATAGTGTTTCATAAGTTTAACACACAATAAAAGTTGTAATTACCTGAATCTCATGTATATAGCAAGGATCTTTTTCACGTTGTCTGTAGTCAGCTCGTAAGTTCCATCTGGATCGTATACCGTTTCGAGTCCCATAACTTGGCAAAGTTTTTCTATTTTTTGTGGCCTGATAAAAGTTTAATGAATAACTCAACTGTTGTACTGACATAAGATTTGAGAATAAGTGAATTTCACAGAAAAAAACGACAATCTTATTAGAATCAATTGACGTTTTGTCAGAATTTTAGTTGACAAAGCATCCCAATTGACCTCTCAGCAAACTATGTCATTTTCAGACGATAAAACAAAATAACCGACAAAATAGTCGAATTCACGAAAAGTCGAATAGTCAACACAACCCGATTCCTATGTCATGTATTTCTCAATTGGTCAGTTCTGCTAGAATATTGAAGCTGGCGTTAATGAAAGTGACTTGCATTACAAAAAACTTTTACAGGATTTATCATATCTTTTTTATAGTCGATACCAGAATATTTGATGTTATTTCTCGTCCCATCATTTAATGTTATGTCGTTTATAGAACTTGCACCAAAAACATGATGTGATTTGAATACAGTTTCTTCAATATACTGATATAGTTATACAATTGTTTTATATTACCTTTGTAAAATATCAAAGTTCTCAGCTAAATTGACATCATTTTTTTCTAGTGCATCAAATAAATCTGGAGTCATGATCTGTTGCTCTAACACTTTCCTGGTTTGGTGATCAATCAAGTTTCCAGATCGTCGTTCGATGTTAAATCCTAAAAATGTCATACTGTGATGATCCGGATTAAAAAACAGGTATGGATGAGGACTGAAACATAAAACTCATACGAATACGAAAAGTGAACAGTTGAAAATGATTTGTTAATTTTATAAGCTTTTATAAGTTGTATTATCGAAAATATCCCATCCTAGTTAGTCGGACACTGCTGGAATAAATATTTGAATTTCTTAGAATTATTACCATATCATCTTAATCAAGCCGAACTCAAGATTTCCAAAGCTGAATTCAGCTAATGATTGCAAAACAAGATTATGCTTCCAAAAAGTCCAAATAACTTGGCATCTCGTATGTTGACATTTGTTTTCGAAATAAAAATGTAAGTACCGCTCTACATGCCAATTATATTTTTCCAAATCTACAATCAAACTATATTTGTACCATACCACAATTAAATATCTTCTTACTTTTCTTCAATTAATAGAAGCTATCAATATTGTTGTTTAAAAGAATTTCCGTTGAGGACAGATTTCTGCCGAAATTTCTTCATAAATTTTTAACAAAATTTATAAACATTAAAATTAATCAATGAGAAAACATCAATGTACGCTCCAATCGAGGCCAATAATGGGTCTTCAACACAGCGAAAAAATCCCACACCCGAAGACGGGCCTTATATGTTTTTTGTTACATTATCAACTAAAATAACCTTGTCTCCCATGTGCGTCTCATTTGATATTGTTGTATGATATCAATTTTATCATTCTTTTCATGTCGCTGCATCATCTGTATTGGCGACTCTTCACTCACTACTAAAGATCTTGTTGCAAAATCCTGTGAAATATCTTTGATATCTAAGATTTTTTTTAAACGTATAGCTTTCTCATTCAAATCTTGTCAATTAATTTTTCAGTTCAATTAAGGACTGCAATAATTTTATATCGTAGGTTTCAGCGTTGAAAGGCATACAGGACATACTGAAGCAACCTTTAAACGGGAATTTTTTTATTAAATGAGTTATCAATCAAAATGTTGATGCTTATGTTCAAAATGGATATATTTCTAATTTTGCTTCACGCGAATAAACGATTTCTTGACGATAAATCTTCTTATAAATTGTCAGGTAATTATATTTTAAAAAATGTGTGATATTTTCTGTAGTATTCTAATGACTCACATGTGGAACATGATCTTATCTGGTTGGTTTACTATTTGTAATGTGTCACCCCCAGTTTTTCCTGGGGTTCGTGTTGCTCAGTATTAAGTTTTCGATGTTGTTTTTTGTGTACTATTATTTGTCTGTTTGTCTTTTTCATTTTTAGCGATGGCGTTGTCTGTTTATTTTCGATTTATGAGTTTGACATTTCCTCTGGTATCTTTCGCCCCTCTGTTTGTTCTGCTTGCTGCTGATGTGTCATCATGTTTTAATTTTATAGCTGTTGCCATGACTTTTTCAGTTTTGTTTCGACCAATGAGTTTGAGTGTCCCTTAGTTATTTTTCGCTCTCCTTTACATGAACAACCCTTTAGGTTCAAGCAAACTAGTAATAAGACCATTCAGATGTATGTCATTCATAATTGGCTATTTCTAGCAAGCAAAATTTCATTATGATGAATTACCCTTGACATTTGCAAAAGACATGTAAGAACAAAATCGGCAAACCCTGGCAAATCTTGCTGTGCTGCTATACTACAGAAAGCTGAAGCCTCAAAATCTTCCAACTGTCTGTTGAGAAAGCTCACAAAATGATAAAGCTCTGACCATGATGGATCTTTGATACCACAGTGACTGAAAAAAAAATTATGTACTTTAGAAATCCCGTTCATGTTTACATTCACATTTTAATGAACCTGAGATTGCATAAATAATGAAATTCTTTCAAAAGTATATTCGTATTATTGATAAATCAGTATTGATAAATAAATTATTTAAATACTTCAGTATTGTCTTTGGTGTAAGCAGTATGTAGCCTTATAAATGCAGCTTTTAGAAAAATTTAGAAATGTCTTAGCTAATAAATGCTTCATTTTGAGATATTGTTATTGATATCTACATTTGAACAAACACTTCACATAATTTTTTTTTTTACCAACGTTAAGTTCTTTAAATAAGCCATCTTTTGGACGACATTAATGATTTTATGCTTTTTATTTATCTTTCAGTGTGAGTGCTTCATTTTCTACTTCTTCAACGAGTTAGATTTTGTATTTGTAATTATTTGATAATTTTGTCCACTTATCTTAATAGAGATATTCTTCAATAAATCAGGAGCTTCTAATTCATATTTAAAATTTATAGTAAAATTAGTTGGTTGTGCAGTTGTGACCACTGTGGAGAGTTGCCTGGTATTGGAAAATTTGAAAACCGTTTTTTTTTTTTCTTTAATCGATTAAAACATTTGTTAATCAAATTATATTTCACTAAAACCAGAATAGCTAATTAATTTTAGTACCAATGCCATAAATAGCATGATACATGTGCACATAGCCCATAAACATGACTACCCACAATATATTTTAGTACTTTTATTAGCAAGAACTTAATTTTAAGATCGAACTTCGATACGTTTTTCTGTAACAAATAAAAAAACATGTTAGGTAAAAAAATACTATCAGCCAGATTTGTATGATAAAAATGTTCAGAATATTATTTGGAGCAGAATGACTTTGGTCCAATTCATCACAAAATAAAGAGGTTAAATGCGCAATATTTATAAAATCCCTAAGAGATAGGAAATGAAAAGTGTTCTAAAGGCAAAGCTATTTTTTAGGGATCGATATCAAACTAATAGACAAATTAAAAGAGTTGGTACTTCTTTTTTTCATTAAAAATGTCGTAGGGAGATTTCATCAAATCATTCGATTCAAACAAAAAAATCACTGAAACTGATATTATCAAGATGCTTGATCTCGTAATATACAACATATTTGCTACGTTTGGAGGACATGTTTTTCAATAACAATCGGTATTGCCATCGGAACCAACTTTGTCCCACTCCTTGTCGACGTGTTCCTTAATTCTCACGAGGCTAAATTCATACAAAAACTTCTTAGTAGGGAAAATAGAAGCTAAATATATCCTTTAACTTAACTGTTCGCTATATTGACGATGTTCTCTCACTAAATAATAAAAAATGTGGTGACTGTTGAATTTATCTATCCCATCGAACTAGAGATAAAGGATACAACAGATACAGTTATGTCTGCCTCACAGCCTGATCTACATCTAGAAACTGAAATTCGAACAGCACTTGCCAACGGAGTATGTATCTCCCAGGCTTGTATTTCATATCATGATTTCCTTGGTAGAGGATAGCTGCTTAGAAGGAAGCTATTTGACCAAGAGTTCCAAATGATGGAGTTGAAATCATCCCTAATTAAATTTTATGGACGCAAGTACGAGTTGTTTGACGGTTCCTAATGTCATAACTAACTTCAATCCCGTTATCCTTTCAACGATGTGACCTGCCGAATAAGACTATTTACCGGGTTTGTAATAACATAAGCAACAGGACTGGTACTACATGTGGAGCAGGATCTACTTACTCTTCCGGGGCACGTGAGTTCGTCCCCAGTTTATTGTGTGATTCGTGTTGCTTAATTTTAGTTTTCTATGTTGTATTTTGTGTACTTTGGGGTTTTTTTTTTTATTTTTTTTTTTTGTTGTTGTGTTTTTGTGTATTAGTTTTAATTTTTAGCCATGGCGTTGTCAGTTAATTTTTTATCTTCAAGTTTGAATATCCCTGTGGTATCTCTTCGCCCCTTCTTATTGTTTTCTTGTACTGATAATTGTCTCGTCAATTTGAATTGTTTAGTCATTTCTACTTCAATAATACACAAATTACAACACCCAACGAGTTAATATTATAGTTATACGATTCAAAACAGTCGGTTTAGAAAAAAAACCAATCTGTTACACAAAGTTCAGACAGAAAGTTCTATGTCCAATGTTTTATTGAGAGTTGCACATTGTTATTTCATATTTGATATGAATATGAGCATAACTAAGACTTGTTTTAATTCAATTAAATAGGGAATTACTTACTAGTATGAGAATTTTCGATAAAATCAGACAGGTGCTTCATATTACTAAAAAAATCAACTACCTGAGTAATGTTTCCAAACAGTTCGTATTGTCATCTGCATTATTTATGGTTGGTGTTTCTGGTTTGATATTCGCTTCAAATTTTCCTTTCAATTTACCGTGGTCAAGAACTGGTTGATCGTCTTCCTCGACTCTTTGTGGATATTTTACTTGATTTCTTGTAGGTGCATTCGATATGTTTGGTGTTTGATATGCATCTAAAGTTTCTAAAGAGCATGTTTTTCTAGGGGATTTGAAACCAAAGACATTATTCATTCCACCGTTGCCAAAGACTGGCGAATCGTCTTCCTCGACTCTGTTTGAATAGGTTACTAGATTTCTTTTAGGTGCATTTGACATGTTTGTTTTCCTAGGGGATCTGAAACCGAACAAAGTCGAGACTTCCGTTTTAATATCTGTTTCTAATCTCATTTGATCTTCAAATGAACTTCGTTTTACTCCGATCTCAGAATTAAATGTGGCGTAACAGTGTGTGTTTTCGTCCGCATTGAACACGGTCGAGTTTTCTGTTTTTGTCTTCAATCTCCTTTGATAGTTAGATGAAAAGTGTGCCGACGATGTTTTATGGACTTTTTGTGAACTGGTCATCAATTTTCTGAGATATCTATAGGGTCTCTGAATTGTTTCACTATTGAATATTTGTGAATCACACAGTATATCATGTTCTGTAAAATCATCTTCTTTGTTTTGAGGGTTTAATATTATATCCAAACATTCCCTCGGTGACCTACATGTCATAGATGGCAAAATGTCTAAGCAGCTATGGACATATTTCAGTGGTCCACCCTGAAAGAAGTATAGCCTTTATGATATTGTTTTTTAACTACAATTCTTTCTTCTTTTCTAAGTGATCAATTGTGAATGACTTAATATCAATTGTATACTTTCCATGATCGGCGTAGTTAGCGCCACATGGTCAGCAGGACCTGCTTACCGTTTGGATCATCTGAGATAAACTCCCGTGTTCTCATATTTTTGTTGCTTAGTGGTCCGTTTTCCTCAATGTGTTTTCGTGACTAGTGTTTGGCGTTTCGTCGATTACCGTGTTTTTGCAATAGTGTTAGCATTTTTGTTTTGAATTTGAAATGCCACTTTCAAATTTTGCTTCTCATAGTTTTCTTTAAATTTATGAAAATAAATGATAATCAGAGAGACAAAATCTAGCAAAGTTACAAATAGAGAGTTAAGTAAGTAAATTCTGTTTGAAATCAATAATAAACTACGAATTTGTATCCAGTTGAAAATTTCTCAAACAAAATTCACAAAGGATAAGGACATTTTAACTAGATTGTGTATACCAATGATTATAAGAATAATGAACATATGCACATACTTTATATTAGTGTCCATTAGCTTTTTGTATCAAAGTGATTTGATATACGTTTTTTTTTATTTTTAAGATTTAGTTTTACAAACATGCAATTTTTTTATTGGGAACTTTAATATCTAATTTGCAAACACTGTCAATATAAAAAAAGTTCTAACAAATCGAGCAATAAAAGAACAACCTTTCTTTGTCCAGAATTATCCATATCTAGGAGTGGCATAGATTCAATTATGTAATAGTCCATGTCAGATCTTCTCCAAAGATATCCCGAACTGTGACGATGACATCCCAATATCAACAACTGGAACAGGAAAGTGTCAACGCCTTCTTGCACCTAAATAATAATCACGTACATGGTTTTGTATATTCGTTTTCTTCTGAAAAATCCTGGTTGTAAAATAAGTCTATAAGTTATATTATTGGCTCCTTAATGTTCTACAACTTCATATTTTATTTTGCCTTTTTAATTTTCTTTTTATTGAGAGTCACTGATGAAACAGAGACTCTTTTGTATGAAGTGCAGGTTATATCCCAAACAATGTTGGTTGAAGACTTTACGACAAACAAGAATGTGTCCAAAGTACACGGATGCCCCACTCGCACTATCATTTTCCATGTTCAATGGACCGTGAAAATTGGTAAAAAATATAATAAGGCATTACAATTAGAACGATCATATCACAGGGAACATGTGTACTAAGTTTCAAGTTGATTGGACTTCAGCTTCATCAAAAACTACCTTGACCAAAAACTTTAACCTGAAACTCGCACTTTCATTTTCTATGTTCAGTGGACCGTGAAATTGTGGTCAAAAGTTTAATTTGGCTTTAAAATAAGAAAGATCATATCATAAGTAACATGTGTACTCAGTTTCAAGTTGATTGTACTTCAGCTTCATCAAAAACTACCTTGACCAAAAACTTTAACCTGAAACTCGCACTTTCATTTTCTATGTTCATTGGACCGTGAAATTGGGGTCAAAAGTTTAATTTGGCTTTAAAATGAGAAAGATCATATCATAAGTAACATGTGTACTAAGTTTCAAGTTGATTGGACTTAAGCTTCATCAAAAACTACCTTGACCAAAAACTTTAACCTGAAGCGGGACAGACGGACATACGGACGGACGGACGAACAGACGGTACGACGGACGAACAGACGGTACGACGGACGAACAGACGGTACGACGAACGAACGGACGCACAGACCAGAAAACATAATGCCCCTTACTATCGTAGGTTGGGCATAAAAAGATGATTTCAGCTGCCCAATTGTGAACTTCCCATGTTTATGTAGCAAAATTCCTGCTGCGTCAGCATATGCAGTATATATGTCCCGGTAAGCGATATTTCAGGGCTTGTAATCTCTATAATATATTTTGATAGAGGGTTACTGCTCGTAAAAAAGCAATTAAATCAAGAATTTTAAGTGGTGAAGTTGAAATCATCCTTTCGTCAATTGTACGGACGCCATCACGAGTTGGTTGAAAGCTATGGAATATTTGTTACACAGATGTTAGCGCTTTTCCCGTATGTGACTTATCGAAAAAGATTTTACTAAAATGAGTAACACGATGGGTACCACATGTGAAGCAGGACTAGCTTACCCTTCCAGAGCACATGGACTCATCACTAGCTTTTCGGATTCGTGTTGCTCAGTTTTTAGTTTTCTATGTATTGTTCTGTGCACTATTGCTTGTCTGTTTGTCTTTTTGTTTTAAAGCACTGACGTTGCCAGTTTATTTTTGACTTATGAGTTTGAATGCAACTTTAGTATCTTTCGCATCTTTTCTAATCAATGTACAAGAAGGAACATTCAGTTCTGAAATAAAACAATCCCAGGTCAGCGTTGAGATTGTTAGGCATGTTATAGACACATGAGTATGTATTCCTGAACACAATACACCCCCTTTTCCCATTTTCTCATTTCATATTCAGGTAACCTAAAAATCTGGGTGAAAATTATTATATATAGCAAAAAAAAGCATGCCCTATATATAGCAAAATAAAATAAAAATACGGTGTACAGAAAGTATATATAAAAATTTGATATTCGACAAGACTTAATTTCAAATTTGTTTTGGCTAGAGACATTTGTTCATATTATTTACCAAAGATTCCCGATAATTTTTTGTTGGTCGGATTAAAAAGCATACTAGAACATAATACTATCATATCTGAGTAGACTCTTTTGGGCCGTTTCAGTTGCAGACGTTGAAGTTTTATACATTTCATGTTTTATGTTACATAATTACCCAGATTAGGGTGAAGGTTGGCACGTTTAAAACGTTAAAAACGTTTACAATGTTCAGTGGTTTACTTTTACAAATTTCGACTTGGATGGAGAGTTGTCTCATTGGCACTCATACCACATCTATTGATACCAAAATGAAAATTATGGCCGAGTCTTGCTATGACGACGACGACGGACGCCACGTGATGAGAACAGCATTTTGATGCTGTATAATATCGTTTATATTACAGTACAAATATACAATTTACATTTTTTACATGGAAATATAAACACACAACGATTCATTAAAGCGTTTTTGCAATGAAGAAAGATCCTAAGACCAGCAACATTCCACACAAAGCACAGAGAACTAAAAAAAAGTAATTTAGATGAATGATTGTCACTTGTGTGTCTTTATGTAGACTGTACGGAAAAGTTATTTTCATTTAACACCGAATACGAACAAAAGTACATAAAATATACTTAAAAATTTTTGGGGCCCTTTATAGCTTTTTGTTCGGTGTGAGCCAAGGCTCCGTGTTGAAGGCCGTAAATTGACCTATAATTGTTTACTTTTATAAATTGTTATTTGGATAGAGATTTGTTTCATTGGCACTCAGACCACATCTTCCTATATCTAATTAATTACCTCATGAGAAATATCTATATGAAATATTTTCTGACTTTGCTTTTTTTCAGATATTATTTCCTTTTTGAAAACCTCCATGATTTCGTCACTGTTCAATTTCTTGTGATGTACAGGAATGCTTGTGCTTGTAACCTCACCACCGATCATCTGTGACAAACTTTCAATCATTCGGTTTTTAAATAACGTTTTTCCTATTCCTGCTCTCCATGATTTCACAACGCGGACACTGCATCTATATAATTAGAAGATAATATATTCAAATTTATTAGAATATTTAGTAATAAATATTAAATAATGAACACTGAAAACTGCAAATTTATCGAATCTTTAATGAACATATCACGGTCTCCATTTAAAATAATCAAAGTAGTAGCCTTCGCTTGAGCTTATGTTCGTTGAAAATGCAAACTACACACCATTATTAAACACTTTCTTTATGCACTCCATACAAAACATGCTTTGGACAACACTTTTACACCCAAATTATATTTCAAAATGTATGAAGCAGTAATTTCTTAATTGATAATACGACACAACATGTAGCATCATACCTATCAAAATCAACGGCACAAGCAGGTGTTCTTTTACTTTCCGACTCTACTTGAAACTTGGTAAAAAGGTATGTTCTTATAAAACTAACATCTGTATACAACGCCGGCCTATGATATTTATCTAAAGCAGCAACTATCCTGGACTTGTATTCGTTTTCACTACTACATACTACCACTAGTCTGTATTTTATATCTAACAAAGAAACGTTCAAAAAATTAGTAAAATGAGTAAAATATTAGCGTTGAGAAAGAAAAAAAAATCTTTCCTTTTAATTTTATTTCACACATTTTCCAAAACGTTTTATCCCATTAGCAAATTATCAAATTAAATAAGTTGTAGATTAGTTTTGAATAATTTTGGTTGTGTATAAATTTGATTATAATATAGACTGTGTTTCAAATAATGTATCAACATTGAGATGGTGTTTTTAAAACTTTTTTTTGTTAGTTTTGCATTAGACTGCTGTCTTATTTGAGTTTACCTTAACATCACTGTTACTAAGACAAAATCATTTAATTTAAAAAAAAAAACAGAGCTAGGGCGTCGACTAGGTTATATTCTCAAGTTCTACTATCAACAATATGTACTGGTTGTCATTCTCGAACGTATAAGCACATGAATCAATAAACAGTCAAATCAATTTACATGTATGCACATTCCTGTCGCAGAAATAGTGAAAAATTAACCTGTATTATAAATATTTTTGAATTCCTCAACTTTCAAGTTACATATATATGTTAACTTTTTTTTCGTATGAAACTGTTTGAAGTACATATATTACCCATACCAATTCAAAGGGAAACATATAACAACGTATTCGTACATGAAACACACTAAGTACACCTTTCTTTCGGTGACAAATCTACGACGTCGTAGTTATTTGAATTAACTATGCTTCGATAACATTTAATATTTATACTTCTGTGAAAAAGCAACACAATTACCAAACTACTTGTAATAGAAACGAAGAAGAAAACTTCAAAGTTATAAGTTTAAAATAAACATATGAAAGGATCGACTTCGCTAACACTTTACTCTATTTATCGTAAATTCTGCAAAGCGTATATAAATTTATATCAATATACCTGCATTTTATTATGGTTATCAAACTCGACCCCTTTGCAGCTTAGTATAGCAAGTCATACTTTAATAAAATGAATTAAAATGACGGGTTATTATAAAACGAGATTGTGCGCGTTAGTCGATGATGTTTTTGAAAATAATGTTTGCATACCTTTGCAGTCAGCCACAGTCATGTGCTTTTCTAATGAGTTCTCTGCCTTATCACTCACGTCGTAGTCTAACAGATCAGCATTGACCAGACAAAAAATTTTACCTTCCGCGGAATGAAACACCCTTTTCCAAAATATTTGAACCTACAAAATTCATCAAGTAATTTAGGAAAATCCGTCACTAAAATGTCCTACTATGATAAGTACATAATTTTCTATTGATCATTATTCATACGATAAATTGTGTTGGACTGCTGTTTTGATTCCAGACGTTTTCAGTCATTATTGTGGCTTACTTTTAACATTAAAAAATTGCTTGATTTGTCAGATTAGATCTTCATAAATTAAGCTCAAGCAGCTACTGAGATATAAAAATATAAATATTTGCAGATTTAAAATACCAACCATATCTAGAGTAGTATTTGAAGTACAAATAAGAACTTCGTCCGCCTGTGGTAATGGACTGTGTTTATCGTTACTGTACACAGAAATTACTGTCTTGTATATTTCGCCTGTAACAAGATTGATGTGAACACAAATAACTAAAATAAAGTAAAAACCCAGATCAATCTGATTATAGTTTTAATGTCTAGTGTCTGGGCGTTGCGTACAAGATTCTGACAACACTCAATATTGCTTTCCGGTCTGGTAATTATTACAAAAACCAATGAAGTTTCATACCAAAAGATCCTTACTCATTGTGCAACCCTACTTGTCGTTTTGTTTGTTTATTCTAATGAGGCAGACCCTTCTAAAAGACTAAAAGAATAAAGTAAGATGGTGCAGTTAGTTGCACAATTACTAGCACAATTCTATATTAAATATTTTTGTAATTGTCATAAAATAAACCATTTAACATAATGACAAACCTAATCTCGATTTGTAACAATTTATTAGGAATTTACCAGTGACGTCACTTTTTGTGGCGTTGATAACTTCGTGTGACAGACTATATTTCTTTTGTTGTACTGTTATACCACTGTCCTAGGTTAAGGGGAGGGTTGGGATCCCGCTAACATGTTTAACCCCGCCACATTATTTATGTATGTGCCTGTCCCAAGTCAGGAGCCTGTTATTCAGTGGTTGTCGTTTGTTTATGTGTTACATAAATATTTGTTTTTCGTGCACTTCAGTGTCCTATTGTTTCGTTTTTTTCCTAGGTTTTAGTTTGTAAAACGGATTTGATTTCTCTCAATCGACGTAGAACTTTTGAACAGTGTTATACAACCGTTGCCTTTATTTAAAACTGGTAGATAAAGGGATATACGATACATTTGAAACTTAACAAGTTTCTTTTATTCTGCTTATTACATTGCAAATGTTCCATAACTTACTTTGTGGACAAATCAATAAATTAGGCTCTCCACTTGAGAAACAGTTTGAAAAATCTCTGTGAATATTAATACTCTCTAAAAATAAAAACATTTTTTTTAAAGTTTTAAATAAAAAGACATTCCAAAAAAATAAATGCAGCACAGTTCATGATACAATTCATTTTTTGATAAATTAAAATGGTTTTATTTAAATAGTGATTGATACCTTACTCTTGGTAAACATGATTTGTTTATTAGTTGTAAATGACTTTGATAAAGCTTTCAGGAACTGCGAATATTCTGTTATATCGGTGCTTGTGTCTATTGTTTTTATGGTAGTTTGTTTGTGTTTCTTATTTATTTGAAACTGATTTTTACAGTTTGTTCCTATGTTTTGCCTAAATCTCACAATCACAGGTTAGGTGAGCGTTCAGGACTTATAAACACATACGGTCACCTTTGGTTGTTAATTTCTGTGTCATTTAGTCTCTTTAGAAGAGATATCTCATTGGCAATTACGCACCACCTCTTAATTTTTCTGAGTTTCCAGTGCATTCCAATGCGTCTCTGATGAGTCTTTTGTAGACGGAACGCGCGTCTGGCGTAAATATAAAACTTCAATTCTGGTAACTATGATGAGTTTATTTCCGAAAGATTGGTATATGAGTGTCGGTGGTGAGTTTTGTGTAGACAAAAAGTACGGGTTGTTAACTAAAAAAATATTTGGAATATTTTAACAACTGCTGAAGTTTGTGGAATAAAACAAGACAAGAGAAAAACAGCGAAAAATATGTTGATTCGCGTTGCAGGTGATGCATACATAGCAGATTTTAGATGGCATATGTCTTCGATATCACATTTAGCTATCGGTGCAACAAGCAATACGCTGTACGATCGAAGTCGACGCTTCCGAAAGATAAGAAGTTAGCAATATCCTTTAACCCTTCTTTCCGCTATATAGATGACGTTCTTTCACTAAATATTTCAAAATGTGACCTACCGAATAAGACTATTTACCGGATTTGTTATAACATAAGCAACACGACGGGTGCCACATGTGGAGCAGGATCTGCTTACCCTTCCGGAGCACCTAGGCCTGACATCACCCCTAGTTTTTGGTGGGGTTTCGTGTTGTTTATTTTTTAGTTTTCTGTGTTGTGTCATGTGTTCTATTGTTTGTCTTTTATGTATTCTTCCATTTTTAGCCAGGCGTTGTCAGTTTGTTTTCGATTTATGAGTTTGACTGTCCCTCTGGTATCTTTCGTCCCTCTTTTAAATGTATACATCAAACAAATGAAAAAACAACTGTCATATTCCTGACTTGGTATAAGCATTTAATAATAGTAAATTTAAACTTGTTTTACAGCTAGTTGAACCTCTCACTTGTATGACAATTGCATAACAAGCAATAGTGGCTGATCAATTTTCAATTATCATGATTTATTAAGAAAATAAAGCAATATTTTAAGTAAGAAAACGAAGAAAACTTGCCTTCATTATACTGGATACCCAAATTACACAAAACTCCATATAAAGAACGATACATAGCTGGGTCTTCAAAATGTTCAACCAAACATCTTTCTAAAGTACTGACTACTATTCTTTCGACAGTTAAAGATGGGCTTCAAAAATATTGTGAGGAGATATATTCTACCAGTGGTGTTAACCAGATGTGGATTCTCAAAAATTCGAAAGATCTACTGCTTAACTTCAATCACAATCTTTGCAATTTTGCAGCAACATAAAAACTTTAGATTTTTCTACGCTATATACTACTATTCCCCATGCTCAGTTGAAAGATCGACTACACCATCTCATAAAACAGAGCTTTTTCTATAAAAATGGAAATCGTAGATACAAATTTCTTGTTTTGGGTTACAATAATTCATATTTTGTGAAAAATCACACTGAATCTCCCAGAAAATATACAGAAGATGATATTATCAAAATGCTGGACTTTTTGATCGACAATATATTTGTTGAGTTTGGAGGATTCATATTTCAACAGACAGTCGGTATTCCAATGGGTACTAATTGTGCACCCCTGCTGGCTGATTTGTTTTTGTACTCGTATGAAGCAGAATTCATTCAGAACCTTCTAAAAGACAAAAAGAAAAAGCACCTTGCGAAATTCTTTAATTTTACTTTCCGATATATTGATGATGTTCTATCATTGAATAACCCATATTTCAGCCAATACTTACATCTCATATATCCAAGTGAACTTGAAATTAAGGATACCACTGATACTAGAAGGACTGCTTCATACCTTGATCTTTTCCTCAATATTGACGTAGATGGACGACTTCACACGAAAATCTATGATAAACGGGACGATTTCAACTTCCCAATTATCAATTTCCCATTTCTCAGCAGTAACATACCCTCTGCCCCTTCGTATGGTGTTTACATATCACAATTGATACGTTATTCACGTGCTTGTTCACACTATACGGACTTCATATACAGGAGTGTGCTCCTTACGCAGAAACTGCTCCAACAAAGTTATGAGGAGGACAGATTAAAATTGACACTCCGTAAATTTTATGGACACCATCACGATTTGGTGGATCCATACGATGTTTCGTTGACCAAACTAGCTAAGGACATTTTTACCACATGGTAGATTGTGTTTTGTCATAATGTCGTCTAATCTTTTAATTACCAAACGTGACTTATTCCCGATTGTGACTGTTTTGCCGAGTGTGAACTCGCATTACTATAAGACGTGGTACGGTACTTATCCATCCCAAATTCATGTATTTAGTTTAAATGTTTAATGTTATATTTGTAATTCTCATCGGATTTTGTCAAATGTGTTGACGTCTTTTCTATTATATTTATGTGTTATGGTAAAGAAAATTAATCACCGCCTTCATTTATCAGATTTGATTTCGTTCAAAGTAATCAGTACGATATTTTACGTTTGAAGTTAGATTCATAACAAACCTGACATAGTTTTATAATATAGTTAATTGCTACCTCAGTTTTATATTAATAAGAATTAAAATGTGCTTTGTTATTAAATGCAATATCAGTATTTAGTTCAAATATATAATCTTAAATTAATCCTAATTCTATCTTATTCATTCTTATGTGACGTCATTTTTCATTTTTTGATGCTCTGTTTTACTAATTCAAATGACGTCATTTTTTCGTCATTTTTCAGTTTCAAATAGGACGTCACTTGGCGTAGAGGTTTAAACGTATTCGGATGTGTCTACTTTTGTGTTTCAAATGTCTGGTTATGTAAATGTATTTCAGTTGTTTCCTGTAATTAGTTAATACTTCAGCTTTATCATGTACATCTTTTGAATATTCATTTTATTAAATTTACTGTTTGCAAAAGTATAAATTACTCTAAATTATAGGGATTTTCTGGTAACTTAACAGAAAACCCTTGCCGTTTTTGGCACAACCTTTTTGATCTTTTGGTCCTCGATGCTGTTCAACTTTGTACTCGTTTCGGCTTTCAAACTTTTGTATCTGTGCGTCACACATAGGTCTTGTGTGGACAAAATACACTTCTGGCGTATTAAAATTTTGAACTTGTTGCCTTTTGTTGGCTGTTGTTCGTGTGATTCTTTGTCAATTGTTTTTCTCCAATTTATTTATATTGTAGTCCTGTGTTGTCATTTTGATGTTATATTTCACATGGCCATAAAAGTGCGAGGTTTGGCATGCCACAAAACCAGGTTCAACCCACCATTTTTTCCTTTAAAAATGCCCTGTACCAAGTCAGGAATATGGTCATTGTTATATTATAGTTCGTTTCTGTGTGTATTACATTATAACGTTGTGTCGTTTGTTTTCTCTTATTTTTGAGTGTAAATTCACATTGCGATAAGACGTGTCACGGTACTTGTCTATCCCAAATTCATGTATTTGGTTTTGATGTTATATATATATGTTATATTTGTTATTCTCGTGGGATTTTGTCTATATGTGTTACATTTTAGTGTTATGTCGTTGTTCTCCTCTTATATTTAATGCGTTTCCCTCGGTTTTAGTTTGTTATCCCGATTTTGTTTTTTGTCCATGGATTTATGAGTTTTGAACAGCGGTATACTACTGTTGCCTTTATTAAACAATTTTATGAATTATAGGCATGTACCTTTGATAACTAATTAAGACCGGGTTATTCGACTGCGTCAGCATCTCCTGCTGTATGCATGCATCAGTTTAACTGTTCCGCGAAGTTTGTCCAACTAATTTCATTTGCAATCGTCCAATTTAAAATTGACAACGGCACCGCTTACAACACACATTAGTTATTTCTTGATTTCATAATTAATATGTTAGTTATAGTCTATGTTGATATGTTTTTTCTGGTATTCATTCACCAATGATAATAAAATGCATGTATGCAACAAAGAGGAAAAAGGTGAGTGATGAATTGGATCTAAATATGTGATACCCGACAAATAGAAAGCTTGGTAGAAAATAATACAAAGCCCTCTTGCATAGTTGCTCATACAAATGCGATTTAAATTTCTAATACATTCATTAATATATGCATGAAATCAGCAAGAATAAGGCACACAAGAATTAGATAATTGTAAGATCATTAAGTGGTTTCTAACATCATTCTATGGTATTATCTTATATTTGAAAAGTTTAATCTGACAAAAACCACATACTATATATGATTATCATTCAAACCTTGTTCTGCAAGCTTGTTCAAAATAATTCCCAGATGTTCTATACTTAGGTAGTCAGATAAACCAAACGAAAAAGTTGTTAGAAATGTTTCCCATACTTGTTCGAGTATATTCACTACTTTCGTTACTTTTGCTTCTCTGAAACAAATGTTTCATCTTGAAAAATCAATAACCTTAATCAGAAATTTCGATCAAATGATAAGAATTTAAAATATTGCCCGTCAATATTAAGTTTCCAATATAGCATACATTATTCGCTTTGTGGTGCAAGTTGTTATGATGCTTGTATTAACATATGTTTTGATATAATAATCTTTTATATCGATTTTCTTACTTGCATGTCTGCAATTAAAGTCTCATTTTTCTTGCTCGTCGTAAATTACGTGTAAACAAATCTGTCAAAATATTTTGCTGAAATGATTTGGCTGAATTGTCGAATTGTGTCGTGACATCTTAGCTTGTGAATGTGTGTACATTCATATTAAAAACTCATGTAAATGTTGATTCTATATTCAGTCAACTTGAACGCTTTACTGTGACTTGTAAATATAAAACCTATCTTCCCTTGTGTTGTACTTTTCACCTGTATATATGAAGGAATTTTGTCTCATGATATTCTTTTCTCTTTTGGACAGGTACATGTATTAATATATCTAATATAAGATCAAAATATATTTCAAAATTACTCTTCTTGCAATACTAAAATATTTGGATTGTTACATTCTTTTACCTGGACTTAATGTCAAGTCTTCTAAAAAGACTTTCTGTGATCGAAACTAAAGTGTCGTCTGTCTTTTTCGGAGTTATTTTCTTATGTGTTGCCTCCCTGAAAAAATCTTCATTGTCCATACACCATGCTATTCCTAATTAATATTAAACAAACAATTTTTTGCGAATTTTTTTCTACACTGATTTGTTGATTTTAAAAAAGATCTTACTGGAGAGAGACAGAGGGAGAAAGAGAGAAAAATCAGCTGTTTTGACATGTATAATATTTATATTCGACTTATGAATTTTTAATGTAGACTTATGAATTTTAATATACATCTGGTAACTTTCGTCGTCCTTAAGAAGTCGACCTACAATTTCGGCAACTGCGATATAATTCGAAAACTTGTCATGATGATGATTTTTATTTTTCACGTTGTTTTTGTTAATTACTATTTTTTTGCAAAATAAGGAGTAAACCGTTGACTTCGGTCAACTTAAGAGATCAATGTCCTATTGATCATGTTTGCTTTTACTATACTTTGACAAAAAATTGTAAAAATTCGTCTTGAATTATAGAATTGACAAACAGTTTCAGCCGTTTTGAAAAATTGATTTGATCATGTCCTTCTAATTATGTTTTCCCATTTACTGTATTTCTTATTAATCATACAATTTCAGATACTAGAGAAATCTGACAAACATGATACAAATATTCATGTATGTGCAATAAGAAAGGTACTGAGATTAGTCTTGTTTTGCTGATTATTTCACCTCTAACTCTTTATCAATTACAAGTTTGAAATGTTTACTGTACCTAGTTCTACTAATGTAATTCAAACTTTAAATTTGAGGTTCTGTTTTGTATACCGCTGTTTGTCTCTTTTTTTAGGCGTTGACAGTTTAATTTCGACTTATAAGTTTGTAGGTTCCTTTTGTATTTTTCGCCTACATGTTAAAGAGCATAAATGTCAATTTGAAACACTGTTTGGTTTAAAATAATCAAAGTGTGTATGCTTCAGTCCAACATATGTATATAGCCTTATGTTAGTGTCTAACAGTTGGTGGTGATTGTAGAAATTATTGTATTAAGGTAGCACAATACAAAGATTTTATAACTCCAACTCCCAAGTTTTAAAATGCTGTAACTTTCTTAATAATGCTTGAAAATTTATAAAAGTGGTAGTTTTGGATAGCTAACAAATAGATTACTCTTTCAAATAAATGCAATGTTAGTATTATGCAACAATTATGTAACCAATTATAATGTTAACTGTGTCTAAAATATTTTCCCCCAGATTTCCACTTTCAATTGAAATTACCTTCTGCATAGGTGTTCCTAGAGAGTTGATTTTATTATATGTTGTTTCTATGGCCATTATCTACAAAAGGGTGTCTCAGATTTCAGATAGAGTGTAAATGTATAGAACAAATTTAACACCTAATTAAACATTATCTTCTTTTATGTGGTTAGGATGTTTACACTAATTAGAGATTTATGAGAGAATGGAATACCATAGAGACAATCTGAGACACCCTTTTGAAGCCCGTGATGTGTTAATTAAGATTTCGTTAAAATTTTCTGTATAGTTAAATAGATGATAGAGCTAAATTAATTCAAGTGAACTTACCAAGATTTTGCCACTAATTACATAATAATTGATTACATAATGATTAAATAATAGAAATATTGCAACCATTTAAAAGATTAATCTTTTATCTATCTATATATACCTCTTTTATTATTTTCTATGCATTCATAAGAAAGTTACAGCATTTCAAAGGTTAGTGATTGGAAGTAAAAAAATCTTTGTATTGTGCTACCTTAAGGGAGTATTCAATGTATAAAAAAGAAGATGTGGTATGATTGCCAATGAGACAACTGTCCACAAGAGACCAAAATGACACAGACATAAACAACTATAGGTCACCGTACGGCTTTCAACAATGAGCAAAGCCCATACCGCAAAGTCAGCTATAAAAGGCCCCGATAAGACAATGCAAAACAATTCAAACGAGAAAACTAACGGCCTTGTTTATATAAAAAAAAATGAACGAAAAACAAACATGTGTTCACTCACCTCCTTGAATATCAATAGGGTCTACATTTTTTAAAGCCATTTTCCCTAACTCTATAGAAAATCCAGACTCATTAACCTTCTGCAAAAATAAGTTAATGGTCTCTTCACATTGTTTTTCATCTGTACCAACATTTAATTTAGGTCTCAATTTGACTGAATCATTTTTGTGATGCTTTAATTTCTTCCCTTTCGTTACAGTTTTGATGGTATTTGTTTTAGCAGACGAAACCGCTTTCGTCAAATCATCTTTTGTACAACCTCGTTTCACAGCAGAAAGTAATGAATAAACTAGAGGGGATGGTACTGCTTCAGATCCTACTTTAACTAGCTCTTTTTGTAGAATTACCATCTGGTCAACTGTGAAGTGAGTCAAGCAGAAATATTCGTCTCTTGTTTGGTCAATATAATCTAACCATTTGTTATGGCATTGTTCAAGAAATCTTGCTAGCTGATGGATCACTAAGCTAACGTCTTTATTTTTCTCATCAATACGTGTTTTAATTGCGTGGCTCTCCTGGTCAGATCCAAATAATATGAAGGCACAAACAGTACTTTCTGTGTTACAGATGAGTCTTATTCGCCAATGTGAGAAAAGTACACACCCATCAGATATAAGTTTTACATAAATACTGCCAAGCCTCACTATGGAATCTAAAATCTGAAAGATATAATAAAAATGATATGTAGGCCGTCTCGTGAATGATTTCAAGCGTTGAATATATGCCCCTTCCAATCGGAATGTTGATTACAAAGGGAGATCAATAAAAATCAAAGTAGAGTTCTTCAAAGTTCAATAAATAAAGATCAGAAAATTACATTTGTTTTCACGAAAGAGTAAAATCACGCACGATACCTATTTACCAACTATATGGGTATTGCGAGAATTAAAGTCCTTTCAGTGATGCACAATGCCAAATATTTAAAAATCCCAAGCCTAATACAAAAGTTGAAATGCTTTTATATAACCTGCAAAAACAGAAGTACAGCCAACAAACCCATATAAGGAAATGAAGATATGCACAAGAGAGAAACATCATTTAATTTCAAAATGATTTCCTTTTTATAACAGTGAATTTCATTATAATAATATCTGTCCCTCGTTAATGTGCCGAAGTACTCATCTGCTGATCGAAAACAAAACAATCAACAGACAAAAAAGTTAAATTTAAACATTAAGTGTTTCGACAATTTTTTTCTCTTTTTTTGAAGATGGAGTTAAAACCATTTGACAATATAAAACAAAATATAATCAAACGTTAAAAAGATGATGTTAATGAAAAAAAAAAGGGATAAGAGTTAATGCAGTTTAAACTTGAGCAAAAAACCAGACTTTCGCGATGTTTATATAGAACATCATGAATATTCATTGTTGATCAAAATTATCGATTAGTCAAATTTGGCAAGAAACAAAAAATATGCTATGTGGTGACCGTTTTGACACACCTAAATCTTTTCAACAAACAAACGTTCAGTTATTTTCAATGGAAGATTTAAAACAAATCTAATATATGCTTTTCCAGAAATAACCACATGGGGGTATGCTTAAGACTTTTAAACGCCGAACATATTTTCATTATATTAATAATCATAACTTATTACACAATATTTAGGAAATGAACTCATCATAGATACCAGGTTTCGTCAACAAAAGACTCATCAGTGACACTCGAATCAAAAAATGTTTTAAAAAGGCCAAATAAAGTACGAAGTTGAAGAGCATTGAGAGCCAAGCATTCCTAAATGTTTTGCCAAATACAGCTAAGGTGATATAATCTAGAAAAACCTTAGTATTTCAAAATTCAAAGTTTTGTAAACAGTAACTTCATATTAATGAACTTATCAATAATAACTCAAGTCAACACAGAAGTGTCGAATACTGGGCTATGAATATGCAGTATGTAATTACTTTATGTACCTAAATTCTTCTCACCATGTATTAATTTAGGAAGCTTCTTTCAGTGCGAAATAGGTTGATTTTTTTTAAATTATGAAAATAAATTGGCCATTGTTAGGAAAAAAAAATAATTTCAAATTGTTAATTGTGGTCCATCAAGTTAAATCGTTATTTGTTTAAAATTCTTGAAGGTAATTTTTTCAAAATTAGTCTTAAAGAAGATTGGAGGTGTTACAAAATAACGTGTATTACATACCATTTAAGTCATTTAGAATCTGAAAACAATTCATCAATTTAACTGTCTACTGTACGAAGAAACACTGAAGGTTTGACAATTTTTCATTCAACTTACCAACATAAATCTTTCAACATCATCTTTGCCTTGTTCAGCTTTTCCTGCTACTAACATAAGTCGTGATTGAAGATCATGTAGCTGTTCATACCTGTAATACTTATCCTTCTTTGAAGTCCTGCCTTCTTTGTGATGAACTTGTAAATCAAGCACATCCGACAATTCCTGTATTGATATATAGACATATAAATAAATAACTAGATATCAACACAACAACGTTAAATCTTCAAATTTTCCCAAGTAAATATGTTGTATTTCCCTCGCCGGGATTCAAACTAATTCTATTGGAATACCAAAACAACAACACCTGCACTATGTCAATCGCTCTAGACCATTCGGCCACCTAGACAACTTATCATTCAGCTTTCAGTGACCTAGTGTTACATCTGCTCGTCAGTAAAATCTAGAGTTTTAACACAGTACATGATATATAAGGCATGCAGATGGAAATGATTGCAGATTAGCTAAATATCTATGGTATATCTAAACAAGTGACACCTCCACTACAAAAACGTGCATTGAAATACCGGTGATGGCGATACACGACTGAAAATACATATAATATTCAAGTTACTCTAAATACCAGCACCACAATTGTAAAATCTGCAGCAAATTTTTATCTTCCCTCGTCATGATTCAAAGTCATACTATTTGTATATAGAAACAACACTTCCTGCAGAGTTTTCATCGCTCTCGTCGTCTAACTGTTAAGCTAGACTGAACTTATCAGCAGTGTTGTCTCTATATCCCAATGGCCATGTGGCATGAGTTTAAATCCCAGAGAAAACAACAAAAAATTTAATCCCACAACTTTGCAGATTTTCATTCCTCAAATTTGCAGATTTTAATTTGTATTTTTGTGCTGAAATTCATATAATTGAATATATTGTTTTGCGAAATATAATTTGATGCGACTGTCATTCAAGTGACAGGTTTAGCTAGCTAAAAAAACAGTTTTAATCTTCCATTTTCTCGTTTGAGCTTTTGACTTTGTCATTTGATTAAAGACCTTCCGTTTCGATTTCCTCGGAGTACAGCATGTTTGTGATTTATTATAAATTCATTCATTTTCCAGAATACTTATTATTGTAGAATATATACTTTGGTTGATTTTAACAAATTATTCAAACAAGGCTACTATGGGAATATTATATGTTGCTGTTGAACTTGAGATTTCAATTTACCTTTTCTGAAAGAAGTCGACAAAAACTAATTCCCCAATATAAAAACAAATCCAGAAACAACCATGACAGTCTTCATTTCTTGTCAATTTGAAAACTAATGGTCATTATATAAATGGATTAATAAGTCATAAGTAAAGAAAAAAGAGACAAAAGCATAACCAGGATCAGGTTTTAGTGTGTTTTCTCGTTCTTCGCATTTTATCATTGAGTGTTTTGTTCAAGTGCAAAAGGTGAGTCTGATTTCATGGAAACGAAAATCTGACCTTTCAATAGACTGGCAGTATAGTAAATTATACGTTAAATATAAACAAAGTAACGGATTTCATAGCAAACTAGTGTTTTCTAGTATCATAACTTGAATCGGCCATATGATGACTATTACAGTGCTCTTAATCAAGCCGTAAAATGTCCTACGTCCAAGCAAGAACATGTCATATTTACGTTAATGTTTAGAATAATTGTATAGATTTGTATGTAAACTAATACAAAGGGTGACTGCTACCGGTAGAAAAAACATAGACTGTTAATCAGAACATGGACTAACATGGACAACGTTAGCAAAAGCAATGCTTTCAAACAAAACTTGTGATGCTTTCGTTTGCTCCGAAAGGGTAAGGAGACTACCTGTGAAAACATAAACTTGCAAGTAAAGTAATCCTTGTATGAAGATATATTTTGAATACTTCTGATAGAATACTGAAATTAAAAATAACCTACTGGATTATCCACAAATGGAGTCCTAGTCAGGTTTCCAATTTGGTACACACCCCTCTTATTTATAGCTTCAGCCTGTGCAAGTGTTGTAACCTCAGCGGCTCCGTGAAACTCCTCAACAGATTTAAGCCACTTAATTTGGTTTGATGTATCACGCTTAAAAATCAAAAAAGTTTATGAGTTTATATAGAATTGATATAATAGTATAGCTATGGATGTTGCAAATATAATATAACGTTATATTCAGTAGTTGTATGAAATTCGTAAGTCAATTTACAAACAAGACAAGTGCATCCCCTTGTGTCTATATATATGCATTAAACGAGGGACGAAAGATACCAAAGGGACAGGCAAACTCATAAATCGAAAATAAACTGACAACACCATGGCTAAAAATAAAAAAGACAAACAGATAAACAATAGTACACATGACACAACATAGAAAACTTAAGAAATAATTCATGAAAGCCATAGAATGTTGGAAATGTACTTATGGCCTGGGCCGTGATATTCGAATTTTATCCTGAGCGTTTAATTCTTCTAATTCTCAAACCCAACATTTGCCATTTTCAATATTCCGTAAGCTTCCGTCAAATCCAAAGTTGACATTTCGTAACTAAGGAGCCGCCATGTTGACTTGCTGAAATTAGTAAGTATGCAAATAATGCAATTGAATAGAAAATAAAACAAAAACTACCTCAAAAATCAGTTTTAATACAATATCATACGAATTTCCATGGTTCACGTACTAACAAAAAAATATTAAACTTTAGCGGTTTCATTTGTATGACATCATGTTCTGAAATGACACATCTGATTCACGCCACCTCTAGAATAGGCAGCTTCACAATAACTTTGAAGCCCGTCTTTGATTGCTAATGAAATAGATGTTAATAATTTAGAAAGAGGTTTCGTGGAGCACTTGGAAGACCCAGCAATAGTCCGTTGTTTGTAAGGACACTTATGTAGTTTAGGTATCCAATACAGTGATGGAAGATCCAGTTCTTCATCTTTGATTGAAATTCCAAAGGAACATAGAACAGACCTATGATTATCCAGGATTTCCTCTTTGGTAAGTGTCGTGAGGGTATATGTTGAGTTTCCAAGTGAATTGTCAGTACCTAATTCGTTGATCAAGAAGTTAATGTAATTAGTTTTACACACAAAAACGATGTTGTTTGGGGCTTTATCTGCGGGGACAACAACATATTTGTCATGGAGGAAGGATAAGTATTTTGCAACATTTGGGTCTTTAAAGATTGACGTAGCATGGGCATTGATAGACCCATTCAGTTTCTTAATTCTGATTTGTATCAACGACCTCACTGCCTTAATCCATTCGGAAAGATTGTCTACGTCTTACTTCTCGCGCTTAGCCCATTGCCTGGCATAATCCTCGACTAAATCCATCAAAATTTTAAAGTTGTATTTCCAATTGATGGATTTAGGCTCACGATATTTCGGACCTTTCGATAACACATTTCGTAGAGAAGTGTTATTAACAATGTTGAGGTCACCGGTAATAAATTAATGTGGCCAGCCGTATTATATGTGAATTGGGAACTAGCACAAGTGCAATCAGGAGGTTTAGACTTGAAGTCGTCAATATCGAGATCCTGCAAAACGTTTGTAATTGAAAATTTTAGTTGTAGTAGGTTTGGTATAGGTATAAGAAATGATTGGTACAGACTGGTCTTTGAAATAAGGAGGTATGTTCGATTGAACTAATTTATGATGAAGGGTATTGCCTAAGTTGACGCCATCGAGACCTTTGTTGGCAAAGGAAAGATTAAGGAAAGATCTTTTCTCTTTTTCACCTTTTCCAATGCGGACTGGCTTGAAAAGTCTGTGACTTGCAATTTTCGAAATTTTAGCTTCAAGTTTGTATTGGTTTGAATGAACTGCCATGAATAGACTCAAACAGCTGAAAATGTCTGAGCACAAATTATTCAAATAATAAATAATAAAATTTCTCTTAGGACCAGTTTTCTGCAAGTACATCAAGGAAATATTTTTCAGATATGGTGTTCTGTAATTTTATGCCTGACCAATGATTTCAATAGTTAAATTTGTTCGAATACTTATATAATTTATCAGCAATATAAACGTAAAACTCAAAAAAAGGGATGTTACATACCAAACACATTTCAAACTATTCAAACCAAACGGGTGAAGACGAAGGAGATAAAACACGTGAAGTCAGAAATAAAAATAGTTGAACATGGGTTCCATGGAAGGATATTTGTTGCTTTGTAAGTGGCGCAATCATGCTGGTTATGGGGATATTGTGATACATTTTGTTCGGTGATATTATGACGGGGACAAAAACGATTTTTGGCTACGACTAAATATAAAAAAAGTATCAAATAACTGGGCTGTAAAATGTTGAAGAAGTATTTTTGTGTATTAAAGATAACTAGTTAAACGTACAATGGTTACATGTGAATTTGTTCTTCAAATAATTCCACGATAGCTGATGCAGAGCTACAAATGTTATTATATCACGTGAACCTGCGGATTTAGAAAGAAACACACAAAAAAAACCAATATTATTATTTTACATTATAATAGTTGTTCGGTTGAACAAATGAAGTCGCTTGCATTTCATTGATAAATGACGCAGATGAACATAAACATATGACATTGCTGATCTGATTCGGAAATTTCCGATAAACGTGTAGTCCAGAAGAAACGTGTAGCCTGTAAACCTGAAGTAACAGTAGTTTATTCCAAAAAAAAAACCTCCATAATCTTTTTGCGTCCGACCATCTTTTCTGAATATTTTTCTGATCCAATTAAATGAAAACGGAAACTAAGGATAGATAACTTCTTCAACATGCAAGTTGCAGCACTCTAGAATAACTGTATTTCAATTCTCTATCAAGAAAACGTTTCTTTTTAAGGTTGAACTACTGTTTTGGTCTTTATTTTTTCCCCTGTTCTGTTATATAGTATATGTTTAGAGTTCTGTTTTTCAGCGAATACTATTCGGACTAGTGATGTGAAGAAATGTAAATATAACGACAAATAATTTATAAGAATTAAAAAAAAATGCTTTAAGATTTAAATTTGATTTTTTCCGATCCCAAGTGTTTCTTTGCATAACAATACAAATTTTCATCCACATTTTATATCGAGACCTAAACTTGAACAAAAATCAATTTCAAACAAATGCATAGTTTTGATGGCACTCTACTTTCATGATCAAAGATGACAAAACAAAATGACAACGGTACTTTATTGCAATCATTTGTATGGCTTATTTTTCCATGCCTACCTTTTCTGAAAGAGGGGCGAAAGATACCAAAGGGACAGTCAAACTCATAAATCTAAAACAAACTGACAACGCCATGGCTAAAAATGAAAAAGACAAACAGAAAAACAATAGTACACATGACACAACATAGAAAACTAAAGAATAAACAACACGAGTTTTTAGAAGCGCATAACTTGATATCATGTCGTGCAAACATAAATCTATCTTTATGGTAGCTATAATACTAAAACCAATCAGCTCTACATATTCCTTATTATTCAAAAACACACTCACCAGCTTTTGAGGTAGTTGGGGATTTGAATCTAAATCATTCCAGACATCCTGACATTTTTTCAAGAATTCTTTGGCGTCACACTCTTTTCTTAAATTAAAGATCAGTGGTGCATATCCAGTTGTAGCAGAATGTAAACAGTTGACCTTGGCAATCTCCATGTCACCTTCACCTGCTGATATACTAGCCAAGTCTACAAATACTTGGAGTTCTTTTAATCCACCTGAAAAAAAAAGTTAAACGCATTATATAGCTGTTACTTACATCTAATAATATTTTTACCACCCTGGTTAATGCAATGAATATAACAAATATAATTATTTAGGGAATTAAACGGAAACATGGAAGAAACCTGTTATCATGAGACCATTGTTGTCCAAATTTATGCTATTAAGGGGAACTATCAGTTCTGCATATAATCCTTTATATTCACAATGGCATTCACGCTCTTTCAAGGAAACACATAAACATAGATATTGGGAGTAAGGGAAACAGATTGTAGAATTGCATATCTTTTATTACGTCATAGTTAATTACTTTCAATTGAAAAAAAATAATAGGATATTCTCCATACCAGATAAGGTAACAGAAAAGCTTAGTGGGTGATAGAGCAGAATGTTATCCCTAAAAAAACTTTTTTTTATTATTATTGATAATCTATTATATCACTCTCTCACTTATGTGTTATTTATAATTGTTACCTTGGTCGTTGAAAATACATTCTAACCTCGTAAATCTAGAAGGGCATTGCAAACGCAACATCTTTAATATGTGTTATTTTTCACAAAATTTTAACATAGATAGAGATGATATCTGAATGATTACTTAATTATATAGGTACCTTTCATTGTCTTTTGTAGCCACTGTACTAATGTTTACAACCGATTAACTCTTCCAAACAGTCAGCTCTTTCTTTTGTGATCTCTCTTAGAATCGAACATGTATTTAATAAACCTTTGTCCAGTCTTTTCATTGGTGTATCTTCAACATTTTTCTGAATGATTAGAAACCAGTGTAAACATTTAAATCTTTATAATTCCATTGCATGTATGTTTCGCAAGAACCCGTAAGTTTGATTGGCTTATATCATTCGCACGTCATTCAAAATATACACTACATATCAAAATGAAATTTTACATTCGTGATGACACGTGCTTCTACTAGATAGTACACAGTTAGTTAATAAAAAAAACTGTTTTTCCTGGTATTCTTAGCATAAAAATGTAATTTCAAGAAATTAATGTTTATTTTTGTAATTTTATTTGGGTTTAAAAATGTTGATCGTGGACACATTTTTAGAAAGAAGCGCTCGCGCTTCATACAAAATGTGCTTTGTCTATACTTTTAACCCTAATAAATTTACAAACAGAAGCATTCATTTATTAAGTAACTTTGAAATACAGTTTGTTGTTTACTTGATTAATATCCTTAAATTGGACTATATTTTAAAGATTTGACAGCAATAATTATAATGATATGAATAAGTGAAATTCGTATAATTTAACGAATATTACCAGTAATGATATATTTTCAACAGTCTACTTATATTTGTCAAAATGAAGTTCGCTCCGTATTTTCACGGATTAATAAATATTCACACTCACATCCTCTTTTATAACAATAAAGAATGTCATTTATGTCACTTAATCCTGCTGTTGACCTGCCCTGTACACGACAGATGCTATCCAATACCCTATTCAATCGCTAATTTTGAGTACTTTTAACGCTTTGTTATCTATTGATGAGCGGATTAGAGGTCTTTTTAAGACTTATAGTTCATAAAAAGTGACATTCAAATTTATTAGTCGAAAAAAAAGTGAAGATGCCATTATAAAGTTGACTTTTATATGCTGAGAAATTTCATATGATGAAGACATAATCTTTGCATTTCAGTAACTGCTAGTAATCCTTTGTTAATTTGTGGTTTTAAACTAAGTTTTACTGTGTGTATTGATCTGTGTGTGTTTGTTTTATTTTAGATAGCAGTAAAGGGGAAAATTGAGATCTCTCAATACATGTTTAACCCAGCTGCATTTCCCCCCAAGTTAGGAGCATCTGGAATTTGTTAGTCTTGTATGATTTTTAATTAAAGTTCATTTATGTGTTTTTGAGTTGAGTATGACGATCATTTTCACTTAACTGGTACACATTTTTGTTTAAGGGTGAGCTAGCTCTCCGGGTGCGAGAATTTCTCGCTCGGTTGAAGACCCATTGATGGCCTTCCGCTGTTTTCCTGCTCTTTGATCAGGATGTTGTCATTTTGACACATTCCCAATGTTCATTCTCAACTGTACTTTGTATGAACTGGGTTAATATCTTTAAATCCCTTTCAGTGATATAGCTATTCACATGTTTCGATACTTTAACTTCATTGGTTTCCATATGTTTGTAGTAGAGCGTTCATTGGGTTCGTGTTGTCTTTGGCTTTCTATGTTGTGTTTAGCCATGATATTTTCAGTTAATTTTCGATACATGAGTTGGAATGTTCTTAAGGTAACATCGCCTTGCTTTTATTCAATATAGAAAACGCTTCAGACACATGAAATATACAATGCATTTTAGGTCTCTTGATTTATTTAATGTATTTTAAGTATGAAAAATATATATTAGTAAACGTTCATATGAAGCATTTAAAAAAATCAACTCTATTTTGGGTTCAGATTTTAAAATTATCAACGTTGCAGGTGTCACTTGTGTTACTCAAGCTATACAATATCACTAGCTTTTTTTAGTTCTTACGGTATAGTCTGTATTCATATTTTAGTTTGTGTGACAGTATTTATATATACTCAAATTTAAAATCAGATATGACTGCAACAGAAACATTTAACAAAGTCAGTGTTACATCCAGTGCAAACAAATGAGAGAAAAAATCATAAAATAAATCAACAAATAATGCAATAAAAAAGAAAGCCTGCAATTTGAGGAACTTAATCACCTTTCTTTACTATTAACATATAATTTTTACTGACAATTGCCATTTAGTTACTCACTAAGCGTTTGATTGATAATTAGAATAAGTATTTACAGCTCAAATGACTACGGTAAAAAGGAATGTCTTTCCTAGTCTAGATATATGGTATTCTGAACTTCATATGACCGGTCGATCGAATGCTCTGATACTTTCATTATTTTATATATTTATTAAAGAAATAAACATACAAAAATAAATTAATTAAATCTTTCCGTACATTTGTAAACTACTTTCTCAGATTTATATAACTTGATGGATGATGATAATATCCAATTGAATAAAGGTGCAACATTGTGAGAAAGGAAAACAATATATCTTACCACTCTAGAAATATCAAAGATTTGAATAAAATTTTCTTCTTTCAAATCAAATTCTTTTACGACTTCAATTATGACTTTAGCTCCATAAATGCAATTTTCTAACATGTCGAAGTTTTTAACCTGAAAAAGTCTTTCGTCAATCCATTGTGTATTGTTATGATTGTCAAGAAACATAAGTTCCTTCCTCAACTCATCGGGATCTCTAGTCTTGAACCACTTATTAAACTCAGTGAAGGTCAAATCGCCGGATACAAACTTTTTGCAAAGGATTTGCCAATCCCGTAGAGCTTGGTGCCAAACACAGTTGAAGACCTCATTTATAGTTAACTTTCGACTTAAATTTTTGTTAACTTCTTTTCCTTTCTTTTTCCAGATTTTCATGAACAATGAACCTTGGCAGCAATTGACAATGTCTGGTACCCTTTGCATATTTTGAGGACTGAGAAGTTTGAATGCGATTATTATAGGTTGGTAGCTCTCCAGGTCTCTCTGTTGGTGAAGAATGCTGGTATCTACTAGTGTATCCAGGCTAACTGCGTTTATATCATCTGTGATAACAGTCTTGAGCTGATATTTAAGAGGTTCAGTATCCGCTTTTAAGTAATAGAAGAGAAAATGAACTTTGATAGTCTATTTAAACTATCGAACAAAACTTATAACTGCGACATCAAAAGGAAATGATCAAAGATGATACCAATTATGAAGCTCAATAAGTCAGGTAGCTACAAATGTAGCTGCCTCTAAAGAAACGCAAACTCCTCTATATTTCCAATAATTTTTTTATATAAAGGATACATATAATTTTCTATTTTGCAATGCAAAAAGAAAATTACAAAATCAATGATTTCCGAGGAACAGACTCTAATTAAAGGGTAAAATCAAAAGTTCAAACACATCAAACGAATGGATAACAACTGACTTGATACAGACAATTTCTTTTGTCAAAACCTTGTTTTAAACCTAGCTCAACCTCTCACTTGTATGACAGTCGCATCAAATTCCATAATATTGACAACGATGTAACATACACTCAGCACTTATGTGTTGACATGAATTATCATTGCTATGGCCATAATTATAACTTAACTGTTTACAAAACTTTACATTTTTGAAATACTTTTCTACCCTCATGAATAAACTACTGTAGCTTTGTTTGACAAACTTTTAGGAATTTTTGTTTCTTAATGCTCTTAAACTTCGTACTTGTTAGTTAGTCTTTTGTAGATTAAACGCGCGTCTGGTGCCAATACAAACTTTCAATCCCTGTATCTATGAAGAGTTGAATTATCATCATGAATATCAGGCAAAGCTTTTTGTACTTCATACGCGCGTTTCGTATTAAAACGACTCATTAGTGACGCTCGAATGAATAAAAGTATATAATACCGTTAATAAAAAGGTAAAAAAAATTGAACGAAGTTAAAAGCATTTTTTGGAAATATGAACAGTGGAAGTTTAGTTTTTACTTTTACCTATACATTTTGTACACAAATGTGTGAACTCTTGTACAGTCTCGTACGAGTTTTCAAATGCCCGCAGCTCTAGTTGTCTCCCATCTAATATTTTTAGAATGATGTCTTGTTTTGAAATTTTCATTGCAGGAACAATCTTTCGAAATTGCTTTTTTCTGGTCATTAACATTCTCAATGATCCAACGCAAATTCTGCCTTGTAACAAATCTTCAATTAAATCCTTTGTGATATCATTTAACTTTGCCATGATTCTTTGACATTTCAGATTTACTGCTTCCGGGTTCTCACCTTAAAAAAACCCAGTAATATCCTATGCCGAATCGCTATAAATAGTATTTTGTGTTCAGCATGTTTTCTCAAAATATTTCAAAACAGTAAAGCATATTGTTTTGAAAGCAAAATTAGAAACCGGCTTTTCCAATATCACAATGATCATGCAGAATATGTTCAATTTAAAGTTAGACAATCACATCTGTTCTCTTTGACAACTTCACTCTTAAATTCACGAAATGTTCTGATAAATATTTTTGGCTGGGGAAATATGGTAAAGTAATAGATCGAAAGTAAGCTATCAATTCTGCAATCAGTATTCGTAATTTTTGTTACTTTAAAAGTCTATTAAGACAAGGAATGTCCATTTCAACTTATTTTACAGTTTAGTCGATTGTGGTACTGATAAACACTGTCGAAGCGTCGAGGAGGGATAGTGCTCATTCTCATGTTTAATTCCGCACATCCTTATGTACCTTTCCCAAGCAAAGTTATTCATTGGTTATCAATAGTTTTACGTTTATTTGTTCTGTTTTGGACAGGATCTGCTCACCCTTTCAGGGCACCTGAGATCAACCTCGGTTTTTTGTTGGGTTCAGGTTGTTAATATCGTTAATTTTTATGTAGTCTTTTGTAGTCAGTTGTTTGTTTTGGTTCGTCGTATTTCCTTTTTGTCATTTTCGTTGACTCTTTCTCCTGGACTTTGGATGCTAGTTTCTAACATTAACCAGGCTAGTGAATTTTTCTTATTTCAGTCCTTTTATCCTATTATACTGTATGGTATGTTCAATATTGAAGCTCACATACTGAGTCTTTTTTTTTATAGGCATACCATTGACAATCATGCCACGTTATCTGTTTTTCTTAAAATTTTATTTGTGATTTAAAATCATCTTTTTAAATAAAGAAAATCAGCCTTACCAGATTTATTTTCTTTCAAAACATTTATCGTTGGACGTTGAAACAAATAGCCTGATTTTTTTGTATGGTTCGCACAAAAGTAATGATTGTAGTTAAAAATGATCTACGTTTCATATAACTTACAAAACAATTCCATATAGGTATGGAAAGGCTCCCACATCAATGCATGTTCTAGATCTTGTATTGGATTATCTAACTTCTTTGAATCCCATTCTTTTTCAAATACTTTAGACAAAAGCTCAGACAGGCGCAAGTTTGACTTCCCATCTTTGTTTTTCCTCCAGTCAAAGGTGCTACAGCTTTCTACTGCCTAAGTAATAAAGCATGATAAAATTTTTGAAGCTTTATATTCAATCTTATTAGTGTCAAGCATTTAAAATTGAAGATGTTTTAATTTGTAAAAAGAATTTGTTTCTAAAATTGCATCAGTTGTGTACACTAGACACCAACAGTTTCCTCTAAGAAAACTGTAAAGTTCATGGTAAGTAGACCTTTTTGAAATTTGATAATGACTAAATCAAATTTTGACGCTGAATAATCAATTTGAAAATAGTGTAAATGAATTGACACTAAGAGTGTTATTCATGTTGGAAAGTTTTACCGTTTTAGCGTGTTATTCATGTTGGAAAGTTTTACCCTTTTAGCGTGTTTTTTTATGTCTTCGTTTTCTATTCCGTCAGATATTTGATAACAATGTATTTTATAAAAGAACATTTTTAGAATTTGGGTCCTCAAGCTCTTCAACTTCGTACTGTATTTTCCCTTTTTAACTTTTTTTGTATGCGAGCGTCACTGATGAGTTTTTTTGTAGACAAAACGCGCGTCGGGCATATATACAAAATTAAAATCCTGATATCTTTGATGAGTTTATTTAGTTAAAAAGTTTGTGAAATGTTTCAAATAGACAGTACTCCTTTACAATTATTCAAACAAAACTTTTGACTTAATCTGGAAAAAAGTTTTAATTGTCTAATTCATTGTCTATAGCATTTTCCATAGCAACAGATTGATTAGCATTTAATAAAAAAAGAAAGTAGAAATGTAATTTAAAGAGTATGCAAAATTGTTCACAAACCTGCAAAACAGCTTTACTTAGAATTTCCTGTACAGTTTCTTCAAAAGTGTCTGCATGTGAACAATAAATCTCAACCAATTTCTCTGGTGAAATCTGAAATATTTGTTTTATGTCAATTGTTAATATACCAATGAACAATCTTCTATAATCTCAATATCAGACACTTTTTTTACGTTATTGTTTGAAGGACAAACTATTAGCAAAATGAAAGATCATGTCATTCAAGGAAAAGTGAAAAAGTCAACGGGCGAAAGGTCACTTTCATAAAGCTATAAATATTTTATATGTACCCTTCTAATTTTGAATGAATAGGATTGTATCATAGACAGTTGTAAAAAGGAAATAACAAAACAATCACAAAGTGTTACACAGACAAACCTATGAAACGATTGGAAAACAACTGTAATATTCACGACTTGGTACAGGCATATCCTTATGTAGAAAATTGTGGATGATACCTGGTTTTATGAGCAAATAACCTGATATCAAAAACAAGAATATAAAAAAAAATTACTACAGGACAATAACACAATGGCATGATGAATAGATACCAAAGCCAAGGCCAATATGTATATCAAGTGTTGATGTGTCTATGATATCTGATGTTTCAATCAAGTATTATTTTGTCACAGATATTTTAACATACCAACTAATGCATATCTATAGAACAAAGTAAACCTGGGTTTATGACATAAATATCCTGTCTCAGTAGGCACATTTACATTACAGGGTACTAAGCTGACTAACACACACGACAACCGTTATACATTTTTCCTCTTCTACTGTTGATATACTGATTTGTGGAATCTAGTAAAAAAATCATAAAACTATTTTTTTATTGATAATTAAATCTTGCTCTTTACCTTTTCGTGGACAGTTTGACGAAATCTGAATTTTAAAAACTCTGTAAAAGAAGACTTTATTCTTCCATCTGGGAGATTCAACTGAAAAGCTGCATTCCAGAGCTACAAAAAAGATCGATTATTTAGACATCCCTGAGTTATTTTCCTTTGGTCTTTAGTCAAAGGTTCATTCATTTGTTCAAATACGCAATCATTTTTCCTGTTTTCAAAATCAATCGTAAAGCATTTTAATTTTCTTTAAAAAAGCAGAAATGATAAAATGATCAAGTATCATCTAATGCACTTAATATGATCAAGATTTCATTTAAATGAGTTGATGAACCATGGCAGACGAAAGAAACCTTTCAATTATAACATGTGTGATGGACATGGTTCACCTGTTTTATTTTACTAGGGTTCAGAAACATTGTTATACGAACTCTTTATGTTTGAAAATTAAACAGCTGTGGTCGGTTCGAACGATGAATGTTCGGCCATATAAAAAAAACAGAACGGAAATATTGTGTCACCAGAAAAGAACTTTTATCAGTAGTACACTTTGTCAAACATTTCCGTCATTTTCTGTATGGCCGAACATTCATCGTCCGAAAGCTCAATTCAATGGTTATTAAACTTCAAAAACGCAGAGGGACAATTAAAAAGATGGCTGGAGGTGTTGAGTACATATGACATGAAAATAAAAGGCCACAGGCCAGGAAGTCAGCACCAGAACTCAGATGCGTTAAGTAGGACACCTTGTAGACATTGTGGATATATCATAGCTCTGATTGGAAGGCACAACAACTTGTGGAGACAGTGTCACCAAAGCCCGATGAATGTGAAAGAGACACGGAGGACGACACAGAAATATCCATCAAACATCTTCAAGACAATGACAAAAATTTGTAAATTGTAAGACAATGGGTACAAGATGGGCACAAGCCTAACTTGAAAAATCTAGGAGAGTACAATTATGTTATTAAAATCTTATGGTCGCAGTTTGATGACCTGAAGATTCAGAATGGAGTACTTTGAAAAGTGCATAGAGACAATAACAAAAGTAGGGTGATAGTACCCCTCACAGAAAGACGGCGAATACTTCCGCAGTGTCATGATAACAAGACGTCAGGCCACCTTGGCATCAAGAAAACACTATCGAGAATCAAAGATAGGTTCTACTGGCCTGGTGTACGACAGGACATAGTAGCATATATAAGCGGTTGTGAAGTCTGCATGTGCCAAGAGAAAAGGTTCGAAAAAACGACAAAAAGCTCTTATGCAGTTGCAGAAATCGGGTTACCCAATGGAAAGGATTGATATGGATATATTGGGAGAACTACCCGAAACCGAGAGAGGACAAAAGTATATCCTAGTCATTAGCGATTATTACAGCAAATGGACTGAAAGATTCCCAAAACCTAACATGCTTGCGTCAACTGTAGCCAATATATAAGTAGCAGAGGTTATAACGTGTTTCGGAGTGCCTTCTGTAGTTCACTCTGACCAAGGTGCGCAGTTTGAAAGAGAATTATTTCAAGAAATGTGTCAGTTGCTACAGATAGACAAGGCTAGAAACACGCCATACCATCCGCAGTGTGACGGAATGGTAGAGAGATATAATGGCACATTGGCAAAAAATGTTGACTGCTTGTGTTGATAAACACCATTCGAATTTGGATTGCTTACTGCCCTACGTTATGATGGCATATAGATCAGCTCAACATGAGACCACAGGATGTACGCCGAATCGCATAATGTTAGGTCGCGAAGTTGCTACACCTGTGGACCTGATGTACCAGGTACCTGAATATTTAAAGAAAATTCCACAAAACAAATGGTCATGGGAACAAGAATGAATGGAAGAAGCTCACCACAATGTTGGAAAACACATAGGACAAGAAATGGTGCGTCAGAAAAGGTACTATTACAAACAGTTAAACTGGAGCAAGTTTAGGAATGGCGACCAGGTATATGTATTCTTTCCAATTCGAAAAGCTGGCCATTCTCATAAATTCACATCCTACTGGCGTGGTCCTTTTCGAGTACTCAAAGAATCCTCGGATGTGAAATATCTAATTAATTGTGGTAGGCGTGGTCGACCACATGTTATACATGTTGACAGAGTGAGGGTGTACAAGGGCCAACATCTGAGAGGAGAAACAGAGATGAATGAAAACGAAAATCTAGATGATACTTTTGTTCCCGAAATTTTCAATGAGGAGCTTGATAGTGCTGACAACATTGTTGATCAAAGTGATTCCAGGGATGAGTCAGACTATACAGGGCGTCCATGCAGGGTTTTCAAGCGGCCGACATGGCTGCATGGTCCACTTGATGTAGATGTGCTCAAATTTATTGATTTCGATAAATGCGAGGACGGATTTCCTGGAGGCGTGGGTAATGTGATGGACATGGTTCACCTGTTTGATTTTACTAGGGTTCAGAAACATTGTTAAACGAACTCGTTATGTTTGAAAATTGAACAGTTGTCTACTTTCGGTTTGGTTTTGTTTACATTGCTATGGAAATTTATGACATTTGGAATCAGGAACGGACAGGTTGTGATTAGCAAACCCTGAAATATTCCGATCGGTAGTTGTAAACATAAGGGCCGTCATTCAAACGTTTTAGCATTAAGGGTTAGGTATTCTGTAAACACTCATATGAATAAGACATATGGTATCGTCCAAATTAAATGGTATGGTCCAAAACCTTAGTATATGAGCTGATGCGCTGTTAGAAAAAGGGTCGCTTGATGGATAGCACAGACGCCTTAAAGAAGGAAAAAGGTTATTATTTCACTTTATTAAAGATTAAATAGATTGTAAATAAGAATCTATCTGCGTACCTGAATAAGGTTGTAGGAGGATATAAGTGGAACATACGCACCGGGTAACAGGTGCATAGGCGACTGTGCGGTAAAAGTGCACAGGTAAACAAGTGCACAGATAAACAAGTGCACAAGTATATCATAAACCAGATAGTACACTGGTTAAGCAGTGCACAGGCGGAATAGGAAGATAGTGCACAGGAGAACGGTGCACAGGAAATAATCAGCGCATTGAAAGTTTTGGATAATGCACAGGTTAGCACTGGTTGCTGCTGGACAGATAAGGTATGTGCAAAGACAGCAACACGTCCCACACATTGCGAGTGTGTGATAGAGACCAACATAAGAAGTTTGAAAGATAGAAAGCTAAGAAATGATACGTTTATTAAACATCTAAAACTGTCGATATATTTCAATACATGTACATTATTCCAGCAACAATCTGTAATTAACATACGGGCTGAACTACTAATATAATATTCTTTCACTTGTATTTTCGTATGGGATTATATTCAACTCTATAATGACGACGTAAATAAATGCAAGGCATAACGCTATCTGCGCTGCTTCTTACCTATAAACTACGACCCTTACTTGTAATATAAACTGCTAGGCATACAGCGAAATATGCTGCTTCTTACCTCTAGGAACCCTGGGGCTGAGCCTTGCTGCAAGTTAAATGTAAACACAGCAATGACTGACGAACGTGACGTTGCACTGGTATTTATTTGAAATTACCGGAAGTAAATATTCTAAGCAGGAAGAATAACATAACGTCAAACGCTGACTTAAAATATAGGAGTCCTCGACTCAAAATGCTTATAATAATACACTCATAGTGTGTTAATTTGCGTTTTTTTATTCAGTTAAGCCTGCCAATTGATATTTCATCGTGTGTTTTTCTATGTTGTGATTTTATGCTATTGTTTAAGAAAAAGGGAGAAGGTTTGATATCATTAAAACTTTTAATCCCGCTGCAAATGTTTGCACTTGTCCTAAGTCAGGAATCTGATGTACAGTTGTTGTCGTTTGTTTATGTAGTTTATACGTGTTTCTAATTTCTCGTTTTTTATATAGATTAGACCGTTGGTTTTCCCGTTTGAATGGTTTTACACTAGTAATTTTGGGGCCCTTAATAGCTTGTTGTTCGGTGTTAGCCAAGGTTCCGTGTAGAAGGCCGTACCTTGACCTATAATGGTTTACTTTTATAAATTGTCATTTGGATGGAGAGTTGTCTCATTGGCACTCACGCCACATCTTCCTATATCTATTATGTATAAACAAATCTAGACATATTAATTCTTCCAGTTAAGAACTCTTAAATGTACACTTTTGGGTTCACGATTAGAATATTGACCCAACGGTAACGTACTGAACAATACATGACAAAGTTGCGCCATATATGACGTTATCGATACAGCTAATAACTTAAAGTAAAACGTAGGTTAATTACTCATTCAATATACTGAATACTAGACATAACTTCTGACAACTCATATAAACTCTCTTAATACAATAATAACGATATTTCTTTACTTGGAAATAACCATTACACACATTTACAACATTTTTAAAAATGATTCAATAGTTCGTTCTTTTGTTGTATTGTTACACTTCTGTACAACGTCAGGGGAGGGTTGGTAACCCTTTAGCATATTTATCCACTCATAGTTCTATATGTATGTACCTGTCCAAAGTCAGGAGCCTGCAATTAAGTTGCCGCTTGTTGCTGTGTTACACATTTGTTTTTCGTATTTTTTTGTACATAAATTAGCCTATTGCCGTTTGAATTGTTTTACATTTGTCATTTCGAGGCTTTTAATAGTCGACTATGCCGTATAGGATTTGCTGAATGTTGAAGGCCGTACAGGGACCTGTAATTATTAAGTCTGTGTCGTTTGGTCTCTTGTAAAGAGTTGTCTCATTGGCAATCATATCACATAATGTTTTTACATCATGTAATAATTGTGTTCAATAAGTTGATACGTAATATTTATCACCAATGTCTTGGTATCTTCCGATGAAATGTTTTTGAAAAAGGACGAAACATTCTTTGACATTACCCTTTATATCAACGTTCTGCTCAAACGTTGTGCAGGATGTTCCTACAACACGACGTTACACTAAAAATGTGGCGTCAAAGAGAATTTTTTTACTTCGAATAATTTTTGCAGGTTTTATTTGTTTTTTTATATGTTGTTGGTTGATTCTGGTCCTGTTTTTTTTTGTGATGTCGATTTAATAGTGTTTACCCTTAAAGTTATTTCAACTAAAAAATGCAGTACTGTCGCAAGTAATTTAGGAAGGAAAAATGGCACGGAAGTACATGTAAACGGTTTTCCAATAATAAATATAATCTTTTTAGATGTACAAAACTTTTATCAAAGGATATTTAACTTTCATGGTGCATATCATCTATCATTGTAAAATTTCTATATAATTTAACCCCAATTTAAATATATCTGACACTCTGCAAGTAAATCGATTTTTTTATCCTAGGTTAATTTAAATAGAATTGTAATTTTCCCTGGCACATAATATGTCGAAATACACACCCCTTCAAAAACTTGAACCTTGGTTTGAGAATTATGTTCCAAGTCATCTAAAGTTGCTTTCTTAAATTGTTTAACATCTGATATACATTTCAAAATATAGTCATCTACTCCTGGATCGTCCGTAAAAAAGGTTTATATAATCCAGGGTTTTATTAATGAAACGGTTTTCGTCGCTGTTTGGTTTAAGTCTTTCAATTAAATCCATTTCATGCACAAGTTGAACTTGGCGAAAAATTCCGGCATCGCTAGTACAGGAATTACTTTCATCACGACAGTAATAACATGAATAGCCGGACAAATTGCGAAGTAACACATTCTGGGGACTTGTATTAAGTCTTTTAATATTGGTGAATGCACCTTACTGAAGTGACGACTTTAATTGATCTATTTCGGAGTAATTCCGCAACATAAATTAAAATTCGCATTTTACAATTAGAGGACTGTCATAAAGTCTGAGTAGCAGCTCGAGCTATTGAATACATATGGAACAAATAAGGAAGAGATAGAAAGGAAACTAAATTACGATTTCAACACCATAAATAATTGGTGTCTGAACAATAGCTATATATATAGGATGGTTATAAATCCCTTAAAAACTACTTCTATGTTGATTGGAACAAACAAGAAACGGACTTTGCTAGGACATTATATGAATATACGTATTCAAGATAGCTCAATCACACCCGTTGAAATACAGAAACTTTTGGGTGTATATATTGACAAAAATTTGGACTTGCAATTTCAAATTGACTATGTATGTAAAAACTTAAGTTCTCGTATCGCACTTCTATCTAGAATTAAGAAATTTTTGTATATTAGTAGTAGAAAGTTGTTTTATAATGCTTATATTCTGCCCATATTTGATTTGTGTTGCTCAATATGGGGAAATTGCTATGAGGATGGATATAAAAAAATCTTAAAATGCAGAAAAGAGCTGCAAGGATTATACTTGATGCACCAATACTAACACCTAGTATACATTTATTTAAAGAGCTAAAGTGGATGAATTTCAAATCTAGAATTTCATATCATAAACTTATTCTTGGTCATAAAAGAAACTCTGTTGTCCAACTGTTAACCTACATAGTAGAAATCTAAGGTTATCTGCAAATAATAATTTAGCTGTTGTACGTCCGAACACAAATTCAAAGAAGAAATCTTTTGCATATAGCTCATCTATACTTTGGAATAAACTACCAAATGAAATAAAATGTTGTGAAAACCTGGACACTTTTAAACAAAAATGTGTTGATTTCTTGACTATAAATGATTTATAACAACTTACTCAAATATTCTAATGATTTGTATGATCTAACATTGTTGGGTTGATGTTTAGACGAGTTGTATATATGTTAGAAACTGTAAGCTTTGTAATATTTGTACTGTTTGTTCTTTGTGAGGGCCTCAAAGTAGATTAGCGAAAGCTAATTGAGTCACCGAATGCGTTGGGAAATGTGAAGTTAGTATCTTGATGTTGTTACTAAGGTGGGGAGGGGGGTGAGTACAGTTTATCAGAAACTTGACTGTCTTACTTTAAATTCTTTGTTGTCGAACAGATCATTTTCAAGCCAGTGAACAATTCTTTCTCTGTAGATTTTATATTCCTTCCACTGATCATCTTTTGTATAATCTTGATTTTCTTGTTGTTTTGGTTGGCCTGGAATTTCTAGGAATGTGTGTAAACTAGTAAGATAAATTTCACTAGCTAGGAATAGAATTTTTTCTTCTTTAAACTTTATCACATTATTCAGAAGGTCTGTTGCAATTTTGTTCGTTCGAAATGCACTATTAAAACAAGGGAGTGAGCTGAAAACGAGAAGATGATATTAAAACATATTATCCATCAATTATATTATTAATGTCGAAATATCACCATTTGACCGGAAAAAAAACTTTTATAAATTTTGTTTGTCCATAACTGAAAGAATGTCGCTTTTCAAATTTCTCAAATTGAACGACATATCTTGCACTTACAAAATTATTCTTTTAATTCTAAATTGTAGTCTCAGATATTGATAGAAATCTGCAAGGCTAAAAGTGAACCATTGAGAGTGCATTAAAATACATTATTTCTATCTATTTCTTTTTACCACTATGGAATCAACGTAGAAGGAGGCTTTATTTGTAAAAGTACAAGAAAGCAAACATTTATTTGTTTGCCTGTTATTTGTACAATAGTTTTAACTGATAACAGGATAAAAATAAGTAAACATTGGACTGAAAATAAATATTTTAGATAAAACGTAAAATGATACTGGAAGCAGAATATTAAATTCATCCGCAGCGATTTTCCGATATCTTTTTATATTCAGTTGTGATATTATATACACAATGCTTTTTCAGTATCGCCAATGAAGAAGAAAACTCATGTATTAAATCTTTACGTTATAATCTTAAAACAACTTACATGTCCATGTCACTTCCAATGATCTGCGAAGCCACATGTTCCAACACATTTTTCAAAAGATCCTACAATAAATCTTATTGTTGTAAATAAGTAAACCGTGACATGGTAGTTTTGTTATATATCAGCTTTTTTCATGTTTAAACCGGGAAATAATGTGTCAACAAGTAACTTGTTTCAATCATATTTTAATAGATTGTAATCAAAATCAGCATTCACTACAAAATATATTCCAAAAAAAAAAATTTAAGTTCATGTTTTCAACATTCGTTTTCAACATTTCATTTTTTTAATCGAAAGCTAAAAAATTTAATCTGCAAAATCAATTGTTAAAACATTGAAAAATTTAAAACAAAAAGTTAGCATTGGCGTAAGCTTTACTGTCGAATGGGAGTGGACAAGATAATCAATTATTCAATCATTATTAGAGTTTGATAAGGAGAAATGGATTATTTTTGTCATTGTAAATTATGAAGTGTCAAGAATCTGTCATACTCTCAGCCTCTGTGAATGAATGTTTATGATTTGGATTGTATTCTTCTAACTGGATCGATTGGACTATTTTATTTAACCTTTGTACCAGGCACCACAAGAAAAGATTCAAAATCGTAATATTGTTCTCATCAACTGTTTTTACTTGATGTTGTAACATTATTTAAAAATAATAGCTGATTTATTCAGAATGTGCATTCTATAACAAACTTACTAATTCTTGGCTGTCTCGTAAATTACAACAGTGATAGTAAGATGCAGCCAACAGTATGTCAGATGGAATCATATTGGTCATAGAAACTTCTTGGAACATCTTTAAATTCAGTGACGCTATAAGAGTCCTTGGTAATAGGTAATCTACTTCGAAGTACGGGGTCAGCATTTTCACAATCTCTGAAGAAGGTCTGTAATTAGTTATCAAAGGTGCCAGGATTATAATGCAATACCTCAGACGCGCGTTTCATCTACATACTACTCATCAGTGATGCTCATTATTAATTTTACCTTAATAATAAATACATACATTGGGTACATATAATAACTAATAGAGTTATTATCTTAGTTATTTTTCTGGTCAGAGTAGGACATTAAACAAGTAATATTATAAATTAAAGCGGTATTTCAACATGTCATATAATAATCATAATGGGACTTACCTTCAAAATTTTAAAGAATTGCATAAATTGAGAAACATCATACAGAATTGAATGAAAATTAGAAAAAAACCTCAAACAACTGTTAATGGTACCTGTTCCATTCTAAGCAATTCTTGAATTTCCTTGTAGCCTCTCGAATGTAAACAGTTCCCCACCATTTCTGTTTCTGTTCCTCATCATTGTGGTTTACATCAAGAGGTACATCTTCAAATGGTTTGCTGTGCTTAAACATGAAATGAATCAACGGAACACACAAAAGCCAACTTGGATTATCTGACTTTCCAGCGATCCTTCTTGCAAGTGTAAGTATAGACAACGTAACTTCCCTGTAAGTGTGATAAAATAAAAATTATGTCTTTGCATCATAGTTTAAAGATATAAGGGTATAAAGCTAGTATTAGAAAAACAAATGTTCATTAAAAGATCAAGTATACCGTTAAAAAGTATATATGTGTGATTCAAGTTGGTTCTAGGTTAGCCTTTTGGCTTCACGGGGAAAAGATTGAAAACAAAATGGCTTTGAAATGTCTTTTCAATTTTGCCGAAAACTAAGCCTTTCCATAATCACATATGTAATACACATAAAAACACAAAATAAAACTATAGATTTAAACAAAAAAGTTGTGAATACTAATTGACAATGAATAATCTATCATATATTACTTCAATATGAAAGGCATGACTTTTTTCATCTGATCAACATCTGGACATGTACTGTTGACATAGTCTGGCCTTGGTAGAAGAGCTTCACATAACATATCTTTCTCTGGTATGTCTATCTTAAGGTTAAATAAAACGACAAAATGCACTGCGATTGCTGCTTTCGCTAAATGTAACTGGTGATTGTTTTCATAGTCAGCTATATCTAGACGCTCTTTGTTTACTCTGTCTAAATGGTCTATCATCTTTTTCACGTGAAGCGATAACACCTGTAAAATATAATGCATTCCATCATACACAAATTTAACACGTGACTATATACTATGCAAAAGTCAAAATGCTGGTGGTCTTGCCGTTGCTGTTCTAACAGCTTTATTTCGAATACGGCTGCGGGAACAATATAAATGAAAGTGCATATAATATCTACATCGGTGTAATTTTAAGATTATTGGGCTGAATTTACATGTAACACGTTAGAAGTCAATACCAGCATCACTATAGTTGGACTAAGACGTAGCAATTAATAAATACACACAGCAATGATAGATCTGTAAATCTGAGATTCCAAAATGCTGCCTTTCCATTGGCTGGATCTAAACATTTGATTCTACCTTGTCTTCATAGTATTCAATGCGTATTCTAACTAGTAGACTATGCTACTATATAAGTCATAGACAATAAACAGCACGATTGATATCTTTTCTATGTCACTATAATTCGTTTTCAGTAACAAGTTATAAAAGAATCTAAGAGCAAACACTGAAAATGCTTCTAGGGAGGAAAGTTGAAGCACCATTGACTAAGAAATAATTATTATATAAAAATCAATCATCTCGAAATATGTACCTGTGCATCACTATATAATAATAGCAGAAATACTTACATTTGCAAATATAGTGTCAAAAGACGTTCCAATGAACTTGCATATTTCATGATATAGTTGTTTGAGTGAACCATTCACTTGATTTACGACCAGTACAGCTTCTTCAAAATCACTATCTCTGTCACTAAAATAATCCAGAAGCTGCTTTGGTAGAAATGCTGACACTGCAAGCTCAATATCTTCTTTAAGAAATTTCTTATACTCGTCTTCTGCTCCAAACATTTTTTTCACGTTGTTCCACCAGTTCTTATACTTTCCTATCAGTTCCTCTTTTCCCCGAACAATACCATCGTAATAATGGCAAATATCTATTCCAAAAATAAACGATAATTAGCATAAAAATATATATAAAGCTTTTCGTCTATTTATTTATCGATATCAGCGATATTTAAAACATTCCATTGCATCCAGTACTTGATACAAATCAAAAGACTTCAGTTTAATTCTCCAATCGGTAAAGGTATTTTATTAATTTTCGGATTTCTGGTTTTGATTAAATATTGATTAGCTATTCATTTAGTTATTCTGTAAACGATTATTTTGGATCTAATTGAATATAATGCCACAACTTTTTCACAATTAAAAACAGTTTTTATTTGTTTAATCAACAAGGAAGAAAATATACCTTTGAACGAGACTGTTTGGTGCTCTGGTAGTCGTCTCAAGGATCCCTTTTCCTTCCATTCTCCCGAAGAAACAAAATGCTCAAAGGTACACGTGGATTCATCATGTAAAACGACATAGTTGTAACACAGTCTACATGATACTGGCATCCTAACTGTTACTGATCCGACAATATACCCATCTGCTCTTGGTCTGAAATGTGTGTTTCATAATATACATTGCCAACGTAAGCTAAGGTACATAATGTCTTATCTTCTCTCTGATAATAACAGCAATAGCCACTTTTTAAACGTTCTTGCTGATTACATGTGCATCTTAGGTTTTGCCTCAGTTTGTTTCATTTCATTTCCAATTTAATCTTTATTAACATGGTAAAAATTTAATTGAAAAAAATGTTATATTTAAAAACATTAGAATACAATTAGTATACAATTGTTTGTAATGACGAAAGTCTGTACAGCGTAAAACATAACTTGCGAATTTTAGTTTTTGCATAGACAGATTTTTTGTCTGATATTAGTATATTCTATTTGTTTCATCTAAAATAAATCTAACTTTGATTAACTTCATTGTATTATCGAAATAGAAAACCTTGTGACTTCTTCAAATTATTTCATTTTCTTAATTTAGTTATTTACCTTTCCATTTTCACCTCAAAGTAGTTTTTCAAATCAAAACGGCTATCAAAAACAACTGCTACACGATCAGTGTGAAAATTTGTAAAGAAGGTCGGTGAAATGACCGAATGAAGAAATACATCGATATAGTCATCATGTGGAACTTGTGGAAATTCATTTCTACAAAAAATAATATTCACTAAAAAAAGTATTTACTACTATAATGTGTCCGACACGTGTGCTTGAAAGCATCAAGCAACATACCATAAAAACAAAAGTAATTATTATATAAACTCCATGGTTACATATAAAAATCAATTTCTTAAAATTCGACATGCTAACGAAATGAATGTGCTGGGGTCGAAAAAAATAATATAATAAATCAGCTACTCACTAATCTCTAAAATACTTATCATATATATATTCTTTTTTTAATGTTATCAAGTAGTAATGATTGAACCAAACTAACTGATTCCTAAAGAGGGGCGAAATATACCAAAGGAACAGTCAAAATCGAAAATAAACTGACAACGCCATGGCTAAAATGAAAAAGCCAAAGTAAAATAGTCTTAAAAACACTTACTCTGCAACTCTGTTTTCCATTGCAGGATTAAGATTCCACTGAAAATGATTATACATGTAATTAATAAATGTATAAGTTGAAATAGATATAACAAAAAAGGACATTCATAAATGCTTACAAATCCCCCTTCCATTAAATCTATTGGTAGGAAACATGCCGAACTATGTTTGCATCTAATGTCATCTGTAAGACCTACAAACCAGTGAAAGTATGAAATGGTCTATATCTGTACACGACTGCAATGATTTTTACACGACCAGTCTAAATTGGTCTGAATTTTACTCGATATTACTCGACCTAAGACTTAACCATACTCGACTGTGCTGATTTGTATGTGGCCCTTATCTTTGCCATTGAAAATAGCCTGAACTAATACTCGACCAGTCTGAAACAGCCTGAGTCCATTCTCGAACTGTACGCGTCCTATTTTCTCAGTCTAAACCATACTCGACTAAAGGTCTGAACAATACTCGACTAAAGGTCTGAACAATACTCGACCAGTCAGAACCATACTTGACTATATATGTTGGTTATATCATTACTTTTTAATGGGGTAACAACAGCTAACGAAGTCACTGAAATTGTTAAACTTTATATTAGAAATATATCTATTATTGTAATTTTGGGATAAATTATATACAATATATATCAAAAAGGGATAAAAAGTTAGAGAAATTAAAATTTTGTTCTTCTGATAAGTGTTGAAGAATAAAGTAGTACATCCTGCTTGGTGCAAACACATAAATAATATCACACCTGGTCAGAGTGTATTAGATTCTAAATAACATTCATTCAAAATTGCAACATTGAACTTAAATCACAAGGCCTGCTCAATTCACTAGATAAAAAATACACGATAATATAGGGCTTTCTTTTTACCTGTAAAACACCCGTGTTCTGGTAGTTAAACCATATTAAAGTGCTTCTTGTGTGCCATGATTTTAATTTTCACAAAAGTTTCTTGATTTAACAAAACAAAGGTGTTTATTTGAAATTCATTAAGTTGCTTTATATACTATTTTATAATTTTTTTAATAAAAAAAAATTTTTGACTGCATTATCAATTTAACTCAACTGACAGCATAAGTCTATACTACTTTAAGTTTATGGTGAAAATTGTGTCCAGCAACCATAAAACATATCCGAAACATTCAAAACATTTAGAATAACATTGAAAATATTAGTCAAAATTTAGTTTTGAGATTATTTGATCAGCTTGTTTTATTTTTATTGTAAAAGTGATATATACGTGTTTATTTCAAATCGGTTATTCTTAATGAATAACAAGGATCCACATGCCATTCTTTATTCTTCAGCAATAATTTCCATAGGTCTTTCATAAAAAAAAATGAAGAACTGGTCATTATCGTGATACATGGACTGCCCGTAGGACAGTGTATGATAATGGAAGTGTGTAAGCTTTGACTGGCTTTATAGCCCTCGAACGGTGCAAGAAGGCGTTTGATGAGCATTTGATTTTTTGTTGTTGTTGTCAAGTTGGGAAAAGCGGCCATTTTGTTTTGAAGGATTGATTTTATTTTTTATTATTGTTGTTTGGTTGCAGTCTACCTCATTCACCACGGCTGCTTTCGGGGTCAGGTTAGTCAGCTTGGTAGCCCGCTACCATAATGATGAAGTACTGATCGATGGGTCTCGGACATAGTAATAGCGATGACGGGAAGCTTTATCAGGAAGTAGACAGTGAAATAGCGGTCTATTATCCAACACCTACGATACAAAACCTCAGACGTTAGTCGGCATACTGTTCCCCTATAATGGGTGTAACGGACAATATGCTAAAACGCGGGTTATACGCAAAACAACACGTTTATGAACGTACTGTACGGTGTCGGATTTATTTCTGTCATCGAGAGTAGTAAGTCGTTGATCCATCTATAAGTAAACCAGCATCGTAGAAAGCGGGTAAAGAGGAGTCAGCACGTCCTTGCAGTTGTTATGAATGAGACGTGACTGTGAATGTGACAGTGGTATTGACTGCAACAGTACTAACGACCTCGCCTACGGCTAAGAAATTGTCGCTGTCTTAGTCCATACCACTGTTTTGTGGCCAGTCAATATATCACGATAATGACAAGTTTTTCAATATCAATTTTATGTAAATATATGCTGATGAATTATGTTATATTATATTAGTGTGTAATTATGGTTTCGATGCTATATTGAATACATTTTTAATTTCAAATTGTTGTTTTAAATTTCTAGTCAGGGGAAATAGCTGTTGTTTAAAACAGTTCCTAAACTGATGAAATATAATATATAAATATGAATAATTGGTCTAAATTTGTTAAGACTTGGTCGAATATGGTTCAGACTAAGTCGAGTATTGTTCAGGTAGCACTCCACAGTTAGGTGTGTAGTTTCGCATTTTGGCCCCTGTGGATTTTTCAAATATGAGAGCTAGTGTGCAATAAAATTCATTTTTGGATAGCTGAGTATTAAAATAGCCTTTGTATTGGGTTTATATGAACATCAAGATTATGTAATGTATGTAATATAGGCTGTTTTCTGTATGACAGTCCGTATTTGCATGTCCCTACCATACATTGGTCCGGCAATTATTGTAATGTTTTTTTCCAACTTTTTATCGCACGAACTTTGTGATTGGATTTTACGAAAAAATGAGGCGAAAGACACCCATTTTTTATTTGATCATTAGGAAGATTTATGAAAACAGTTTCTAAAAAGGTATCACTCAAAGGCATTGAAATTCTAGTTTGATCCAAAATTTGGGGGGATATGTGACATGTCCACCCCCCTTTTTGCAATATTTTATGGTAAATAAATGCAGAATGTTGCCATGGATACACATAAAAGGAAGTAATTTTCACTCTTTTAACTTTTGAAAATCAAATCTATGGAATATACTGATTACATACATATGCACATGTACAACACAAACAGTTAGGTTAATGTATTAGAAATCCAGGAATAGGAGATGATAAAACATTTTGTGGCTCATTTTTAATTTTATTTTCTAACTGTGGAGTGCTACCTTATGGCACATCAGAAAGCACAGAAATGCACTTTTTAAGATAAAATTGACCACAAATCTTTAGTCTTTTATGTTCTTGTTTTAGTTCTGAAGGTATAAAATCTGCTAGGAATGCAATTTATGTTTATACTATTGTTTACTGTCCTTAGCAACCAAATATACACATTTTGACACTTAGACATGTTGCGGTCTTAAATTTGTACTCCATTAGCTTCGCCATTGTAACCAAAGATTGCGCTTTATATGATATCCTCAGAATGTATCGCTTTATATTTTTGAATGCGAATAAGTCAAATAAACATTTTTAGCAGGATTTTATATTATAATTTGGCATTAATTAAATTTAATGATGCCAGTACTGCTAGAAATTTATACCCTGCTTGAGAGCTTCTAAACCAAGGTTAGGTATGCTATTTACAGCAAAATTGACCTATAAGTGCTTTCAAATACCTAAAAATTGTACAATTTGTCCTCTTTTAAGGTAATTTTATGATTTAAAATTAAGATAATGGGAAAAGTTTTAGAAATTTACCCAAAAATGAGACAGACTTGAAGTTTTTCACTATGATCCAGCATTTATTTTTAAATCCCTTTTTGTCGCGTTTCAACATCAACTACTAACCTTCATAAAATCTTTATTACTGAACCAATTTTAAAAACTAAGGTACCATTTTCATCGTAACAGCTAGTAGAACACAGAAAATATAATAAAAGTTGAGGCAGGAGGGGAAAAATTTCACCTTAAGGTAGCACTCCACAGTTAGGTGTGTAGTTTCGCATTTTGGCCCCTGTGGATTTTTCAAATATGAGAGCTAGTGTGCAATAAAATTCATTTTTGGATAGCTGAGTATTAAAATAGCCTTTGTATTGGGTTTATATGAACATCAAGATTATGTAATGTATGTAATATAGGCTGTTTTCTGTATGACAGTCCGTATTTGCATGTCCCTACCATACATTGGTCCGGCAATTATTGTAATGTTTTTTTCCAACTTTTTATCGCACGAACTTTGTGATTGGATTTTACGAAAAAATGAGGCGAAAGACACCCATTTTTTATTTGATCATTAGGAAGATTTATGAAAACAGTTTCTAAAAAGGTATCACTCAAAGGCATTGAAATTCTAGTTTGATCCAAAATTTGGGGGGATATGTGACATGTCCACCCCCCTTTTTGCAATATTTTATGGTAAATAAATGCAGAATGTTGCCATGGATACACATAAAAGGAAGTAATTTTCACTCTTTTAACTTTTGAAAATCAAATCTATGGAATATACTGATTACATACATATGCACATGTACAACACAAACAGTTAGGTTAATGTATTAGAAATCCAGGAATAGGAGATGATAAAACATTTTGTGGCTCATTTTTAATTTTATTTTCTAACTGTGGAGTGCTACCTCAGACTAGATCGAGCATGATTCCGACTAGGTTAAGCATGGTTCAGACTACAGTCGATTATTATCAAGTAAATTTCAAACTTATTCAGACTGTTCGAGTACAAATCTGTAAATATATCGAGACCATTATAGACCATTTCAGGCTTTTACTGGTTTGTAGTGAAGATTAAGGCCTCTTTTAAATATTTTAAACATAAATTATTTTTTAAAGCCATGTTCCTGCTATCAGTATTTCGTTTTATCGGAATGAAAATATCACGAGGCCACCGTGTTCGTTTTCATGCAAAATACGATTATCAAAAAAGACGCTGTCACAATGTTACGCTTATTTTATCGTTTTGAAACGCCTCTTCACTCTGCATAAAGAGAATAACTGTATTCTACTATGAATGCGGTGACCCTCATATTACTAATTTGCACAACTCGTATTTGTTAAGACAACAAAAAAATATAAACTCGTATTTCATAACTTCAAATTTAATTTTAAATTTCCGTTTGTCTGAATATTTTTATGACAATTATAGTAGGACAGTAATAAGAACTAATGTAGGTAGCTTTGTGTTCTCTGGGGGTTAACACTGAACAGACAGTTCAGTGCATAAAAAAAAAGTTTCAAATGTTTTTTTTTCTTTTCTAAAACACCGGTAGGGTGTGAGTGCCAATAAGACAAATCTTCATCCGAGTCACCATTTAAAAAAAATGTAAACCGTTATCGGCCAAAGACGGTCTTCAATACGGAGCTTGGGCTAACAACAAACAGCAAGTTAAAAAGGGCACAAAAAATGACAAGTGTAAAACCATACAAACTGGAAAACCAACGGTCTTATCTATATATAGAAAAACGAGAAAAACTTATGAACCACATCAGCAAACGACAACAACTGAACATCAGGTTCCTGACTGAGGGAGTGTAAACAAATACAGCGGGTTTAAACGTTGTTGTAGGTGCCAACCTTCATCTTTACCTGAAACATTAGTGTAACCTCACAATATAGAAAGACACACTATAAAATATCAAATGAAAAGGCTCATCTCAGGAGACATAATATTAACACAAACAAGTGAAAATACACTGAACGAATAAAGGAGCCTATTTTGGGCCAAAAATATAGCATTTTAACAAAGTTGTGAAATTGTTAACTTTTGATTATATATTGGAAAATACCATACTTTTATTTCATAAATTTCGGATGTTTTTGATAATACAATGGACATGCATCAGGTACTAGCATCATTTTCCATGCAAAAATATTGAAATCCTCATAACTTAAACATTTAAGTTAAGTTTTAGACGTTTTTTGTGTAAAATGAAAGGGGCTGCACCTGTGTTCATTCTTAATGTTTAATTATATGTTGTATTTAATGATGTGGCATAATATATACAAATGTTGAGAGTGAACACGAATGCAACCATCTCCATTTTAGACCAAAAAACACATATGAAAAGTGACGTCATATATATTTGATATATTTTCATGTTGAAGCTTGACATTGAGCGTTTTAAATCTTTTACAATAGCCAATTGACTCGAATAAAAGAGACACTTAAGTGTTCAAAAATGTCAACAAATTTTCTTCAGATGTACTTTGAAGTTGAATTTTAGACCGAACCTTCTCTTTTGATCTATGACACAATGTAAATACAAAATCATAGTTCATAGCACAGAAGTGAAAATGTATAGCCATACCAAACGCTTATCAAAGCTGGTATATATTAAAAACAGAGAGACGAGAATTAAAATTAGACAAGAAATTATAAGATAACAAAAAAAGCATTACAAATCGTATCAACAGGTCAAATTAGAAAAGAACGATTTAAGAGAACTCGCAGTTATTGAAAGCTAGTTCAAAATTTTGCTCTGAAAATTGTATTCTGGTCATAAAAAGCTTGAGTCGAAATTTAATAAAGTTCAATGAAGGTTTGGCAAAATAATTGAAGTCTAAAAAGCATTTAAACCACAGATTTAACTTAATTAATGATGAAATTGACGCCGATGACAACGACGGAAACAGGGATCGCTATGTCTCGCTTACGCAGCCTTATTGTCACAGTCTTGACAAAAACCGATCTTCATTTAATTCTTATCGTCCTTTTAAAATTCTCGGAATGTCTAGGAAGGTCTTCAAAGTTAAATTATTATATTTGCCTAGGAACACTGAAAAAATGAACACTTACTAAATTTTCAATCTCTTCAATATCATTCGATTCATTGTCTTCGGATAAAATTGTTGACATGTTATTCTCATCTGTAATGTCCATGGGGAGTTGAAACTATGTTCGATCTGGTTCCATTCTCCTTCTGATTAGTTTGTTCATTTAGTCAAAAGGCTCAGACGAAGCTGAAATATAAAACTGATTTTTTTTTATACTAGTAGATTATTGTTCTTGATGAAAAAAATACACATAAGTTGATAAAAGTATCAATCGAAGGATATGTGAAAGAAATCCTTGAATACTGGTGAACAACTTTCTAAGGGTCTATCTGGGTTTGGGGGGTACGCGTTGTGCTTAAATATTTTGTATTCTCTATTTCTTTTGGACCATTATTTTTTATCATTTTGTTTTACCTTTTATTTTCTATTCTGTATATTTCAGAATATTCACCAATCTTAATTTATTTTTACATATTTTTTGTTTTTGTTTGCCCGTTTAATTCTGCACTTTTTGCTAGTATTCTTTATTCTGTAAACCCCATCACCATTTTCTCAGTCAAGAGTAATATGAATTTGAGCATTCGATAAAATAAACTTTAGACTCTAAAAATCCCGTGTCGCTCACCTTGACCTGTCTGTATATTCAACAAAGGACACATCGATATTGTAGACGAGAATTAGAATATAATTCATGACAAAAATCTCTTTTGTTGATCTTGTATTGCTCATCATTAAGTCTGTTTAGTTTCTCTCTATCTTCTTTAGTTTTTAATCAAAACAAAACGAGGGTAAAAGAAATTCTTATTGACGAACAATCACTCCTTAAAGAGTGACAGTCTGCAAACTATATCGGCCTTTGGTCTGTATATCTTGCCTTGATTACCATTTTTTTTTTTTTTAGATTTATAATGCTTTTTATCTATTATAATGTTTATCATGTAAAGAAAAACTGCTAAAACGAGGTAAACATCTCCATAAAAAGGAAAAACTCAAACAAGGAGTCGTCATACATTTCCTCCATATTGTCGAATGTAGATCTTGTCTTGTTGATCATTTTTGCTTTTAAATTTCAATCTATATTCTACAGTTTTTAAGATATAAAGCAAAACTGATAGTAAAAATTATCATCAAAAGGTAATAACTCTAATAAAGAGTCGACTGACGGTTTCAACCAAATATTTGTATACATGTTTTGCTGATCATTTTTCTAATCTAATTTAAAGTATTTATCTTCCAGATAATTGAAAAAAATGAAAAAATGGTTAAATTTGTCATTAAAGGGCATTAACTTCTAAAGTCGTCTTACAGTTTTGACGTATAGAACAATTTTATGACCTTAACATACTGAATATTTTTGTTCGTAACATATTTTCTCTTTGTGTACTGGTTTTCAAAAGTCGTCTGACAGTTTTGGCGTATAGAACATATTTGTTACATACTGTACATTTTTTGTTCATAACAGATTTTCTCTTTGTGTAACAGTTTTCAAAATAATAGATAAAACTTGCATTTTACCGCTATATTTTTTTTAGACATATGACCCATTTTGGTTGACAGGCGGTGTCATCAGACACAATTTTTGTAAACAAGATAACCCAGTGATAATTGAGGTCAACTTATGGTTATACTTTGCCCAGTAGTTTTAGAGCAGAAGACTTTTTGTGAAAGTTAATAGACGACGACGAAGATGGACGATAGACGCAAAGTGATGAGAAAAGCTCACTTTGCCAAAAAAAATGATAAAAAAAAGTCATCGAGGCAGAAACATAACGACTGAATTTAACTTCTATACATCTGTAAAATGATGTTCTTAAGCTTTCTTGACACAATGGAACCCGCCAGATAAAACAGTCTTAAGCTTTCTTGACACAATGGAACCCGCCAGATAAAACAGTCTTAAGCTTTCTTGACACAATGTTATTGCCCTAGTTTTACGGTTAAGATCTGCTTACCTGATTGAAAACATGTAGGTCTCACAAAACATATATTAATTGACAAAATTTTACGTGAACTAACTTTTATATCCGAAATAATTTTTATCATGAACCGATCAGGAGTTTACTCTTATCAATTTCATTGGCTAGTTCCTTTTTGCAAGGTGCTGACAGTCAATACTTTCTATATATTGATCTGCAATTTAATGTATATATATGTATATATAAATTGCATAATGCTACTTCAAACGTTGTAAATTGAAATAGACCAACGCATTTAATGTTCAGTGTTTGTCATTTCTACTTGTGTTTATATCATTATATATAACATGTCCTTAAATTTATCATAACCTTTTTCTCAGATCATTTGTGTGTATTCATTAAATATAATTTTATTGTGTTACATTGTAGTGTTGTGTCGTTGTTCTCCTCTTATATTTATGCGTTTCCTTCAGTTTTAGTTTGTTACCCCGATTTTATTTTTTGTCCATGGATTTATGAGTTTGAACAGCGGTATACTACTGTTGCCTTTATTTACCAATTCGGATCAGGTAGAGTTACATTAAAAATGTCGGTCTCTTCATGCAATGTTTTCTCGCGAAAATGTTATGCACCATTTTTTATCCTCCTTACAACATTGAACATTATATTATGGAACATGATAATAACTACTTTAAGAGGGTATTTTACTAAATAAAGGCAACAGTAGCATACCGCTGTTCGAAATTCATAAATCGATTGAGAAAAAAACAAATTCGGGTTACAAACTAAAACTGAGGGAAAACCATCAAATATAAGAGGAGAACTACGACACAACAGAAACAACATTAAAATATAACACATACAAAAACGAAATATAATATAACATTGGCCATTTTCCTAATTTGGTACAGAACATTTTAAGAAAACAAATCGTGGATTGGACCTGGTATTGGTGAAAAGTTAAATCTACAATTACAAATGTATAATTAAATCAAAATATATGCAGGCCTGTAAAACTTCAAAATATAAATAAGTAACTGGGAATTCTTTTGTATCCTCCGATTGATCCCAGGTTTTGGACCAAGTCAAAGACTTTAAAATTTTAAATTTCAGCTTCTCTACTAAAAAGTAAAATCACAAAAAAAAACAGAACTCCGAGGAAAATTCGAAACGGAAAGTCCGTAATCAAATGACAAAATAAAAAGCACAAACACAAACACATCAAAGGAATGGATAACAACTGTCATATACCTGACTTGGTACAGGCATTTTCTAATGTAGAGCACGCGGGTCGGTTCAGGGTCAGACAGATGTCTTTTTCGTTCTGCTACCTTGTGCTTTTCGCACGTTTGAAAGCACCAAGAGTAGCGGTCTACTAAAAAACTAAGTATCGGTATATAACAAAAATATATACTCTTGATTAATGAGGGGGAGTAAAGGTAGAAAATGAAATTCTGATTTTTTTTCTTCTTTTCTTTAATACAATAATTTTTTTATTGATAAAGTTGATTGCAATTTTCTTAGCATACTTAGGTCTTTCTAATTTTGGCTTTTTAACTTCCGTTCATGCTATCTTGTACAACGTGTTGTTACTTGGAAATCCTATATTTTTAGACAACTAAAGAGTTTCATTTTGATATTTTCTTCCTGTTACCAATAGCATTGTAAATCCAGAGATAACATATTTGATCTTATGTTCTTTTGCACGTAATCAGTCTTTTGACATATTTATTGACATTCAATAGTCACTGTACTTCTATATTATATGTACATAGGTTTTTGTCATTCTAATCAACTTTAAATTTTTGATCGTTGACTTTTTAAAGGGTTAGTTTATATTTAATACAATGTGGTGTCCAAACAATGCAAATCATGGCTCCCGTTTGAGACTAGACAGCACTAAGACACGAAAAGTGAAAAAGTCGGATAACTGTTCTCAATGATCTGGATTGTCCTATCATTGTCGGGGCGCAATCTTATACGTACGTAACAGATGCCTACGGATAAGAAATGGTCCGGAGATGACGGTCAAGCACATCGATCATTAATTGCGTCCCGTAACATTCGGAAAAGCTCAGCCGATTAGTCGAATTACAATTGTGACTATGTCGTGAGAGATTATGTTGTATCGGAGCAATGTTCTGTGTTTTCTGGAATAGTTTCATGTGGAATGGGCATGATCTGGATAAATTATTCATTTCTGTTTTTTACCGACTAAGTCAAGATTTAATCCAGATCTTGTGAACCGTCTTTGTCGAAACCGTTCCGGAACAGTCCCATTATGAAAATTCTACAATAATAACTACGTCAGAGTATCGACAATTTCAGGACACGATACGACTAAGACAATACAAAGCCGTTTGCAATGTGGTACATCGTAGGTTCACTGTCTTGTCACTTTCTGATCTCCGACGGATCGCATTCAGCAGAATCGTGCGATGTCAGGACATATTATGTCGTTTTTACCATGCGAAAGATACAAAACGTCTAAGAATCGAATTGAGAACGGGATAATCGGGACAAAATCGTCTGGAAACGGCTAAATTTTTAAGCCTCCTGAACAATATCTGATTCATGTCGTGATTCAATAACTGTTTTTACAAATTTTAGTTAAAGTTTGAATTTTCAGCAAGGAATCACAAGATCTCTCAGATGCTCTCAACACTAAATTCCCAAGCCAATCAACAGATAGATGAACTTGAAGGATGCAGCTGATGACTATAAAAAAACCAGTAATATACCGGTGTTCAAAAGTGATAATTTTAATTGATTAAGAGAAAACAAATCCGGGTAACAAACTAAAATCGAAGGAAACACATCAGCTTTAAGAAGAAAATTGGTGGGTCAAACCTGGTTGAATGGCAAGTCAAACCTCCGGCTTATATGACAATGTTAAAATATGTCGCTAAAATGAAAACACTATGTGACAGAAATACAACACAAATACACGCAAGAACACTCGTTACATAGAAACACACAAACAAATAATATAATAGTTGTCACAACCTACTATCCGCAGACCAACAACAAACATCTTCCATCAAAGACAGACACCACACGGCATCACAAATAGTGACTTACCTAACGAGGATGCAATATCGGAATTTATACAATTATTTTCACAATACCAGTCCTAACAATTTTCAAGACAATGATGGTATTGAAAGACTTTTTATAATTATTTGGACTACAAACGATAAGATATAATACATTATCCAACAGAAAAAATAACAGAAACGAAAAAATAAATACACGAATGAACAACGGACGCAGCTTCCTCCGCCTAATGTTTATACCTTTACCTCGAATTTGACCTACATGATCATCTCAGTGCTAGAATCTATGACAAAAGAGACGATTTTTATTTTGAAATTATCACCTTCACCCAACTATGTATCAATATACCAACATCCCCTGTATATGGGATATACGTTTTCCAACTTATTCGCTGTTCCAGCGCTGGCAGTCAATACTCAGACTTTTTAAAACGGCACCAGTATCTGAGCAGAAAGTCGATGAACCAGGGGTATGTCAAAAAACGTCTCGTCATTTTTCTAAAATAGTTCATCGGAAGGTACCAAGACCTTGTTGATAGATATTCCGTATCAGCTTCACAAATAATATACAATGGTCTTGAAGTATACATTATGGGTACTGACGTTGTTTATCATCTTAATAACATGTTGTTCTATTCTTTTATTTGTCTTTATGAATATTTCCTTTACTGTTTAGTCTTTTTTTCTTGATATCTGTTTGACATAGTTCGGTACTTGTACGTCCCGTCATTGTGTTATTGTTCTATGATAATTTTCGTATTCTTGTCTTTCATTTTTGCTAATGTACTTTGTCTATATGGTTTTTTTTTTATGTTTCTTTGATACATATATGACGTGGCTCTGTACTGATACATCTCGTCATTGTGTTATTGTAATATCGTAAATTTGTGTATTCTTGTCTTTAATTTTTCCTCCATGTTTGGTCAATGTGTCATTTTGTGCTTCTTTGTTACATATTTGTTTGTTTTTATAGTGATAAAGATTATAACACAATGTTGACTGCTAGCGCTGTACCCCTCATTTGTGACATTTTTACCTATTATTTCTGTTTGTTTTGTTCACATCGTTGTCAATATATAGGTATTTGATCCGACTGGCATACAAGTGAGAGGTTTAGCTAGCTTTAACACCTGGTTTAATCCCCATTTTCTACATTAAAAAAATGCCTGTAACAAGTCAGGAATATGACAGTTGTTATCCATTCCTTTGATGTGTTTGGACTTTCGATTTTGCAATTTGATTTCGAACTTTCCTTTTTTAATTTTCCTCAAAGTTCAGTATTTTAGTTATTTTTTGTTTGTTTGATGTACAATTTAAAATATCGAGTTATGTAGTTTAGCAATGCAAATTCACACTCGGTTTAACAGACATATTCGGGATTAGCTCACGTTCGGTACTTAGAAGAAGACAGACGACATGGATGTTAAACCACAATCTAAGACGTGGTAAAAATTTCATTAGTTAGTTTAGACACAGACACATCGTATAGATCAACAAATTCGTGATGGTGTCCATAAAACTTTACGGATTGTCATTTTTTAATCTTTCCTCTTCATTTTCTTCTTTTGGAGTAGTTTTTGCGTAAGGAGAACACTCCTGTATATAAAGTCAGTAAAGTGTGAACATGCACGAGCATAATGTATCAATTGAAATATGTAAACATCATCCGACGGAGCAGATAGTATGTTACTGCTGAGAAAAAAGAAATTGATAATTGTGAAGTTGCAATCATCCCGTTTTTCATAGATTATTGTGTGAAGTTGTCCATCTGTGTCAATATTAAGGAAAATATCAAGTTGCAAAGCATTCCTTATAGTATCAGTAGTATCTTTAATTTCAAGTTTACTGGGATAGATATGAGACGCAAGTACTGACGAAAATGTGGGTTATTTAATGATAGGACATCATCAATATATCTATGTCAGACAATGGTAAAGTGTTCGCCAGATGAAACATTACTGTACACTTTAACTGGAGATTTTCATTCATGAATTTAGAAACATTCAAATCTGCAATGATCCATGAACACTACAGTTTGTGACACTTTGAAGTAGTCTCAGATCATAGTGGTTGCTTTGTTCCACAAAGAGTCAACTAACATTGTTTTATATGCAAAACTCATTCTCTGAAATGTGTCAATGAAGAACTTGGTATCCACAGCAAAATTAGAACTCCTACATAAATCCCACCATCATTGACAAAAAGGGAATTTTAGAAAATCAGAAATCCGTCCATCCATCACGTCCCTTTCCCCCTGTGTTTGGTGTAAATTGGATCGTGACACTATAATAAACTATTTACTTACCCAACAAGTTAAACCGGATCTGTACTAACATGATAAACACGACCGTGCCACATATGGATCAGGATCTGTTTACCTTTCCTGCGCACCTGATATCATTCCCAGTTTAAATTGGGGTTCGGGTTGTTTAGTCTTCCTATGTTGTGTTTTCTGTACTGTTGTTTGTTTGTCTTTTTCTTTTTTAGCCCTGGCGTTGACAAATTTAATTTGGTGAATTTGCAGGGGAAAAAATCTTGCTACATGTTCATGTCATTAAAAATAGTACTTGTTTTAATGGAAATAACTACGTTTTTTCAGTTTGCTTGGATATGGTATGACTGTTCATGACAAGGTAAGTTATTTCTAACAAAAATCGACTTCTACTTTGACACGAGTAATTGGAAAACATTGAAAATACAGTTTTTGTGGTTCATCGCACTTCGGTTTAAACCAACGCATCTCGTCGTAGCAAGCTATAAATAAGAAAGCGTCAAAATGCCACCACCGCAGTTCAGTGTGACCATCGCGGTTTACAGTTTTTATAAATTCCATTTGAAAAATCAAACTATTATCGCAAGTATGAAATTGATTTTTTAGTGTGTGGAGACTTAATTAATCGCATTTGTGAAATTGATAATTAAAATTAAAATTGAGAATGGAAATGGGGAATGTGTCAAAGAGACAACAACCCGACCAAATAAAAAACAACAGCAGAGGGTCACCAACAGGTCTTCAATGTAGCGAGAAATTCCCGCACCCGGAGGCGTCCTTCAGCTGGCCCCTAAACAAATATATACTAGTCCAGTGATAATGAACGCCATACTAATTTCCAAATTGTACACAAGAAACTAAAATTAAAATAATACAAGACTAACAAAGGCCAGAGGCTCCTGACTTGGGACAGGCGCAAAATGCGGCGGGGTTAAACATGTTTGTGAGATCTCAACCCTCCCCCTATACCTCTAGCCAATGTAGTAAAGTAAACGCATAACAATACGCACATTAAAATTCAGTTCAAGAGAAATCCGAGTCTGATGTCAGAAGATGTAACCAAAGAAAATAAACAAAATGACAATAATACATAAATAACAACAGACTACTAGCAGTTAACTGACATGCCAGCTCCAGACTTCAATTAAACTGACTGAAAGATTATGATTTCATCATATGAACATCAGGCACAATCCTTCCCGTTAGGGGTTTAGTATCATACCATCATAACATATATGAGATGAACATAACCCGTGTCATGCCAACAACTGTTTTTAGAATAAATGTGTTTAGTTCCGATGCAAAGACCTTATCAGTGACTCAATATTAACGCCAAAATATGCAATCTTTAATGACTTGACAACAGTATCGTAATTATATCCCTTCTTAATAAGTCTATTCAAAGGTTTTGTAAGTTTCTGAGGTGAATACTGACACCTTTGTGCTTTATAAAGAATATTACCATAAAAAAATTGGATGTGAAATACCTGAACGTATTAGAAGTCTGCATGTTGAGCTATATTTACGAATGATGTCTTTATACCGATGATAAAATTTAGTAAATGTTTTGACTAGTTTGTGATATCGAAAACCCTGGTGTAATAAATTTTCAGTAATACATAAATTTCTCTCATTAAAATCTAAAACATTGTTACATACACGAGCGAATCGTACAAGTTGAGATATATAAACACCGTAAGATGGTGACAAGGGAACGTCACCATCTAAAAACGGATAATTAACGATAGGAAATGAAAAATCATCCCTTTTATCATAAATTTTAGTATTCAGCTTTCCATTAGTGATATAGATATCAAGATCGAGAAAAGGGCAGTGGTCATTCTTAGTATTAGCTTTATTTAAAGTAAGTTCAACAGGATAAATTTCATTAATATACATACTGAAGTCGTCATTATTGAGAGCCAAAATATCATCCAAATATCTAAAAGTATTATTAAATTTGTTTATCAGATGTTGTTTCGATGGGTCTTTGTATATCAAACGATAACTAGGATCTGTATTTATATACTGTAGACCACGTTGAAACCCCTATTGAAGACACACCAAATATAAAACTCACATTCTGTACAATGAATACCAGGAGTGTCCATGATTATCTACTTGTTTCACCTAGCAATTTTAAACTTATTAAGAATTTTGATGTACTGTACTTCAACAAATTTTCTTACAACACTTTAACATGATAGTGCGCATATTGATTTTGACAGAACCTTGTTATTACGTTAAGATGAAAGCAGAGTGCGACCGAACAACAAGTGCTTTGATAAGAACTGTGCGATCTGGCTAGAATTTGTTCTCTGCATCTCCCGTCAGACATCAAAAGAAAGGCACACAGTTATTTATTACGTTATTTTACGAAACAACTATAAGGAATGAAACTGAAAGCATTATTCAAATTTAAACGTCGGAAAGGTATCGAACTCTGTGATTTAGTTATTACCGAAACGAGAAAGTTCAGATTGTCATTAACCAAAAAGAAAATTATAAATGAAAATTGATAATGAAACCACGACAAAACATTTCGTACTAGAAGACAGTTCAGTTCGCAAGATCTATTTGAAGAAGTTGGTATTGTCATAGACAATAAGGCATTTGACAATATATAGGTGTCACACTACAAATTAACTTCTTCAAATTTTATAGAACATCAGTGGCGGATCCAGAACTTTTCATAAGGTGGGCCACTGACTGACCTAAGGGGGGCTCTCCAGTTATGCTTCAGTGATTCCCTTTATTATCAACTAAATTTTTCCCACGAAGGCCCCCCCCCCCTGGATCCGCCTATGAACATAACCCAACTCCGACACAAATAAGTGCTTCTGATGTCATTGTTCACTTAAACTAACCCACAAATTTGGCAGAAATGAAACGTTTGGTGAAAGAGAAATTTATTTAGACTATTTTGAGTCCACCATCAAAATTTGAGAATTAATTCGCTTCATTGTATACTATACTTTCAGATTTAAATAAAACCAGGGGTTATTTTTAGTAGAACTTATCTTCCGAAAGGCAGTTTTTTCTTACTTTAAATACGGGTTGAAATTTGGAATATAGAATGGTGATCATGTGCAATGAATGCAATTCAAAAGATGTCTTGTTTCTATTACATGTAAAGTAAAACTTAAGAAAGCTGTGAGAACTGCAAATAGATTATTCAATTGTTCGTCTGACGCCGAAGAAGAAGACAAATTTACCAATTAACTAATTGTATTTATTTGGAAAATCTCCTTAAATTATACAGGAACTACTTTCCGGCTAAAGTACACGCATCAGCATGGTGGGAGAATTTTGTTACGGTAGATTACGTTAGGTATGGACCCTTAATCAGTGAAACGTCTCCTTTGCGGTAATTGAACCTCGCATGGTTTGCAACATTAAATGATTGCGACCCACTTACCGTTGACTTTGAAATAAATAAAGGCAACAGTAGTATACGCTGTTCGAAAGTCATAAATCGATTGAGAGAAAACAAATCCGGGTTACAAACTAAAACCGAGGGAAACACATCACCTATAAGAAGAAAACGAAACAACAGAAACACTAAAGTGAAATAAAAAAAAAACGACAATGCAACACACACAGAAACGAACTATAAGATAACAACTGCCATTTTCCTGACTCGGTACAGGACATTATAAGAAAACAATAGTGGTTTGAAACTGGTTATGTGGCTATCCAAACCTTACACTATTATGGCAATATTAAATATAATAATAAATTGACAACATTACGAGACAGGACTATACAATACAAATAAATGCAATAACATTCAGGACAGAGAAACACTATGTGTAGTGACAACTGCAAATTATACTTTGTCCATCGGTTTTCTTATCATTAAGAAATACCAGACGTTAGAAGTGCCTCAGTATGATACAACATTTTCCAAAAAACATTTTCCAAAACAAAACAAAAAGTGAATAAGTATATTTTACTCAAAATGCATTTGACTAACAGGTCGAACTACTGATGTTCTTAAACCCTGCTGACTGTCATTGACGATTGCCAAATAAATTGATTACAAGATGTAACAAAGAAGATCTTTGTATTAATTTAATACTAAATAGAAAACAATAAACTTGCGGCAAAGATGGTAAACCACACACATGAGGTGAAAAAATTTGTACATCATATCCTGCTTTCGACAAATAATATCTCTTCAGTGATGTTAGGGATCGAAAAGTATTTGGAAGGCCATTTAATTTACCTCAATTTAGGATAGGAATTTGAATTTTAAAAGAGTCAGATAGGATGAACGAATTATATAAACCGGAGGGAAAATATAATACAAGCCCAAACGAAAAAAATACTACATTGGCCATGCAGAGGTATAGGGGAGGGTTGAGATATAAAAAAAACCCATTTTAAACGTCTAACGGCCCATATGGTTTCAAGATCGCAATTATTCGTAATGCATTTTCCATAGGGTACCACTGGTGTTCCGTATTTTTTTCTTTCTCGAAGACTACACAAACTAGGGGAAAATTATTACTGACCGAGGACATATAACAGGGCTATTATAAAAACATCCATTTCTTAATACATTTATTAACCAACTGAACAAAAGTGTATGTGTTGCTGCCAACTTGATGTACTCTCTACTCTTTTAATGACAGTTTAGTTTGCAAAAAATAATTTGTACTTCACCAAGCTTTAAATATACCAAATATCCAAGATATCAAGTTGAAAGAAGTTATGTGTTGAAAAACAGGATGAACAGTGATCCCTTTATATGGTTCTTTAATGATGGCTGCTGGTTACTAATATAGTATTAATGTATGGACTTTTACATATTGGCCCTGTAACATGCCCGAGGTGTTAATAATGGCCAAGGATGGTTGTAATGGCCCTGAGGCAACGCCGAGGGCCATTACAACTGTCCGAGGCCATTATTAATATCAAGGGCATGTTACAGGGCCAATATGAAAAAGTCCATATATTGATACTTTTATTAACCAACTATAAAGGCATCTTCATTCAAGAACAGTCTTCGAGTCTCGGATCCAAAATATTATACAGCTATCCACAAACTACAACAGGACCAATACAGAAAAGCCCGTTTCATAACATTTTTATTAAATTGTTTTAATTCTTCGATTAAACAAAGAGTAGGAAACTTACCGTGAAGAAGATACAGGAAATTTTTTTCATAGCTGAACTTCTACTTGTCTTTTCGCATTCAATTTCGCATGGAATTTTGGTCAACATTGTGACTGTCAGATGTAATTTCTGATTTCTCATCCAAGTACTTAATTTTATGCTATTAAAATTCATTTCATCTAGCAAATAAAAAGTAGCTGGGAAGAATAAATCAGACAGTTTAACTATTCTTTAGTCTGCAATCTGAGGATTGAACAACGGAAATGAAACAGTGATAATAATCGAAAGTCGTACTCGAAAAAGGCTGTGAAATATTTCCGTTTCAAGTCGTTACAAAACAATGTGAATGAACATCATTTAAACTTGTTTTTATGATATTAAGTTTAAAAAAAAAATAAAAAAATGTCACACTTATTTAAAGAAATAAACGACATTTTGATTTAATCGATGTCCCGTTTCATCTGTTCAAAATGCATGACTGTGATTTCGTAATGCACGGGTGTGATTTCGTAATGCATGACTGATATTTCGTAATGCATGACTGAGATTTCGTAATGACTGGCTGAAGCAATTTTTCCGTTCATAATGACCAGATGTTGAAATTTTCCCTTTATAAAGCATGGGCATTTCTATACATATTGTAGTAAGTTGGTTAATAATTTAAATTAAATAAAATACAAAAAGGTATTATACTCTTTACAACTTAATTTTATTAACTTTATTAAAAACCCTAACTGTGGTTAATTCAGACAAACTGGGCATTAACACAGGGTCATTACAGAAAAACAGGGCCATTACAGAAAAAACAGGGCCATTACAGAAAAACAGGACCATTACAGAAAAACAGGACCATTACAGAAAAAACAGGGCCATTACATAAAAACAGGGCCATTACAGAAAATATGTAATTTTTAATAAACAGACGTCATTTTTGGCAATAATGTACTTAGTTGGTTAATAATGGAAGATAATGTTGACTGCTGTACCCCAATTGTTTACATTTTTACCTGTTATGACTGTTAGTTAAGTTAACACGTCGTTGTTAATATAATGGAATGTAATGTGACTGTCATCAAGGATTCACTATACAAATCCTTGCTGTCATACAAGAATTTCCAAAGAGGTTTAGCTATATCTATAAAACTAGGTTTAATCCACCATTCTCTACATAAGAAAATGCCTGTACCAACTCATGTATATAACAGTTATTATCCATTCCTTTGATGTGTTTGCGCTTTTGATTTTGTAATTTGCTCAGGGACTTGCAGTTTAGAATTTTCTTCTGAGTTCAGATTTTTTGTTTCTTGAGAGAGAAACACAAATATTGTGGCGGGGTTTAACATATTTGTGACAACTTAACCCTACTTCTAAATCTAAAGAGTGGTTTAACAAAATAAGTTCAGAATAAGGCGTAAAAGTCAGTTTAAAAGAGCATGAACCATCCTGAGATCAGTACCTAGCCCCCCTCCCAAAAAAGAAGGACCAAACAACAAAACATAATAACAAAAGGCATCAATAATCTATATAGGAGTACCAACAGATAACAAAAACTAGATCAAAGCCCAACTCTAACTTATTCAAAGTCTGATTTTTTTCCCCTCCATAAAACAAGATATTTTAAAAATTATATCTGTGTTAGGTTTTTTTTTTATATATAAAACAAAATAAAACCAATTCTTTCTTTTTTTGTGCACGGTAAGTTTAAAAAAAAGGGAAATACTTGTGTAAAGGGCGGTGAAGTCAAATGAAGGAAAGAGTCCTTAATTGAAGGTAAGATCTTTGGAATGTTTTAGTATTCTCTTCCTTTATAAATATTTCACATTAGTGTCCAAGAGAGTTTTCAATACATCATTTGAACGTATCGAATTGCGATTTACACACAAACAGGTCATTATTTGAGGAGCCGACAACAAACATATGGCATGGAATAAGAAAAGGCGATAAGCAACATTTGAGTCTCTAAAGATCGGTAAAGCATGTGATCATTTTTGTTTTGAAATCTGCAAATCGTGAAGTCGGGTTCACGGCACTGAATTTAGCTTCAAATTTTTTTCGCGGGTATTTTCAGAAACGAAACCGAAAGTAGAAATACATTTTTTGGAAGCAATGGGAATTTCAGTAAATTATTATCAGCAGTTAAAGGTTAGCTATTCAGATTGTAGAAAATCAACGGGGAAATCATTTTCATCATTTTTGAATATTTCTGGTAAGTTATTTACTAGATTTTTACTTCGCCTTTTCAGATTTATAATCATTTGCTACAAGTAAAAGAAAAATTAGTTTTATTAGATAATATCAGCAACAAACTAGTTTATAGAAAAATGTTTGCGACCATTACCCTACATTTTGAATCCAGAAGTAGTTTTAAGCATCTTTCAAATTCACTCATAGTAGAATTCTTGTTAATTTCTCTATTGGAGAAATCAGGAATGAAAGGTATACCGGTATTGTTCTATTGAAAAGTTCATGGGGTAGGTTTTGATTACGTCTTAAAATGGCTCCCATTTCTGGGATTTATTGATTAAAATTACAATGAGTTATAGATAACGAGTACTATGCATAGATAGGAATTAAAAATGTCTTTTAATGTAGCAAATTTACTTCCTTAGTGTGGTATATTCAGTCGCGGGGCCAACTTCCTATATACAAGGTGATAGGATGTGCTGCTGGAATAGGTTACTTTTTCAAGCTTGAAAATATGTGAATAGGGTCGGGAAAACTATCCAAATTATAAGATAAGGTCAATAGAGAACTATAACGTCTTTGTATGTCATCTTTCTTCGTGTTCCCCTCTGTGTTTTTGTTAACCAATTTTCTCTTTTGACACTTTGGTAATCCACTCTTACATTACACACCCCATGAAACCCTAACAATATGGGTAAAGGTTACACTTTAACCTACACAATATATGATAAGGTATAAATTTTAAAAATCTAAATTATATGAAGAGGGTGGGGTAACAGAACCCCACTGGCACCCCTATCAATTAACAATAATAAGTATTGAAGTTTTTACCTAAGTGACTTGAATATAAAGGTTGTGTTTGTTGACTTACTACACGCTGTTTCCTATGCCTTAGTTTGGTTGAACTGTGATTCTATTTTTATGCCCCATTTATGGGCGTTATGTTTTCTGGTCTGTGCATCTGTTCGTCCATCCGTTCATACGTTTGTCCATTCGATTGTTTGTCCTTCCATCTGTCAGACTTCAGGTTAAAGTTTTAGGTCAAGGTAGATTTTGATGAAGTTGAATTCCAATCAACGATCAACTTGAAACTTAGTACACATGTTTCCTATGAATGTATGATATGATCTTCTAATTTTAATGCCAAATTAGAGTTTTTACCCCAATTTCACTGTCAACTAAACATAGAAAATGATAGTGTGGATTGGGCATCCGTGTACTATGGACACATTCTTGTTAATTTTGAACTATTTTGGATGTAACAATCAACCTTTAATGTTTAACTTTTTCACTGTCTTTTTATCAACTTAACTCTTTTTTATTTTAAAAAATTGAACTTATTAATCATGTTAATAAGATTTGAAACCCTTCAAATACCTCCTAAAAATTTCATTAAAATTTCATCATTGTTCATAGAATTTAAGAAAATACAGAATTTTATGCTTTTGGTTTCACTTTTGAGGCGAAAGAAGTTTTGGACAGTATCAAGTGTCAAAATATAAAGTAATTATAATAGTTCAATCATTTTCATCATCTTAAAATCTTAAGAGAAACAGCATTCAATCTATCAATATATTTTAAAAATGAAGTTTCAGACATCTTAAAAAGAGCTCAATAAAACCTGTTGCAGCTGTTGGCAATAAAGCTAGAATGTATATCGCCTTTTCCTTTAATCTATATAAATCGTCTCTGAAATTATCATGACTGTAAGGCAAATTAAAACCAAATTTTGCCACCAGCCTGTGCATACAGTCATCATTTTAGTTTTACAAATGTGTGCGGTGATGCTGTGGCAAGAGTGTCAAAAGGTCAACATAGCTAAAAATAGAACATAGGCACGAAATGCATTATTGTCTTGTATATTTAAAACCTAGATAAAGAAAGTCTGACAAGGGCTCAGATGTTCAGAATGTCAAGTTCTTGTAATATCCATTTTGTCAAAAATTGTCAGACACTCCTTAAACTTTAAATAGCAAAAATAATTACTAGGACAGGATCTTCAAATATAATTCAACATTGCCGATATTGTCAGTGTGATTTTAAACATCTTGGACAAACAAACAAAACGCAACCAGCAAAAATGATCAGAAGGACAAGATGTACAAATAGATGAACTATTTAGAAATTTTCTGTTAACTTCTTCATGTTGTCATTGTCCTTGAATGACAATTTTTTTTTGTTCAGGGCAAAATCTATAATGATTGAGATAAACTGTATACAGAAAAAATATTGCGTGACACTAAGAATCTAATAATATCCTACAATACATGCAATAGACCACTTTCCAGTTATGTCCATAAATGATCATCAGAAAAGTTTTGTGTGTTTTTGTGTTTCATCTTATAAAGGAAAGAAGGGATTGCCTGTTCATCAAGCAGTCAGGACTCTACTTCATCAGAATTATCTCCCCATTACGCCAGTTCATTTTCACAATCGTAGAAATGGAAGCCATTGTAGGGATGACGGGCTACCAATTTCGCTCATTGAAACCGATAAATTTATCCACATTGCACCATTACGATCCTTATATATATGTCAGTTGTATTTTAAAAGACAAATGTATCAACTAGCTAATGAGCATCAGTTAATGATCTTGTTTGCATTGATTCAACTTAAAACTATTGTCTGATCGGTTGTCAGGTGTTTTTTTTCGAAAATTGATAAAAAAATTTAAAAATTCTAATTAAAAATTTCGTTGAAGGGCAGACTAGATTTTTTTTAGTTTTCACACACAAAAAATTATATTTTTTCAAAGATATGCATATGTAAAATAAAACACCTCGTAATTGAGAAGAAAATTGTAATTTTGTTTGTTTCTATTAACTTTTAAAATTTTCGTCACTATAGTAAACAATACAGTAAACATTTATCGCCTTCTCTAACAAAGAGCTTAGATTCTTTTGTTCTATTTCAACCGGGTTTCCGACTGCAAGTGTCTGTATGATTGTCATTTTGCAGGATGAACTAGATATAATATTTGTTCCGTAAGTAATTAATCACAATTTCCTAATGATAACAGTGCTGAATATTAATTATTAGAATTAATTTTCCCTAATAATTTGTGCAACATAGCATTATAATTTTTCAACCAATGGCTTAACATAAGAACAGAAGTGATGACGTCCCTAAACGCACGAATGATGTTCACTAAAACCTAAGTTTTTGATGGAAAATTTTAACATGAATTAAAATGCTTTTCCTGGTAATATGTAAATAATGATTTAACAACTTTATTGTGAATGAACATGATGAAAGTAGATATGGGATATGTGTATTAAGGAACAACCTAATGACACAAATAGGAGATATCTTATAAGTTTTAATAAATTAAATTTATATATATCAGATTATATAATTATATAGTTCATATACAAGGTAACTGTTACAAAATAAAATACAAAAGTAAATGAACTGTGTATCTGATAAACTTCTTATCTTATCAAATTCTAATAAATTAAAAAGTTAAATACCTATCAGTACATGTATAACTTTTGTCCCATTTAAATATGCAGTTAGAATTGATTAGTTCATGGTGTTGTATCAATTTGAAATGTCAGTTTTCTGTGATATGGTATGATATTATATATTATATTTTTTGTATTGCTGGTGTTCTTGCTATCTATTGTCAGAGGGAATTTAGAGAGGGGGCAGGGGCCCAGGTCCCTGCTTTAGGGAATCTGAAGCATGACTAGAACGGCCACCCTCTTTGCTCTTAGGCAGTCAGTGGGCCCCCTACTTATAAAAATATCTGGATTCGCCTCTGATTGTTATATTATTTTAAGGGTTTAGTGGTTTTCCTGTTCCTGGTTTTATTTAAAAGTTTTATGTACATTTTGTAGGTAATTTGCAGGTTAGGTATCTAATCAGATGTTGTTTTATTATATAGCTAACATACTTTGTTTGTTGAAGAATTTGGTGTTGATAGCACATCGTAAAATGTTCACAAATTTTACACACTGGGAAAAAAAACATATATTAAAAAGACACATGTCTAATGCTGAAGACTGTATGATTCTCTTTGGATGTAGCTTGTATGTTTTAACTGAAATATATTCCTTATCTCCTTCATTCATTTATTATGTCATACTATTGCAAGGTATATGCCACTAGCATAACAAAGACAGTAGACCTTATCCCTGTTTGAAAATCTTATACAAGAATCCCTCGTTTCACTTGAATCTTTTTTTCTTTTCAGGAAGACAGTAAAACATTTATAACATATGAAACATACTGTGTTAACTTGAAAAGCTGATAAATTCCAAGAGTGAAAGTAGCAAATCTTACATAGAGTTACACAATGCATAGTTGTCCACAATGTGGAGACGCAGTAACAAAAGAACAAAAGTTTTGTTCAAACTGTGCATGGAAAGTGGACAGCACCATATTTGACCAGGAAGGAATAATCTGCACAGGACAAAATGATGATGGTACTGCTTGTGGCAGACAGCTCACAAACAATGCCAAGTTTTGTCCAGATTGTGCTACACCAGTCAAGAAAGCAGGTTAGATAAAGGCATTGACATTAAAAATATATTGCATCAGATGATTGCTTGATACGAGTGAGTACCAAACAAATAACATTTCGTGCCAGTTAAATTTACATTTTAAAGCCACTCTGAAAGTTTGTAATGGTTCAATTTACATCAGTGTAAATTTTAATATCCTCCAAACAATATATTTTATAAATATCCTAAATCAAAGATCCAGATAAGAATTCACAAATTGGGGTTTTTACCCACCATTTTTTTATGTAATTGGGTGATAAAGATTTTTAATTGCATTATTAATTTCAGTTCACTCCTCAAGCAAATTTCAAATTGGGTTTTTAACCACTATAAGCTCCTTTATGTATTGGGTTGTTTCATCAACACAATATTAAATATTCAGGCATGTTATAATCACATTATATCAACCTCAGATGTTTTTCCATCTTAAATATGTGCTAGCTGTTTTATTTAGTTTATTCACTGACGAGCAATTGTACATTATTTATGACCCGTTTCAAACATTCTTCCAGGTTTTTTTTATTTTCTCACAACTTATATAAACTGCAGCTGGTGTTACTAGTTGGACAGTAACTAATATGATGCATTATGGGAATCCCATATGATCACTCTACAGTTTAGTTGGGGTAGGCCTGGGCTGGCTAAGTGTTTAGATTTTTATGTGAAATTTAGGTGCTGTAAGAAAGTTTTGCCAGTACTTTCACCTATTTTCCAGACCTACTTTTAAAAAAAAAAATAATAAGTAGTTCCCAGATTTAAGATATACCTCTTACTTTTTCCAACTGATTTCGTTTTTGACCTAACCCTGTGTTTATCTTTCTAGCAATGTTCTCGTTAAGGTATGCAAACACGCACATGCGTTTGATGGATGCTTCATAAAAACACTAGCTGAGTTTTGTTATCATCATAACTTTCCCTAAGCTATCAAAAAGAAGATGAAAACATGCGGACATTTACTATCGTTTTAAATCATTGTATGTTATGATAAGTCCGTAGCAATTCAAATAAATATGACAACATGACACACGTTAATTGTAATTGGATAAACGCAGAGAAGATCGAAATGTTTTCATATTCACGTGTACCTGTGGAGCAACAGAAAAGTCCAACAGGGACCCATTTCAGCTACTTGATGCAGGGCTCTATTTTTAGAACGATAGGACATTTCCAATTATAAATATTATTAGATAGATTTACGCCATGACTGTAATCAGATAAGGGTAAATAACACAAACAATAGCGTATAAAAGCGTTAAGAATTCATAGTTTTGGCATATAATTGGGTTTTCCTTTGAATTTATTGGGTTTTTAATTATTTTTATTGCTTGATCACGCAAATACACAGCTTATCTGAAGCTCTGCTAAATAAAATTCATAAATCAGCATGCACTGCTTTCATTTTGATATTTATATTTCAGATGCCGACGTACCAGTCTCTGATTCTAATCTGTCTGCTACAGATAACCCCCTCACTTTACAGAATGTACAAAATACAGACTTGGAAGTAGAACAACACAACAATGGAATAATACATTCAGCAGAGCAAGGTCAGACTGTTCCAAATCAAAATGTGTCAGAAGACAGCCTGATAAAGAATAGTGATGTTGCTAATGGTAACAGTGAGGAAATTACTTCTCCATCAGTCAGTACTCCATCTGATACTGAAGCAGCAGTTAAACTGGTAACAGATCAACAGACCCCAGAACCTAATTCTGAAGGTCAAAAAGAGAATCCAGATTCTACACCAGAAAGTCCAGAGTTGATTACGGAATCAAATTCAGCCAGTAAAGAACAGACTCAAGAAAATCCTTTAGGTCAGGAGCAGATACCAGATTCAGATCCTAAACCTTTCAGCCATGAGCAAACAAGATCTAAGAGGGATGAAGACAAAATGGAAGTTTCATCATCACAACCACCAGGATCAAAGAATAAAACCAGTTATATACAAAATACTACTGATGAACCAAATCCTGAAACACCACCAAGTAAGCCAAACTTTTTATAACATACATTTATGTTGATTTAAGACCAGGGTTGAATTCAATATCGTAGCAGCTAAGTAGCTATGTAGCTTCTAACAATATCTATGTAACAACTAGTAACTAGCTACACGTTCCATAGTCAAAATCTAGGTAACAGTAAGTAGCTGCTATGATATTAAATGCAGCCCAGACAAATATTTAAAAAAAGGATTCTGCACCTTCTGCGTTCCTTTTTTAACTGTAATCATTTTGGGGATCTCAGATAGCACAACATTGACTGTCTTATTATTTGTTGTTCACATGATTTTCTATATTTTTGGGGGTTGAATTATTTTACCCTTTCTTACATTTAAAGATATGGAAACAATAAAAAAAAAAATTGATTTAAAGATTTAGTATTCACTATTGATTTTTATTTTTATTCTTTCAGAAAAACTGAAATTAGGAAATGAAGGTGATTCATCTAATTTCCAGGAAAGTTCGATAAAAGAAGAACCAGTAACAACACAACATCACTCAGTATTTGGATCTGACAACAATCAAGACATGCCAACTGTCTCTCAAACTACAAAAGACTCTCCCCCACCTGACAAGAATCAAGACAAGACAAGTGCCTCTGAAACTACAACAGACTCTCAAGCAGGACCAGGTTCTGACAGATTTAAAGATTCCTTTATTTTTGGGGCATCATCTAACCTTACAAATCCAAGTTACTTCAAAGGGGATGCAAGTTCACAAAAAGATGATACTGAAGTGTCTCAAGAAAGAGAAGATGGACACAAGGGAAAAGACAAAACTGTTAAAGAAAGTAGTGCACTATCAGAGAAAGAAGGGAAAGAAGACAAAGAAAGCAGTGAGGATGACAGTAGTGATAGTAAAGATTCTGATAGTGAGAAGTCTGATGGAGACAACAAAAACTTGCCTGCTAGTCAAAAGAAGAAGAAAGATAGAAAGAGTAACAAAAAGATAAAGGAAGAAAAGAAGAAGGAGAGAAAGAAAAGAAAGGAGAATAAAGATGGAAATTCAAATACAAACAGCTCTTCTACTAAATATACTAAATCTTCATCAGGAAATAATTCTGCTGGTACTAAGGTATAAAATATGAAATGCTTTGTTTGTAATAATATATATGTTGCAGCTATACATTTTGAATAATTGGATGTGGAAAATATGTTTATAATATAGAAAACCTTTAACATGCTTTATAAAACCGTTGGTTTTCCCGTTTGAATGGTTTTACACTAGTAATTTTGGGGCCCTTTATAGCTTGTTGTTCGGTGTGAGCCAAGGCTCCGTGTTGAAGGCCATACTTTAACCTATAATGGTTTACTTTTTAAATTGTTATTTGGATGGAGAGTTGTCTCATTGGCACTCACACCACATCTTCCTATATCTATTTATACCTCTTATACAGATTCCTAATATGTAACCTTTGTGGTTAGATTAAACCATGAACACAAGATTGGCAAAATATGACTGTTGTCATGTAAAATATTTACTTAAGGAATAACTGTTATATTTTTAGCTCACCTGACCTGAAAGGTCAAGTGAGCTTTTCTCATCACTTGGCGTCCGTCTTCCTGCGTCCGTCGTCCGTCGTCCTGCGTCGGTCGTCCGTCGTCCGTAAACTTTTACAAAAATCTTCTCCTCTGAAACTACTGGGCCAAATTATACCAAACTTGGCCACAATCATTCTTGTGGTATCTAGTTTTAAAAATGTGTCCGGTGACCTGGCCATCCAACCAAGATGGCCGCCATGGCTAAAAATAGAACACAGGGGTAAAATGTAAATTTTGGCTTATATCTTTGAAACCAAAACATTTAGAGCAAATCTGACAAAGGGTAAAATTGTTGATCAGGTCATGATCTATCTGCCCTGAAATTTTCAGATGAATCGGACAACTCGTTGTTAGGTTGCTGCCCCTGAATTGGTTATTTTGAGGAAATTTGGAGTTTTTGGTTATTATCTTGAATACTATTATAGATAGAGATAAACTGTAAACAGCAATAATGTTCAGCAAAGTAAAACCTACAAATAAGTCAACATGACCAAAATTGTCAGTCAACCCCTTAAGGAGTTATTGCCCTTTATAGTCAAATTTTAACAAATTTTCGTCAGTTTTTGTAACTTGTACAAAAATCTTCTTCTCTGAAACTACATGGCCAAATTAAACCAAACTTGGCCATAATTATCATTGTGGTATATAGTTTAAAAAATGTGTCCGATGACACCGCCTACCAAACAAAATGGCCGACATGGCTAAAATTAGAACATAGTGGTAAAATGCAGTTTTTGATTTATATCTTTAAAACTAAGACATTTAGGGCAAATCTTTCAAGATTTAAATGTCCATCAGAATAAGATCTATCCCCTTGGAAATTTTCAGATGAATCTGACAACTCGTTGTTGGGTTGCTGCCCTAAAATTGGTAATTTTAAGGAAATTTTGCAGTTTTTGGTTATTATCTTGAATACTATTATAGATAGAGATAAACTGTAAACAGCAATTTTGTTCAGCAAAGTAGGATCTAAAAATAAGTCAACATGATAAAAATTGTAAGAGTACCCCTTAAGGAGTTATTGCCCTTTATAGTCAATTTTGAACAACTTTTCGTCATTTTTGTAACTTGTACAAACATTTTCTTTTTCTAAAACTATGGGCCATATTAAACTCAACGTGGCCACAATCATTACTATGGTATCTATTAAAAAAAAGTGTCTAATGACCTTATCACCAACCAAGATGACCGACATCAGTAAATGCAGTAACAGGTGAGCGACACAGGCTCTTGAGAGCCTCTAGTTTCTGTCTATGAAGAAATAACCTTAAAAAAAATTGGTGAACACTGAATAACGCGCGTAGCGGGTTATCTAACAGTGTGCACCAAATTTTTTATGTTATTTCGATTAGACAGACAAAATATTACAGTCATATCTTATAATTTAATTCTAAATTCCATTTTAAATCGTAGAAAACCATGAAAAAACGTTGATGACGTCACGGTCACATAAATAATGTCTATGGGCTCATAACAAAATTACGTCAGCCAATCAGAAGACGTGTTACATCCAGTTACATCCAAAATTAAATTATTATAATATAAAATTGATAAACATTTTTTTTCTTCAGAATTATGGGGCTGGTGGAAAAACATCTGTAGGAGAAAATACAGGGTATGTATTCAATCCAGGTCGTTAAATTATGAAAAAATAATGACACTCAATGACAACAAATTCAGACCTTATCAGTAAACCAGAGGATTCATTTTAGTGTGTTCTTTCTTGTGTTTGTTATGCACAAGTTAGATGTAATGGTGGATCTGCTTCTCTAATGATTTATAGATAACAGTATTATGTTGACAAACATCAATCCTACTTTTTTCATGATGTTAGGAAATAAAGTGAAAGCAAGAAAGTTTGATTTTCAAAATTGAATTTTGAACAATGAAGAACTGAGATCTAACAAACCTTTCAGGGCTCCAAAACAGTCTTATGAACAAATCCGCTACATGTTTTGCAACGTTGGAGACATTTCAGGACCAAGACATGCTAGTACATCGTTTTCCTGTTGCTTTATAAATAATAAATATATAATAAATTTTATTAAGAAAAAATATTTAAAAAATGAAAATGAAGAAATAATTGACCATATTAAATATTCAGAAAATCATATTTGATTTGATCATATTAAGACAACAATATTTCATTTTGTTTGAATAACCATTTTAATATATTAAAAACAAAGCTGATTGTAATAATATTCAATATGTTATCACCATAAAAGATCAGGATACAAACCAATCGAGTGTAGACTGACAAGCCTATCAGACTGTTCATGATTTGCAGAGTCTGATGTGATGAGACTTTGGCATTGATAAAAACTAAAAACTAAGTCCTGTGACATAACTAGATTCAGTTGTTCTGGACTCATATTTTTGAAAAGGATATCAAGAGATAAAAATCAAATTATGTTCTATTGTTTAAATTCATTTTGTTCATTGAATCTACCTAAATGCAAAAAATGTTTACTTAACTCAAAGGTGTTTTTTTTGACAATTTACAATTCCATTCGGACAAGTAAGCTTTGTTATGTACTTGTCCTATTGGGCAAGTTAAAAAAAAAGTTATTGGAGAGGCCTGCCTTTTGATTAAAATGAAAATGGTCAACAGGTTATGAAAATTGAAAATTGGCTAAGAATTAGTAAAATGGAGTTTAAACTGGTATAAGATTTTATTACTTATTGATAAGTACATGTAGAAGCTTAGCATGGTTATTTTCACAATATGTCTGTCTTTGAATTATTTTATTTTTTTAAGTTCAACAATAATACATTAAATAAGTTATTTTTTCTAAGCAATTATAGTAGTTCAGCATAAGCAAAATACATGCCTAAAGAGAGAACCATGGAACAACATCATATGCTTCACAATTATAATACAAAATTATTAAATAATATAGTTTTACTTTTACAGATTTTACTTCTGTATTTAATATTTTCATTTTTTACAGTTCAAGCAGCTATAAAAAGCCAGAAGGGAAGAAATCAAACACAAGTTCCTTTATAGACGTATGTTTTCATGCTGTTATTTCACCCACAATTCTGACCAATCCAGATACTGACTTTGTGGTTATTACATTTGAGAAGTATGGTGGTGGTTGGGAGAGCAAAAAATACAAATTAAAATTTGAAAGGTATGTTGAACTGTAGCTTCAGCTTTGTAGATATATTTTAACCAGATTTTTGTGACAAAAATGTCGGTTATTGATATGGGGATGTACGGCGGGCGGGCGGGTGGCAATCAAATGTTGTCTGTGCATCAACTCATGAACCCTTCAACTAAAGCTTTTAAAATTTTAATATTTTGTTACTGACAACTAAATGAAGGTCAAGTTCAATAATGGTGATTTTGACCTTTACCTTTCAGGAGTTATGGTTCTTGAAAGATTGAAAAATGGAGTTTCCAGTCGTGTCCATGCATTTACGCATGAACTGTTCTACCAAAGCTTCCCAAATTTTAATATATTGTTACTGATGACAAAATGGAGGTCAAGTTCAATAATGACGATTTTGACTTTTACCGTTCAGGAGTTATGGTTCTTGAAAGATTGAAAAATGGAGTTTCCAGTCGTGTCCATGCATTTACGCATGAACTGTTCTACCAAAGCTTCCCAAATTTTAATATATTGTTACTGATGACAAAATGGAGGTCAAGTTCAATAATGACGATTTTGACTTTTACCGTTCAGGAGTTATGGTTCTTGAAAGATTGAAAAATGGTGTTTCCAGTCATGTCCGTGCATTTTCTCATGAACCCTTCAACCAAAGCTTTAAAAATTTTAATATTTTGTTACTGACAACTAAATGAAGGTCAAGTTCAATAATGGCGATTTTGACCTTTACCTTTCAGGAGTTATGGTTCTTGAAAGATTGAAAAATGGAGTTTCCAGTCGTGTCCGTGCATTTACGCATGAACTGTTCTACCAAAGCTTCCCAAATTTTAATATATTGTTACTGATGACAAAATGGAGGTCAAGTTCAATAATGACGATTTTGACTTTTACTGTTTAGGAGTTATGGTTCTTGAAAGATTGAAAAATGGTGTTTCCAGTCATGTCCGTGCATTTTCTCATGAACCGTTCAACCAAAGCTTTTGAAATTTTTATATGTTGTTACTGATGACAAAATAGAGGTCAAGTTCAATATTGACGATTTTGACTTCTACTGTTCAGGAGTTATGGTTCTTGAAAGATCGTAAAATGGCGTTTCCATTCACATTGTTGCATTTACTCATGAACCATTCAATCTAAGCTTTTCAAATTTAAATATGTTGATACTGACTACAAAATGGAGGTCAAATTTGATATTGACGATTTTCACCTTCACCATTCATCACTAATGGTTCTTGTGATCTTGCCAGGACACAAATCAATGTTAATAAATCCGGTTTGCTGTTGTTGTAACAGCCTCTTGTCTTCCATAGTGTCATTTATTTTGATACAATTTGAATTAAAAAAAATATCTTAAAATTATTTGTTATCCTTAATCAAACTAACGTAATTCAGCCTTCTGGAATTTTTTTTTATTTTGCAAATAAATTTTACTATTATTGCAATTTATAATTGTAAAAAGAATCCTTAAATTGTCATGAAGTTGACTCAAGCTTAAATGTATTGAAATAGCAAAGCGGGCAACAGTAGAATAAGATTTACATTTACAGTTTACATTTCTTTGTTTAGTTATAGTAATTATATGTCTATCAATTTTAAGTGTTCTTAAATTTAATAAGATAACTTTCAGAAGGAAAAAAACACATTTTGGTATACATGTCATGTCATATGTCATGATTTCTCATTTCTAGAAGTTGACATGTTTGAGTTGACTGTCAAAGGTCATCAAAGTAACACTATTGCATTTTTTACAGACCAAGAGAAGATGGTTACATAATTGGCACTGTAACAGTTGCAATTCCAAAAGATATGGTTTCATCACAATCTGGTCCGTTTTACTATAACTATGTGGCTTATCATGAAGATAGCAAGAACAGCAGAACTTTTGAATATTTTCACCGTACATTTGCTGGAAGAGATTTGACAGAAAAGGGCTATAAACGGCCTTTATCAGTTCCTTTAAAGCATTCATCTAAAGGTGATACAATTTATCTATTTTTAAAAAGTTATCATTTTTATGCTGTTTTCTTATAAATTAAAATAATTAGAAAACTTTAAACTACATAGAGTGTGGTGCTCATTTTCGCCTTATCTTTCCATGTTTTCTTCAGTTTATGTCTTTATGTTTTTAAAGTATACTGAAATTTCTATATGAAGATAACTTCAAATTCAAATTATTCTTAGCTTGAAAACATGTTTGTTTTGAGTAAAATCATCTGAAAAGTTGGATTAAAGGGTGTTTGAAATTTCTTAATTTTTTGCCAATGGGGGACACATATTCGCCGTTTTTACATATCTATTTAAAACCAAATAACTGCAGCTTTAAATAATATTTATCAAATAAATTTCATTATAGACGAATAGCAGACATTTGAAAGGTGTAAAAAACTGACATTTAGGGCAACCAGTCAAAGAATTACTAAGGAATGCTTCTTTGAAATCGTCTTTGTCATTCAGGAAATTGGCTAAAAATTGTTGTCCATTTTTCGGTTCTTTGCCGTAAGTGCCGAAATTTAGTCTCATTTTCAAAAATGATCATATTTTTTATAAAATATAAATTTAACGGCATATTTCTTCCATTTCAACCATCCTTTGAAGTTTTTACACCTCAAAATCATAAAGCGGCAAAATTGTGTCTACGGCAAATATGAGCGGCCCACTCTAGAGGGATTAGGAATTTATAATTCACTTGGCAACCCAAAGTATAGTCCTAACAACACTTTGCAAACTGAAGATGAATTTTTAATTAATCATTTTTGTTTGTTCCTAGATATATACCATAGTTATGATGGAGTTGTTAGAGAAGATCCAAGACTAGGCAGAATTAAAAGCAAAAATTTCTGGGACAATGTGAAAAAGTTTTTTGGAGTAGATAGCTACTATAAAATACTTTATGAAGATGCAGAACTTGCAGTATCAGCATTTCAGCCAGATTGGCAGTTAAAATCTTTGAAAAGTGATGGATTAAATGGTGAACAAATGATTTTGCAAGTGGGCCAGATAAGGGATGGACTTAGGAAACTTTTTGTCAACGATATGTCAGTAATGTATGGATCTGACTTTGATCCAATATTTTCCAAAGTAAGTATGTCAACTTTATGTGTTATATATAAAACATAAATAGACCAATGCTGAAGTAAGGTAATAAACGGATGCATATAATAGATGAAAAGCTTACCTGGTCTTACCTCTTTATGCCTGTCTAGTATACTAGTATATTTTGAACTTTCAGAGATCAACATAGTAATTATCAACTTTCAATAAAAAAAAAGTCTCATTCTGCAAGTCTCTTGACCACTGGTCTTTAGGTTTGAAAATGAGTGCTTGTGATTTTGTTGAGTAATTATTGTCTGCTCTGAAAATACTGTTTTGCCTTGTCTGTCCTTCATAAGGGACAACAAATCAAAGCTTCTTCAAATCTGTTCTGGAGCTTCATATGTACATGTTTTATTATATTATGCATTTTTATTATTCTTCACTTATAACTTTTTGTTTACCAAATATTTGTATATTCAGCACTATTTTCAGAGGGATTTGGAATCAGAATTCCCTGATATTTGATATGAACCTTTATGTTGAAATTCTATACTGTGTGGTGAATCTCTTTACTTGCTGTTTACCAAATATAGGTTGGTATCATTAGTGAGCAGTAAATCACAGCTCAACTCAATATTTGTATAATTTTCTTCGGCTTTCATTTAATTAAGATAGATTATGTTTTACTATGTATTATTACATTGGTTGCAATGAATTACATTGATTTCACATGTGAAATAAACATGGTTATTTCACTCTCTGACGTCATACAATAATAGGCGTTGTCAAGCCGTTGATAACGTCAAAACAAAACATGTGTAGGAAAAACATATAGTTCCTTACATTTTCTACATTAATTTCATAAAAAAAAAAAATTTGACAATGTAAAAAAAAGTATAACTAATCGCCGTATTTGATAATCAAAAATAAGACAACGTGTGACAGAATGCCGCTATGGATTAAACTTGTGCTGCGCACTCGTTTAATCCATGCGTCGTTCGGTCACACGTTGTCTTATTTTTTGATATTCAAATACAGCGATTAGTTACACTATAATTATTGAATGTCAGCAGGGTGAAGGCCTCACATATTTTCAATTGTACCTAGTGTGCAATTATTGACAAAATGCTTTTCACAGATTTTTATTGCAGGGTTTTTCATCGCATATGAAAAAAGTAATACATGGCCTGGACAAAATTGGCAAAGAACCAGTCAATATTGAAACAAAGTCTCTTCGCTTACTTACAGCAGTCTCTGTCACATACTTAATCAACGAATATGATGTCAAAATAGAATGCAAAGAGAGAAGAATGTTATGTGAGGCACTGTTGCCAATGCCAGATTTTGAAAATAAAACATCAACAGATCTAGAATACTTGAAGAATTTTCTACCGAATGTTTTCAGGTTTGAATATTCTGTGTGATTTATTGTTTGAAATAAATATCATGAATATTGCAAATCTTTGCAAAGAAATAAGGAAAAACATTTATAATTCTCATTTTGGCATAGCTTTTTAGTCTCAGTTATAATTTAAGTAACATGACAGTTAGTACCTATACATAGAATTATTTTATATTTCAAGATGAGTTGATATTCAAAGTTGAAGCCAGCTGATATGTTTTAAAAACATAACAAAACTTACCTTTTTTTGCTAAATATTAGTGGTCATCCATTTATATGGTGATAAGTGTTAATAATATATGATTATATATCTCAATAGCAAACTATGTAAAAGAGACATTGACAACCATACTTATATTTATCATTAGAAACTATACAAAATTTCATTCAAACAAATTATGAACTGCAGAATTTTTGTTTAAAATATCTCCAATTATGCAAACTCTTTTCTTTTTTCTACAGAAAAGTTGGTGAATCTGTATTGAAGTTTTCAAGAAACATTGCTGGAAAATCGTCAGACCCTTGCTGGATGTTCTGTGTTCCTGTTATTCATTTTATGTTAAATGATATAAGACCTTTTGAAGAACCTACTGTAAAGGTGAACCATGATGACAGAGTTCCAAAATGGTGGGGCATTGACCAGTTTGGATACGACATAGACCATTTCAAATCACAATCAAAATGGGACAGGTAGTTATATTAATATAGTTATATGGAAAAGCTTGAGTGATAATGATCTTTTTCTTGGTATTGATACCAGTATTTTTTTTATTATACCCCCGCTTTAAAAAAGGGGGGGTATACTGTTTGACCTCTGTCTGTCCATCCGTCCGTCCGTCAGTCCGTCCGTCCATCAGTCAGTCCGTCCCATGAATATTTTTCGTTGCATTTTTCTCAGGAAGTACAATACAAGGATTTCTGAAATTTGTTTTTAGGGTTTATCTAAGTCAGCTATACTGTGTGATGCGTTTTCAGATTCATCACTCGACAACTTCCTGTTTACCGAACACTTGTATGATTTTACACATGATAGCCAAGTTGAAAATTTTCGTCACACTTTTCTCAGGAACTACAATACAAAGATTTCTGAAATTTGGTTTCAGGATTTATATAAGTCAGCTATACCGTGTGATGTGTTTTCAGATTCATCACTCTACAACTTCCTGTTTACCAAACACTTGCATATTTTTACACATGATAGCCAAGTTGAAAATTTTCGTCACACTTTTCTCAGGAACTACAATACAAGGATTTCTGAAATTTGGTTTCAGGATTTATTTAAGTCAGCTATACCGTGTGATGCGTTTTCAGATTCATCACTTGACAACTTCCTGTTTACCGAACACTTGTATGATTTTACACATGATAGCCAAGTTGAAAATTTTCGTCACACTTTTCTCAGGAACTACAATACAAGGATTTCTGAAATTTGGTTTCAGGATTTATATAAGTCAGCTATACCGTGTGATGCGTTTTCAGATTCATCACTCGACAACTTCCTGTTTACCAAACACTTGCATATTTTTACACTATTTATATTATCCACTTGCGGCGGGGGTATCATCAGTGAGCAGTAGCTCGCAGTTTCACTTGTTATGTATATGTTACAGACATTTGCCAATGTTTTTTGACTTGTCTGATCAACACAAGAAGCAAAAGTATCAATCTGAGAATATTCAGTTACTGAAAGCTAGTTTTAAGTCAGTGACAACATTTATAGATAATGTCTTAAACTTTTAGGAGGTTTACAAAATGCCTAAATTTTGAAAATGTCTTTACCATGCTCGAAAAGATATATTTATTTTGGAATGAGAACATGACGTGTACTGCTATTTAGTTAAGGATCAGCTACCCTTCTGGAGCACATCATATCAACCATTTGCAGTTTGTTCCATTTTTATTACGGGTCAGTTGTAACATACATGTATGTTGTTTTCAATTAATTAGGCTCATGAAAGGTAATAGATTGAACAAATGCATGCTGAATCTTGACTATTTGAGATATGTTCATAACTTAGTTCAACTAATAAGTTTCAATTAATTTGAAATATTCATAAAATATATGTGAATAAAAGGGAATTTTGGATACGCATCAATAGAACAACAACAGAACAGTATGGTTCTAGTGTTTTTTTAATCTGAATGTTATGTTAATATTAATAGAATTTCTATTTCTTTTTAAAACAGGTCAGCTGTTGACATGTTCAAAATGTTGAATCCATATTTTGCTGTGGATTATTTATTACCCAGGACCATGATAGCATCACTAAAGCTGGAGATGTTGCAAGATGTTATAACAACCACTACAATTCCACTAGATATTACCATGGCTGCTCTTTACTACTATTTGAGAGTTCCCTACCCCAACCATGTGAGTGTCAGGATTATAGATAGTTTTGTTTTTCTCATAGATTAAAGAAATTACCATTTTTTTACAGGTATTTTATATTTGCTTGTTGGCCATTGTTTTGTTCATAAATCTGGCCATTAGTTTTCAAGTTTGAATTGTACATAATCATTTATCATTATAGCGGATTATTAGGTATGAGTTTTTGATGAAGTTGAAGCTCTAGATTAGCAACACTTATATCTGTAATGTTTATTTCTTATCGATAATAAGAAAAATCAATAATTTGATGGATAAATAATTCTAGAGGAGCCGAATTTTAATCTACCTAAATTCTACTTGATATTATTGTAGGGTTTAATAAAGAAACTAATAAAGTTTGTTGCCGCCAAGTACCTAGATTTGAAAATAGATATGTAAGTTTTATCTTATATTTACTGCTTTTGTGTAGATATTATTATTATATTCACAGTAAATGTTTTTAAATATCTAGCAATATACAATTATGGCCGGTAGAAAAGGTTGATATCCAAAATTGTCAACATGAGAAGGTTATTTAAGTGAGTGCTCAGCCCAAAGAGAAATAAATTTTAAGGGTTGACAATTTTGGATATTCATTGCTTTTTTAAAAGGGGCCACAATTGTTTTATTATACCAAACTAACAGTTGAAGGGCCTTTTAAAACATTGGAAAAAAATGGTAACCTTACTTAATCAACAAAAAATTGAAGTTTGAAAATACATGTAAGGTATAATAATTAAAATTGAACATGGAAAAATTGATGGTGCAATATTATTGTAACCCTGGACTTCCATGAATTATTAGTGATAATTTTTAATGCATTTTGTATTGAAAGTGAACTATTTGTGATAGACTGTTATACCCCGTTCACACTATGCATTTTTAAACCGGGTTCGACCCGAATTAATTAATCCGGATTAAATTCCAATAGTGTGAACACGTTAAACTGGGGCGAACCCGGGTTAAAATTACCCCTCATCTGAGGTGGAGTTAATGTGGGGTGAACCCGGATTAGTTACCCCACATTCTAGTGTGAACGCAAAGTGGAGTTAATGTGGGGTTGTTGCCATAGCGTTACGTGACGTTTTCTGTCGTCTGTCATTGCCAATACAGAGTATAGACATGGATGCCGAACAAAATTCTTCAAAAAAGAGAGGTCTAACCTGGAGTGACCAGGAGACGAAGGCTTTACTTTCAACGTGGGGAGAAGGGAAAATTCAATCAGAATTGGACAATTCAACAAGAAACACCCATGTATTTTCTTCAATTATAAGAACAATGGGTGGCTTGGGGTATCTTCGTACGGCACCGGAATGTAGACAGAGAATTAAAACTCTTAAAAGAAATTACTTTAATGCAAAGAACAGCAACAAATTGAGTGGAAATGGCAGAACAACTTGTAGATATTATGACGAACTTGAGGACATTTTAGGAGGGCGCCCGGCAGTAACCCCACCGAAAGTTAAGGACTCTTCGGAAAACCACAGCTCTAGAAAAAACTCTTCTGTTGAATGCAGTGAGCCAGAAGATGAAGATGGAGATATGGACATTTTTCAACAGCCATCCACTAGCAGTTCTTCTGCATGTTCCGTGACAATGGTACCAGCAACCGTTAAACTGATTGCAGACGTAAGTATTATAAAACAATGATAAGGTTGTACATGTAGTATATTCCACTGATATTTTATTCCCATTAATCTGCATGTAACACACCGAAAATTAATTAAGGAAGCGTACAGTATTCGTGCGTTTGTTCAGAACAAATATATAGCGAATAAATGAGTTTAGCTTAGTCACAGTTTTTTTTATAAGAAATGCTCAGTATAATAGATCAGTATGATGGAAATTACACTATCCGCATCTAAGTCGAATTTGTTCCTTTCTTCACCGATTTCATTCTTACTTTTACATGTTACATTTCCTCTACCTTTTTCTACAACCGATTTCAGTTTTTTAACATCTTTTAGTATTTAGCATTATACAACCTGGGAACAGTATATCTATGTTCCTAATCCTGAACAACCGAGTCAAACTTCAATACAGGATAAGTACACCAATCAAATATGTCCATAGAAATCTTTATGTTTGATATGGACCAGAAACACGAATCAATACCACACAGTGATCAATAGACAATACACCATATGTTGGCTATGATTTTTGCATTTTTCTTTACATTAATCTACATCATTACATGCATGCTAGCTTACTTTTCAATAATTCAGCTGTATAGCTTTAAGGACATATCATCATGAACATAAAGGTTTAAGTCAAGAAATGTTCAGAGATATTTAAAACAGTCAGTGTGGCTGATTTGAAATGTTTAACACTTTTTGTGTAAATGTCAGCCAAAATGTCTGATAATTTCTTTAAAAAATTGTTAAAAGTTATGCTTATAGAAGTGTGCTTTAGCTGACCAGATTTGAGAATATAGTGGCAGTCCAAATGTCAAGTACAAAAACAGTTTCAAGAACTCTGAATTGTGTATGGCTGAACTGGTTTACAAAATAAAATGGGTGTCTCTAATCAGTTATACAGGCATATGAATATGTGGTGACCATTTGACAGGTCAACACTAGCATAAAAAAGCTACAACATACATTTTTCTGCTTATGTTGTTAAGAAATGAAAATGAATAAAGGTTTGCATAAATTCACTCAATATTTATCAGTATAAGGCCAATTAAAATTAATTGCTAGATTTTCATCCCCGCCCGCCCCTCTGAAATCGTCCCGCCCCGATTTTTTTTATTTAACAAAAATACGATTTCCAGATTTTGGTCATGTCCGTTACCAGGAACCATCAATAATTTCGTTTCATTCGAAACTTCCTGTTTCAAATTTCTTTTTTTGTAATTCTTCGCCGGAGTAATCCCATCGAAAATGATTAAGTCGAAATATTCTGCTGCTCTATGATGACAACATCATCTACCGAGAATAGAGATTGATAACGAGAAGGGCATGAAATATTCGAGTTACGAGTAAAACGCCTTGTCCTTGAACGCAAATTGCGGTAGTCACCGGTAGTAACAAGTGAATCGAAAATCGTGTTTTTTTCTTTATTTATACAATGACTTTGTGTCAGGAAATTTGGACTGTGAATGATATCCAAAGCGCAAGAATCGTAGAACAAATTGGTACAAAAACATGACTGGATTAAAGAAATTGACACAAGCACGAACTTGTTTGAATTATGACCGTATATTGGGAAAAAAATGTCGACAAACACGCATTTTAATTAAACAAGCCCTTCTATTCACCCATGGCTTTTGTTTTTGTTGACAAACAGCAAACACCCTCTGTTACTGTCCCTTCCATCAATTTAGTCATTAAGCCACAACTAATGTTTGGGTTAAGTTCATGTTTTACATCATAATTTCTTTCAACACTGAGTTTACATTTTATTCTGTACTTGTAATACTTGTGTTGCATACAATTGTACCAAAACATTTAATTGATTTTATGACGACTACAAACCATTGCTTATCAAGCAAAATAAATGAGGTGTAGGTATACTAGTAGTCTAACTGAAGACTGAAGAGAGCATTTCTCTTCTTTTTGATGTCTACTATAAATAGGTTTCTAAAGCGGCAATTGCATATATAACAGTGGTTGCCAATCAGGGATTTTTATTTAAGAGTTTGAAAAATAGTGTAGGATTCCTTATACAGCATGTATATACATTATACAAGCTTGTTTCCCACTAGCATACACCCCTCGGTCTGAAAAACTCATGACGAGGGTTTCATATGAAATAAAATTTAAAAAATAAAATCCTCCCACCCGCCCCATTTTTTTCAAAAATTTGGATGAAAATCTACTAATTAATTTTAGTTGGCCTAATATGCAAATCATATAAAAATAAGGATGCTATAAACATGATAAAACTTCTCAGGGTTACTATAACATTTATTTATATTTGTAGTCCCAGATTGAGAAAGACGCCTCTTTACCACAGATGACTCACATATCAAGAGCAGAAAGAAAGGTATATTGATCATGTTAATTGATTTAGTAATACTTGATCTAAATTTCATGCTTAACAAGACATTCCCTTCTAAAAAAATCTCCAAAACTTATGATTTGTTTAAAAAAACCTATTCAATGAAAGTTTCACTTTTATTACATACATGTAATATACTTGCAATGGTGGAAAATTCTATAATCATATATTTATGCTTAACAAACGTCAAAGTGATCAAGGAGTAACTGTCCCCATGATTCCTTTCCCAATAATTTATGATATATATGTATTTCTGCCTTTTTCAAGTGAACTGAATTGTATGTGTTTATAATAGATATCATATGCAAGTATGAAAATGTCAACACCACAAAAAAATAGTAAAATCTTGAATAAAGATTGAATATTTCAGATAACCAATAACTAATTTGTTCATAATTTTGCTATTTTTTGGTTGTAATGTACACTTTTACATGTTTTAATCCTGCATAAGCCATATTACATTTTGTATTGTACTGAATCATAATTATATGATTCATCACCTTGTATTCTTTATCATGTAGCATTGGCTATAATCATGATTTTTTTTATACATTGTACATATAAATATACTCGTATGTATTAAAAAAATGTGGTAAGATTGCCAATTGGACAACTATCAATCCAAGACCAAATAGATATATACAGGAAGATGCGGTATGAGTGCCAATGGGTTAACTCTCCATCCAAAAAATAATTTATAAAAGTAAACCATTATAGGTCAATGTACGGCATTTAAGTCAGAGCCTTGGCTCACACCGAACAAGCTATAAAGGCCCCAAAATTACTAGTGTAAAACCATTAAAATGGGGAAAAAGGGTTATGAAATGACCATTGTACAGCAATTTAGACCAGAAAACAAATAACCATTTCTACAAACCAATTAATAAAAAAACAAATTTTAAATATATAGGTAAAAAAGCAAGAGGCGTCCAATAAAAAACAGTTTACCTACAAGTAGATTGAACGGTTACTTTTTATTTCAGAAAACAGATGAAAGAAAGAGAAAAGACCAGAATGACCCTGAATGTAGAAAAAAACAGGGAAGTAAGTATAAAGCAAACAGGCCCTTTTTATACTATTACATACAATGAATATACATATAGGAAAATGTGGTATGAGTGCCAATGAGACAACTCTCCATCCAAATAACAATTTATAAAAGTAAACCATTATAGGTCAATGTATGCTTAGTCCATGTAGTTTACCATTGATAGTACCATTTATATAGTTGAAAACAAGAAATGAAAAGACTCATATTTAGACTCAGAAACAGGTTCCAGTACACAAAAAAATGTATTTTTTTTTAAGAAAATAAGAAAATGTGGTATGACTTATAACATAAACATAACCTCAGTGCTACTGGAGATGTGCAAATTAGATCTCATCATTAAAATGCTTGAGACCAAATAATTGTAAAATCCAAAATCTGATACAAATGTTATTTTAAAAGCTGAATAAACACACATATAGCAAGATAGTGACCTTGACATCATTGTTATGGTTCATTGTCAAATGTTATTTCTTGAATTTCATGTTGATTTTTTTTATTGTCGAGCCTGCAACTTTTGTCTCAGAAAGCTTGACATAGGTGTAGTGATCCGACGGTGGCGGCGGCGTTAGCTAACTTTTTAAAAGTTTTATATTTTAGAAGGTGGAAGACCTGGATGGTTCAGTGACTACTTGAAAAAAAAGTTAAGGTTTTTTGTAATGTTAAATTCTCTCTTATTTTAAGTAATAGGATAACTATATTTGGTATGTGCCTACCTTGCAAGGTCACAATGCCCGTCAGACAGTTTTCACTTGACCTCAACCTCATTTCATGGATCAGTGAACAAGGTTAAGTTTTGGTGGTCAAGTCCATATCTCAGATACTATAGGCAATAGGTCTAGTATATTTGGTGTATGGAAGGACTGTAGGTGTACATGTCTGTCTGGCAGGTGTCATTTATCCTTGACCTCATTTTCATGGTTCATTGGTCAATGTTAAGTTTTTGTGTTTTGGTCTGTTTTTCTAATACTATAAGCAATAAGGTCAACTATATTTGGTGTATGGAATGATTGTAAGGTGTACATGTCTGTCTGGCAGGTGTCATTTATCCTTGACCTCATTTTCATGGTTCATTGGTCAATGTTAAGTTTTTGTGTTTTGGTCTGTTCTTCTAATACTATAAGCAATAAGGTCAGCTATATTTGGTGTATGGAATGATTGTAAGGTGTACATGTCTGTCTGGCCTGGTTTATCTGACCAGGACCTCATTTTCATGGATCATTGATAATTTTAAGTTTATGTGATACTTGTAGTAAAACTTTTATCTTTAGGACTATCAACATAAAATCAATCATGGTTAGTAAAACAGGCGAGACATTTCAGCGTGTGCCCTCTTTTTAATTAAAGAATTAAAAATACTTAAAAAATATTAAATTTATGAAAGAAAAACATACATGTTCGCAATTGCCTGTTGTTTTGGTAACATGCAGAAAATTTTCAATATGCTATTAAATTCATGGATTAGTTCTAAAATATGAAATTTTCAATTTGATTTTTAATAGTAACATTTATAATTTTATAGCCTCTGGGAAAATCAGAAAAAGTGATGAGAGTCTTATGGCTATGTTAAAAGAACAGCAAAATGAGTTTTTATCCAATGAATCAAAGAGATGGGAGGAAGAAAAGGCTCGAGAGGAGAGAATGAGAAAAGAGGACAAGGAACATGAGCTGAAACTATTTTCTATGTTTGCTACAATTATTAAAGGACAGCCATCATCCCAAATTACATCAGGTCATGCATCATCAGTATCGTCATTCCCTTCTTCATCATTCCAGGATTCAACATTCCAGGCTTCATCATTACATTCTGCATCAACATCATCAACATACCACAGACCAACCTCAAATGTTAATCATGCTTCTTTTTTTCCAGAAGCATCATGCAGTAATATGAGCTTCTTGAGGATGCTAAATAATGAAGACTGTTTTTAGCTGTTAATTTTAATTTATACCAAGTTTATGTTTTTTTTTCAATCAATATATTTTAATTTTAACTTTAAATTTTTAAGATCTAGATGAAAGAACATTTATTTATGTTTGTGAAAAGAAATATTGTTGTTCCTTTAAATTTCTGTGTAAAAATTGAAAATAGAAGGATATGTCCTAATAAAAACTTATCGTTTTTTCCTCTTTATTAATGCTGTCTTCCCTGCAACCTATTAGATGACAAGGTTATTTGCCCTTGACCTTAAATCTTAATATTTCAAAAGGTAAAAGATATGATGCTTTATACTTTGTATATAGATATCTGATGTTATGACTTTTCCTTGGGTCATATGGCTATTGTCCTTGACCTAATTTTCATGGTTCAGCGATTTCTTTAAAAGAAAGTTAAGATTCTTTGTTATAATATTAATTTCTCTTTTTCTTTAACAAATAGGATAACTATATTTGGTATGTGCAGTTTTATCTCAGATACAATAAGCAGCTGTCAATTATATTTGGTGTTTGGAAATACCAGGAACTGTTGTTCTAAGGTGTACATGAATCATCTGACTTTATTCTCATTTTCATGGTTCGTTTGTCAATGTTCAATTTTTCTTGTTCAGTCTCTTTCTTAGATACATTACTATAATGAATAGGTATTCTATATTTGGTCTGTGAAATGATTGTAAGATGTACATGTCTATCTTGTATCATCTTACCTTGAAATAATTTTTCTTTGTTCATTTGTAAAGTTAAATTTTCAGTATCAGGTTTGCTTGATAAGTGTTAAATGTGAATACAGAAACAATGCCGTCATCTCTGTAGACTGAACAAAAAAAAAAGAATCTGTATTTCTCACTTCATTCACAGAATGCAGAAAAATAGGGATGTTTATCCTATAAATCTTAATATTTTAAAATTGATAACAATATTATCATATCTTGTATATGGATGAACTATTGTAGCTTAATTTGAAGCTTCAGTATAGCATATCATTTAGTTTTTATTAGTCCCCTACCAAGAAAATTGAAGGGGACTTTATGTTTGCACTCTGTCTGTTGGTCTGTCATGTAAATCAGCTTTCCATATTTTTTTTGTCATGCTTCAAGATATTGGTTTGATATTTGGTATATAGTATAACCATGACAGATCAAGTTCTACTTTTTGTTCCAGTCTGATAAATTTTTGCAGAGTTATGCTTGATCTTGGAAAATCCACTCAAATAATTGGTTTTCCACTTTTTTTTTTGCTTAAAGATATTGACTTGAAATTTGGCTTATAGTGAAACCATGACAAATTTCAGATGTGAATTGTGTTCTGGTCTGATGATTGTTTTCAGAGATGGTCTTTGGACTTGTTGAAATTATTTTTTCCCCAGGAAAGCCGGCAATAAATTTCAGCATATTCAATTATGCTAAAAATATATATAAAAATAGGAAAATTTTGTACGATTACCAATGAAACAACTCTCCATTTAAGACCAAACGTCATTGATGTCAGCAAAAAGTAAAATTACACAAAAAACAAACTCAAGGGGAAATTCTAAAGGAAAGTCTGTAATCAAATGGCTTATCGATAAGCTCAATCACATATAATGAATGGAAAACAACTGTCATATTCCTGAATTGTTACAGGCATTTTCTTAGTTAAAGAAATTGTGGATTAGACCTGGTTTTAGAGGTAGCTAAATCTCTCACTTGACAGTCGCCTAGCATTTTAAGGTTACTACATCCTTGAATGCAGAATCTTGGCTTTCAATACATAGTAAGCTAATTATTGACCAATTTAAAGCATTTCAGAGGATAAACTGCTTAATTTACAGTGCAAGATTTTCTCATTGTTGAAGTTCATATATATTGAACTGTAGTTGGTTACATTGTTCATCTTAGTTAATGGCATACTCATTCAGTCTCATTAGCAATCATACTTTACTGTAAATTACTGATATGTTTTAATAACAAGCAGGATGTCATCACAATAAGAATTAAACTAATAATAATAATTTAATACTGTAGATCATTTTATATTTGAACTACTGTTCCCTTTCTTGTAAAAGGTAGTTAATCAATGTATCCCTGACTCGCTCTCCAGTTTGTGTTGCTGCCTGGCAATCATTTGGGGCATTATTCATTTCCTCTTGTTCTAGCCATTCTTCAGGGAATTCATTCAAAAAAGTTTCACATATATTATGCAATGTACAACAGCACTCTGCAACATCAGGTACAAAAAGTGTAGATAAATCATTTCTTTTCATTAAACATCTCCATCTTCCTTTCAATCTGCCAAATGCATTCTCCACCACCATCCTTGCCCTTGACAACTTATAATTAAAATATCTCTTTTCTGCACTTAATGCTCCATTGTCCCTGAAAGGTTTTATTAACCATGGCATTAATGGGTATGCAGCATCCCCAATAATAAACGGAGTAATTGTTGTGTTATTGAATCTTTTGTCTAGTTCCTTTCCAACAACATTCATTGCCTCCCTGAAATTGTGCATATATGGATGAATTTGCAAAAACTCGTGCGTCGTGAACACGACCTGCCCAGCCAACATTTATATTCCAAAACTTTTATGAGGAGTCAACAACTGCCTGTAAAATAATTGAATAAAAGCCCTTTCTGTTGTGATAGTCAGCTGGTACTTCTTTAGGAGCCAGAATTGGAATGTGTGTGCCATCTATGGCCCCTGAAATAAAAAAAAGAACAAACTTAATTAATCAGATATTCTGAATTAGACTTTACACAAAGTGTTCCATCAGATTTTCTGAATTAGACTACACAAAGTGTAATCTCATTTTTCAGAAATGTGTGTTTCTTTGTTAGAGAATTTCTGTATATTTTTTTGCGCTGTCTCATATTTTCTTTTATATCAGGGCTCTTGAAAAAGTATATCTGTGTTACATTTCTGTTGTCGAAAACTGATTAGTGTATGCAGAGACATATATAATACACATGTGTATATATGTCTCTGGTGTATGGTAAGGAGAATATATACAATGTTAGGTTGGTCACAAAAATCTTCGCAAATGTTGTAAAATTTGGTTATATCAGAGACCTATATACGTGTTTCTTGCTAGATATACAATTTTAGTGTACATATTTCATAAACTTACCTATAGTGTTTGGAAATCCCCATTTGTTTTGAAATCCGTCAATAATATCTTTAAACTTTTCTGTGGTTGGGTTTCTAATGAATCGTGGTGCTAATGTCTCATTAATGCTTGTAACCACATCATGGAAGACAGAACAAGCCGTACTTCTAGCAATCCCAAACAAATGAGCAACAGTCCTGTATTCACAATTTGTTGCCAACTTCCATAGGGTACTTGCAATTTTGAAGTCCACTGTCAAAGCTTTTCTAAACGGAGTATCATATTTAACTAACGTATCATGTAAATTTTCTTTTAAAAAATCAAATGTTTCTTTGTTGATTCTGAAGTTTTGGATCCATTCTTCATCAGTAAAACCTGGAACTATACAGTCCCACCAATTCCGTGAACGGGGTTTGCTCCATATCCTCCTTTCTGCCGGTTGTAAATTTGAGCGTCTATTCATCAGTAATAAGTTGTTTCTTGCCATCAAATACATCCTCATTCTTCTCAACCTAGCAAACCTATTTTTTCGCTTTAAATTTGTAATCTTCCGCCGATTTTTCCGTATCAGTGACAAAAGAAAGAAGAACAGTACCGTGGCGGTTTCCATTTCGTTTGTTGTCACAGACGCTGTTTACAAGATGTTGCGCATGCGTGTCTATTTTTGTTGAAGGGAAAAACCCAAAGTGGGGTAATTCTTTTTCAAGTGTGAACCGGTGTAATTAATTCGGATTATCTAACCTGGGTTCGACCCGGTTTAGATTTCATAGTGTGAACACGGTAATAGGAACAAATGTAATTTTGAAATGTGTACATTCAAAAGGCATAGTTATTTCACAATACCAATTTTCCAAATTTTTAAATTTTGGGGCAAGCCAAAGGATGTTAGTATCTAGGAAGTTTTAAAAGAAATATTTTTACCATACGATTTTAGTGGGTCTCATTTGGGTCTTAACATGACGCCGGATTGTGGATTTGTTGTAAGTGTGACTATAGTCGCCGTCAGCTGAAATTCGTAGCGGTTATCGGTAAAAATAATCTAAACTATCAACCACGTTCACTCGAAATATAGTTTTTTACATTCCATTCATAAATCGCGAAAAGAAAAAACACTACTGACCTACCTGTTAAGTGATTGCACTGTGATAATCCTGACCTTCACATTTTCCAAGACAATTTGAATGGTGTAATCCGCCATTGTTTTTTCCGGAAGTGTTTCCATGGAGTTCAATTTCATAACATTTGCATAAAGGGCGGGAAACCGCATCACATCAATGAAAAGAACATTTCAGGAAACTGCGCAAGTGACGAATTTCACATGTAAACAAATGATCCTCATAGAAACGAAGATGGCGGAATTACAATGTAAAATATTCTGGAAAATGTGAAGGTCAGGATTATTACAGTGTGATCTCTTAAGGGGGCTCGCGGGTCTAAATCATTTTTTTTAAATTTAATATAGGATATACCTATATTTTTCTATAAACGAACTTTAACTTATTCTTAATAGAAAAATGAAATAAAAAAATGGGTCACCGTTCATTTACGCTCACTATCTGCCTTCGAAAGAAGCATACATTTTTGTTAATGTCTTTTTTTTCTGTTGAACTAATAGGAGAATTATCGGTAATATCGAAATTAAAAAAGAACTAAATTACAGAAATCGCTTAAATTTTACAATTATTTAGTTCATGTACAGCTTATTCGAAAACAACAATAAAAAATATAGGTCACCGATGAGTTAACAAAGATATTTCAATTTTAATGCCAAAAAATGGCATTTTTGCACCAAAGGGAGATAATTTGGAGCTTTTTCAGTGATATCAACATTTTAAAAGTCACCTGGGGCCAACACGAATTGATTTTTCAGAATGAATTTTGGATCATATGATAAAGTAACAACTACTTAAGGAAGGGAATAAAATTTGTAATGAAAAATTAAAGTTTTTTTTTTTTTCGGAAAATCTTATACCCGCGAGCCTCCTTAAAAGGTAGGTCAGTAGTGGTTTTTCTTTTTGCGATTTATGAATGGAATGATAAAACTTATATCTCGAGTGAACGCGATTGATAGTTTAGATTATTTTAACCGATAACCGCTACGAATTTTAGCTGACAGCGACTATAGTGAAAGTCAAATTATTGTGTCGTGAAAACTGGAAATGAGGTCTAACAGGACCTGGGGAAATGACAAAAAAATGATAATTGCTTACATACAAAGTTTAAGCAGGATACGGGAATCTGACATAACAGTAAGCGAGATCTGGGATTGGAACCCCCCATTTTAGGGAACTTACATAGATTCACTTGCAATGAGCTAAAATTTTGATCATTTAATAAGAAGAATCTAGAATTTCAAATAAAATGAATTTGAAATTTCAAATAAACTATTGATTTATAGGTCCAAAACAGGATTTACCAATGCATTCAGAGAATATAGAATAGCAGCTGACCTACTGGAAGCAAGTCTGAAGTATCCGTCTGGAAACAGTATCATCCATCTACCTGCTACTGAAGTGTTTTTGATGGCGTTGGATAGGTTTGATAAAATCCAAGATAAACTTGACCTCAGCAGGAACACATATCAACAGCTGAATATAACAAAGGACGGTCACTGGAGGAAATATGATTATTTAAGAGGGAGGATTTCTACTTGGCTTGCAGATGAGCCTATATATAAGGAAGAGTTAAAGTTTTTGAAGGTAAACATTTATAAAATTCCACAAAAGATCATTGAAAGAGGACATCCATTGTTATGCTACAGTGTTTTGAAAAAAAATATCAGAAAAATCTGTGATGTGATGTAATTTTTGTTTTGCCTAAACTTAAAACTTGTTCTAAATGAAAAATAGTCGTATTATTTAGAGAAAATAGAGAAACACCAGCAAGATCTTTGGTATAACCAAAGATTAGTAGCTTTGTTTGATGCTTAGGAAATCACTCAGTATTGTTTGGTTTAGTAGAAAACAATATATTTTTACAAAATGACCCATATGTTGTTTTTTTTACCTCAGTTGTGGAATGCAGCACTCAGTATAAAAATTCCAGACGGTAAAGTGAGAGATTCCTTTTTGAAGACATTAGAAGAACGGTTACACAAATTACTTCAAGAAAAGGTAACAGATCTATGTGACATATATTTAATGTTTGTTGAACTTTTTTGTATAAATAAGTGCAGGTCAACCAAAATAAACATTAAGAAATCACCATACAACCTTCAACAATGGAGAAGTCCAGTTGAAGTCAAAATTTGACAAAAAAAATCAAGAAATTTTGCATTTTTGGCCAAAATTACCAATTTAGACTACTGTACTAAGATCAGTTTCATTCTGACCTAAAAACTGTTGTGGTAAATATGTTCATTGGGGTCCACTCTACATTTAGACTATAGACAAGCCATCTACCAGCATTCCTCTGTCTTCCAGGTCAAGGAATGGGACAAAAAATTGACAAATTTGATGCATATTGCACCTGATGACCAACTTTGGGGCAGATTTTAGTGAGCATTGTTTTATTATGCCCCACCTACGATAGTAGAGAGGCATTATCTTTTCTGGTCTGTGCGTCCGTTCGTCTGTTGTACCGTCCGTCTTTCCCGCTTCAGGTAATAGTTTTTGGTCAAGGTAGTTTTTAATGAAATTGAAGTCCAATCAACTTGAAACTAAGTATTCATGTGCCCTATGATATGATCTTTCTAATTTATATTCCAAATTAGAGTTTTGACCCCAATTTGACGGTTCACTGAACATAGAAAATGATTGTGCAAATTTCAGGTTAAAGTTTTTGGTCAAGGTAGTTTTTGATAATGTGGAAGTCCAATCAACTTGAAACGTAGTATACATGTTCCATTTGATAAGATCATTCTAATTTTAATGCCAAATTAGAGAATTTATTCCAATTTCACAGTCCACTAAACATAGAAAATGATAGTGCGAGTGGGGCATCCATGTACTGTGGACACATTCTTGTTTTCATATATGTATTTGGAACCTCTTTATCTTCCATGTGCATATCCTACTCTATAAATATGTTTGATATTCAGGGCATTGAAGAGAAGTTGATAGAGATCTACTGTATGCATATAGAATCATTTGATGGAATTGTACAAGAGATTCTTAGCAAAGTTGCATTAAAGGTAAAACAATTCAAGTATAAGTTAATTTAATGTATGAAACTTTTTCTCATGCTACAGATTGTGAAAAAAGAAAAATTTTGTAGGGATTAAACAGAAAAAAACATCATTATGTGAATTTGTTTTGGTGTTTTAATGCCACTTTTAAGCACCGCATTTAGGCTATGTCCTGGCGGCCAGTTTTTATTGGTGGAGGAAGACGAAATGCCTGGAGAAAACCACCAACCTTCAATAGGAAAACTGGCACTAGATTGGATTTGAGTGCACCCGCACCCGGGATTTGATATCACAACCTCAGTGTTGACTGGCTGGTGATTACAGTAGTAATGACTAAGACCACTCGGTCACTGAGGCCCTTTCATTATGTTTAACTTCTATTCACTTTCATTATGTGAATTAGAGCTAAACTAAATAATAGAATTGTAAAAAAGAATAGAGATAGCTATTTGAAAATGTTTTCAGAATATCAAAAGAAAAGATAGGATCACTGTAATTTTTCCCTGCTTAAACATAAAATAAGTTATTTTCATGAAGTCCTAAAGCAAATATACGAATTCAGAGTTGCCTCCCTGTTATAAGCCAATTTAAGTACATTAAAATCTAGCAAAACATTAATCTTAGTTGGTAAAGATATTAGTAATTTTAAGTTAAAATCTTATAAATTTGATCATTTGATTGAAAATTCACTTGGAATTATTGCAGTCATGCATCAAAATTTGATGTCTTGATTGAAAATTTTGACCTATTGTGCTCTGCTATTTTACAATCTGAGATGGTAAAAGACACCCATACTACCTTAAATTGGATTCAAGAATGTAAATTGAAAATCAGAAACACATACAGTAACGTATAGTAACAATAAGTATTTTCAGTTTCATAAATGATCATAAATCTTGTTTGTTATTTTAGGCTGTCAGTAAATGTAGCAGTTTTGACTGGAGAAATGTCAAGGATGAAAGAGGCAACATGAGACTTGGAATGCTTTTTTCTAATGTTTTTGAGAGAAGTTGGGATGTACGCAAGCTGGATGATCCAAATGAAGTTCTTCATCATGCTGTTACATGGGGACCCTTCCCGACCTATATGGAGTTGTACTGTAAGCTGTATATTTTTTTTTAAATCATATGTGATTTTTAAGGAAAACAAAAAAGTATTCCTTTTAAATTACTCATCTACTGTGGATTCATTTATTTTCAAGGGTATCGATTTGAGTGGATTGAGGAAAACCAGCAATTTCATGGGCCTTGATTTCATAGTTTTGGTAGTTTTTGATAGTTTATGAAGTCTAATCAACTTGAAACATGTTCCCTATGATATGATCTTTTGAATTTGAATGCCAAATTAAAGTTTAGACCCCAATTACACAGTCAATTGAACATAAAAAATACTAGTGTGAGTGGGGCTTCTGTGTACTATGAAATTGAGAATGGAAATGGGGAATGTGTCAAAGAGACAACAACCCAACCACAGGAAAAACAACAGCAGAAGGTCACCAACAGGTCTTTAATGTAGAGAGAAATTTCCATACATTCTTGTTTAGTATTTTGTTATATAATTTTATATTTTAGGCAATATTCCAAAAGCAGTAACTGATGACTGTCTGAAGTTGTTGAAAACATTCATGGAAATAATACAGGGATTTATTAACAAGTTACTACAAGGAAACATAGTAATTAAAACATTGAGGTTGTTAAACAGCAGAAGTGGAAGTTTTGAAAAAGTGCTTATTGCTATGAAAGTTGAACATGCTGAAGCAATCATGGTAACATTATTCATTAGATTCAGAGAACTGGAGGCATTTGATAAAACCTTCCAAATTGTACAAGACTTCACCTATGTCTGCATTCACTGCAAAGGTATGTAGCTAGATTTGATAGAATTGCTTTGTTATTTACATTGAGTAATATTACAGATCTTCAGATTGAATTGATTTGATAAGTATTTCTACACTAGAATGCAGATTATTTCATTTAATTCAGATTTATATAAAATTAGCATGATTTTGTAGGGATTAGATAATTAAAAGCAACTTGAGGGGCCAACTAATTGTCTTCATTAAACCTATTCCTATTGCATCTTATAACCTAATATTTGATCTATTAATTGATCAACCATTAGATCTGTATTGGTTGCTTTACCATTGACCTGATTTACATAAGGTTGTTATTTAATAAATAAACAATAATTCTGACATTTAACTATCCCTTCATCATCTTCTTCAGCAAAATGTTCAGCAGATGAATGAAACGTTGTTTCAACAGTTAAAAATTCACAATGAAACAAAAATAAAAGTAAACATATTACAATTATTAGTTTTATTATGCCCCATTTATGGGCATAATGTTTTCTGGTCTGTGAGTCCAGTCATCCATCCGTTCGTTGTCCGTCCGTTTGTTCATTTGTCTGTCTGTTCCGCTTCATGATTAGGTTTTTAGTTGAGTTAGTTTTTGATGAAGTTGAAGTCCAATCAAATTGAAACTTGGTAAACATGTTCCCCATGATATGATCTTTCTAATTTAAATGCCAAAATTAGAGATTTTATCCCATTTTTACAGTCCCCTGAACATAGAAAAGTATTTGAGTCTTGTTGGTTCTCTTCTAGAGCTTGTTAATGACTATCAAAATAAGTAATTTAAACTAAAATAATATATATTTTCCTTTTCTATCTGTAGCTGATACTGCATATTTGGAAACCAAGCTAAAGATTTTCAGTACACCAGACATGGTTAGTTTAAACAAACTTGTGAAAACACCATTACTAGAAAATATAAAGAATCCTGAAACTTACCAGCCAACAGTCACTGTGTTTGAGCTATCTCTAGAAGAATTAAATATACTGCCAAAAATTCTGGAATGTTGCAAAGGTTTACTTTTCATGAAGATTTGGGAAAAGAAGGGCATTGAACAACAGAAACAACTTGGTAGGAATGTTCACATAAATGAAGTCTTTGAGAAGGTTTGGCAGCCAGCACTTGAGCAATGGAAAACTTTAAGCAAGAACTTGAAAACAGGAGAAATGTTTTTCACTGAGTTTGAAAAATGGTTCAGGACAAAAGATAGCAGTACTTTGGAGAAAGAGTTTAGGCTACTGGATAATGAGGGCGATACCATTTGGATAAAAGAAAGATTGTACCAGATCGAGCAGCATGGGACTATAAGGAACTGTGTGCATGGAGCTAAAGCCATTATGGAAGTAGTCAATGCTTTTGATTTAAAAGGAGACTTTAGTCAAATACAGGAGATTATTAAGTTGGTAAATATGTAGTAATTTTAGATCATACCAAGGATCCAGATTTTTTTTTACACAATTTCTTTTTATTTTAAAAGGACTGGAAAGTGGAATTGTTTTGAAATTCTGTTTAAATTGTTTTGTTGATTTTTTATTGTTTTTGATGTGGTATGATTTCTGGAACATTTTGCCCTTAGAGTCATGTGTTATTGGGCTATGTCGTGGTCCAGTGAACAGGCAAACTGTTATGTTAACAATCTGACAGTAGTTTAAACATACATGTTAGAAAAGAATGAGAAGAGGAAGCATAATGTCCATCAGAGTTCAAATAAGTGATCATGTAAGCAATTGTAGACAAACGTATGGTTTAATTTGTTGTTTAATTACTTTTATAGTATGCTTGGTTTTTAGCTCACATGACCCAAAGGGTGGTGTGAGCTTTTCCTACCACTTGTGTCTGTTGTTGTAGTACTGTAAATTCAGAAATTATTGCGAGGTTTTTATTATTGCGAATAATGCGACTGAGTTGTAAACGCAATAATTAAAACTCGCATTTTGTAATATTTTAACTGAATTAAGCCTGACTTTTCTAAAAATCGTAAAAATTACAATCGCATTCAAGTGTAAAATGACAAAATCGCAATAATAAGTGCACGCAATAATTTCTGAATTTACAGTAGTTACAATAAGCCCGTTAACTTTTACAAAGATCACCTCCTCTGAAACTATAAGCCAAATGTAACCAAACTTTGCCACAAACATCAATCAGGAATCTAGTTGGAAAAAATTGTCTGATGACCCTTTCTTCTGACAAACATGGCCAACATAGCTAAAAATAGAACATAGAGGTAGAATACAAATGGTGTCTTTTATTTTGAAAACAGCTATAGTGGCTGTAATGGAGAATATATGATATTTCAACTGTTAATCAAGAAAAGTACTAATTTCAAAGAAAACAATAGTCATGTTTTCCCCTTGTACATATTCCAGACTGGTGGTGAGGACACAGTGATGAAGAAATTAGACAACAATCTGCTGACTACTTGCTCTATACTTGGGGGATAACTCAGGATAGAGCTGAATGTCTGCAGGTTTTTATTAAATGTAAACCACTTGTTGATTGGATTAAAGAATCAATGCCAGGTAACAGTATTTACTTTGTATGAATTATTTTAGAATTTGTTCAACTTATTATTGCTTTTTTCCATGTATGAAAACAACATTTAGGGAACTTACTGAAAAGGGGGGAGGGCTTTAAAGATAATTACAAGTATGTATGTTTCTTGTGCTGTTAATGTTTCAGCCCATTCTGCGTATTTGTATTTGTTTTCGTTGGCATATATTGTGTCTGTGTTTACATTCGTTTATACCAGATTAATGCTGTCTTAAGAAGTACCTAGTTTTACATTTAGCTGTGACTTTATGATTGACCATCCTTTTGGTCAATATGATCTATATTCCATACTAGACTGACTTTATTGTTTTTGGTTGAAATTCCTATTTCAGACAGTTTAAGTTTTAGTGATTTATGTTAACTTGCAAATAGACGCTTAAGCGTTCAGTTGGAATAAATAATTTATAATTTGGTTATGTTATACCTACTGTAATAGGATATTTTGTTTTATTTGACCACAGCTGGACTGAAGGAGTTAAAAGTATTTGTAGACTTGGCCAGTATATCAGCCGGTGAAGGTGACATGGAGATTGCCAAGGTCAACTGTTTACATTCTGCTACCACTGGTTACGCACCACTGATCTTTAATTTGGAAAAAGAATGTGATACGAAGATGTTCCTGGAAAAATGTGAAGTTGTTTGGAAAGAATTAGTTCCAAATCCTCAACTGCCACAGAAGTTGGTAAGAATTTTAATAGACAATAAACTAGTGTGATGTACTTTTGAAAGTGCAATCAGAGCATCCATTCCTAAATGTGGGTGTTTAAAATACCAGATTTTCTGCGTTTATTGAAATGCTTATCTGAAGTTCATAAGGAACTGATGGAGCCAAAAATTTGGATAGCCAAAGAAATGTGTATGTTTAACAAAAATTCCTAAAAGATAGCTTTTCTCATATTGAAACAATATTTTACTTTTTTCCAACACATATTTTGGATTGTTCATATATTTTTTTATTATTTTTTTCCATTCTTATTTCAGCTTGATACAACTAGACAGCCTGAATGGCTGTAATCAGTGAAGAAATCTCCTTATCATATTCTTTAAACTTTCAGCTTGATACAACTAGACAGCTTGATTGGCTGCAATCAGTGAAGAAATCTCATGGTTCTGTAGAAGTTACCTCCCTTTCTCAAGCTGAAGCCATCAATGGAAAGGGTATTTACCAAGTTGGGAACTTAGAGAAAAAAACATTTTTGAAAATTCCTGTAAGTTTCATTGGATGAAAGAATGTTTCCTATACTTATAAAGATAGAAATTATCATTGTTTTCCATCTGAGCATATGTTTTGATATCCCATTTAAGGTTTGACTGCTCAATATAGTGTATTCAGATATATCATTCAGTGTTTAGGTAAAATACATAAATATTTCATAGAGCTCATAATGTTGCCATTATTCTAGAGTTAATTCTTGGGAAATAATTTTGCACAGTTCAACAACAACAGGAATATTTCAATACAGCATGGCAATCTTATTCAAATTGAACTGAATTTTTGATTCCATATCTATTTAATGATGACTCATGGTTAAAGATCAAGTCCATTTTAAGGAATGATACAAAGTAACAACTTTTTTTTTTAAATAGGAGTTAACAGATGTATTGGAGTTACGTGTACCTGAAGAAGAGGGGAATATGGCTCAGAGAAACCATTACAGATATGATCAACTTCACGACCTCCAGTCACGTCTTATGTTAGTGGCAGGGAAAGCTGAGAAAGGCAAAGATGATGTCGATAGGTTTATGTTGGTAAGATTATGAAGGACAAACAGAAATATACATTTGAACTATTTTAAAAATTCTCTTTGGATGGTAGTATTATTTGGTTAATTACAATACAATAAAGACAATGAAGCACATAATTGAAAAGTCATTAAAATAGAGGAGATCAATAACTAACAATTTAACTGTAAAACATACAAATTTTATTGAAGTTAGTTGTTGAGAAGTAAGTGTACATCTATCATATATGTAGACCTGATCTCATAGATTTTTATTGTTTTAGATCCTAGACTCAGTTGTTAGACTTGGTAATATTTACAAAAAGCTGGTAGCTGAAGGATGTGTGCTGTTTTCACAATGGCATGTGAAGTTTCTTTGTGACAAAGACAGAAAGGCATGTGCTTTTATAAACTTTGGATTTGGAGAAGAGAGGCTAACGTTAAAAGGTAGAATTGACAAGGAAAACCATGATGTCAGTTTCATCATTCCCAAACTAGCTAGATTTCTTGAGCAATGCCATGAGAAATGGCTGGACTATATTGACCAAAAGCGGGAAAAGTATTACTGTCTGAATTTCTTTACAATAGATCAAATGGTGATTTTACAACAGGAACTTGTAAAGTTAGGGTCTGCCCAAGAACCAGCTGCTTTGATTTATCCATTGCTGTCTGCCGTAAAACATGGATGTACAAAGGACGATCTTGTTAAAGCCATGTCTGCTGCCAAACTTGATGTTGATAGAGCTGACACTGAGAGGGAAACAGAGAAAGATATGGAGGAGAAAGATAGCAAAGATGAGAAAGTAGAAGTATCAGATGACTTGAAAACACAGATATTTTTCAATGAAATGACAAAATCTGGATACCCCTTAGGATTAGCAAGAGAAGCTTTGAAGCATGTAGAGGCTGATGATATAGATGGAGGTAAGGTTTGACAACATGCCTGAAAAATAAAAAAAATATAATTTAATAAGCAACTTGTTTAAAATACAAAGTTGAATTATTAAAAAATCAATAAAACTTTTCATAAAATTAAGTTCACAATTAGTTTAAGGAAACAAATTTAACAGTTTAAAAACAATTTTACCGCCTTGTAAACCAGACTTTTTATTTATAATTTCTTTTCTTGTTGTCGAAAAACAATGAATTTGTATATGGAAACAGATGTTTTGGTCATTTCTAAAAATGAAAGATGCAAGTAATAATAACAATAGCCTTGATTCTTTGGTAAATTGATATTTATAAACAGGAATTGTTTGGTGTATGGACAATGAAGATGAATATGGAACAGAAGAACAGAGCATGAGTGAGACGGCACCTGACGAAGTTCCAGATTTCCATGGATGGACAGAAACAGACCAGTCTCTAGCCTCTATTACTGAGGGCCTCGTCATTCAACTTGTTGGAGTTGGATCAAGGTAAAAAATTGTTTTTTTTACATTCACTTCATCATGAAGTCCAAACTATAAATTCAAGATCATCACCTTATATGCACATTTTTGGGGAAAGACAGCTTCAAGCCGTCAATCCCCTACGGGGTTGACCAGAGTGACATTCCCTCACATCATTCATTTTGTTTTTATAGTGTGGAAAACCCCCCAACAAATCTTACGGAGATTCATGAGAGGGAGACACACAAATGAATAGTTTGCCTTTAAACACTTTTTTACACATTTCCCTTCTGTTTCTCTCCAAATTACCGTATCTTGAGCTCTCCTTTATACTATCTACATTTCTTTTACAATTCCAGAAAAATCAGTATGACGAGATATTCTAAATATATCCAACCTACATTGTATTGTATAGTGACGTCATTGTTGGAATGCCACACTACGCAAAAGCAGGGATATCCTTCACTGGTTATTTAAATCATTCTCAGAGATTGTGCACTAATTAAAAATTGGTATTTGTTAAATTTAAACATAATAATGTTTGCTGTAGATGATTCAAACATCAACATGCAATACTTTAATTTGTAGGTCAACAACTTCCAAAGTAAACAAAGATTTGTGGGGATACATGAGATAGGGGAGAGAAACGATTTTTTAAATTTTTTTCTGTAAAATTCTGTTTTGAGAATCTTCCTCCAATTCAGGAGCACCTCAATTGATGAGTAATTATCCACTTCAATAAAAGTTAATGTATCTGAACACTTAAAATGTGACATTTCATTTGTTATATGATTAGTAGTCTTCCATTTTTTGCTCACCTGGCCTAAAAGGCCAAGTGAGCTTTTCCCATCACTTGGCGTCTGTCGTCCGTCGTCCGTCGTCTGTCGTCCGTCGTCGTTAACTTTTACAAAAATCTTCTCCTCTGAAATTACTGGGCCAAATTATTCCAAACTTGGGCACAATCATCATTGATGTATCTAGTTTAAAGTTTGTGGTTTTATTACCCGGCCAACCATCCAAGATGGCCACCATGGCTAAAAATAGAACATAGGGGTAAATTGCAGTTTTTGGCTTATAACTCAAAAACCAAAGCATTTAGAGCAATCTGACAAGGGGTAAAATTGTTTATCAGGTCAAGATCTATCTGCTCTGAAATTTTCAGATGAATCAGACAACCCATTTATGGGTTGCTGCCCCTAAATTGGTAATTTTAAGGAAATTTTACTGTTTTTGGTTATTATCTTGAATATTATTATAGATGGAGATAAACTGTAAACAGCAATAATGTTCAGCAAAGTAAGATTTACAAATAAGTCAACATGACCAAAATGGTCAGTTGACCCCTTTAGGAGTTATTGCCCTTTATAGTCAATTTTTAGTATGGCGTTCATTATCACTGAACTAGTATATATTTGTTTAGGGGCCAGCTGAAGGACGCCCCCGGGTGCGGGAATTTCTCGCTACATTGAAGACCTGTTGGTGACCTTCTGCTGTTGTTTTTTATTTGGTCGGGTTGTTGTCTCTTTGACACATTCCCCATTTCCATTCTCAATTTTATGACCAAAATGGTCAGTTGACCCCTTTAGGAGTTATTGCCCTTTATAGTCAATTTTTAACCATTATCGTAAATATCCATGATCTTTTACAAAAATCTTCTCCTCTGAAACTACCGGGCCAAATTAATCCAAACCTGGCCACAATCATCATTGATGTATCTAGTTTAAAAATTGTGTTTTTTGACCTGGCCAACCAACCACGATGGCCGCCACGGCTAAAAATAGAACATAGGGGTAAAATGCAGTTTTTGGCTTATAACTCAAGAACCAAAGCATTTAGAGCAAATCTGACAAATTTAAGACTCAAAAATAAGTCAAAATGACCAAAATGGTCAGTTGACCCCCTAAGAACTGATTGTCCTTTATAATCAATTTTTAACAATTTTCATAAAATTTGTAAATTTTTACTAACATTTTCCACTGAAACTACACGGACAGGTTCATTATAGATAGAGATAATTGTAAGCAGCAAGAATGTTCAGTAAAGTAAGATGTACAAACACATCACAATCACCTAAACACAATTTTGTCATGAACTGTCTGCTTCCTTTGTTTAATTCACATATACCAAGGTGAGCGACACAGGCTCTTTAGAGCCTTTAGTTGTAGTTTAAACCTATTAATTCATGAAATTTACAAATATTTCAAAATGTACGATTTGGAAACAAGGTTCACACAGTTTACATCAATCATATTGTTTTTTATTAGTACCTGTATACCTATGATGAGAGTCGTAACTGGGAACTTTATCAATGTAAATTTAAAACTGAATAGATTTTTCAGTCCAAACTTTCTTAAGAAAAAAAATAAAATCTTCGAGTACTGTCACAGAAAATGGAAAATGGCCTTAGCCTGCAGTTCAGTGGTACACAATTAAGATTTCCAAAAATATTGTAGTTGTTGTTAAATGACAGAATTCAGTTGTATTTTAGATGATTAACAGTCAACTTTAATCGAATGTTTAGATTTAGAAATTGCAGATCTCTTCAATTGGCATGATTGGTCCAAATTGAATCCTAAACTAAGGAAACAAAATTACATAAAACAATTGATTTCAATATTGTCAACCTTTCTACATGTTCTAGCTGTTCTTTTTTTAATTCTTTATATGAAGACTATCAAAAGATATCCCCCCCCCCAAAAAAAAAATAATAATAAAATTAAATAGAAACAAGGGCCGTCTTTCCCCTCAGAGCTATTCAGCTCTTTGATTATAGCTGGTGTTTTTAAATTTTATTTTTAACCTTTGTTCCACTCTATTGTGTTTAAAATTCACTATTGACATGGAATTCTGTCACCTTTGACGATTTTCAATTTTAAAGGAACAGAAAAAAAGGAAAAAAGAAAAAGAACTTAAAGATATTTCAAACCATGTTCATCAGGTTTCATTTTAATGAGGAAAATATAAATAACATTGAAACAAGCTTTAAGGTGCATTGATTAGAAATAAAGAAAACTCTTTGGTCACGAACTTGTTACCGGTATCAGTATGTTTACAAACATAAGAATAATCATTGTTTTAAACTTACTTATAGAGAGAACTCTGTTGACAAATTGATAAAAACCTTAGAAGATTTGTGGAAGACATTCCTAGTGTCCATTTCATCCAGTGTGTCTGATTATCTTAGTGTAGAACATCTAGGCATCATTCTTAATAGGCTTAATGAGCAAGGTATTTATCTATATCTATAATGGAGTAAGTTAGGTAAGGTTTCAATGTTTCAGGATAAAAATTATCTAATCTGATGAAAACGTGTGAGAAAGTTACATAGAACTTATTTTAAGACATTGTTTTGTTCATCAAATGTCACAAAAACATGTTGTCTAAGCACCTCTCCTGAAAATCAATGGAAATTGAAAAGTGACTTGTCTACCATGAAGTTTAGAATGGTAATAGAGAAAATGAGGAAAAGCTAAGTAATAGAATAATATTGATAATAATGGATAATATGGGGATGAAGTCCCCTATTACAGTAGAAATATCAATAAAAAAATGATTTTTTTTTAAATCAGGAAAATTTCCCAAAAGTTTCATTGTATTAATGAACTCAAAATCTTTAACTTTTTTATGTCGCTTTTTTTAATTCTAACATTTGTGAAGAACGCAGAAATCTACTTCCTTCTTCAGGACTCTTTGTCGTGAGACTTTGAGAAGTCTAGTAAAATATAGGAACTCGAGGAACACAATACCAATATTTCATTTTTAATAATTCTTTGTCTTTGATATGAATTAGCTTTACCTGATGCATTGCAGCATTGCATTGATATGAATTAACATTACCTGATGCATTGCGTTTCTTTGTTTACATTGAACATGACGTCATAACTTAAAAAACGTCACAAGTAAAATCCCTAACAACAGAACCACAATTGGAAACGTGTACGTACGGTATTTGCCTTTCTATTTGTTACCAATAATTTAAGTTACAAAAAAAAAATCAAACAGACTTCGTCCCCATTCACTGGTAACGCCTGCCTTGTATCATGTTTCCTATTGAAATTTGTATCCCATTTTTTATAATTGTTTTGTAGAGAACAATTCATATGAAGACCGACTTGTTTGATATTTGTTTCAGATGACTTTACAGTAAACAGGACGTTACATCCATGCTTTACTGCAGGAGAGCCAAACTTATTAATTTGTCCCCAGAGTAAGTCTATAATGAAATTGAAAAGCTTGTTAAAAAATATCTGAAGTCGCTTTCACAAAAAAACTTGATACTAAGATTTATCGTAAGTATACTGAATTGTTCATGACTTTCGATCAATCTTAAACAATAGTATTTTTTTGTGAAACCGACTCCAGATATTTTATAATATGTCCATGTTGATTTATTGATTGATTGGTTTGTTTTAATGCTACTTTCAGCACTATAGTGCTCTTTCCTGGCCGTCAGTTTTTATTGGTTGAGGAAGCCTGAGTCCCCAGAGAGATCATCTACCTTCTTTAGGAAAACTGACAAACTTAGTCAATTAGAATTGGAGTGTAACACTCATGATATGTGCGAAATGAATATGTCTATAAAACTAGCTAGAAAAGTGGTTAATGATACTTGTCTCTTTGATACCTCGATTTCTACACATTGATCTGTGCATAAATTTTTTCTCAGCCACTACAAGTGATAGCTTATTGATGGGCTGGCAGGTTATCATACTATTCCATACAGTGTGACACAGATTCATTTCCTTGAAACACTTTTTCCAATTTACTGAAAACAGGGAGGGGGGAATCATATATTTTTAATTTTACATAGGTATAATAATTGAAAACTAGCTCATAATACTTTGTTTTATATTCTGTCTATTCATCAAGATGAAACTTTTATTTCAAAGTAATGAAGAAAGAATATATTTGTTTAATGAATCAATACATTTCAGGTGATATCTATAACACAGTATTATCAGTATACAGTCATGAAGTGGACAGACCTCTGCCACAGTCTGACGAAGTTTTACTATGTACTCCTACTACAACTCTGGATATGGTAAATAAACTCTATGTAGATTAAATTTAATTCTTTAAATATCATAAATTGCCCAACAATTCACAGAAAATTTAGAAAATTAAAGTTTATAAGATTATTTCTTGTTCCTGTAAATTGAAATATTCTCACCCAAATCAGTTATAATTGCTTGCTAAAATATGCAGTCTTTGGGAAAAATTCTGAATGAATAAAAAGGAAACTTATTCAGTTATTGTGTAGTTTGGGATTATTTTTATCAGAATGTTATTTATCTTTTTTTCTAAATGATTGTTTCCTTCAGATTGAAATTTTCTGGAGACGAGCCTTGTTTGCCAACAATGACAGAGTGTATTGTCTAGTGAATGCTGATCTGTTGAATTATGATGTGAGTGACAAGGGAGAGAACTCACTAGAGAGACATCTCAGGAAAACCGACAGTAAAGGTAAGATCTGTTGAATTATGATGTGAGTGACAAGGGAGAGAACTCACTAGAGAGACTTCTCAGGAAAGCTGACAGTAAAGGTAAGATCTGTTGAATTATGATGTGAGTGACAAGGGAAAGAACTCACTAGAGAGACATCTCAGGAAGGCTGACAGTAAAGGAGAGATCTGTTGAATTATGATGTGAGTGACAAGGGAGGGAACTCACTAGAGACATCTCAGGAAAGCTGACAGTAAAGGTAAGATCTGTTGAATTATGATGTGAGTGACAAGGGAGAGAACTCACTAGAGAGACATCTCAGGAAAGCTGACAGTAAAGGTAAGATCTGTTGAATTATGATGTGAGTGACAAGGGAGAGAACTCACTAGAGAGACATCTCAGGAAGGCTGACAGTAAAGGAGAGATCTGTTGAATTATGATGTGAGTGACAAGGGAGGGAACTCACTAGAGAGACATCTCAGGAAAGCTGACAGTAAAGGTAAGATCTGTTGAATAATGATGTGAGTGACAAGGGAGAGAACTCACTAGAGAGACATCTCAGGAAGGCTGACAGTAAAGGAGAGATCTGTTGAATTATGATGTGAGTGACAAGGGAGGGAACTCACTAGAGAGACATCTCAGGAAAGCTAACAGTAAAGGTAAGATCTGTTGAATTATGATGTGAGTGACAAGGGAGAGAACTCACTAGAGAGACATCTCAGGAAAACTGACAGTAAAGGTAAGATCTGTTGACTTATGATGTGAGTGACAAGGGAGAGAACTCACTAGAGAGACATCTCAGGAAAGCTGACAGTAAAGGTAAGATCTGTTGAATTATGATGTGAGTGACAAGGGAGAGAACTCACTAGAGAGACATCTCAGGAAAGCTGACAGTAAAGGTAAGATCTGTTGAATTATGATGTGAGTGACAAGGGAGAGAACTCACTAGAGAGACATCTCAGGAAAGCTGACAGTAAAGGTAAGATCTGTTGAATTATGATGTGAGTGACAAGGGAGAGAACTCACTAGAGAGACATCTCAGGAAAGCTGACAGTAAAGGTAAGATCTGTTGAATTATGATGTGAGTGACAAGGGAGAGAACTCACTAGAGAGACATCTCAGGAAAGCTGAAAGTAAAGGTAAGATCTGTTGAATTATGATGTGAGTGACAAGGGAGAGAACTCACTAGAGAGACATCTCAGGAAAGCTGACAGTAAAGGTAAGATCTGTTGAATTATGATGTGAGTGACAAGGGAGAGAACTCACTAGAGAGACACCTCAGGAAAGCTGACAGTAAAGGTAAGATCTGTTGAATTATGATGTGAGTGACAAGGGAGAGAACTCACTAGAGAGACATCTCAGGAAAGCTGGCAGTAAAGGTAAGATCTGTTGAATTATGATGTGAGTGACAAGGGAGAGAACTCACTAGAGAGACATCTCAGGAAAGCTGACATTAAAGGTAAGATCTGTTGAATTATGATGTGAGTGACAAGGGAGAGAACTCACTAGAGAGACATCACAGGAAAGCTGACAGTAAAGGTAAGATCTGTTGAATTATGATGTGAGTGACAAGGGAGAGAACTCACTAGAGAGACATCTCAGGAAAGCTGACAGTAAAGGTAAGATCTGTTGAATTATGATGTGAGTGACAATGGAGAGAACTCACTAGAGAGACATCTCAGGAAAGCTGGCAGTAAAGGTAAGATCTGTTGAATTATGATGTGAGTGACAAGGGAGAGAACTAACTAGAGAGACATCTCAGGAAAGTTGAGAGTAAAGGTAAGATCTGTTGAATTATGATGTGAGTGACAAGGGAGAGAACTCACTAGAGAGACATCTCAGGAAAGCTGACAGTAAAGGTAAGATCTGTTGAATTATGATGTGAGTGACAAGGGAGAGAACTCACTAGAGAGACATCTCAGGAAAGTTGACAGTAAAGGTAAGATCTGTTGAATTATGATGTGAGTGACAAGGGAGAGAACTCACTAGAGAGACATCTCAGGAAAGCTGACAGTAAAGGTAGATCTGTTGAATTATGATGTGAGTGACAAGGGAGAGAACTCACTAGAGAGACATCTCAGGAAAGCTGACAGTAAAGGCAAGATTTACTTACACTTATGTGATTTCAAGATAAAAGAATTACTTTAAGAGAATAAAATGTTGATATTGAGAAATGAATTGCTTATTTTTCAAAAGAAAATAAGAAGGGCCAAAACCATTGAAGAAAGAAAAAGATGGAAAGGCAATAATTAAGTCCACAAAATACAGAAAAAATAAAGATTGAGCAACAGGAACTGTAAACAAAGCAGGATTGAACTCCAAATTGACGAGCACATTTTGCTCTGCTGGCATCACTCACCATGTTGCTCAGGAAAATACTTTAGTAGAAAAGCTAGTGAACATTCTATTATGAAATAACTGTTAGAACACCTTGTATATATTTATAGACATGTGACTTGTTTCTAAGTAAATGTTTTATTTGATTTGTTTCAGGTATAAAGTATAGATTGGTAGTTATATGTAGTAGTGAGAATGAGTACAGATCCAGAATAGTAGCTGCTCTAGACAAATACCACAAACCCCCATTAGTTACTAATGTCAACATGGTCAGGAAATATCTATTGACAAAGTTTAAAGTGGACAAATCAGACAAAGAATGGACACCAGCGTCAACTGTAGATTATGAAAGGTACAAAACTACAATTTAAAGAGTAACATGCACAGATTATATACAGTTGATTGTCACAAAAATGATTGGGCCTTTTATGATTGTTCGGAAGACTAAAATGTTTGGAAAAGCAATATTTTGATATGTTTTTAGTGACTCAAACTTATGTATATTAGATTCTTTAAGACTTTTCTTTGGCATTAATGTTATTGTACCTTATTTCAGATGCAGTGTTCGTGTGGTAAAGTCATGGAGAGCAGGTGTAGGGAAGTCCCTGTATAAGAAAAGAATGGTAGAGAGTTTAGTGAAACAAGTCTCCTCTACACAGAACAGTATAACTATCCCTCTTCATGAAAAGACTTTAAACAATGATGAAACAATGGACGTTTTTAAAAAAGAAATTTTACCTCCACAGAAATACAGGCCTAGAATATACCACATTGATATATCTCATGAGGTTAGAATTTTTTTTTCTTCTTTGGTATATTTCAAAATGTTATCTATTTCACTTCAATATTTCTAATGAGATAACAACAGCCTCGATATATGTCTTCTGAGCTTAGCACCAGTGGCAGATATTTTTTTGGGACAATCAATGCATTTGAACGGGGACATATGGTTGGAACCCTCCTTAGAAAATGACAGAATCACCCTTGAGCACAGATACGAAATTCCACATTATCATATCTTTTGAGGTTGGCACAATAGGAATTTTTGATTAAAAGTCTAACTGGGAAATGGACGGAGTGATGAGAAAAAGTTGAAAAAATTGTGTAATTCAAAATATTGAAGTTGAAAGTTTGATTTTTCTGATTTTTTTTTATTTATATAAAATAGGTCCAAGAAGGAGTAGATGTGTTCCTTTTCCAGTTGTTGATACTTGGCTGTATAGGCCATAGTTCTGGATATGTATGGAGAAGATCTGAGTTGGACTACTACATTATCGAGTCCATGCCTCTACTAGCCAGAGATACTGATATACATGTTAAAGAGGTAAAGCACTAGGGTTATCTGGTATATATTTTAAACCGGGACTCACGCTTCAGACAGCTGACATTGAGTCCTGTTTAACGGGATCAGAAAACCTGTTTTATATTTCCCACTCAAAACAGTGCAAACATGAGTTATCTTTCCTTGTTGAATACCCGGCGGAAAGTGTAAACATGGTGCTTCTGTTTGTTGAAAATCATGTCAAAATCAGAGGAAATTTACGGAATTTACAAGAATTTGAAATGAGGGAACATTTTTTTGGAAAGAATATGGAAGAATTGAAGCCAAACTAGTATACTTTTTTAACATAAAATATCGTTTTTATGTACAAAACATTTGGAATGGATATTGTTCAGTGTAAAGAATTGGTACAGCTTCATTAAATTTTTCAAAATTTTGCCGTTTTGGGTTAAAAAATTACGTTTTTGGGTAAAAGAGCAGAATTTTGAGAATTTCACCTAGATAATGCCAAAATTTGAAAATTTGAATATTTTATGAAGAAAAAAAAAATCAAAACATGTACAAAACTGTGAACATGGTGTTAGTGAATGAACATGATGAAATAAAGACACAAATAACTACAGACAAGTTTTTATTGACATTTATTATGAAGATCTCCCACTTAATAGTAGCCAGGGAAGCCATCGTCTCAGAGTAGCTTCTTTCTGGGCAGCTACCGGTGAAAGGGTTAAAGAAGATACATTAGAGTAAACTAGTTATATAAAAAATTGAGACTACTGTTAATAACACATATTCAAGCTGAAAAAATAAATACTCAACCCCAGACAAAAAGTAGGGGAAAAGTCTTGTTTGCTTAGGGGGGAAAATCAAGATAATTTGAAAAGAATAAGATAAAAGGTGCATAATTTTCACATTGCTGCTGAGTTGGAAAGACTAGCTTTAAATTTATCATTTTTACAATTCCAGGGAAGTAAGCTGAAGTGTTTACACCACTGCCTAGACATTCTACCCCACATTATCTGTAGATCTCCCCAGGAAAGTCTAGACATTTTAAGACAACCGGATGATAATACAATTCATGATAGATTGTTTGATAATACAGAGTTCAGGAGTAAAACATTCCAGAGACCATACCAATACCTAAAGAGGCTTGACACTAACAGTAAACTTGACTGTGTTAATCCTAGCCAGCCAGAGGGAGATAAAAAGGATTGTTTAGTTGTCTTACTTAGGTATGTAGCAATTATGTTTGTATATTTTTTCATTGACAACTTGAAAGGCAGGAGGAATTTGATTAATTTCTAAAAAAAATATGCTGATAAGTGGAATGTTGTAATGATCTACTGTAATAACATTAATTATTGTGGAGTTAAAATTTTCGTGGTTTTGTCTTAATATAGATTTTATGAGGATGTAATTTCTAGGTTCCAATAAATGGAAGTTATACTTTATGTAGGTTAAATTTTTCCTGGAGATTTTAATTTCGTGGATATATTCTTTCCACAAAATAAACGAAAGTAAATCCTCCACAAAAATTTCTGCCTTTACCGTAGTTGTTGCTTTTAATAATTTTAAAAAAAGCATATTCCTGAGCAATTTGACATCTCCCATTGGGCATTAAAACCTTTGCTAAAATTAAGGGTCTCCTTTTGGCTGTGGGAGATGCATAAAAACACAGACACTCCTTGTTGGATTAGGGATGATGATAAATTTTTATTAGTAAATAAAATAAAAATGAGAATTCCTTGTTTTTGTGCTCACTTATTGTTTATAAATGCATTTTAAAACACAATTTATAACTGACAGAGAAAATGAATCAATATCTCCATTTCTTATGAAGATCATTATATTTTTCAGACACTGTGGTATAAGAGATCCATCTTGGTCCGAGTTATATCATTTTGTTAGTTTCCTTAACAAACAGCTACAAGACTTTGAGGTGTCAGCTTTCTGTTGTTTAGCTGCCTCTGAGGATTTACCAGGATTCTCTAAGTTTGTACTGAGATTTCTTATACAGATGTCCAGAGTGAGTGTGATTATTAACATCAGCTTAGAACTTTTTTTAAAGACCTGTTGAAAAAAATATTAACTTATTTGCCATTTGCCATTTTTAAAACAAAATTATGTTGCAGGTAAAAACATGTATTTATTCATCCTTAAATAATAAGCCAGTTTTGATAGTTATAATTACATGTATACAGTTTTTGTATGAAAAAAATTGAAAATCAATATCCTTTTAGTTAAAAAATTTGAAAAATTGAAAATTAAGAAATGACACACAATTGACAAATCCAACCAAAATGTTTCATTGTATAACAAAAATTGTAATCGCTCTTGTTAAAAAAAACGTGTAGATTAAGTTACTTCAACAGAAAAATAGATAAAAGCAAAGATTAGAAGACATCTATTCAGAAATTGGAACACATACAAATTTCACCATCTGGTTACAAAAACATGTGCATACAAAAATAATGATTTGATGGAATATTTACTTGCAGGATTTTTCCACAAGATCATTAGAAGTGAGTGAAGAATCACCTATACAGCTGTTAAAGAGACAGATAAGTCAGGGGGAGGGAGACGAGGAGGGAGATGTGGTACAACAATACAAAATGAGAAGAACATGGGAAACTAGGTAAACAATTACTTTAATTGAGCATTTACCAGAAAGCCCTACCATATCTAATCAAAATACTTTCATTGTCTAAGACAACTAGTTATTTTATGGTCAAAGGTTAAAGGTCAAACAGTAAAATATATTATGATTACATATTATAAAAAGTATGCAGGCTAAATAAAAAAGAAATGGTTAATGTAACTCATTTCTGTTGTAAATTTAAAAGGTATGTGATAATTCTTTCAGCCCACATCCATACTTGTTCTTCAACCCAGACCATCACAGCATGACATTCCTTGGGTTCAACATTGAAAGAGCTAGTGGTAACTTAGTAGATCAGCAGACAAGAAAAGTCTTAGAGGCAGCTATCATGCAACATACCCTGTTTGATGCTTTAGTTAGAAACAGAGTTAATCTGTCCGAGAACTTTGATGCATTGCCTAGGTATGTGACTTAACATCATACTATATTGTGATAATTCAAAGGCATTTCCTCATATGAGTTAAAAGGGAAGTACCTACCTTATATTTTTAATGACCCTTTTCAGAGGAGTATTATACATTCTACCATGGTGATTTCCAGTTATAACAAAAGGATTAAAATGGTATAAGAGGCATCAGATTTTTCAAGTTAAACTTTTTGTTGTCTAAAAAGTATACCTTTGTTAACTACATGGTATGGAAAGGACAAAGTGTAAATATTTGAAATTTCCTCTTGTAAATAAGATATCTCAACAATAAAAATATTCAGAACTCTTAAATTCCAGACCTCGCTCTACAAGGTAGCAATGCATGCATCATGTCAACATTTTGCTCTTTTGCCTCAATGTAAGTTTAGTTTAAAAATGAGTTGATTTAACCTATTTTGGTAGGAAAGACAAGGTTTAAAGTGTTAATCATTAATAAAGGAATTTTACTTTACAGACATGAGAAAATAAATAAGCTGTGTAATGTGATGGGACTAGAGTTACCACATGACCCTGACGAGACATATGAACTGACAACAGACAATGTAAAGAAGATTCTGGCTATTTATATGAGATTCAGGTAATAAAACATTCTGTCCAGGTGAACCATAAGGGTAAGTGATGGGACTAGAGTTATAACATGATCCTGATGAGATGTATTAACTTACAACAGACAATGCCAAGAAAATTTATATGAGGTTCAACATCTAGTTAAAAGGAGGGAATATTTATATTTTGTGATATATTTTTGTTTAAAATTTATGTAAGGAAAAGTTTGACTAAAAATCAGAATATGTATCATCTAATCCATATCATCATTGCATGTTTGACCTTTGTCGTAAAGCGAAACATCGCCATCTTACATTCTGTCGGCGTCTGCAGTGTCCACAAATATTCACTCTGTGGTTAAATTTTTTTTAAATTTAATAACTTCTTATAACTACCAAACTTTGACAGAAGCTTGTTTATGATCATAAGATAGTATGCAAGAGTAATTTTGTAAAAAAAATCAAAAGAAAGTATCAAGAGGAATATTATTATCATTTTTTTTTCCTCACTTTTGTTGAGCCTGCGATTACCAGTAAAAGTAGGCGAGACACTGGGTTCCGCGGATTCTTTACAATCTTATAATTTTCAGCACTCATGAAAGTTATTACATTCCTGTTATTAAGCAATATAATAATATTGTTTCAGATGTGACATCCCAGTTATCATTATGGGAGAGACTGGATGTGGTAAAACTCGTCTTATCAAGTTTATGTGTGCCCTTCAGCAACCTCCTGGTGTCAAAGTGGAAAATATGATTCTTATGAAGGTAAGAGTTAGGTCCCTTGAGCAAATTGAGAAAGCTAATCACCTTTATATGCTCAATACAGCAACCTCCCGGGGTAAAAGTGGAAAATATTATTCTTATGGAGTTAAGGTCCCTTGAGCAGAATACGAGAACTAATCAACTTTATTTGCTCAATTTAGAAATCTTTAGGTTTTAGAATTCAAAACATAATTCTTGTGTAAGTAAAAAAGGCTTCTGGGTGCGGGAATTTCTCGCTACATTGAAGACCTGTTGGTGACCTTCTGCTGTTGTTTTTTTATTTGGTTGGGTTGTTGTCTCTTTGACATATTCCTCATTTCCATTCTCAATTTTATTTCAATAGATTTGGAAGAAGGACTATCTGGCTATCAAATAAGATTGCATTTTGAGGAGAACAGCAGGGTTCTCCCTATCTCTATTTGCTCTGTAAAGACTAACTTAATAGACATTGATCAAGTTTATGTGGTCACTGTTGTAACTATTTATGCATATTAGTGATTCTTTTTAAGATATTCACATAGATTTCATGTTTTATTTATGGAATATTGTGCATGCATACCTTTTACAACTTTCTTCGTCCTATATTTACACAGGTTCACGGTGGAACAAAGCCTTCTGATATAGTTAGAAAAGTCAAGAAAGCAGAAGAAATTGCCAGTAAAAACTCTGCCAATTATAAAAACATGGACACTGTATTATTCTTTGATGAAGCGAATACAACCGAAGCCATTGGTGTAATCAAGGAAATCATGTGTGACAAATCTCTTGGAGGGAAACCAATTAATCTTCATGAGAGGTTGAAAATAGTGGCCGCTTGTAATCCATATAGAAAGTAAGTTATATACTGAAGATATTTCTTTATGCAAATTTTTTCTTGAGGATTAAAACTAATTGTTGTCATGTTATTGCATGCTCTTTTGTGGAAAAGAAAATTGTTATATTTTAACCATCAAGCAAGGGTACTACTTATTATATCCTGATTATATATTTTTTTATATCCAAAATTTAGACATTCTGAGAAGTTGATAAAGAGATTAGAACAGGCAGGACTTGGATATTATGTTAGTTCTGACAAAACTACAGACAAACTTGGTACGTAAAATTTTCTTACACTTTTATATATTCTGAAAGTAAAGATTGTACACCTTCGTCCACTGACTGGCTAGCTATATTTCAAAGTATTCTGTAAAAATGCCTGTAAATCTGCAAAGTCAGGATTATGGCAATTTGTTTTTCACTTATTTCATTGATTAATAGCCTTTTTATAGACTTACACTTTTTAATTTGAATTTTGGAATTAAAATTTTTATGCCCAATTTATGGGGATTATACTTTTGGGCCTGTGCATCAATTTGTTTGTCTGTTTGTCCATCCATTCATTCATCCGTTCGTCTGTCTGTCCTGCTTGCGTGCTTGAGATTAAAGGTTTTGGTTGAGGTAGTTTTTGATGGAGTTGAAGTCCAATCAACTTGAAACTTAGTACATATGTTCTGTATGATATGATCTTTAATTTTAATGCCAAATTAGAGATTCCCCCCCCCCCCCCCCCCCCCACCATTTTCATGGTCCATTAAACATAGTAAATGATAGTGCGGATGGGGCATCTATGTACTGGGGACACATTCTTGTTGTTATATATGCTTTTCCTGACGGCCAAACAATAACAATTTGCAAACTTAAATTAAGGTTACAACGACTTTATTTTTTTGGGAAATATAAGAAACTAATTACCATAAGATACTTTTCAGGTTCAATTTTAAATGTCACTGCTTTATATATTATTCTTGAGACTTTCATCACTTCCCTCTGAATTATTAAAATAGTTATAAACTATCTTTCCATTGGTTTTCCATATTGTTATTTCCATTTCTTTGTTTGATAAGGGAAAATGGTTGCTGACTGATTCCTTTAACACATATATCAATCAGATACATAATTTTAATGTTAAATTTTACAGGAAGAATACCAATGAGACACTTAGTATACCGTGTCCAACCACTCCCTCAAAGTATGCTGCCCTTAGTCTGGGACTTTGGACAATTGAACACTGATGTGGAGCAGATGTATATCAAACAGATGGTTGTCAGATATGTATGTATTCGTAATGTTATCTTTTAGCTAAATCAGTGCAATCTTCAATTAAATGTCTCAGTCTTAGATCTGCACTATATGCCATGTAACACAAAATCAATTATAAAAACTTTGGTGTTTTAAACAATTGAATTAGATTTTAACATTTGAAGTAAAACAAAAGCTTTCTGAAATTGAACCAATGGATTCTGCTATAGAACTATAAGTGAAACCCTTCAATCTATGATGAATTTGTTAAGTTCTTTTTGTGATTTGTTAAAATATGATAAGAAATCAATTGTAATTTTTCGTTTTAATGTTTAACATTATTTCCTACAGATAATTGCTTCATTATTTATTTCTCAGATAAAAAATGGAGAACTACCTTCTGGAATAGAGACGACTTTGAGCAAGATTCTTACTGTATCTCAAGATTTTATGAGGGATCAAAAGGTACAGTTTTATTGATTAAAGATTGAAATAGTCCTTGGGTGTGTTGCTAATTATTTTGTCTGTTTGTCCCTTATCAGGTTGAAGTTTTTGTTGACTAGCTTTTTACTACATCCACTTTGAACTTTGTACACATATATACAATTAGAAGATATGGTATGATTGTCAATGAAACAACTCCCTACCATGCAGGGACCAAATGGCTTATGCCCGTGTCACACTGTCCCGATTTTTATATACGATGGACACCCGAATGCGAAAATTGTTAGTTCGTACGAAGTTGGTCCCTAATTCGTTAAAAGACCAAAAAGTGACCGAAGCAAGTATGATGAATAACGAAGTCCATACGATGGTGCCGAAATTATATACGATAGCAAAAGATGGACATACGAAGGTTAACCGAAGGCGGGTTTTTAAGCTTCATATCTCAGCCGAAGCCTACACGATGGATCACGAAGGCTACACGATGGATTACGAAGGCTACACGGGGGATTACAATGATGGCGCGATGGCCATGCGATGGCCATGCGATGTCTAAAAGACGTCGTGTACAGCTTACGATGCATTTAAATTATATGTTTCCATCTTCTCTAGAAAATAAACAAGCTAAATAAAGGTAAAATACATGTATGTACATAATACAAGTATACAAATGATCTAAAGATGCGTTCTACCTGTTGTGAACTTTTTTATGAAACGAACTGAATTTCGACAACATAGCGTCTCTGTGCAAGTCTGCCATGCATGGCGGGAAATCGATCTTTTTCTCTAATTCTTATAAAAATTTAGTTTATTATCTCCTCGCCTTCTACATGTAAGTTGCGTGTAGATAAAATTGTTATGGACAATCTAGAACCAAAATTCTCAAGCCTTGGTATGGTGTTACTCGTTAAGAATATCTTAATCACTTTTGACTTTAAAGTTCAAAGGTCAAGGTCACAGTGGCAGTTGTAATACAAGGCATTATCACCCTTGTGGACACTCTAAAACCAATATGCTTCAAAAGATTTTAACCACATTTGGTATATTGTTCCTCCATGTAATGATGTGAGATGATTAACGTTCAAGGCCAAAGACTTGTTTTTTCTCCCGGAATTAGCATAATACACAGGAAATTGGTTGCTAATTTTTTACTTGCTGGTTCTAAGGACAATATTAAAGGTATTTCCAGTTACTGAATGTTTTGGTTGATTTCTAAAAAAAAAGTTTATGTATTAAATATGCATATTCAATTTACCATTTTCTGCATGTGTCATATACAAATATAGTGTCCATATTTGTCCCAATACGTTACATACGAGGGGATGCCACGCTCGGCATTGCCTTGTTTGAACTGTAAAATGTGTGCACTAGTCTGAATAATCACCCATAATTATGCCCATGTTTACTGATCTATCTTTTAAAAAGGTAAGGCAATGGGTTCGTTGATCCCTTTTATTCAAAAGGAGCTCTTTCCAGGAGAATCTTATAATAATATGGACAAAAGGAAGGTTGTGGGGAAAGCAACAAATGCGGCAAAATATGACATATAGAAAACAAAATGGTTATTGAGTAAACATAAAAAATCAGAATAATGAAGAAAAAGTTGGTTTCCCTATTATACGTGTACCTGCAGTGTTGGTGTACGAGGCGCGTTTATGATTTTCATTATGTTACTTGATATGAAAAATTGACAAAAAATAATGTTTTACTTGTTAAAGTAAATCCTGAGCCTGTAATAGCTGCTCTTGTTGTTCCATTTGAATTAATAAAAACAACGCTGTAGCCTTTGTTGTTCTCATAGAATCATATGATATGAGCTCCATGTTTGGTTAACGTCTTTCTTAACTGTCGTATTACACTGACCAGAGCATATCGCGCATGGCACTTTAAATGTATTTAAGCTCGAAAATTAACCTACTTTTAGCTGGATTTATTGACTTCGTAGTTCCATCTTGTCGCCTTCGTACTTTTATCCGATGGCAACAAGATGGGATTACGAGGTCTTCACGAAGTCGTGTTGCCATCGTAAGACCTTTGGGTAGCTTCGTGATTCATTCGTGTAGACATCGTAATGTCAAAACTGCACGATGGAAACACAAATGCAATACGATGTTCAGAGATGCATTCCCGGTGGCATTACGATGGTGAGAATGGTGATACGAACTCAATATGAACCCTCGGCATCGGACGCACCTTCTGGGATTTTTTAACATGTTAAAAAATTTAGAACCCTTCCCGAAGTTGTCCCCGAATGCTAGAAAAAGTGGCCGATGGTTCTACGATGGTTAAAGATGGCACTACGAATAGCCCGATCTGGATACGATCATTCCCGATTTTGAAAATTTCCATAATCGTGTTGCCATCGGCGTAAAAATCGGGACAGTGTGACGCGGGCATTAGAAATTAACATCTATAGGTTTTTAGAGCTCACCCATACCTCATAGTAAGCTAATATTAAAAAGACCATGAAATAACAAATATAAAACAACTACTGTGGATTCATTTTTTTGTGGGTATCAATTTTTGCGGACTGCTGAAAACTTGCATATTTGTGGATATTTAATTTTGTGGTTTAGCCAATCTCTGTATACAAAGCCTATTGAAAATATGATATTCGCTAAACATTTGAAATTGTGGTTCCCCTGTACCCACGAAACCCACGAAAATTGGTATCCAACGAATAAAAATGAATCCACAGTATCAACCTTGTTTCGTATATTAAAAAAAACAAAAAACGTATGGTATACAGCAACATACAACAAAACCTGAATTACAGACTCCTGATTTGTGACAGGCACTTACATCATTTGGGCGGGATAAACATGTTAGCGGGCATTAGTGTAGCAGTAATAGTGCTGGTTGTACATAGTGTCCTGTACAGACATGTTATAAAAAAATTATTTCCTTTTCTGAATTATTAGAATTTTTTAAGGTGGTAAAGGTCTTCTGTCATAACATCTGGTCATTTGATTATATAAATGAAACCAAAACTGGAAACAATGTATTGGTAAAAGAAAAAAAAGTAATTGTATTTTAGGATGAGTGCAGCTTTGTTAGCTTGAGGGATGTAGAGAGAGTTTTACAAATGATGAGTTGGTTCTATAAACAGAGTAGGGAAGACCAGTTATTGTTCAGGAGACTTCACAACATGAATGACATAGAAGACTCAGATGAAGATTCGGAGGATGAATCAATGGAAGTAGAAACAGGTCATCAGGTAAATTGGAAACACCTTCATCAGGTTAATGTGAAACACCTCATCAGGTAAATTGGAAACACCTTCATCAGGTTAATGTGAAACACCTCATCAGGTAAATGTGCAATACCCCATCAGGTAAATGTGAAACACCTCATCTGGTAAATGTGAAACATCCCATCAGGTAAATGTGAAACACCTCATCAGGTAAATGTGAAACATCCAATCAGGAAAAAGTGAAACACCTCATATTGTAAATGTGAAACACCCCATATTGTCAATGTGAAACACCTCATCAGATAAATATGAAACACCCATATTGTAAATGTGAAACACCTCATCAGGTAAATGTGAAACACCCCATATTGTAAATGTAAAACACCCCATATTGTAAATGTGAAACACCTCATCAGGTAAATATGAAACAACCCTTATTGTAAATGTGAAACACCCCAGATTGTAAATGTGAAACACCTCATTGGGTAAATGTGAAACACCCATATTGTAAATGTGAAACACCTCATCAGGTTAATGTGAAACACTTCATCAGATAAATGTGAAACACCCCATATATTTAAATGTGAAACACTTCATCAGGTAAATGTGAAACAACCCATATTGTCAATGTAAAACACCTCATCAGGTAAATGTGAAACACCCCCTATAGTAAATGTGAAACACCTCATCAGGAAAATATGAAACACCCCATATTGTAAATGTAAAACACCCCATATTGTAAATGTGAAACACCTCATCAGGTAAATATGAAACCTTTTAAATCTTTTACAGCACATAGATGATGTGACCAGATCACTGGTGCTTGCCCTTGGAGTCTGTTACCATGCCTGTCTGAAAAACAGAAAAGAATACCGGGATACAGTAGCCAAGTATTTCACACAGCCATTGATGTTACCAGGCGGTGCTGATCAAATCGACGAGGAAATTTCAAAGTAAGCATTTACAATAAACAGACTTGTTCATAGTGTTAGAGATTTGTACAGTTTTAATTATTGAAAAGTAGAGTGTAAAGGAGCAAGCTAGAATAGAATAAATAGTGTTTTAAAATTAATTATGAAAAACTATTGCTTGAAAGTGAAGTAGAACCAGAAAAGATCTCAAATATTATCAATATTTTCAACAAAAGTAAATATGAATTTTAAGAGTAATGGAACTAGAATTTAAGCTTAAAAAAATTGCAGATTTTTGTATGAAATCTTTAAAAAAGGAAAAATAAAAACATTTAATAAAGCATTTTTATATATGTTTTTATAGGTGTCAGTCTGTATTCTTGGATAGTGTTAGCTTAGCACCAAACATAGCAAGGAATCAGGCTTTAAAGGAGAATGTGTTTATGATGATAGTGTGTATAGAGTTGAGAATTCCTATGTTTTTGGTTGGTAAACCTGGAAGTTCTAAATCTCTAGCTAAGACCATAGTAGCTGATGCCATGCAGGGAAATGCAGCTCAGAATGAACTCTTCAAGAATTACAAACAGGTGAAATATCATATATGTCTTTAGAGATCTTTAATAGGTCTGAGACTGACTACCGTAATTGAGGGAGCATGTTCTGTATATCTGTTATCTTAACTTAATGCTAGATGTCATATTGTCAAAAGGTTAACAAATAGCTAATAATAAGGACCGATATTGCAGATGGATAGTTATAACATTTTTCTGTAATCTATGATTTCTCTTTCAAAGTTTTATGTTTAGTTTTTATGATCTATGCTCCATTTGATTTTAATTCTGGAACAGCCCTAGACAATGACAGTTACCATAGTCTATTGTACACTTATTATATGACTACTTTTTTAGGTACAAATGGTATCTTTCCAATGCAGTCATCTGTCAGTACCAGAAGGTATAGTGGGTACATTCAGACAATGTGCTAACTTCCAGAAAGGTAAACCGCTAGATAGATTTGTGTCCATTGTTGTGTTGGATGAAATTGGTCTGGCAGAAGATTCTCCCAGAATGCCTTTGAAGGTAGGTATATAGTTCTTCTTGTAAATATTTATTTCAGAGTGATTTTTTCAAAGCTTTTTTATTTGAAATTAAACCAGTGCAGTTAAATTTGCCTTTTGAAAAATAAGTCTACTAAGTACTTTTTCATACAGAGCAATGTTTACATTGAAGACCTGTTGGTGACCTTCTGCTGTTGTTTTTTTGTTGTTGTTTTTTTTTTTTTTTTTTCTATGGTCGGGTTGTTGTCTCTTTGACACATTCCCCATTTCCATTCTCAATTTTATTACAAGATCCCTAAAATCAAAAAAAAAATATTACCATTAATGTACAATTCAGTTAATAAATATTTATTTTAGACCTTACATCCGCTCCTTGAAGATGGTTGCCCTGACGATGAAGAACCAGCAGACTATAAAAAGGTAAAATTGTGTTTACTGATTCCTAACTTAGAAAACAATAGACAAATACTAAACTGGGTACTTAAATTGCACCAATAGCAACATTCATACCCTCAAAACTAATTTCAATACTTTCAATAAAATATTCTAAAACCTTGAATGAATAATTTAGCAGACAATTTGTAGAAGCCTGGTGAGTAAAATTGCTCATACCATGCTGATAAAAAAAAAAGGATGTGGTTTGATTGCCAAAGAGACAACTCTCCAAACTAGACCGATTGACACAGAAACTAACAACTATATACAGTCATTGGACAAAAGTGAGTTCCCAGTCAAAAACAGTCCTATCATTTCAACTAAAATCGATATTTTTCAAAAAATTATTACGAAGTAACTGTATGGGCGATTTTCATAATATAGATACCAAAATATGTAGAAATGTCTGAAGTTTTATTGTTTATTTGGTTTCGATATTATTCATGCTCATTTTAATTTTCTGACGAGATGAACACAAAGAAATATATTTCTTGAAAAGTTTGCTATTATTCTAACCAAATTAAAATCGTAAAAATTTGCATTTGTGTTTAACTCATCAGATGATGAAAACAAAACTCAAGAAAATCATAACCAAATAAACTATAAAACTTCAAACATTTCTACATCTTTTGGTATCTATTTTATAAATATCGCTCATACAGTTACTTGGTAATACTTTTTTGTGATTTTAGTTAAAATGATAGGACTTTTTTTGAGTGAGAACTCACTTTTGTCCCATGACTGTACAGATCACTGTATGACATTCAACAATGAACAAAACAAATACCAATATTATTTTGGTTTAAACCTTATAAAGTATTGATACTTTTCTAGCACATCATTTTTCCTTTTATACTTGCAGGTTGCCTTCATTGGTATATCAAACTGGGCCCTGGATCCAGCTAAAATGAATCGTGGAATACTTGTACAGAGAGAAGTTCCTGATATCACAGAACTCATTGAAAGTGCTAGGTGTGTATATGCACTGTAGTTCATAAGTCATGTATACACCTTTAATGCATGCCTATTTTTTAATGCCCCTGCTGCAGCAGAGGGGGCATAAAGTGTTGCCCTAGTAGGTCTGTATGTCCCAAAATAAGTTTCTATTCTTTTAACATTGATTTGTCTCTACCAAATGTTATACTACCGGTAATTACCTCAAAACACAAGTTCAAATTTTGGTTACATCACTTCTACTGTTCTTGTTTTATTTCTCTTTATAACATTACATGCTATTGGGGGCATCATCTGTGTCCCATGGACATTACAGCTTTAGATACAGTATTTGTATTGTCTATAACACATATCTGAATTTAACTTTTTCATGTAAATCAAAGTTCAAGGTCATCAAGCAGGGATTTTTTTGGAAATACATGTACTAATTATTCTATAAAAAAATCGAATAGAGCTCTTCAGTATACATGTATGTTAATGTTTTTTTATACAGTACAACTTATAGATTATCAAATGAAATTTATTTTGTGCCATGATGTATTCCTGTTTAAGGATGAATCAAAGTGATTAATGCCCAATGAATTGTATTATTAGAGGGATATGTACTACCAAGAAACAGAAAGTATTGAAGTACATAGAACCAATGATACATCCAATGGCTGACTCTTATTTGGCTTTGTTTAAAGAGGCCTCTACAGAGATGAGGGAATTCTTTGGTCTTCGAGACTTTTACAGGTAAATATGACAGGCTATCTTAACCTTGTGTTTTTTTAAATCTCTGCTTACACATTCATTTGGGAACTGATTTTATGCTGCTCTGACAATATGACAAAAAGTAATGAAAATTATAGCTAATGATATATGGGTATCTATAAATGACAAAAAAATCAGTACATGCACAACAACAAAAACACACAAAAGCAAAAGGAACAGTGCTCATTGCTGTGCTTCATCTTAAAGTCACAGTGAGTCCTTCAACAGGAATGCAAAATAACTCTCACCTCACTGCAAGTTTAAGACAACTTGTAGCACGGTTCTGTTTTTTTTTTTAAGTATTGGGTATGCTCATCACAATAACAAATGCATTCTTGTTAATTTTAGTTTACTGAAGATGTTATATGGCTTTGTGTCAGAATCAAAGAGGAAGCCAACATGGTTCCAACTACAGCATTCCATACTGAGAAATTTTGGAGGATTAGAGAATGTTAAACCAGTTGATATTTTCTGTAAAAAGTTGGCACATCTAGTGGACAAAAATGATAAGGTATTCTAACAACAAGAATTAGTTGATCAAATCCTAATTTAAGTATTGCCAACAATTGATTTAAAAGATGGTATTCACAAGCATGTTTGTACAATTGATCTGTTTTACTTTGGAATGTAGAATTTGAGTTATATATGAGAGTAAAAAAACTTCTTAACTGTCTTAATGACAAACCACAAAGTATAAAACACAATTACTATATATAATCAATAATTTTGTTGCTTTGGAGTTCTTAAATATATGCAAACAACTGAATTTCTTGAAAATTTAAATGAAAGACAATAGGAATTTTCTTCCTGAGAAAAGTATCACAAAGGGCACTTCTGGATTTGTTATATTACATAAATAATTGAATTTTATGGTACCCAAAAAATCAAACCACTTAAATCCTCAAATTTGAAAAGAAGTAAAAAATATATTTTGATATATTTGTATATAGGAGCTGAATTAAACTATTAAATTAATTCCAATTTTTGTGTTACCATTTATCTATTATAACTTTTATTGAATACTTCCAGCCAAGAAAACATGACCCAAATTGTACCCCAGCAGGAATGATCCAAGCCTGTCTGACAGGGGAAGACACATCTATCAGGTATGTCAGATTTAATCAAAGGAGTTTGGGGTATACATCAGTTTGACAACAACCAAACAGAATACAGAAAGAGTTCCAGAGGTCACCTAAATTATTATTTATCTTCAGTATTTACTTGCAAAGGAAAAGAAATGCAACGTTTCTTGGGTGTATTGCTCCTCATCATACCACCAATATATGTTAATCAGTGTCTGGAAACAGCTGTAAAATGTTGTATTAGTCAGCCTTCATATTTGTCCTTTATTTTTCCAGTGAGACGAGATACCTGTTACTACTGACGGAGAACTATGGAGCCCTGACAATATTACAACAGAAAATATTTACCATGGAGAATGCTGTTGTAATATTTGGAAGTAGTTTTCCTAGTGATCAAGAATATACCCAGGTACTTCTTTTTCATAAGTCTGCTCTGAATGAATAAGGGTCAATCCTTTTGCTCAACTTGATTAAAATCCCTAATAGGCTTTATTGTAAAATAAAAAAATGCTATAGAAATGTTAAATATGCTTAAAATCTCTAGGTATCTTGAAGTTGATAATGCACATTGGTTGAGAACTAAACTTTACCCTATCAAAATTTTGTATTTGATAGTGAATCATCTTTACAGCCTTGTTTTGCCAAGTTTTGTGTACGTGACTTGTCATGTATATTATACAGAAAGTATTTGTTTCAGGTGTGTAGAAATATAAACCGTATCAAAGTTTGTATGGAGACTGGAAGTACTGTTATCCTGTTAAACTTGGAGAATCTATATGAAAGTCTTTACGATGCCTTGAATCAGGTAAATTTAATTAAACAAAAAAAGGAGTTTGTATATTGCTAAAAAACTGATATATATGAACATGTAAATAATTTGGACTATCTTTGGTTGTCTAGCGATTTTTTGCCAATATTTATAGTGCTTTTCTTTTTCCAAAAATTAAACTAAATATACCTGTAATTCAGCAGTTGTTGTTGATTTATGTGCTACATATTTGTTTTTCGTTATTTTATTAAAATATAATAAGGCTGTTAGTTTTCTCGTTTGAATTGTTTTACATTGTCATTTTGGGGCCTTTTATAGCTGACTATGTGGTATGGGCTTTGCTCATTGTTGAAGGCGGTACGGTGACCTATAGTTGTTTATTTCTGTGTCATTTTGGTCTCTTGTGGGGAGTTGTCTCATTGGAAATCATACCACATCTTCTTTTTTTTATATTAGAGATTAAAAGGATTATCTAAAAACACAAAAAAAGAAACGAAGTGGAAATATTTTATCCTACATAGTCATAATGATTTGAAAAAATATTAAGAACTGGGTAGTCTAGTGGTCTATCAGTACCCAAGGGTGTCATAAGCTCAGTAGTCAATAATTCTTTTTCTTAAATTGTTCGTTTATAAATTAAGAAACTTGAAGTTAAAATTCCCTTAGGCAAAGTTGACCTCATTTTTTGTGTACATTAATTAGGCTGTTATACATTTGTCATTTTGGAGCCTTTTCATCGCTGACTATGCTGTATGTGGTTTGCTCATTGTTAAAGGCTTACAGTGACCTAAAGTTGTTTGTGTTTTTTTGGTCTCTAGTGAAGAGTTGTCTCATTGACAATAATACCACATCTTCTTTTTTTTTTTACCTTAGATGGATTTTGCTATTATTTGTATACTCTCTTTGTAGGTCATTATGGCTTTTCAAATGTTTCAGTTCCTATACATCCTGGGCTTCAAATATTTTCTTCCCTTAGTGTTCCCCACTTCCAAACCTTCCAAACCATAACATCTAGAAAGTGTTGTTCCAGTTTTTTTTATTAAGACAGTAAAATTATAAAAAAAATAGAACACTACAATTATATTTCTCAAATATTGAAGTGTATAAGTGATAATTATTGTATATTACAGTATTATGTAGAGTTTGGAGGAGAGAGATATGTGGACTTAGGTCTTGGGTCACATCGTGTGAAATGTAGAGTTCATAGAAAGTTCAGGTGAATATTTTATTTTTATATAGTTTTCAGTATGGAATAGGTTACAGGTTACCAAGCTTATGATAAGTGGAAGTTATACTGAGAATAGATATAAAAGTTGTTTCCTAATTTTTATGTATATTACTTTTAACTTCTCTGTAACCTTTGTACTTGCATGGTTTTATGAGAATAAACTATCTATCTATCCTAACAATAAGCTGGGAATTATATGAAATTTCTAGGTTCTGACTTTAGGAAATTGTGGATAATGCTTAAATTCTAGAAAAATGATCACATGTCATCTGACTTTCTGAAATAAGTGTTAATGGAAATATATGCTGATTTCTGTGGTAAAGCCATAAGAAATCAATATTCTGGAAGTGTAATTTTTTTTAATGTATATGTAAAAAAATAAATTTGTATAGACTCTCTATTTGTATTACATGTAGAAATAATGTGTGCTTCTCCCGGTTAGGGGGGGGGGGGGGTACTTCCTATATTTATAGTGGTTTGAGTGTGCTGCAAAACAGGGTCCATGCTGGTTAGAATGGGGCCCCTCTTTCATATTCTGCTGGTGAGAAAAGATTTTTTATTTATAACAAAGAATTGTCTAGAAAAGGATTGCTTATTTAACTGTTTAAGATACAGTCTAGAGCCGGGATCTAGAACAAGGTATACTTTTTCTGAGCCTGTCTAGAACAGGGTATGTTTTTCAATATTTCTGTTTAGAACAGGGTATGTTTTTCAATGTTTTCTGGTAAGAACAATGTATGATTTGGCAAGTGTTGTCCACACAGTTATACATAAAAGGATATTCAGTAACCCCCCAAGGGGCCACTTATGACAATTTTTCACACATTTCAATGCCTCAAGCAATTTTCCCTGTGCCTGATAAGTGACAAATAAGCAGTAGCCACCAAAAGGTATCTTTTGAAAATATCAATGGGAATTTTCTCTTTTTCAGACTGATTGTAGTAGCTGAGAAACAGATTGTATATGACAAGTTTCCTATACCACTGATCAATCGTCTGGAGAAACATTTCTTGTCATTGAAGACCATGCTGACACCAGCTCATCTACAACTCACTGTCAAGTTACAGGAATGGGCACAGCATTTCTGTGAGGTCAAAGTTCCTTTACATATGAGATATTTTAGGCAAAAGTAAGTGCATTATTGTTATAGACGTCAGATACTATACAATTACTGTCTTTTAATGAGGTAAATATGTAGTTTTATTGACTTTTGAAAAACTTATATTCACTTAGGCCAACCACCGAAGTAAATATAAGTTTTTTTCAAAAGTCAATTAAACCACATATTTTACTGAAACAAAAGATAGTAATTGTTTTATTACATATTCTGAGAGAAACATATGTAATGGAAATTATTTACCAACACCAATTGTACATCAAAGTTTTTGTCAAAATTATGCACATATTAATTAGCATGCAACGTTTAGCGCAGTGAATATACTTTTTCTGCTGGTGAATATGCTTATTTATTGAAAAATCTCATTCTTAAACCTACTAAAATTTTATCAATATGGAATTTTCTTCTTTATTTAAATTGCACTGTATAACAAACTCTAATAATTCACTATTTAATGCCTAATATCCAAATGAATGTTAAAAAATTAGAAATTTAATATAGGAAAAAGCAATCCAACAATTAAGGTTTCATGGAGTTTTAAGCATCTTATTTAAAGTTCCAAAATAAGGGAGGCAACTAATTCCAAATTCTTTCATACTATAATCAGATGTAGGATACACACCAATGAGATAAAAACCCAGTAAAGCATGAAACATGCTTGTTTGTCATCATGGTTGCATTTCTGCAACAATTTAATCAAAAATTATTTTCAGAATAAAAAGTTTGAAATGAAATATATTATGTGTAAAGATTTTTTCTTAATTACAGAAAAGAAAGCAGACAAATTGGAGATGCTTTTATGGGTTACCATGACGACACTTGTGCTGCTATTATACTGTATGCCTGTCTTGGAAGAGAGTTTAATGACCAAGCCATACCAGAAATGGAAAATGAGGTATCATAACACACCTTTATATAACAGTTTTTAGATTCAAGGTTCAATTTATAGATCTATTAGTCGTACTTTTGTTCAATCAGACTCATTTTAACCAATTTTTCTACTCATTATTTTACTGGAGAGTGTAGCTGTTTATTAAATTTTGACTTTATTACTTTTAAGTGGTCACCTGAAAATGTTAATGATTTTCTCATGTCTTCTGTTTAAGTTACATTTTTAACCATAGAAATATTTATCTTTAGATTCTAAAAGATGCTGAAGATATCCTTTTATGGTGTGCTACCCCTGCAGCAGTGCTGGAACTTGAAGATGTAGACATATTTGACACATACTTCTCAAAACAGCACCATGAAAGTCTGGCCGATTATCTACGTTATAAAGTAGCAAACCAACAACAGAAAAACCTACATGCACAGGTAAAGCTTAACTAGTTGTGTACGGAAGAAAGTTGAAAAAAATTTAAAATAATACTAATTTTAAGAAAAAGTTTAGGACAGGTTTTGAAAAAAAGGCAATCAAATATCAATATTTCGTTCATTCTGTACAGGTAGTCAATTGCTTTTATCTCATAAAATATTGAAATCACATACATGTATATAATTTTGTATATTGATATACAGTTCCTCATGCTCTTGTTGCTTTCAAAAATACACAAAAATTTGTGTGATCAGCCATTTACTGTTTTAGTTTCTGTTACAATATTGAAATAAGTTTTATATATTTCAGATAACAACCAATTCCAAGTTACTGTCCATAGCAGATATAGATATATTGTGTAGATTTCTACCTATTCTGAGGAAAAATATAGTTTTACTGAATCTTCAATCGTTTGACACAGAACAACAATTCAGTAGACAAATCAAGTATGAGTTATATATATACTGCTATTTTTACTTCATCAACATTAACTGAAATGGTCAAATTGAACCAAGATTACCATGATTTGTATTGGAGTTTTTATATTCAATTCCCTTATTTCAATCTGATCAGATAAAAAATCAAGGCTGCAGGATGTAACCTTGGTTTCTGATTTATCAATTTTGAAAAATTTACACTAAACTACAAGGCAACATATTTTTTAAGTACCTGGTATTCGTTGTGATACTGGTAAACCATGTAAAACACAGATCCAGAAGCCTTTTTTTTAATTCTTATTGACTAATGTGTTTGTCTGTTAAGGTACATCTGACCTTGACATCATTTTCATGGTTCATTTTTCTGACCTTGAACTCATTTTTGTTAAATGAATCTTTGATAACGTTAATGAGTTTTGAACAGCGGTATACTACTGTTGCCTTTTTTTAAGATTAATGTAAAACCTGTAGTAACACCTTGATATTACAAGTTTTCAACAAGAAGTTCAATAAAACCAAACGACTTCACAGTGGTGGTTTGTATTAGAAATATCCATTGATTTTAATACTATGGAAACTTTGTGATATTTTAATAGGTCATTCTTGGACCAGACTTCTTCAGATGATATGTTGTTAATTATACAATGTGATAGTGGTGACCAGAATGGAGACTTGATAGCCTGTGCTAGGAACACCTTACAGGATGAATTACAACAGATACATCACAGAGAGGCTCACATCCATGTTGTTCTCCTTATACAACTCCCAGGTATAGCTGGAGGATGCTTTACTGGATTTCAGGTTAGTAACATCACAATGTAGGGTTAATTACAACAGATACATCACAGAGTGGCTCACATCCATGTTGTTCTCCTTATACAACTCCCAGGTATAGCTGGTGGATGCTTTACTGGATTTCAGGTTAGTAACATCACAATGTAGGGTTAATTACAACAGATACATCACAGAGAGGCTCACATCCATGTTGTTCTCCTTATACAACTCCCAGGTATAGCTGGTGGATGCTTTACTGGATTTCAGGTTAGTAACATCACAATGTAGGGTTAATTACAACAGATACATCACAGAGTGGCTCACATCCATGTTGTTCTCCTTATACAACTCCCAGGTATAGCTGGAGGATGCTTTACTGGATTTCAGGTTAGTAACATCACAATGTAGGGTTAATTACAACAGATACATCACAGAGAGGCTCACATCCATGTTGTTCTCCTTATACAACTCCCAGGTATAGCTGGTGGATGCTTTACTGGATTTCAGGTTAGTAACATCACAATGTAGGGTTAATTACAATAGTTACATCACAGAGAGGCTCACATCCATGTTGTTCTCCTTATACAACTCCCAGGTATAGCTGGAGGATGCTTCACTGGATTTCAGGTTAGTAACATCACAATGTAGGGATAATTACAACAGATACATCACAGAGAGGCTCACATCCATGTTGTCCTCCTTATATAACTCCCAGGTATAGCTGGAGGATGCTTCACTGGATTTCAGGTTAGTAACACCACAATGTAGGGTTAATTACAACAGATACATCACAGAGAGACTCACATCCATGTTGTTCTCCTTATACAACTCCCAGGTATAGCTGGAGGATGCTTCACTGGATTTCAGGTTAGTAACACCACAATGTAGGGTTAATTACAACAGATACATCACAGAGTGGCTCACATCCATGTTGTTCTCCTTATACAACTCCCAGGTATAGCTGGAGGATGCTTTACTGGATTTCAGGTTAGTAACACCACAATGTAGGGTTAATTACAACAGATACATCACAGAGTGGCTCACATCCATGTTGTCCTCCTTATACAACTCCCAGGTATAGCTGGAGGATGCTTTACTGGATTTCAGGTTAGTAACACCACAATGTAGGGTTAATTACAACAGATACATCACAGAGAGGCTCACATCCATGTTGTTCTCCTTATACAACTCCCAGGTATAGCTGGAGGATGCTTTACTGGATTTCAGGTTAGTAACATCACAATGTAGGGTTAATTACAACAGATACATCACAGAGAGGCTCACATCCATGTTGTTCTCCTTATACAACTCCCAGGTATAGCTGGAGGATGCTTTACAGGATTTCAGGTTAATAACACCACAATCTCGGGAGAATTTCTCAATTTCCCAGGTAAAACTTGGACTGCCTCACTGGGGTTCATATTCTTACTCTCTATTGGTAATGTACCAAGCATTTGGAAGTTGAACTTTTCTACACTAGATAAAGCTTTGCTTTCTTTTTTAACTGTTATTGATCTTTACCCTTGGTTTATTCTTTTCAGTTTGGGTTATTTATTCAAGTTGGTTCATTTCTGTTCAATTTATTTATTAAAGTGTTGTTTTTTAATTACAGTGTGTTTATAAATTTCAGTGGTTTATTTATTACAATGTTGTTTATTGATTTCAGTGTGGCTTATTTATTACAATGTTGTTTATTTATTTCAGTGTGGCTTATTTATTACAATATGTGGTTTATTTATTTCAGTGTGGTTTATGGCACTCAGTTCACATTGATGATATCCATCCTGCTCCTGAAGATATTCCATCAGTTGCAGAAATGTCAGGGAAATCTGTCAGTGCCTTGTTAGATGTAACGAAGGACAGACCTGAAGTCGATATGGAAATAGAGAGAGGTCATGAGGACAGAGACATAGAAACAATGGAGACAAATGAAGAAATAGATTTAATGGACATACATATAGAAGAAAAAGCAGAAACAAAGAAACAGTTTAAAATTGGTTATTTGATTAAGAAATGTATACAACCTGCCTTGGGAAATGTAAAAGATCCAAAGTCTGATGAAACTAGAGCTGTAGACAGACTTAAGATAATACTTAACTGGATGCAGATTGAAGAAGGTGATTTATATTTGTAATGATATATGAGGATTGTGTGTCATGCTTAAATATCTTATGTACTATCTATTCCAGTGTAGTCTCATTGACCTTTCTCCAAATCTGTTTTCATACATTAGTTACAAGAAATTGCTATTGTTTTTATTTCAGGTGAAATGACATTACTGTCAGGAATAGCAAAACATATGACAGGTATCCTTAAAGAAAAAGAACAGAATATAGGTAGACAAATTAGGAATTGGTTAACTACAGAAGCTACTAAACCAGAAAACTTGAACAGAGCTGGTACATTCAGGTGGGTGGATTTGGTAATAACTTCTTAAACATTTCTTTTACTTTTTTCTTATCAAATAAAAGCTTGAAGAGATTTGTTACTAAACTCTATATTAGCATTCACGCTATAAAATGTAACAGATCTGTTTTCTGTTGCATTAATGTTCACACTGATGCACAAGCAAATGAGAGCCATGTTGGCCAAGTGGTCTAAGTAGTTCATCTACAGTGATGACTATGCTGATTAAGTGTGTTTGAGCCCTGCTCATGGCTGATCTTAATTGAAAAAAAACGTCCTCAACCAATAAAAACATGCTGTTAAATTGGCTGAAAGTGACATCAATTACCAAAAATAAACAAAAAGCACACATACATATAAGAAATTGTTGCATTTTTCTTTAAAAAAAAACCAAATTACAGTATCTTGATGTTGATAATACTTAGCTTTATATATACCAATGTCTAATGATAAATAGTTATCTCAGGTACCAGGATTATAATTTAGTACGCCAGATGCACGTTTCGTCTACATAAGACTCATCAGTGACGCTCTTATAAAAATATGTGTAAAGCCAAACAAGTACAAAATTAAAGAGCATTGAGGATCCAAAATTCCAAAAAGTTGTGCCAAATATGGCTTAGGTAATGAATGTCTGGGATAAGAAAATCCTTATGTGATTATTGACATTTTATTGTCTTGGTTCACAGTGTGAAAGTCAAATGTAAGAAGTTATCTTATATATTTTATTGTTATCAACTGCACAAATAGCCATGGTTTTTCCCTATCAGGGTAATTCAAGTAAAAATCATGATATTTGTTTTGTTATGCCCCACCTACGATAGTAGAGGGGCATTATGTTTTCTGGTGTGTGCGTCCGTTCGCTCTTCCGTCCGTCTGTTCGTTCGTCTGTCTGTTACACGTCAGGTTAAAGTTTTTGGTGAAGGTAGTTTTTGATGAAGTTGAAGTCCAATCAACTTGAAACTTAGTATACATGTTCCCTTTGATAAGATCATTCTAATTTTAATGCTAAATTAGAGAATTTATTCCAATTTCACGATCCAGTAAACATAGAAAATGATAGTGCGACTGGGGCATCTGTGTACTGTGGACACATTCTTGTTTTATGAACTTTCTAACGGTATCTGAATGCTTTGTCACAAATTATCTTTTATTTTGTAGAAACTTTGCTGTCCAATGTTTAGAGGCAAAGGTAATTCCTGTGTTAGCTGGCATCATTGCTTTTATGGATACAAATAGAAATTTAGACATTTTAGCAAACTCAAGTGCCCCAGATTGGCAAGTTGCCATTTGGTTACAAATCCTGAATGATCCAGAACTGACCCAATTGAAGTATTCTTTAATGGTATCTCCTACACGTCTACAGGAACTGCAGGAAATAACTGTGAAAACAACATCTGTAGATGGAAGAGTTTTCTCTGCTAAGATGCCATTCTCATGGATCATTTTTGGACAGATCGAGGATGTTTTAAGGAATTCTATGGAAACAAAAGAAACCTCAGGTACTACTAAGTATTGAAAATATTTTAGTTTTATAGCTTCTCTTGTTAATTTTTAGAGATAAAGTTGTTAATATTTATCATGTTTATTCCAAAAAAATCTTATTTTGAAAGCAGCAGTCAAGAAATGAAATTTCAAGATATATGGGTTTCTCAAAATTTGATAATGTTAAATAGTTGGCAAGACTAAAAAATTGATGCATTCTATTTTTTGAATCAGCAGTCAAATGATTTAATTGGAATGCTTTAGCTAAAACTTTTGTTTTTCAGATAGTGATTTTGATGTTGTACTGAAAGCCTCTGATATTCTCCAGTCCTTACCAATAGGTAGACTCCTATCGGGTATTGAGGGAACATATATCCACCAAGTTCTCAAAGCTTACATACAGGATTTTGTTCACATGGTTCACCCTGTACAGTCGGAAGCAGAATGCAATGTAAAGTATAGCGTAATGAATAATGTGGAATCATTTATTCCATGATGTTTTGTGGATATTTGATTTTAAAGAATACATAGAAGCCTATGGAAAAGCTATACCTTGTTGCACATGAAATTTTTGTTGTGTACCTATACCCATGAAATCCACAAAAATTAAGTATCTTGCTTGACTTTTCATATTTGTCTTTCAAAATAATGATATAAACATATTGTTTTATTTTGCTCCAAATGGTTTTATATTGAATACAGGGAACTTGACACTAATGAGATTGGGGTTAATTTTTATACACCTGTCTTTTAGACGGGACGTATTATGGTATACCGTTGTCCGTCCGTCCCTCCCTCCGTCCGTTCCTCCGTCCGTCGTCCACACTTCGGACAATAACTCTAAAACGCTTTCACCAATTTCCATGAAACTTTAGTGAATTGTTTATATCTATTGACGTAAGCTCCCTTTCATTTTTTTTTAATTTCAGATTTTAAGTTTGGGATTTATGGGGCTTTATTCATAAAAAAGGGGGGATTTTTAACACTTCGGACAATAACTCAAAAACACTTTCACCAATTTTCATGAAACTTAAGTGAATTGTTTATATCTATTGAAGTAAGCTCCTTTTTGGTTTTTTTAAATTTCAGATTTTAAGTTTTGGATTTATGGGGCTTTATTCATAAAAAAAGGGGGGATTTTCAACACTTCGGACAATAACTCAAAAACACTTTCACCAATGTCCATGAAACTTTGGTGAATTGTAGATTTCTATTGATGTAAGCTATCTTTCAATTTTTTTTAATTTCAGATTTTAGTTTTGGATTTATGGGGCTTTATTCATAAAAAAAAGGGGGATTTTTAACACTTCGGACAATAACTCATAAAGGCTTTCACCAATGTTCATAAAACTTTGGTGAATTGTTTATATCTATTCATGTAAGCTCCCTTTCAATTTTTATAAATTTCAGATTTCACATTTCCGTGTTATGAATTTTTATGCTTAAAAAAGGGGGGATTTTCCAATTTTGGGACAATAACGAGGCTCCAATAACTAACACTTTCGTTAAAAGAGCAACAGGCGTATCATGCGCTTAAGCGCAGCCCTTTATTTAACAAGGATATGGAAAAAGCGCTGTTCATTTATCACTACCTTGTATGAACATTTGTAATATAACATCTGCCCTGTATTAATCAGTTGTTTTGGTTGAAGATAAATATGAGTTTGGAGATGTATTATACCATAAATAGAATTAATTAGAAATCATGTCGTTTAATTTTGATATATCTAGTTGTTTGTATCTATGTATTTTTATGTGTCTTTCAGCTGATTTGTGAGAGTTTGATAGTAGGCTGTAAGCATCTACTCAGAGGAGAATTTGGAAGATTGTTACCCTCCATATTAGGCTGTCACATGACTTTTATACTACATAATACAAGGTTTAAAAACTTTTCACATATTGTTCATGTGTGGCCAGAATGTAGTCAAAAGACATTAGAATTCCAGGAGAGGCAATCCTCCTTCTACCTAGTGACTGAAGACGAACTTGTAAGTATAGCTGAGAAAAAAAATGGAGGAATTATTATGTAGGAATAATTTATTTTCAGTAAATCATATATTATTAAAATTAAAGTACCTGCTTTGTTATTATGTAAATTTCTAGAGTACATTTTCTGACCTAAATGAATGCACTGTAAGTTAAAAAACTGTTCAGCATCAGATTTTGAAAATGAACTGCAAGAATGCTGTAACAGATTTCTTAAAGCAGCAATGATTTCCAAAAAAGATTAGAGCAATGAACTAAATTGTTTGTAACCAAAAAGTTTTTATAACTTTGTTACATGCAGCATTTTATTGTTATAGTATCTAAAAAAGGTTTTACTTTGCGTTTTACTATGTGATTGTTTTTCTACATTGGATAGAGGTAAAGGGGAGGGTTGAGATCTCAAAAAAACATGTTCAACTGAAGTCAGGAGCCTCTGGCCTTTGTTAGTCTTGTATGATTTTTAAATTAAATTTTTTTTAAAGTTTAGTATGATGTCCATTATCACTGAACTATTGCACATTTTTGTTTAGGGGCCAGTTGAAGCACGTCTCCTGGTGCGGAATTTTCTCGCTGTATTGAAGACCAGTTGGTGGCCTTTGGCTGCTCTTTGGTTGGGTTGTTGTCTCTTTGACACATTCCCCATTTCCATTCTCAATTTTATACCAATGTTCTTTTTCAAACAATTGCATGTTTTATATTAAGGATGTTCGCTACTCTGTTAAAAAATAACAAGCTTTTTAAAAGACTATTATGAATTGATGATATATAAATAAAGAAACTAAAAAAGCAGAAAAAAATAGAGGGTCCGTGTGCTTGTTTTCAAGATATAAGCCGTTGAAAATTTGGCGGGAAATAATTCTCTCTAGATTTTTCTTTCACTTAACATTGGCACCTTTTTTGTTTAAAAAACTATGAAAAAATAACAAGGATATCATAAGATTTTGTAATATAGCTTTTTAAATAATATGTAATAAAAATATGAAAAGTAGGGGTTAGTGGGCAAAATATTTTAATGTTGATACATGGATAAAACCAGAGGATTCCGAAAATCTGGTAAAAATTCAAAAAGTAGAGGAGCAAACATCCTTAATCTAGGGTGTTGGTGGTTGGTGTCGACTGTTGTATTGTACAATATTCTCTATTTATTCCTGCTATCGATTGTTTGTATTATCTTTTATACAGACTTTAGATGTCCTAGCCTTATATATGTTAGTTGATAACCTGGAACCCAACAGAGATGACTTAAACAAAATAGAATCAAGGACAAAATGGCTACGACAAGTCTGTGATTATAGACCTGTGGTAGAAAGAATTATTGGACATTTTATGCAGGATGTTGAGAACAGAGAATACCACTATGGAGATCATTGTCAGAAAGGGATAGAAAGTGTTAGGTAAATTAGTTTTCTAAGCATTGGTACTATAGTAGACCAGACCATGTTACTAGTACTAAAGTATAATCTTGAACTTTATACCAATACAAATGTACAATCTTGAACTTCATACAAAAACTTTCTAAAAAACTGTTGTTGATGACCCAACTTAAATCCAAGGTTGAATTCATTGTTACTAAAAATGATAAACTGGGAAAACATCAATACCGTATTTCTAAACCTGATTAACCCAAGTTATTCTGCTTTGTGGTATATGTCCAATACTACAAACGAGTAAAAAAGTCTTGAGTGTAGTAAATGACTTGCACTCAAGTCCCAGAACGAAATTCATGAGAATTTGACGTATAACTTCTGAAATCATTGATTTTACAATAGCAGCACATGGGATACAACATTTCATCTCTCTTAATTGTTGTGTCACTTGACAGCAACACTGTAGTTGCACACAAGCAAAAATCACTTCCAAATCCAGCTTCATGATCTCTTGCTATTTTATAGATTTTTATGCCCCATTTATGGGCATTTTGTTATCTGGTCTGTTGGTCCGTTCGTCCATCTGTCCCACTTCAGGTTAAAGTTTTTGGTCAAGGTAGTTTTTAAGGTCTGAACAACTTAAAACTTTGTACACATGTTCCCTATGATATGATCTTTCTAATTTTAATGCCACATTAGAGATTTTCCCCAATTTTCACGGTCCATTAAACATAGAAAATAATAGTGCAGATGGGGCATCTGTGTACTGGGGACACATTCTTGTTCAATTCTTATGTATTTTTGTAGATTTCAGTGGACCAGGGTGGTTGTAGTGAAGTTATTTATAGAACATGTTTGTACGACAGATAAAGATGAGATTAGTATCAATAGATGTATGCCATTCTGGGGTGTGAGTATATTAGTATATAATGTTAAATAGTTTTTGCTTGAAATTGAGACTTGTTCCAGAGTGCAGAAACATTATTTTTCATGAGACAATTAATTGGGTTTCATAGACTTCAAGGATAAAGGTGAACCAAAAATTAAAGTGTTCAATAAAATATTATTTTCGCAATAGGCATATGTGAAGAATTGATAAAAACATTGAAATCAATTGTCCATTGAAATACAGTAGGTGTATATGAACATCTAAAAAAAAATGTGAGAAATGTTCAATTCAATTTTAATAGTATATTTATTTTTAACAGACACTTAGAGAAGGGGCAGACATGAAAGATTTGAAAAGTTTGGAAAAAGTGGAAAAGTTTATAAAACACTGCAACAAAGAAGTTGTGACACAATGTTTTGGGTAAGAATTAATCAATGTATTTATTTTTTTTACTTTGAATAACAAAGATGTTTTGAATAATACAGGAATAAACAGAGATATTCCATATTGCAACAAACCACACAGACCACTGTACTTCATTATTTGAAAAGACCAATTTGGAATTCCTTTTTATGAACGAGTGATATTTGTTGACTCTCCATCAATCAGAGTAAATTACATCATTGAAAAATCAACAAACTATACCATTATGTTTTTCTGAATTTTCAGCAAACAAACAGACTGTGTTTCATGTGAAACCACGATAGATGGGGCACCAGTCAGACTGCCCTGTAGTCATGTGATGTGCAGAAAATGTTTCCATGGCAATATCCAACTCAAGGAATATGATTGTCCAGAATGTCACAAGAGATTCCCAGAGGACCTTGACCCAGACAAAACTGATAAAGAGTAAGGTTTAATAACAAAAGTTCTGTTTGTGTGATACGATGTGACAATGTTAGCTTCAAGCTACATATCTGTGTAAAGTATGTTTTGTAATATTAAACAAATAGTTTATAATGAAATCTGGCATAACCACGAAATCAAATATCCACAAAAAATACAAAGGAGTATTAAGGCCTGGTTTTGGCACATAATGTTGAGAAATGCATAGGGTTAAGAAATATAAATGAAAAACATTAAGATTTTTATTTGGTGACATCACAATTGTGTCATAATATGTAGTGTTTTCACAAAAACAATGAAAAATACAGAATTTATGCAGTTTTCTATCTTTATTTCTGTTGTGGAACATCGTGCGCAGCCAAGAAACAACACAATGATTTAACAGACGCTTTGTTATATCTATTGACAAAATCTTACCAAATATAAAGTTGTTTCTTGGGTGCGCACATACTTTTTCAATCTAAAATATACTTAAAATTTGATGAAAAACAAGGATAATCATGAAATTTTACAAAATATGCAAATTAAGTCATGATTTGTGGCCATGGTAACTTGTTCAATATCCATTTTTTTTTCTGAATACCTCATACCTTAGTCAAGTTTTCAGTAATTTAAAATTATGTAGGATAACTTTTAAATTTGCAGTAATTTTTAGGCCAAATGAGGGCCTTTCACTCATTTCATGAAAAATAATAACTCAACATGTATTGAGAATGTCCATTCTTTCAAATTACTTGGAATAGACATTGATGAAAATTTAAGCTGGGAAGATCATGTTGATCGTATATGTAAAATTATCTCATCTAAAGTATCACTTTTATATAAAATTAAAGTATATTTGCCAATACACACAAGGCAACTATTTTATAATGCATATATTCTACCATATATAGACTATTGTAGTTCAGTTTGGGGAAATTTATTACAAAAAGATTCAGATAGAATCATAAAACTTCAAAAAAGAGTAGCAAGAATTATACTGGAATGCGATATTTCTATTCCATCTAATTTCATGTTTTCTTCTTTAAAATGGCTATCTTTTACCAAAAGAATAAAATACCAACAATCGATTCTAATGTATAAAATTGTAAATGGGCTAACACCTGATTACTTAGCAATACTAAATATTGATGATGTGCAACGCCACAACTTACGATCTGTCTCTAATAATGATCTTTTTGTTCCAAGACCAAATACAAATTTTTATAAAAAATCTTTTCATTATTCTGCAACCAAAGTATGGAATAATTTACCACTCGAAATAAAGAAATGTCCTAATGTGGAATTATTCAAGAAACATAGTTATAATCATTTTCTTGAAAATTATATGCAAGTCAACTAATTTGTTTTCCTCTAACAAAACTATATCAAATATTGTCATTTATTACCCTTTGTATATTTCAATGATTGAATTGTGTATATACTAGTAATATATATTGTAAATTAATGTATGAATGTATGAATGTTAACTGTATGCATGTATTTTGTTTGAGGGCCTCAATGAAAATTAGACTATTTCTAATTGAGTTACCCTCTTTAAATAAAGAATTTATTATTATTATTATTATTATTAACAGTATATTAAATTTTTACAGCAACATGTGGACAAATGATAACCTCAATATTTGATTTTTTTTCCCCTTGTAAAGTTTGATTTTTTATATACCGTATTCATACGTGTATAGTACTTTTCATCCCCTTTAAAATCTTGAAAAAAAAGTTTAGAAAAAAATAGGGGGAAAAAGTTAAAAAGAACATTATAAAGAAACCTTTCTACCATATTTTGTCAGCAATTATATTTTGTTATCTAGTTTCTATTCATAAGATGAGAACTTTCTTTTTATGCAGATTAGAAATGAAGAAATACAATGACTACAGACGACGCTGTAATAGTTTCTTTATGGAGGTTGTATCACAGCTGTGTTTTGCTGATGGAACACCACCGTCCAAGGAGGTTATTGATAAACTCCTGTCATATATCACTGGTCAAAGTAAGACCAAGAAAACAGGAAGAGTTTTGTCTAAAGAACTGACCATATTTGATGATACCATTGACCCTACACCAGTGGTCAGATCCTTTCTGTTACAACAGTTGATGCAGACAAGGTTAGATAATTTTAGTATTCGACCCTCAAAGATTGTTGCTCTGCTTACCTGGTTAAAATATTCTTTTGCTGTGAATGGTGTGTTTTGCCACCATCAGATGCTACAATCTCAAACTTGGCAAGATCATCATTTGAGACACTTTTATCACTGTGAGTGCTACATAAAACATCTGTTCCCTTTGTTTTGCATATTATCAAGTCACAAAGAGATTTTTTTTACCATAAATCAAACACATTATCGCTATTTGTTCGCCATTACTGGATATCACACAGGTTCCCATAAAATTTTGACATCATAATACAAAATATCTGACGCCACAATGGAAAAGTAATTGTAGTATGACTTCAATAGTTCAAGCGGGACAGATTCCTGGGTCAGCCAATGAAAATATAACTTTATTGCAATGTTTTAGATCAAAAGGTTGACCTATATGATGTTTCTATTTTCAGTAGTGACCATGAAATACAGAATCACTTGTCTGCCTACTTTACCCTGGCCAATGATGTAGTTAAAGGTTCTACAGATCCTCACAACACGGTGGAGCTATGTCTTCTTGTTCTTCAATGTATGGAGGTAAGAAAAACATCTTAGTTGTATGTGCAGGTGTTGAAGAACCTGAATTTAAAACATCAATACATCAAATGTTTAATTGTAAAATTTCTTTTACATGCAGTCAGTAGAGGATAGTCTATAAATGAATACATTTTTCTCCAGCATTACATCTTAAAACCAATAGAATAATCGTCTTTTTATCAACAAAATTTTATTGAACAGCAATTTATAAGTTTAATGAAGTTTTATTTGGATTGCACACACCAGGCATAGGAGAGCTGTGGTGAAGTGGTTAGCGCATCGGACTACAAGCACAAGGTTCCTTAATTGATTCCATTCCAGGGTTAAAATTACAAAAACTGAATTTTTAGCTCTCCCTTGACACCATTTGTGAGTAGGGTCTCAAGAAACAAAGATAGTCTGTCGGAAGGGGACGCAAATGGCTGACCCCTGTTAAGAGAGAGCAATATCTCTTGCACATAAAAGACACCCATGTAGATTTCGATAAAGAGCAGCCTAATGCCACTACAAGGCAGCACTCACATCCGCAAAGTGGGAAGGGATTAGTATTAGTTGTAATAACTTGTTTCCCAATCCACTTTAAATAAATATGTCTAAACTAAATCAAGCTTAAAATTGTCACAGTTAAAATATATAACAAAAGGACCTATCAAAAATGGCATTGTTATGTAAAAAAGTGTTTTATTCATTATTAGGTAATTGACAGATAAGTATGATGATATATATCACTTTTAGAACTGTACCCTTGAAAATCCCCTCTTATTGCGATGGATATTATTTATGACTGATATACACTTGAAAATTCCCTCTTATTGCAATGGATATTATGACTGATATACACTTGGAAAATTATATGACATGTTTCAGAATTTTTTTTAAATTGATTAAGAAAAAAATATTTTTAGGATTCATTGCATCAACAATACAAGGGATATGAAGAGGTAACCATAGCAACTCAGATGTTGAGAGAGGCAGTTCCATACATCGTGTGTGACAGTGATGTCCTTGACAAGATAGAACACATTGCCAGGGTTCGGTTTTCTTTGACTGTAGTGGCAAGGCATATTCATAGACTATTTGGAACATCAAAGAAATCTATGCCTGACGAGAAAATACGGAGAATGTTGGAGGCGGCTGCTAAACTTTGTGATGAATGTAAATCTCCATGGCCTAGGTAATAAATAATAAAATTGTTGTATCATTTTAATGATTTACTTTTCTTTTAAGTTTTTCTTCTCACTTTTTTAAACTGTGCATCTTCATATATCTATATAATGCTTCTGTATATTTCTGTTCATTTTGAAAACTTGGCAGATATGAACATTTCTCTATATTTTATCTGCAAGTATTGTAATAAGATAATGCTTATGACAATAGGCAGATATCCTTCATAATTTTTCATTATTGGGTAGATGTTCATTGATATATACCTCATAGAGATCTCATTTAACTCAAATTTAGATTTTTATGTTTCATCAATTTATTAAGATTAACTGCCTTTTGAATATGAATTCAACAACAAATGAAAGTTTAAACGACCTTGACTGGCTGAATTCAGTGAAGATATTCTCTAATTTATAGGAGATATTTTGTAAAGCAGTTGTGTAGATGTCATGGTATAGACAGTTACCACACAGTCATAGCGAACAGTGAAGCAAGTTTTCTACAATGGGTCTGTCTCCCAGAATTACAGGCAAATGAGGTAAAACTTTTTCACATTTTTAAACAGATATGACCAAATTTGAAAGGGACTGATCAAATTCCATGCTATGACCAAATTTGAACAGGGATGATGATAAAATGCTATGCCCAAATTTGAAAGGAATTGATCAAAATTGATGCTATGACTAAATAAATGTATTGGAGTGATCAATAAATGCTATGGCCAAATTTGAATTGAAGTGATGAAATAAGATGCTTTGACTAAATTTGAAATGGAATGTACAAATTTGATGCTATGACCAAATATGTATTGGAGTGATGGAAAAAGATACTTTGACCAAATTAAAATATTTTCAGACCACCAGACAAATTACAATATTTCTTTTATAGGTAAAGGAATGCCATGACAGATATATTGTGATTGGAGACGAGTACAAACAACTGAGAGAAATAATTGTCACTACAATACTCAGTGAAAACAGTGAAAAAATAGACTCACTTCTGAAGGTATGATATACTAAGTTAGGCAAGTTGATTGTGAGCTAACTTTTTCCTGAAAGATCCATTTAATTTAGTACCATCACTTTGTGTATGTTTGTATGTATGCATGAAATATTTGCAACTGAACATTAAGCAACTAATAAAGCTATACAAAAAAGAATCACAGGACACAATCTGGTAATGAATTCTGACATTATTTTGTGCAGAACGTTAACAGTTTCCATACTTTTTATATGGAGTTCAACTCCAGTAAGCACTGAAAACTTTTTTATTTGATGCAACTTGCTGTCTAAAAAAATTTAATCTTCAACTGACATCAGGAAAAACCCTAATACTGAGTCTGGAAAAGATTAAACTACATTGAGTATTCTTAAGTTAATATTTTGAATCAAACATGTTTTAACAGAATGTTCAGAGCCCTCAAAATGACTGGCAGAGCAGAGTAAAGTTGTATTTAGCTTTACACAGGGAAATATGTATGAACAAAGTAACAGATAGAAGTCCACAAAAGTTTTCTGAAGAGGTAGGTATTAGTACTGTAATGTCTAGTTAATATCTCTGTTTATTTCACTTGAAACACATAATTATTTTGTGCACAGTTTACATGTTAAAGTATTGCCATTTTCATTTCAACATTTACTTAATATGCTATCAAAATTACATGAAGGCCAGATGTATTTCAATGTCAACAGTTTTTCTTATGCGATAACTATCAAAACCAGGCCTTTTATAGCTGACTATGTAGTATGAGCTTTGCTCATTGTTGAAGACTGTATGTGCGTATTGTTATGCGTTTACTTTTCTACATTGGCTAGAGGTATAGGGGGAGGGTTGAGATCTCACAAACATGTTTAACCCCGCCGCATTTTTGCGCCTGTCCCAAGTCAGGAGCCTCTGGCCTTTGTTAGTCTTGTATTATTTTAATTTTAGTTTCTTGTGTACAATTTGAAAATTAGTATGGCGTTCATTATCACTGAACTAGTATATATTTGTTAAGGGGCCAGTTGAAGGACGCCTCCAGGTGCGGGAATTTCTCGCTACATTGAAGACCTGTTGGTGACCTTCTGCTGTTGTTTTTTTCTATGGTCTGGTTGTTGTCTCTTTGGCACATTCCCCATTTCCATTCTCAATTTTATTATCTTTTGGTTTTTTTTTGTCATTTCATCCTTTGTGGAGAGTAGTCTCATTGGCAATCATACCACATCTTTTTATTTATAGATTATTTTTTTTTGTGTACACTAACAAACCTAAAAATAAAAAGCTGTTCTTGCATACATATGATGTGGGGGCATCAATGTCAAGTACACTCTCGGAACACATTCTAATCTAATTATGTTCGGTGTTGTTTTTTTGGCTGACACTTTGAAACATGTCCCACATAATTATTTTATTCTAAAAATATGGAGACTAAGGTTTTGTATTTTAAATGAACTATGTTAATTTTATTTTCATTGCAGGGTATAGACTTCATCAACCAGTACATACTAAGCGAGAACTGTCAGCTTGTTACAGATAAGGTAACAATTTCTAGTACATGTATAGAAAAAAATCTCCTGTCCTCTAATTTTTAGGAGAAATGGATCAATAGCTTTATCATGTTGATGTTGCTATCACTTTATGTATAGATATTTTATAGCTGCAAAATTAGTTCTCATTTAAAAAATACAAATTTGAGTTATTTCCAGCGAAATCAATTACACTGTACTGTGGGTACTAAGTATTACAATTGATCAAGTTAATTAGTATCTTGGGTGGGCTTCCTTCACAACAACCCGAAATGTGGAAATTTTTGGAAGGACAGACTGACAATAAAATAAATTAGTCTCATTCAGGTGGAAGATTGGAATAAAGCTTATGAAATTGAAAAAGAAAAAAAAACATAGGAAAAAGATCTCAAATTATTAAATTAAATTCTTTTCGATCGCAATGTAGTAAACTATATAACATGTAAAAAAAATTGTTCCGACTATTGAAATGTGGAAAATTTCTGGGCAGCGCTCGAGACGACCCAGTCAGGCACCCTATGGTCGTTGTGAGGATTGTGATGATGTGGAAGACAGTGTTGACATTTTTTATGTCCATGATCCAGATTTTGATAAAGAAAATCATTGAGATTATCAAAGCCTTTATCAAAATCAGGATCCAGACTCTCTTTTTTTCTTGTCTAACATATATAAAAGAAAGCATTAAAATAAAAGCATAAATCTATCATTTATTTTGTGTTTGTCAAATAAATGTCATTTTTGCCAGACCAGTAGATATTTTTATTCCACTGGTCCGGCTAGCCAGTACACAAGAAGGCTTAAACTCAACCCCTGGTTATTTCATACATATTATGTCTTCCTTTGCTAATAAATTTTTTGGGATTCCTAAAGCAAAACAGAGACAGTCATCTAACCATTTCTACACATGGGTGCAATCAACAGTTTTTTTCTATGACGTCATATTTTGAGGGACCATGTATAAGTGACCCTTAGTGGTGGACTGATTAATAAAGATACTTGTATAAAACTAGATATCACTGGAATCAGAATGTTCTCTAGTTTATAATGGAATAAAAAAAAAGTGTACTTTTAATGGTATAAAAAAGTTTTATCCAGAGAAACTGGGAAAACATTGCCTAATTTAAGCTTAAAAAACCTGAAATCAGGTCATGTGCACACCCCTGAAGACATGATACCTGCACATTTTTCATAATCAAAATTGTATGAATTTCATAGATTTTTACCTGGTCTTTCAAAAAATTCATGCTTCAGGGTACGTTCGCCTGCTCCGAAAAGGGCTACAGTGGCTGCAAATAAGTTTTCAATTTTCACTGCCAAAAAAACAGACTGTTTACAGTGTTGTCGCCCCTCAAAACATGTATATTTAATCTAATTTTTTAAATTAGTTTAATCATTCAACCTGCTTTAATTGAAGTTAATTAACATATCTTTACACCAAATACAAAAAACATGATACTTTTTCACCAATTATGTTGATAAAAAGGGACTTCCCTCCATGTCTATTTTTAGTTGGGGAATAACCCCTAGTTTTTTATACGAAACTGTTTATAGCACCCTATGGCAAGATCAACTGTTTACATACAAATAAGAGAAAACTTTATTGTTACTCATATGAATTTACACCTATCAACTTTATGTACTGGTCTCCAATGTTCAAACATAGGTTTTGTTAATTATTTTGCTTATGTTGTGTAAGTTAAAACACTGGGTTGGAATAATACTTGACCAAAATAAATTGTTGTATTCTTTTATATATCATTATTCTTGTTAGAGTTTTGCACAAACATTACTGAATAATGAAGTCTGGAAACTGAAGGGAAACATCATTAAAGGAATGGAACTAGCTCAGCAGAATGTGTTCTGTCTTTTAACACACTTTAAGATTCTGATGTCTGAAATTCCAGGGAAGACAACTCTGTTAACACCTTTACAGAAAATAGCACTAGACCCTACTAGTATGGTGGTAAGTAAAATATTTATCAGTTCTTAATGTAAGCAAACATAAGTATGTTTATTGTGAATAGTGATAAAATAGTTTTGTAGAATACACATTTGTATAAATTGAACATGTTTATTTCTTACACAAAAAAATAACTAAGAAAAAAGTACTTTGGAAGTAAAAATATTTCTTTCAGATAAAACACTCATTGAATTGCTGTTTAAAAGAATTTTGTGTATAAGGGTCTCTACAGTTTTCAGTGATAACAACTGACTGGAAATTCAGATGAAAAAGGATTTGTTTTAAAAGAGAGGTGAAAGATACGAAAGGGACATTCAAACCCATTGAAAATAAACTGACAAATAAACCATCAATGCCAAAAAAATAAAAAGACAAACAAACAACAATACGCAAAACACAACATAGAAATCTAAAGATTTCAACATTTGTCCATAAGTTCAAACCAGCAGCAGATTTATTGAGATAATGTTTTTTTAAATGAAATTGATGTTATTATGATATCATAGCTAATGTAGTTCAAATACAATAATTTCTTTTAATTTGTAGAATTCCTTCTTCCCCACTATGCCCCAGGATGAAATACAAGAAATAAAGGAGGCACTCTTAGCTGCAAGGGACACAACTCCTAATGAAAATCCTGTATTTTACAGTAAGTAGTCCTTCAGAATGGACAATACTCCTAATGGAAAATCCCTATTTTATAGTAAGTAACTCTTCCCAAGGGACAAAACCCCTACTGAAAATCCGGTATTTTATATAAAGATTTGATTTGATTTTGTGGTGTTTTAAAGCTGCTTTTAAGCACTCCATTTAGGGCATTTCGTAGTGCCCAGTTTTTATTGGTGGAGGAAGCCAGAGTGCCTGGAGAAAACCACAGATCTTCAATAGGAAAACTGACAATCCTATTCAATTAAGATTGGATTTGAGTGCACCTGCACAAGTGGGGTTCGAACTCACAACCTCGGTGTTGACTGGCTAGTGATTGCAGTAGTAACTACTTAGACCACTTGGCCACCAAGGTCCCCCTTTTTTATAAAGTAAACCTTCCTTAAAATAACATTTTAGGTTGTTTTAAAGATTTTCTTTGTGTCAATTTAAAAGAAATATAATAAGGTAAACTGTTATTCAAACTATCATCTGATAGTAAATCAATAGTAAAAATATTCATCCTTTGCCAGTCTTAATTTAGTTTAAACATATTTATTTATAGTGGATTGGGAAACAAGTTATTGCAACTTATATTAATCCTTTTCCACTTTGCGGGTGTGAATGCTGCCTTCTAGGGCCATTAGCTTGCTACACCATGGCTCCCCAGTCTTGGTGAATATTTTGACAAATATACAAGCACTGTTTTATTGAGTCACACACAAAGGTTCTGTTTGAAATTCAAATGTATAAAGATAATGACTGTGTTCTAAATATCAGTGGCAATACATTATTCATATTATTTACAGGATGTCCAACAGGCCACCCATATGTAATTGGTGATGTAAGTATAAATAAAAACCTAAAATCTAATATTTTTGGCATATCTAAATGTAAGTGATACTAACAAAATATATATATGTAAACCTTGAATCTTTTGCACAACCGTTTATAACAAGATTTTTCAACTTTTTTTCTCATGAATTGAGTTTCCATGAGATATTCATTTTTGTATACATAGTCTTAACTTAAAATAGCAAAATTAAAACTGTCTCAAAATATCCTTATTTACCAAATTGCTCTAGTCTGCAACACTCAGATTTTTGAAGTGAAACTAAAACAATTATTAACATTCCTATTGTGTTATAATATTTTTGGCAAACAATTTATATTTCATAGTGTGGTAGACCATATGTACTTGGTCAGTGTAGAGAATGTGGACTACAGATTGGTGGTGAACGTCATGTACTAAGGCCAGATAATGTTATAGGTTCTGGGTAAGTTGTTATGAGTCATGCATAAGACATGTCTGTCTGTCTGTCTGTCTGTCTGTGATAAAATGGCCACACCAACTTTCTTTAGATCATGCATCATTTTATGCACCCATTGTAGGCAATCAGGGCATTAATTGTTACCCTTGACCACCTGCCCTTCCGTCTTTCTGTCTTTCCTTTCCGCCCATTTTTGTTGCAAAGCTTGAGTGGGGGCATTCCTGTCCTCAGAAACATTCTTCTTTTCTTTTTATAATAATCCTAATATTTCTTCTAATTCACTAGGTCTGAATACCTTCTTGCATCCATTAAAACAATATAAATTTAATTAACAATTTTACATTATGTTTCAGAGATGACAGGACAGAGACAGGACATATTTTAGGTAGAGCCACAAATCTTGGCCTGATAACAGCACCAGAGAGGCAGTTAAACAGAGCTTCTTTTGCTATACTCAGATTACTGACTCATATCTCCATGTACATTGGAGCAAATACCAATATACAGGTAACATTAATTTGTATCCCTCTAAAGTCTTGCCACATAGTTACTCAGATATCCAGATTTGTATTCACTCTTGTTGTAAAATCTGTATTATGGATTCAAATTCCATGTAAATACTGTAAATTCAGAAATTATTGCGTGCAATTATTATTGTGTTTTGTCATTTTAAAGTTTGCGATATTGAGTAAAATCCTGTCTAATTCATATAAAAAATTACAAAATGGGAGTTTTGATTATTGCGATTATAACATTTTTCACAATAATAAAAACATCATAATAATTTCTGAATTTACAGTAGTGGATCTTGATAAAAATATACTCTGTAGATGTCTCTGAGTTCAATAGTCAGCAATATTTTTATGTCCCGGCATGGCAGATAGGGCATAAAAATCTACCCTTGTCCGTCTGTACGCCCCAAAACTAGTTTCCATTATCTTCTTAGTTTGCCTCAACCAAACCCAAATGTTATTGAAAAACTAAGGAACCACAATACAAGGATTTCTGAAATTTAGTTTCAGGGTTTATATAAGTCAGCTATACAGTGTGATATATTTTCAGATTCATCACTCAACAAATTTCTGTTAACGGAACACTTGTATGATTTTACACATAATAGCTAAGTTGAAAATTTTCGTCACGTTTTTCTCAGGAACCACAATAAAAGGATTTCTGAAATTTGGTTTCAGGGTTTATACAGGTCAGCTATATCGTGTGATGCATTATCAGATTCATCACTCAACAACTTTTTGTTTACCGAACACTTACATATTTTTACAAACCTTCTTAAAGATATTACCACAAAAGAGATATAATGTTTATGGTAATATGAGCATAATATATATATATATTTATTTCCAGGCTGCTGGTCAGTCGATAAAACCCAATATAGAGGAGACTGAGATTGGTAGATATATACTGGAACATATTGACCTTGATATGACCTCTATACAGAATATCCTGGGTAAAAATAAGGATGATATATTGTTGTTAATTCATCATCTACTGGCAAAGATGATGGAAGAACACACAATGGCAATTATAGGTAGGATTTATTTTATCCCTCTGTGCTAATGTATGAATTGTGGAATTTCTCAGCATCTTCCCAACAGTTATAATATAGCATAAAGACATTTTAGGGTAATGAGGAATCCCCCCACCAATCTACTTATTTGTCTGTCAGTCCTTTATCTGTATATGAATTTGTCTGTCTGTGATGTATGCCATTATAACTTTGTACTTCATTTTAGAATATTGTACTGCATTTGTTTATCTCAACTATGGTATCTGTATTATTTGTATGCCTTGTAAAGTCAGTACAGATAGTGATGACCCTCGTAGGCACAAATCTTTTTAAAGAAAGGACAGATATTGATGAAACTTTTCTCTGTTGTAGAAGCTACATGAGAATATAGATCAAGAAATTAATTTCTTGTCCAAAATGTGTAAGGGGAGACAATCAAATTAGCTAGAATTGGGGTAACATTTATGATTTCACTCACACTTCTAGTTTAGGTGTGAAAGTAAAGCATTTTTAACTTATAAAACTAGTTAATTTCAGGAGAAGATTGTCCAGCAGATATATGTGAATTGTTAAACAAGAAGTCAAGATCAAAATGGGAGGAAGAATTTGCCAAGAGATATATATCTCCAGTATTGCAGGTAATCGATTATCAGAGAATACAGTATTTAAATTTAGAATTGAAAAGTTTGAATTGCAAAGCTTTAATATTACTTGGTGTTCAAAGGTAGTTCTTTTTATTTCTTTTAAGAAAACTTTGCTTTCATTTAAAGTGATATTTTGTTGCTTACAGAATATGGATCAAGTCTTGAAACAATGCAATGAGAAAATACAGAAAGATCAGAGACTTGGTAAGACATTTAATTATCAGAAACAGTGGTGAAATCATGATGATGTTCCTAATAAAAGATCAATTGTGACATATCTTGTTATCGTGTTATTTTATGAATATTGCTATTGGTTATTGAATAATTATTGAGTAACTTAATCAACATGCACTTGCAGTTAATTTTTATTTAAACGTGAATGTAGTATATTTAAGTATAGAAGTACAGTTGTTTATTGTCTAACTCTAGAGGTAATACTATTATATTTATAGCTAAGAAGTTTTTGGATATTCTATTAAATTATAATACAGTAAAATGAATTCACGCTTAAAAACCACTCATTTTGAATTATTGTATTCCTTAGGTGCAGATGCACTTTTACAGATTTTGTATGAAACAGACAAAGTACCAGAGAATCAGGATATCCTAAAACTACAAGAAATCCCAGGAGTATGGAGATATAGAGATCTTATATCCATCAATCATCTCAGACAAAATCTGGAACGATCTCAGGAGAAACTACCTGTACTCAGACTTTTCCTGAAAGAGGTAATAGGTGTAAATGTAACACAGAATTCTTATCTTTGTAATTTATATACCCTCTCTACAAGAATTAATTACTACAAATTTTGGGCGATTTAAAGGTATCTTAATAGTTTTGATGTGTATTCAAATTTATTTTCATGAGCCTCAGAATCAGAATTACATTTTATGCATCAAATCATATATTTTAATGAAGTTGCAACCAATATCAAATACTACTGAAATTACCATTGTGATCATGGATTATTTTTATTAATTTGTACATTAACTTTATTTGTTTTGGTTCTGAATTCTAATTGTTAATGTGTTTATAAAATGTACTTGTATAGTTCATAATAAAATATTGTTTAAATCAAGGAATACCATGTTTAACTGTATTTTCTAAGTAGACTGTAAACAACAGATAGAAAAGAGATATATGCCCCCCAAAGAAGTATATCGACCCCTGACTATGTCCTCAGTCGATATATCTTTGTATTGACCTAGCTCCTACAAAGGATAAAATTGTATAAAATTTCTTCCATATTTTATATTTTTGTACTTTCTCAATCTGTTACATATATATCAAAAAGATATACTCATCTTTGGACCTATTTTTTTACAGGAACATCATCTCAGAGCTATAAGATTTATACCAAGTATAATGAGACTACAGAGAATGTTGATACAGAAATATGGTAGAAAGTTGGACAGAGCAGAAGCTACAACTCTTAAAATACTGGATGTTAAACAAGACATGGAAATAGGTATGTATTTTCAAATTTAAAGAAAAGACAAGAGATTACAACATTCAGTTCTTAGACTATACAGTGTTTATCATAATACAGGTTAACAAAATCAGTGTGATGTTGAAGGGAAAATTGTGTCTTTGGACAGAATGTGAAACTTGAAATATGTTGGGCAATGATGTCATGCTTCTTTATCGTTATACCAATGCAATACATTTAGTATCCTTCATTTCAACAACTATTCCAACATTTAAATGCAAAAAAATAGTTTTTTTTCAACAACTTCATTCAATATAAGCTGGAGTTTGGAGGCTTGCATGCTAACCTTACTGATAAGGCCAGTATAAAAAATAAAAATGCCATTATTGTACTTGTATTATATTGTCCAGAAGTATTTACTTTGAAATAGTTAAATATAGATATGGGATTCTTCCAATCAAGTATACAAATTGCAAAATTTGTTCTTTTTTTTCTTTACAGATAGAAAAATTGATGAATTTGAACAATTGTTGAAAGATTTTATAGAAGCCTGGAGTTGTGTAAAAGAATCACTTAAAACAACTGGTAAGATAAAATAAAAGTTTAGATAATTAGAGGCTATTTAAACTTTATAAGTTACAGACAACAGTTGTGACTTAATGTCATTAGTTATTTACAACACAAAGAGATTTAAAAAAACCCAAAGAAAACTATCTAGTGATAAAATTATGGTCTTCAATAATATAGAAAAATCTACAAAAAATGCCAAGCTGTAAATTGTAAAATTTGCCTTGAAAATATGGCAATAGATCTAACAGAGACTTTCAAAGATCTGCCACATAAACCAACTGCTCCAAATTACAAAAAAACCACTTAAGATTTTTATTAAGACATCCACTGATGAGGTTCCTTACTGGAAACTGTTTTGTCTGTAGGCTTTTATTTCATTTTATTTTAATAGAAAAAGTCTGTTTAAATATGTCACACTGTTTATCCTATCTTCATATTGCAAATATAAGGGTAAAAAGTTCAAAGAAAAAATATGATACATGTATTGATGAATATTTGCACAGTTTGATAATTAAGTTTATGATTTTTCCCTGTATCTTTTCAGTCTGTTTGTTAGAGAATAATGTATTGTCTATTGACAAATCGTACTTCAGAGCAGCGATATCAGATGACACACCAATATCATACCTTATACCAACATATCGCGATGCTGGCCTCTGTTCTTACATCTTTTTATATTTCTTGTTAAAGAAGCAAAACATGTTCATAGAACAGTACTGTTATCAAAGAAAACTTTCGTAAGTATGAATAGTTAATATTGAATGTGGAGCAGGATATGTTTAACAAATATATATAGTCTTTCATTGTGTAAAATTAGTAACAGGACATTTTTAACTATTTTATGTTGAGTTATAATATTGCTTCTTTGACCATTGTTTTGAAGTTTGGAATATTTTTTATATATGTAGGACTCAAATCTATGGCATGTTCCAAATCTATGTCAGATTCCTAATCTATGGCAAATGTGACATTACAATCGCCAAACAACTCAAATCTATGGCAGATTTTTGTTTTCTCCAAATCTATTGAAGATCTTTAAATAGTGTAATTTCCCTCAACAACATTGAAGATCTTTAAATAGTGTAATTTCCCTCAACAACATTTGCTGATGGTCTAGAGGAAGATGTGACTTATTATCCAGATGAGGGACAAAATGTGCCGTGCCGACTGAAGCCTGCGATGAATAAGGGCACAGCTGTTTTCAGTACCAGATATTTTTGAAAAGGAGGTGTTGTAAATATTTTACTGTCTACGGCTGGCAAAGATTATAATGAACGTGAAAGATAAAATTACTGGATACCAATATGATTTAAATGGTCATAAAATAAAACAGATGTCTTAACGATGAAATAAATACCATTTGAAAATTCAAACTGTTCTGTATTAAGGTACCGTATATGATTTCATCATTTATGAAATTTGTTGTTTGCCATCATGATTTGGTTGGCCATTATGGAATGTTTATTTCACAAATGTGTATAAACATACCCTTTGTTGGTTTGTTGTCTCTTTGACACATTCCCCATTTCCATTTTCAATTTTATCCTGTACATTTCCAACTTGTTATCGTCATTGGTCCTATATACTGCATTGTTTTCCATTTGCACACAATTTCCCATAGATTTGGAAACAACAAAAATCCACCATAGATAAGGATTGTAAAAAACTGCCATAGATTTGGGATGACATGACGTCACAACTGCCATAGATTAGGAATCTGCCATAGATTTGGGATGACATGACGTCACAACTGCCATAGATTAGGAATCTGCCATAGATTTGGGATGACATGACGTCACAACTGCCATAGATTAGGAATCTGCCATATATTTGGAACCCACCATAGATTTGTGTCCTACATATATGTTTTAATATTTCTAATTTTAGGGCAGAAAGTCTTCCAAAAGTTCATGTGAAGGACATATCTTCAGCCCATTTAATCAGTTACCATCCAGACAAAGACCTGTTACCCATGGTGTTGGCTAACTGTAACTATACATTTGAAGTTGGACAGGGAACCAGAATTGATTATAACTTTACCAACCTAGAGAGACAACTGATGGATAGATTCCTCTTCTCAAAGTCAATTATAACTGGAATACCAGAGGTCAGAATTTTAATTGTTCATAGTTTTTCCTTGAACTGTCGGAGCATTCTCTTCACTTGCCATTAATATTAATTAGGGCCCTGTCGAAATGGGGGACACCCTATAGTGATCAGTCTGTCGATCTGTCTGTCCGTCCGTAACAAATTGTGTCTGCTCTATATGTAGAGAACAGTTATGATTTCAAAGTTTATACTCAACATGTATATTAACAAACACATAATGTATGTACAACTTCCTAGGTCAAAGGTCAAGGTCAAAAACTTTGGTTTTGAGTTGACAACCCCATGTTCTATGGTAAAGATACAAATTTTTACCACACGTTATTGCCAGCGGGGCCCACAGAGATAGCTCCCAACTCAATGATATATAGTTTGATATCCTTGTCAACTTTTAATAAAGACGAAGAAATTAAAAGTATCAGTAGTTACGGCTGCAATGTTCCTAGCATTAGACTGCCATGGTTTAAAAGACCATTTCATTACAGGGTATTGGTTTGAGCAAAATTAAAAAGAGATCAGGAATGTAGGTAGTTTAAAAAATAGATCAGGAATGTATCAACTTCAATGAATTTTGTTATGCATTACTTGTGTTCTGAATTGTCATCACTTACACACAAAAGGGAGTGAACTAGCAATACTGAATAGATTTTCTTTTAATTTCGGTCTTTTCAATAGATAAGTAATTGATATGACAATACCTTTCAAAGTACTGAGGTAGTGCAAAATTATTTTGTAATTTTGAAAATGATTTGTTTTTCAGATAGAAACAATCACATACAGATCAGAATCTACAAATGCTGTTGTTTTTAAAACTTTATGTGACAAGGTCCAACAAGTAAGTAATATCATATATTTTGTAAGAAAAGTTTGGTTTGTTTAATTAAGCCATACAAATAGTCTCTAAACTAGACTTTTGAGTAAACTGGACATCTGCGTTAACAGAACATTGTATAAATTTGACACCTGAGTCAACTTGATAAATAAAGAACTGAAGAAGGCCAATGGCCAAAACGTCTCAAAAAATTGGTTTATTGATACAATTATATAAAGTATATTCCCTATTGGAATTTTGAAAACAATTGATAAATCTGTTAAGTGCACATCTTTCTAAACTAAACTGAGTAGTCATCAATAAATTAACCTGTGCAGAAGGAGCACCTGCTTAATCTGAACAAAATGTCCAAACAAGGAAGGAAGGGAATTAGTCAGGTTCCACTGTTAATGTTTAAAAAAATATCCATACAAAGTTTAATTTACAATAACTATGATATTTTTTTTATTTGACAGGAAAGATTAAATCCGGCAGTAAGAAGTCAGATTTGTGCCGAGATACGTATGAAGCCTGCAGCAGACTTGTGGGAAAGCTTGGATAAGTTAGACATTGCCATTAGTTTCCTAAAGTCTGTTGGTTCTGATCCTGACAGTTCTCTCAGTGACTTCATCACAAATACTCTCAAGATAGATAATCCATTTTCAAGTCCGAAGGTGAGGGTTGAAATATTAATAACTAAGTTTAATAACATACCAAAAATGATTGTTTACAGGATAGTCATTTTTTACGTGTGATCAGTTTGATTTGATGTACACTGTTTACAGAAATGAATTGATGTATTTATTATAACATGAAGAAACAACTAAATCCAGTCAACCCTGCTGTAAAGGTCATCTCTTTTAAGTGAAAGCCTGTCTTTGCAGGTCAACTTCTTATTTTATCTCTGTAGTGATACCTAATTCTAAATGAGAATGGAAATGGGGAATATATCATAGAGACAAAAACCCGACCAAAGGTCACCAATGACTTTTAAAAACCCAGAGAGAAAATCCAACACCTTGAGATGGGCCTCAGCTGGTCCCTAAATAATAATGTATACTAACCTCAAATGAAAGATCAGTTTCCTCTTGTCCTGACATTTATATACAGGTTTGACTGCACTTTATAATGAGCTTTAGACATATGGTATCCAAATGAACAAAAAACATGTTGTATTTTATTTCCATGGAATTCCACATAGTAAGCTGTTCAGCATTAAATGTTTATATAATTATTACAGGCACAACAGTCCAGCATGTGTAAGCATACCATGTCATTATGGATGACATTAGCATTGGAAAGAGCAAAAGAAATAGCTAAAAATAATAGAGTAAGTATATGCAGTTACCATTTTTACGTCTCAGCTCGTGTAAAAGATACTTTTCAACCTCAAAAGCCCAAAAGCTGAATTTTATTTTAAAGACTTCACATTCTAAAATTTCTGTCTGTCAGTTGGTCTGCTCGTCTTTAAGTGCAACTCCCCCTTAACAAATTGATAGATTTTGGAAATAATCTCTGGTAAAGGCAAATCCTTCTAAACAACTTGACAGACATTGATTACACTTTACGTAGTTGTAGAACACAACATCAGTATATACATAAAGGAGTATATAATTAAGGGGAGATAATCACTTATTAACTTCAATATAACAGTATGTTGTTATAGTCTCTTGTAAACCCAAATCCTCCTAAACAACTGGACAGATATTGATGAAACTTTACACAGTTTTAGAACACTGTCTGCAATATACACATGTTCTATATGAAAATGGGTGGTATTGGAATATGCAGGGTTTGGGTTATCACAATAGAGCTCTGGAAGCTTATTCAGCTGTATTACCTTTGATAACCAAGGAAATTACTTTCTAATCATTTGGGGTAGTATGCATAATTGTTTCTCCATGGGCGGTAATGATAACGTTTTCTTCTGTAGCTCAGCCCATATCGTAAACTTGTATATGTATGATGGCTTGTTTCGAAACTGAGACATTTTCACAAGTGTAGTTAAATTTTCAGGGTAAGAAGTGTGATTCATTTTTCCGTAAATTAGCATACCCGGAAAATCCTTTCGTGATGCAGCTGACTTCATGGTAAAAAGTCCCTTTTTTCACACAATAACTTCTTTGAAAATTTAATACTTTAAATACATATAAATTAACTTCATAGATTTTTACACAATTATTCTAAGGTTCTATACTTTCCAGATCAACACAAATGGTTAAGCTCAGTCACTTGTTAAAAATTGAAACATGTCCAATATCACTACACAGAGATTTTTTGTTTACACACAACTTTTATGTTCCTCAATTGGAGGCGCATTAGGAATATTGTCCCATTTGTTTGTAGTTTTTTTTTATTGAATGGGAGTTGTCATGAATTTTTGTTAAGTAAATTTAAAACAATAAAATAACCTTGGTTTACATTGCAAATATTAAAATTGGTATGTGGAGACCCACCTTGACGTGATAAACCATTCTAGTCTTCTAAAAATTTCAGAAGCATTATATCCTTAACATGTTTACCTTTCCTTTCCAGAAAGCCTTTGAAGGAATCTCAGAAAACTTCAAGAAAAATTTAACAGAGGAACAAAGAAAAGTCATTATTGAATTTATTAACAGTTTACCCATAGAACAAATAGACACATTGGTGGAAGTGATATTTGAATGTATTGTATTCAAAGTAGACGTTCCACAGGATGATGAGGAGGAAGAATTGTTCTCTAAAGTCAGGTATGTAGTGAAGTATCAAGAAATGAGGGAGGATATGTGGTTGATTCATTTATTATCAATAGACAATAATAATTGTATTAATTTTGCATTATTGTTGTAACACATGTGTACAATTATTCCTCTGCCCTTCTTGACAGAATTAGTATTACATATTATAAGACACTGTATGTATGTTAGGCGACCAACAATCAATCAATCACATTTTTAAGAGAGAAAAACTTTTCCCATGCTTAGGTATAGATTTAAAGAGTTCATGATAGTATACTAATGTTATTTCTAATATTATATGTCTTTCACATAGTTTCACAAATTTCAAATTTCACCACTGTGACCTGCATTTCAAACAAATACAACATTTGTTATGTTTTTTCTTGAAATTATCCCCTAAACTTGAAATGGTAGAAATGAAATATTTAGGATATATCACCACTGCACTCCTTGTTTTACACAATTCTTTTACAAATACATAAGTGATGATTTATTCCTTACTTAGTGACTAATTTAATGTATGGCTTGCCATCAGTATTTTACAAACACATCATATATATAGATTTTATATACTTCCAGCTTTCATGATACCTTGATTGGGTATATGGATACCTGTCCCTATGAAGAAGATAAGCAGTTAGATGAAACACTGAAGGAAGTTATTGATCTAATACCATCAGATGATCAGTTTGGTGTTGTTACATGTCAGTCTGTGGAGTTCTGGCAATTAGTCCAGAAAATTAACTTGGATAAACAGAAAAGGAAACATTAAAGAATTTCTATAAGATATTCACACATACACTGACTACGATGTGCCATATATATATAGTTTTGTGTTTTCAAACCAAAGATATGTATACTTTTCCTTAAAGGAGTCTACTTTATGTTTTGCAATTTATTTCAAAGATATTTAAGATTATGTGCCTTACAAAAATATATGTACATGTATTTTTATAAAATGGGAACAATTTGTTTTTGTTTAGTTGTTATGTCAAGATTTTTAACTTATTGTTTGTGTTGGATTTTTAAGTTATTTTCAGTAATTCTGTGGCAAGATGAATATTTTCAGCCATATATGTCCGTAATTGACACTAAACCACAATGCACCATCCTCACATCCAATAATTGAAAACTATTGTGTCCGTCTCTATTGTCAAACAGTGAGTTTAAAGATCACAAATAAAACATATTGAAAAAAATATATAAGATGTTTTTTAAGTGTTTTTGTTTTTTTAATGAATTTATTATTGTGTGTGTTGATATTTATATTTGTATGTTCACAACTTGTCTTTCAGTACAATATTGTGTTCAATAATGAAATGTTTTGTTTGTATGTATGATATTGTATGATGATAAGGGTAATTCTGTTATTTACATGTAGAGGATATACAATTTAAGATCATCTGATGTATTGGTGAACATTTATCAGAATTATTGTGATGTTGCCAATTTATTGTAATTTGAAATATTTTGTTAAAGTTATGACATTGTATTATAACATTTTAGAAGCTGTTGTGGTTTTGATAATGCAAAATTGAAATTACATGTATGTTTCATTTTTTCTCTATTCTCTATTTATTTATTTGATCACTTTTTTATACCTAGTACATTTCTATAAGTTTTCCACAGTTGCATATACATATATTTTAAGTTTTTCTTAAAGATTTATGCAATTTTTTATGTATATGGATTAATACATTTAGTTTCAATCAACTTTAGAAGAGGCTTTATAATTTTTTACCCTCTCCTCCAATAAAATTCAGAATTTAAGGAGCATTATACATAACCATAGCTAATATATAATGATAACTTGCAACCAAATAAAAGATATTTTCAATGTGTTTTGATAACACTTTCAATTGAAGTGTGAAAATTTCCATCTAAGAAAGGTAATAAAAAAAATTAATAAATACATCGTATTAAAACTGAAGGTATAATTTTTTTTAACATTTTTTGAAACCAAAGTGTCCTTTAATGTTAACAGTTGTACTGTCCAATACCTTTATAAATTCCTGCTATCATTGTCTTATGTTGTGTTTGAGATTTTTATTTTAGCATAACTAAATGTATAGTTTTGTGATATAGATTTTAAATATTTTACTAACATCTGTAATGATTTGTAAAGGGAGATAATCAATTGTTACTTAAATGTTAAGATTTGTATCAAAAATAATTGTGATAAATTGTAAAGATATGTTTTTCATTGTTTTTTTTTTTTATAAGAAGTGCTAGTTCAAAGTATTATGTATAAGAAGATTCCAAATGGTGGTCCAAATAATTTTGATTACTTTATTATTTTATGAAAATATTTGTTTTCTTATATTATGACTGTGTGATGTTTTGTGATGCTAAAAGGGAACATTGTTTTATAAAGTTTTCTTATTAAATGATTTTTTTAAATCAAATAAACTGTGTCCTTCTGTCTCTGCGTTGTAATCACAACTATAACATTTTACACTGCATTGACAGCAATCTATGTACAGCCACTGATTTACAGACTCCAAAACAAGGAACAGGCACACATAGAATGTAGCTAGGTTAAACATGTTCAACTCCAACCTAGGTATGCAACATAAAAACTATATAAAAAAAAAGACAAAAAGTACCAATTTACGAATACTCAAATTGCTGAATGCTGGCTAAACGTTCATTACAACTACCTTGTAATGAATAAACTGGGTCTTCAAATACTTCTCTATCAGTCAGTGCTGAAAGATCGATATATCAGTAACAGTCATACCATATCTTATTATTAAGGACTTTCATCTGTTCATCTCTATAGGATTTGCGAACTTTCTCTTTCACACACATAACTTGATTAGTGATCTTGTTTTATTTTCAGGAAAATTACAATTCCATAAATAAGTGCCTTAAGCAAATTTAGAATGTATATTCCAACTACAGTACTCAACTCAAAAACTTAAATTTGACCACTGACCCATGAAAGGAGGTTAAGGTCAGATGACACATGCACGTTGGACATGTGCAACTTACAATCCTTCCAAACACTAAATATACTAGACCTATTGATTATAGTATCTGAGATATGGACTAAACCACCAAAACTTGTTCACTGTTGGTTGAAATGAGACTATGCGGTATGGGCTTTGCTCATTGTTGAAGGCCATATGGTGACCTATAGTTGTTAATGTCTGTGTCATCTTGGTCTTGTGTGGATAGTTGTCTCATTAGCAATCATATCACATCTTCTTTTTATATTATCCTATTACTCGTAATTCAAGAGAAATTATCTTTACAAAAAAAATTAACTTTTTTTCAAGTAGTCACTGAACCATGAAAATGAGGTCAAGGACAATGGACATATGACAGATGGAAACTTCATTACATAAGGCATCTATATATAAAGTATGAAGCAACCAGGTGTTCCACCCTCTAAAATATAAAGCTTTTACGATGTAAGCTAAAGCCATAGCCACCATGTTGAGTTTTCTGCCACAAAAGTCACAGGCTTGACAAAAATAGGTGCATTCTCCGAAATGTCTTGGCTGCTTTATTGACCATTAGTTTTATGTTGAAAGTCTTAAAGATCTAAAGTATCACATAAACTTCACATTTTTAATGATCCATAACAATGACATCAAGGTCAGATAAATTCTGTCTGGTAGACATGTACACCTTACAATTATTATATACACCAAATAAAGTTTGATCTACTGCTTATGGTAATTAAAAAACAGACCAAAGCACAAAAAAATAACATTGACCAATGAACACTAAAGATAAGGTCAGGGTCAGATGATGCCAGCCTGACACATTTTCGTCTAACAATCATTCCTACAACACATATAGCTGACCTACTGCTTAAAGTACTTAAGCTCAGTGGAAAAAATGCATGAAAATTTGAACCAGAAGTGAGTTGGACAGACCTGCATAGCACAAACCGAATATTGACTAGTTGTTACTAATGAAAATGAGGTCAAGGTCAGAGTTAACCTGCCAGACTGACATGCACCCCTTACAATCATTCCATACACTACATGAAGTTGGCCTACTGCTTATTGTATCCGAGAGACCAATTTGATAACACAACTTTTACCTTGATCACTCATCCATTTGTTCCACTTTGGAAGGTGCAGTTAAAAGTCTCACAGACAGGTATTGACTGAATATGTTAATAAGTTTTGAGATTCATCCCAAAAGGGTCTTTTTAGAATGACTAGATCTCTGCATATGAACTTCTGAAAATAAGTATATCAGTTGATTTGCTTAAAGAAAACATACATGTGGTATGCTTATGTGATATTTGCTTATTGTTGAAGGTGGCCTATGTATGTAATCAATAAGTTTTCTCACTAGCAATCATTTCACAAATTCTTTATGTGTGTGTATTAAAAGGTATACAATTCCTTTATTGTATAAGTAAAATTAATATTGAAACTCTGATCATGCCGACAAAAAACATAGTTCATCCAATTCAAGAGAAGTATACACAGACACATATATGCAGCTGCTGTACATGTTTGATAAGTACATGTAATACAAAAGGTCAAATAAAAGGATTAATTTCAGTTTCCACCATGATAAGCTGATTTTTGTTTATATTGTTTTCTACATCTGTACAGTAAAGGGAGACAAGTCATACTATTTTAAAAGAGTTTAAAAAAACACTATAAAACCATGAAATTAAGGCAAATAGTATTTCATCTTCAAATAGTCATTGAGAGATATGCTAAAATGACTAATGATTGATTTTTATCAAGGATATTTAATCTATGCAATCAATACAGATATCATAGAGATTCAAGATTAACAAGTTAACATGTGTTTACCTTAGTAACAAAGCAGTTTGCCACCTCCATGACCTCGTTGACTTTTACCTAATAACCCTCTTCATTTTGTACATACACAGGTGTATGGAATATCTATTAAACATATAATGTAAAAAGTGCCTGTACACAGTCAGGAACCTTGTTTGTTATGGGTTTTTTTTCATTAAATGTTTTTTTGGAAATAAGTGTTGCATCCTTTTTGCTGAACAAGTTTAAAATATTATTGTTTATGGACCAGGTCAGTTGAAGCCGTCTCTGAGTGGTATAATTTTCATGTGTCAAAGACCAATTAGTGGCATTGGCTGTGTTCTGCTCATCATTGCTCATTGGTCAAGTTGTTGTCTCTATAACACATTCCGTATTCCCACTCTCAATTCTACATTAAACATGTTAAATAGAACTTTATGAAATATAAAAATTATTTGTCATAAATAATGTTATTTTAATATATATATACAAGTCTTCAAGTAACAAGTAACAATTAGTTTTCAAGCTTAGTTATCAATTGATATGGTATTTCAAATTTAGATGCCACAAGAGTGATAGGTACAGATTCTCCTCCAGGTTGCTGTATGTATACTTTTGTCTCTAAATCATTCAATGATATCTGGCCTAAACTTATATCAGAATTCTCAATATGAATAACACTAGGCATGCTAGGCATTGGAGGCTCTTCTTCATCAGGAGGAACTAAACTTTTTGGATAATCAGAAAGTCTAAACTTTTTGCTTGGTGCCACTCCATGACTGTGAATTTTGAGCAAATGTTCTTTTAACTTATCATACCTTGTTGTTGCAAAGTTACAAACTTCATGAAATTTACATTTATGTGGTCGCACATCAGTGTGAAGTAATGCATGTCTGTTTAAATTTTTTTTCAATGAAAAACTTTGCCCACATATTTCACATTGATGAGGTTTTTCCTGAGTATGTGTTAGTAAATGATATTTCAAACTCTGCTTTTTTATTGACTGGAATTTACAATTTGGATATTCACATTTATATGTGTCTCCTGTATGAATGAGTTTATGTGCTTTTAATTGACTTTTGTGAGCAGTTGCAAATCCACAAACATCACACAGATGATCTTTTGTTTCACTATGAGTGGCCATGTGGCATTTAAGTGCATGTTTCCACTTGAATCCAGTTTGACAAATTTCACAGATAAAAGGTTTAACAGTTAAATGTTTTGGAAGATGGACATTTAACTGAGCTCGAGTTTTATATTTGCTGTCACAATAAATACAATGAAACGGATTGGGTGGTTTATGAATTAGGATGTGTTCAAGCAGTGAGTCTGAATTTTCTGCTTCAAAATCACAAAAACTGCAAATATTTTCAGCATGTAGATGTTCTTGAATGTGTGTTTGTAAAACTTTGTATTTGTAAGATGAAAAATCACAGCGATCACATTTATATTCTTTAATATCACTTCCTTCAAGACGGTCTCTATCATTCTGATGAGCTTTAGTATGTCTATTATATTGATATGACGAGTTTGTAGAATATGGACATTCATCGCAGTTGTGCCATATATTTTCAAGCTTTGGCTGATTTTGGGAAGATTCATCCCCTGTTTCATCAACCACAAGAGCATCAGAATCTGATTCAGCATCATCTAAAAATTTTGATGGTTTCTTTCCTCTATTTTTTCGTGAAGGAAATCTGCCCTCTGTCTGTTCAATGTAAGTTCCTTTTCTGTTTTTCAATGTTTCAGTATTTTCTAATTTTATGCGTTTACAATTTGTATCTTCATGACTTTCTTCATGGATGTGCTTGTGATTTGATTCAGGTGCTTTTGCTGTTGGATTTTCTTCTACCTTATCAGTTTCACCTTTTCTTTTCATTTGCTTTTGTTCAATAAGGGCATTAAGTTTAGCATTTTCTGGTAACGGTGGGCGGCCTCTTTTTCTGTGTGTTACTGCAAGTAATGAAATATTTTTCTTGCCATCCTTTTTCCTGTCCATAAGAAATGCGCCCGATTTTTTAATAAGTTTCTTGTATTTTTCTGCTGCTTGTATTTTACAATCTTTCACTTTTGGACCCTCGATTTTCTCTACATAGTCTACATTAAAATGTTCAAGATTTCGAACTTGCTTTTTTTTGCACCACATGTCAAAAACTGAGTCAATATCACATGTCTGAACAGATTTATTGTCTAAAAATGTAAATTGCGGTTCTGTCTGAGTTTGAACAGGTGTAGTTTTAGCTATTGATATGTCGGCATCTAATTGATTGCCAGATTCAAATGTATTGCAAAATTCCAAAACTTTTTCTATTTGCATAATTTTTGCAATTTCTACAACCTGAACGAGGCAATCAGAGTCTAATGTGATGTTGCTGGTGTACATATAATCAAGTACTAACGACACGGCCGTTGTAAATCCTTGGTTATCACAATCACCGTCAATGTGTATTTCGATAACTTGTGGGATTTTCTGTGAAAATGCCCTCGGGTGATCCTGACCCTGTCCTAAGAACGCACCGAAATAAGGGCTGGTTGCTGCTAGTACATTTGAATGTGCATAGAATTGTTCTTTTCCAACTCGTAAAATCACATCACAGAACCGTCGTGTCTTTCTCTGATCATTTAATAGTTGTATGACAGACTTATATTGGTTTTCACAAAAGAATGTTTGAGCTTTGGCAACAGTCGACGCCATCTTGCAAGGATACTTTTTCGAATTTGATTGGTTATAACGGATTTTGTCGTATAAAAATATGTTAAATTATATTCAAAAAGTAAATAAAACCTATTTGTATTTTTATCTGATTTCAAAAGTCTTGATTTTTCTCCCTTCTGTAAAAATAGATATTTATTCAAAGTGACCGCTCCTGCAACCGGAAGTAACTGTGAAAAAATGTAAACAAAGAAGGAAAAAAATATGACTATGGACTAGTACATGTATAATGCAGCTGCAGCTGTCATTCAAATATTTAATAAAATGCCTTTAAAGAGATTAGACTGCAATGATTGTCATTCAGAAGAAATACAAGACGAGCTGTTAGCAGATGATTCAGATGTCTTTGACAATAGGAGTTCCAACTTAACCCTAGAAATAGGCTTGGGAGACAGAAATGAAGAACCATGTAAGTGATATTTCATAACAATTAACCCTTACGAAATAGGTTTGGGAGACATAAATGAAGAACCATGTAAATGATAACAATTAACCTATCCATCCATAATCTTTAATGTGTGAGTGTTACAGATTTTTTTTCCTTAAAATTTAAAATTAGGAAATTAAGATCTGCCAATACACCTCACAGCTAATGAGCTATTCCCGGCTGACCTGAGAAACTGTAGCTTCTTCTTCTTCCTCCAAAACAGTGCAGTCCTCTAATTTAGTATTATCGCACATTTGCACATGCTGGGAGTGACAACAAAGGTGCAAGAAAGTATTTACAGGTGCAAGTTAAAAACAGTCTGAAGCCGTGATGGTGTGATTAAGGGATACTGCAGCTCAGTGCCACCTGCTTGAAAGAATCTAGTGAGGTACTGTCCACCAAAGGTTGTGGGAGGCTGTTCCATATCCATATGCTGTCTGGAAAGAAGGAATGCCTGTATGTTGAAGTTCTGGCATACAGTACGAGACATCATGTTGTGTGTCCTCTTGCTACGGATGATGTTGTGTGTAGGTCTAGCGTTGGTATTGCTACGAGGCCATTTACTATCCTGTACATCATTATGGCTTTGCAGTTGGCCTCCTCTCAGCTAGTGGTTGCCACTGCAGTGTTTTTAGCATTGATGTTACATTGCTGGTTTATTGGTAGTTGCTCAATACAAACCAGGCTGATCTTCTATGCACACTTTCTAATTTCTGTATGTTAAGGTTGGAGAAGGGGTCCCAGACTAGGGGGAAAGTTGGGATCCCGCTAACATGGTTAATCCGTCGGCGTCACATTATTTATGCATGTGCCTGGCCCAAGTCAAGAGCCTGTAATTCAGTGGTTGTCGTTTGTTTATGTGTTACATATTTGTTTTTCGTTCTTTTTAATTTTGTATACAAATTAGGCCATAAGTTTTCTCGTCTGAATTGTTTTACATGGTCATATCGGGGCCTTTTATAGCTGACTATGCAGTATGGGGTTTGCTCATTGTTGAAGGCTGTATTGTGACATATAGTTGATAATGTCTGTGTCATTTTGGTCTCTTGTGGATAGTTGTACATGTCTCATTGCCAAACATGCCACATCTTCTATTTATATGAGCATGCATACTCAAGCAATGGTCTTACTAGCGTTGTGTAGCATACAGCTTTTGTTTGTTGGGGACAGTGCTGAGGATTTCTTTGGATGAAGGACCTGGTTGAATAAGCCTTTTTAGCTATATACTCTCTATGTGGGTGTTCCAATTAATAGTTTTGTGGATTGTGCCGTCTAGATATTTTCCTGAGTCAACCAGTTCTAAATTGTGCCCATGAATGTTGTAGCTTGTTAGATGTGGTTTGCACTTGTTGGTAAGGCGTAGCAGTTGGCATTTGCTGGGATGGAATTTCATTTGCTAATCAGATTCCCATCTAAGCAAGTTGTTCATGTCTTGTATATATAGTAACTGGGAGTCTGCATCATTTTGGATCCTGCTGTACAGTACGCAGTCATCAGCAAATAGACAAATGTTGATGACTAAACATACATGTAGTCTGGTAGGTCGTTGATGACTAAACATACATGTAGTCTGGTAGGTCGTTGATGACTAAACATACATGTAGTCTGGTAGGTCGTTGATGACTAATAATAATAATAAAATTGAGAATGGAAATGGGGAATGTGCCAAAGAGACAACAACCCGACCATAGAAAAAAACAACAGCAGAAGGTCACCATCAGGTCTTCTATGTAGCGAGAAATTACATGTAGTCTGGTAGGTCGTTGATGACTAAACATACATGTAGTCTGGTAGGTCGTTGATGACTAAACATACATGTAGTCTGGTAGGTCGTTGATGACTAAACATACATGTAGTCTGGTAGGTTGTTGATGAAGGAACATGAGTGGTCTCCTGTGGTACTCCTGATTGGACTGGTGCAGTGTCAGATGTTTGGTACTCCTGATTGGACTGGTGCAGTGTCAGATGTTTGGTACTCCTGATTGGACTGGTGCAGTGTCAGATGTTTGGTACTCCTGATTGGACTGGTGCAGTGTCAGATGTTTGGTACTCCTGATTGGACTGGTACAGTGTCAGATGTTTGGTACTCCTGATTGGACTGGTGCAGTGTCAGATGTTTGGTACTCCTGATTGGACTGGTGCAGTGTCAGATGTTTGGTACTCCTGATTGGACTGGTGCAGTGTCAGATGTTTGGTACTCCTGATTGGACTGGTGCAGTGTCAGATGTTTTACTATCCACAACGACTCTCTGATTTCAGGAGCTGAGGAAGTCCCTGATCCATTGGAGTGTTGGCCTGTTTTTAACATAGTACTTTTCTTTGTACAAAAGTCTCTTGTGTCTGACTTTATCGAATGCCTTGGAAAAATCAAAACAATCAAAACAAAACCGCTTGAACTATTGACTTCACACAACAATCACTTTTCTATTGTGGTGTCAGTTATTTTGTATCATGACGTCAACATTTACGGGAAAACCTGTATGATGGCCAGTAATGGCTGACAAATAGAGATAAGGTGTATTTTACCCTCTTGCTGTTGGTAGTTTTTTAAGGTTGCATTACCTGTGTCAGGAAATCTGACAGCTTGATGTCTGTGACGTCACTTGCCCAACAATGATGTCATTTGATCATATATAGGAAGTGACACCATAATAACCATTGCATGTGGGACCCATTGAAAAAAATATAACACTGTTTAATATCAGATCTGTCTCCAGGTCTGTTTGTCTGTGTTACAAGGCAGTGTGTTTACCGACTGAGCTTAAGAAGTACTTTCTTAGCTACATGTATATCGCTTACAGCTCACTTAGTATCTACCACATTTTCTAAGTGAAGCAATCCTGTTACAATGATAGAGAATAAATTTTATTTTTATATTCTATAGCTACACCATCTAGTCCAGGATGTGTGTCAATAGAGAGTAACAGAGAAAGTGTGGGATATGTAAACTTTGAAGTTATATCTGCTGAAAGAATCAAAGATGGCAATTCTACTTATGTGGTAGGTTAAATTATAAAATATGTTATTTGTTTGTTTGTTGATATTAATTACTTTCATGCACCTTGGCAAAATCATGGTTGCTAGTTTTAACGGCTTAAATACCTGGAAAGAACCACTGATATTCAGCAGGAAAAATAACAAACTTAAAATTGAGAATGAAGTCAAATGCTTGTGACATTTACCATGCAGGGTTCAAATATACAACCATAGAGGTGACATACATTTACATTGTACATGTATTATATATTACAGTAGATGAACAAATTAGACCACTGAGGTTCCTACATGTATGCATACACTATATATAGCTAGTTATGATTATTGAAAAATATGTCTTAAATAATCTTGCCTGAAAATGATTTAAAAAATTTGCCAAATTTCAAAAATTACCATCTTTTACAACAATAAACATGTCTGCAACATGTAAAAATAAAACTTCAAAAGCAACAATTGTTTAAAAGTTTACATAGATATAGGAAGATGTGGTGTGAGTGCCAATGAGACAACTCTCCATCCATATAACAATTTAAAAAAAAGTAAACCATTATAGGTCAATGTACGGCCTTCAACACAGATCCTTGGCTCACACCAAACAAGAAGCTATAAAGGGCCCCAAAATTACTAGTGTAAAACCATTCAAACGGAAAAAACCAACGGTCTAATCTATATAAAAAAAACGAGAAACGAGGAACACGTATAAATTACATAAACAAACGACAACTTCTGTACATCAGATTCCTGACTAAGGACAGGTGCAAACATTTGCAGCGGGATTAAACGTTTTAATGGCTTCAAACCTTCCCCCTTTTTCTGAAACAATAGCATAACATCACAACATAGAAAAACACACGATAAAATATCAATTGGCAGGCCTACCTCAATCAAGAAACATAAATTAATACATTATGAACAAATAAATTTGATTGACGATATCTGAATGTAAATCCACAGTTAATAAAATATTAGGGACAAACATTCAATGGACAAATATTAGAGACAAACATATGTTTGTTAAATATCTGGGAAGTATTTAATTACGAACAAAACTTATACATGTACAAATGTATGAGGCTAAGAACTGTATATATATATATATATATACAAAGTGTTTATGTTACATAATAAAACCCCTTTGTATAAATGTTGTTTAATTACATGTATAGCACACAGTTATAATGCTTACATTAAGAACAAACACATATTTTTATTCTGAACATGGTGTATGATTAATTGTAATAGGAGGTTAATAAATAAAAAAAAGTATTGTTTAGATTTCCATTTGTAAACATAAATTATTGTAATTCCTAGAAAAGTAACTTTTTTCAATTATTCTGCTTTTTGTGATCAGAAAAAATATACATCAGAAAAAATAAACATGATATGTTAATGTTAATTTGTTTTTAAAACACATTAACAAAAATGTATATCCTTTCTCAATTTTATGTATCTTTATTTTACAGGTTTATCAAATTTTAATTTCTGGACATGGAATAGAAAAAACACCAGGTATTTTACACAAAAGATACTCTGATTTTGAAAAGTTTAATGTGAAGCTGAGGAAAAAGTTTCCAGAAATAATGGACAGTGTGTCATTTCCTGGGAAAGTATTAGTAGGTAATTTTAAAAATGAAACCATTGCTAAGAGAAGCAGAGCTTTTGAACAATATCTGAATCATTTAATGGGACTGAATGAGATCAGATTTTCTCGAGAAACAAAGGAATTTTTCTATGAAACTGAAATCAGTAATGCAAATGAAATGATTGGTTCTAAGAATTATTCAGAAGCAATTTCAATGTTGGAAAAATGTCTGCCAGTGCAGGAAAAGCTAATTGGAACCACACACATTGATGTTATAAAAACCTTGTGTGCTTTAGTGGTCTGTTACCAGGGGCTGAAAGACTCTGAAAGAGCTTTGAAGTATTCTACAATAGGACTCTCCTGTATGGAGGACACAAAGGACAACACCTTTTATCTTCCCTTGTTACACACATCAATCTATTTGCATTGGATGCTGGGTAAAGAAAAAACTCATTTAGAAGCCAAGCTTGGGGAATTGAGAGACCAAGGAATTGCCACAGAAACAAATACTAATTTGTTAGACACAGTGATTAAGGAAATCAATAGTTGATGTCAACTAAAAATCAAATTACATAAAATGTTCTTTGATAAGGCATATGACTGGTTGAATTGGTGCTTAATAGGATTGTGTTTACTTACAGGAGATTTATGTTGCTGTATTTTAAATTTCAGAAATCAGAAAAGTAGTCACATGTTCAAAGTTATGTACCCTCATATTTCATAAATTGCCAAAAATAAGATGATTTTATAGTTGATACAATAATAATAATTTTATTGGTGTAAATTCCTATACAGAAATGATACCAGCCGACATTTACAAAGTACAAATACAAAAATAAACAAACAAACAGACAAACAAAAAAAACCAACCAAACATATTTTCTCAATGATCATGATAAGAGATACATATTTTGATACATACATATTTTCTTTATGAATGAAAATTTATTTATATAATTCATATAATTTTAAAATATGCCAGACATATTCTGATTTAATTGAATCTCATTCATAAATTTATAATGATAATGGTGAACATTTTTTATCCTAACTTTTAAAAAGTGGCAATATATCTTTTTACCTGTACTTTACTGATAATTAAGAACAAGTCATATATATGTCCATATATACAGTTTCACATTTTTTATTTTACTGTATTTTTTGTGATTTTGGCTTAGGTGTGTAGATTAATATAAGATCTTTGAAACTCAAAAAATAGAACAGAAGTTACTCTGCTGGTGTTCCTAGAAAAATTAGGATAAATATTAAGATTCTTTTGTTGAAATTTTTTAACAACATGGAGATTTTCTCAAACTATAATTTTTGTCAATTAAATTGTCAAATTTTAATAGTTCTATTTAAAATCCCTGATACATGTTAGTAGTAAAAGATCATTTACATGTGAACAGTATGAATTGCTAATTGTTATCTCCCTTTAAACTGTATTAACTCCCCTTTATTAAAACTTTTCAAATTGAATCATTGAACTTATTTTGTACACTTATCATATACAAATTTGTATTTTTATAGATACATGTAGCTATGTGCTAGGTATGATGTAATGTCAGCATAATCAAATGGTTGTAGATCTAAGTAAGTCAGTTTTATTCCAGAAATTTTGAGATTGTCTTTTTGTATGAATTTTATTTTATAATATTTTGTAATATTTGTATGGATTTTATGTGTTGTCTTCTGTTTACTAGTCTGTTATTGTAAGGTTTGATAAAAAAAAGATTTGATTAATGTTATACACATAAATTGTTGGTAAATTTTGTTATAGAAACACATAATAGCTTGATATTGGAATTACTGGTAATAAATTTGATCTGTAATTCCCTTATGTAACCTTCAACAAATTAATAATTAGCTAATACTTTTTCTCCGACCTAATTTCTTAGTTTTCACAGTCTTAGTTTAGATAACCAATCAAAAGATGGGAGGTTTGTGAAAAATTGACAGAAATTTGTAGAAAGATACTATTAAACTGTTAAAGGAGCACTAGCTACGATATATATAAAAAAATAAAGTATGATTTTTTTTAGATCAATCATTAATCAAATTGGAATAATCAAATAATAATTTGCTTTTAGCAATCAATTTCCTTTAATTTTGTTAAAATAAGCGATTAAACATTATTTTTGACTGATTCACTTGCAAGTGAAAACGTCATCATCATTCTAACCGGTATTCATGTGAACTTCAAGTTAACCCCTAGCTAGAGATTGACAACGCATGCATTGTACGTGTACTGGTTATTTAAAGAAAAAGAATGTCAACAATGAAAGTGAAACTACGGTACATCATTTGATTACTAATTCGATGCACATAAAATCGTTCGTATATGGTTAAAAACAATGAGAAACATCTATTTTTAATCTATAAAATAAAATCAAACAGACCTATAAAAATCCACTTGCACGTGTTGGTTTAATCTATTCGTATCTCTATTTTTGTTTACATCGCTTATATGGTCATCTGAGGTCAAATCGATTGTTAATTAGATGGCGTCTGGACTAAAATACACACGAAACGAACCTATATATTATCTACCCCATGCTCTGTAAACTGTTTATTTTAGACTTTTGATAGTTTGGATAAATGTTTTACCTTGTTATAAACCAAATATGAGAATTTGAGTCAAATCGGTTACAATGAATTTGACAGCTAGTGCCCCTTTAAGAATTTTTTTTATCATTGTGATGAAAAAAGAAGAGATATGCTTTTAGTATTGACTCATCTCACAAAATCCCTGCATTAAAATTAAAAAAAAAACAGTGCATAAGCTTAGGTCTGTATAAAACCTAAAATACATAATCTAGCTACAATTTAACTTTACTTGTTCATGTATTATCCCCTTGTTCTAAGTTTGGTTTTCTGATAGTTATCATTGATATGGGTTTTTTTCTTCTAATAGTTTGAAATTCTTATTTATTTAGTTGTTTTTTAAAAGAATACTCATGTAACAGTCTGTTAAAATTACCAATCAGTATTTATACCCACCTCATGGAATATGGGTCTGGGATTTTCTCGCTGTGCTGAAGACCCTTCGGTGGCCCTCAGCTGTTTGGTTAGATTGTCTCTTTAACACATTCCCCATTTACATTCTCAATTTTAGGGATTATAAATCCATCTCTCTGTCTGTAACATATTTATATCACATTTGTTTTTATCAGAATCTATATATTATAGTCATATAACAATATTTTTGCAATGTTATACATGTGATGTTGTTGAAATATATACATTTGTAGTTAATTGCAGGAAAAAAATAATACATATGTTTATATCATCAGAAGATGATAAGGCTTCACAACAAAAATGAAACCAAATAATCATAGAAACAATTAATGTCAATTTTGCTTCTATTGGTACCATGTTGATTGAACCAGGAATGACATAATATTAGTTTTTTTTAAACATATTTTTAATGAAATTCCTGTATTACATGAAAAAGGGATGCAACACTTTACTTGCATCGATATTGCATGTATTGATGGGGGTCAAGTTTTAGAGCTGAATTGTGAGTAAAAAATGTTGAAAATGATCTGAAATTAGCAGCATTCCTGTTTTTAAGGATGCTTAATTGTTCAAAGATTTTTGATTTTTTTTAAAATATGAAAACAAAATTGAGGTATGAAAAGTGCCCCACGCAATATGTTTTTTTCATTTTTTGGGGCAAGGAAAATGTTTGTATCTTTTGCTATGTAATCATTAATGCCATCAGATTTACCACTTTGTGTCAATTTTGTGTGTTGTTTGAATTTTTGAACAAGACCATGTGCAAAAACATTATTGTTACTTTCAATTTTGATCCATTCACTCAAAAAAAAATTTGCAAACAGTGAAGTGTTCTGAAAAGACATGGTGAGGTAAATAAATGTATATTGTCTGAAATGATAGACTGTTGTCAAGCACTAAGTTAAATTCAATGTTTATTTTATTTTTTATCTATTTTTTCACTGTTTTCATACAAAAATGTAACAAGACAATAACAATCAAAACCAAGCTTAAGGAGTAAACAAAGACTCACAAAACGAAAGGACATTTACATCAACAGTTATAAATAATAATTAAGAAACAACACAAACTCCACTAAAAACCGGGAGTGAAATCAGGTGCTCTGGAAGGGTAAGCATTTCCTGCACCGTATACGGCAACCATCATGTTATTTCCTTGTACAGTTCCGTAATGATGGAAGGTTATTATGACTGAGGAAGAATATCAGATATGATTTCTGACACACTTTTGTCATAATGGCCAATCTGCTCATGATGGCGACTGTAAAATTTCTTGAGTGATGACCTTAATTTGATTGATTCATAGCCCTGTCTTAGCAACTTTTGAGAAAGCAGTATTCCTCGTTCAACAAAATCAACGTACTTTGTGCTAGCTCTAGAGTAACGTATCAATTGAGACACATATACTCCATATGCTGGTGCCGCTGGGATGTTGCTACACAGAAATGGAAAGTTGACCATAGGAAAATTAAAATCATCGCGTAAATTTTGGAATTCAACCGACCATCAGTAGTCATTTCGAGAAAAAGGTATAAATATGAAGCAGATAAATTTTATCTGTGTCGGTAGTATCTTTAATTTCAAGTTCACTTGGATATATTAAATGTAAGTGATCACTGAATCTATTATTATTAAGAGACAACACATCATCAATATTCCGAAAGCTGAAATTAAAAGACTGGGCTAATTTCTTTTCTCCTTTCTGTACAAGCCCTTGGATAAAGTCTGCTTCATAGGAATATAAAAACAAATCTGCAAGTAGAGGAGCGCAATTGGTACCCATTGGGATTCAAATAGTCTGTTGGAAGACCAAACCTCCAAATTCTACAAATAAGTTGTCAATTAAAAAGTCCAGCATGGCAGTGATATCCTCGTGGGTAAATTAGGTGTTATACATTTTTGTGTAGAGGAAGGGAATATTTATTATTTGTTATCTCCCCTTTATATGAACTTTGAAGATATTTGTTATTTTTGTTATGTAGTCACAATTATGATCAAATAAACAAAAACAATGTATAATCAGAGTTTTTTAATGTATGCAATAAAAAATTAGTCCTAACTTCAAATTTAAAACTTTTGCTTTACTTGACCTACATATCTCACCTGAAAGTTCATACCTGCAAACCCTACTGACTTGAGCAGGATGAAATTACTCAAATCTCCTGCTTGCAGGTCAGCTCCAAAATAGGAGTAAAGTACCTCGTGAATTCGTGAAGTTTATGAAAGTTGGAGGATATTTCATTATCCTCTTAAACAATGTCATCCAGCTGAATATTTAGTTTAGGCTCTTTTATCAGGACACGCACCATTGAATCGTCACCACTCTCCTCTTTGGCATTGCTGGTTTTCCTGTGTAAAAGGTGATTTCTGGACGGTCAAATAATAACAAGTCCATTTCATCTTAGTCTAGGGTTCTTTATTCAACAATGATGTAATCATATAATTATTATAAACCCTACAAAATATAACAAGATACATATTAAACACATTAATCTAAAAATACTATATCATACTGTGTTACAGTTATTATAACATTACTGCAGATCAACATAAAATCAGAACATTGAATGTTTATAGTTCTTTTACAATATCTATACACAAGGTGACATGACATGCCTGATGATAATTAACACTTGCAAATATTCACTCATCGTTCATATAAAATCATCAGCTTTGACAATTAAACATACTACTATAATGTCAAGATCATATAACACTATTTCAATTTACCAAATAGATATATGTAAATCCATATTCTACAAATAACCATAGCATATATATATCAATGGTAGATAACTCTATATTATATCAAATGTTCTTCACTGTCTTACATGAACACTATATATTATGCTATTTCAAGTATATATATGATAAACTCACCAGTCTGTGGAACTGAGTTTAATAACTAACATCGACAGTCTAATACTAACAGTAACGATCTTCATACTTCTACAGTAATGGTAACAGAGGTTCACATCAAATATGGTTCTGTAAACAATGTATGACAATAATAAGTAATCTGACTTTAATATCTTAAAGGCATTATGCAATTCATAATAAACTATACTAATCTTTATCTTTCATCTCGAATTTACAATTACAAATAAGTAATCTTATTTCAATACTAAAAACATTAAGTACAAGTACAATTGTACTGTTAGTTACATCACATTGGATATACCAATGTCATTTCATGACTGCATGACAAAAGGTCAAGGTCATTCATAAAAATAGATTAAATCTCTCTTTCTAACATTCATACTAAAATCTCTCAAATAAATCAGATTTAAACAACACTCAAAGCACACTCTTTCATAGGGCTGGGAATCTTACCAAAATGAATGTAATAAACATTCATTACAAAGTTAAGAATCCAGTTCATCCAAGACACCTAAAAGAGTACAAAATGTAACTTACCATATAAAGTCATGATGTCCTGTTCCAGAATGAATTCCATCACTATACTAATCCATAGAACTTATGGAATTACTAATCAAGCACAATATAAAGTCTATGAGCACAAAGTGCATCAAAACATACAAATATATAAGGATCACAACAAAGACATCAATCCTCCATTACTGTTTTCAAAACTACCACCAAAACTGGGGGCCAGGCTTAATAAACCAATAAGAATACAAGAAAACCTATACACTCTAGTGAACAGTGAGTACTGATAGTAAAATCAATAATAGGTAAATGCTACAAGGTAAACAGTTAGATTTTATGGATCAATAGAATAAAGGTAAACTTAAGTAAACTACTCTGCAAATGAAAGAATATAATTAATGGTGTCTCGGACTAACCTATAAAACCTATAAAATATATAAATGATTAATATGATAAAAATCCACACTACCACATCCTCCCCTCTGTTGGAGAATGTCTTCCATGACATCACAAATATCTCTCCTCCTCCTAGTGTCAGCTACTTGTTGATCGGTCTCTGACACTTCATCAGGTTCAAGTACTGGATCAACTGTATCAATCTCTTCAGATGGAAGGTCGTCACCCTCAATTCCAGTATCTTGCTGTTCAGCAACGTGTTCCTGATCGTCATCATCCTCGTCCTGAACGGTATCATCATCATCCTGAGTTTCTAACTCATCAATAGCACTGTGTGGAGCACTTAAGTCTTCAACGTCAGGTTCTGTAACCACATAAACCAAATAATCGTCATCACTTTCTTCATCAGAACTTGTCAGAGTGCTATCATGAAGACTTGGCGTTGGTTGTGGATCTGTTTCTCTATTCTTCCTGGGTCTTAATCGTGGTGCAGGAGTAGGTTTAGGCTTCTCCTTTTCATCATCTTCATCGATGGAAACTGAACCAATAGGCAACAGAAGGTTCCTATGTAAGGTTCTCTTTCTTCCATGTCCGCTTTCCTTCCTCACTGTAAAGACTGGGATAGTGGAGTTAGGTTGTTCTAATATGACGTAGCTGTCATTCTCCCATTTATCAGATAGCTTGTGCTTTCCATCGAAACTCAGAATCTTTACGAGTACTCGGTCGCCTGGATGTAATATGGCTCCACGCACTTTGTTGTCATAATGTTTCTTCTGACGTCCTTGAGCTATCTTTGCTGAATTCGTAGCTAACTCATACGATTTCTTCAGTCTTTCTTTTAAATTCTCAATATATTTGTCTTCTGCTCTTTCGTTGTTTCTATTCCTAGTGTAAGATCTATAGGCAGGCATGGCTCTCTGCCAAACGTGAAAATCCTGTCGTTTCCTGTTTTGTGCTGTTGTATGCGTGAACAATTGGACCAAGGTATGATTTCCAATCTGTTTTTATGTGATTCTGTAATGTGCCAAGCATACTTAATAATGTGCGATTGAAACGTTCGCATTGGCCATTACCCATGGGATGGTATGGTGTTGTTCTTGACTTCTTGACACCAGTTATACTGCAAAGTTCTTTCATTAAACGGCTTTCAAAGTTTCCTCCTTGGTCCGAGTGTATGCGTTCTGGAAGACCATAGTGTACCACGTAGTTATTAAAGAACGCTTCTGATGTTGTTCTTGCACTCATGTTTCTAGTTGGTATCGCCTGTGCGTATCTTGTAAAATGGTCGGTTATTACCAAGATGTGCTGGAAACCACCTTTCGAAAGTTCTAGTGTAAGGAAATCCATACAAACTATTTCCATTGGTTGTGTTGTTCGGATGTTCGTCAATGGAGCTCTTTGGTTGGGTAGCTGTTTTCTTTTTAAACATCTTGGACATTTCTGAATCCATTCATCTATATCCTTTGTCATTCCATGCCAATAAAATCTATCCTTCACTAAAGATGTTGTCCTATCACGACCTTGATGACCCATGTCGTTGTGAAGTGAACGGAGTATAGATGGTATCTGTGAGTTTGGTAAGACAAGCTGATCTTTTGTATCTCCATTAACAGTTGTTCTACGGTAAAGGATTCCATTCTGTATAACCAGTTTGTCAAAGTTGGCGAATAGCTGGTTATGCGCAGGTGAAGACGGTATATCTTCCTTTCGTGGTTTCTGTCCATGCGATAGATAATTTATCCAAGTTCTTATCACGTAGTTGCTCTTCTCTGATGTCGATCTTTTTGGTTGATGTTGTATCCACTTTACTAGCAAGATCATTTGTAGTTACTGCAAGGCATTCTACATATGGTTGTCGTTATATCGAACTACAAATAGCTTTCACACTTTCCGTTGAGATGTTTGTTGAATCTTTAATACGCTCTTGGACATTTTGTATGCAATCTTGTTGACTGATAATAGCCGGCAATCTAGATAATCCATCAGCGTCGGCATTGTTACGGCCTGGTCTGTATATGATGTTAAAATCAAAGGCAGCTAAAGCAGCAATCCATCTGTGACCTGTCGCATCAAGCTTCGCAGACGTAAATACGTATGTCAATGGATTATTATCTGTGTAGACGGTGAACTTGTTTCCCTGCAGATAATCTCCAAACTTCTCTGTAACTGCCCACTTGAGTGCTAGGAATTCCTGTTTATGGACTGGGTAATTCCGTTCTGTCTTTGAGAGACCTCGGCTGGAATAGGCTATAACTCTCTTATGTTCTCCCTGTTGCTGGTATAAAACGGCTCCAAGTTCTGTCTGACATGCATCTGTGTGCACTTCGAAAGGCTGCTTGTAGTCAGGAAAACCAAGAATCGGCGGTGATGACAAGTGCGACTTCAATGTCTCAAAAGCTTCATCCTGTTCTTTGTTCCAGTGCCAAGATGTTGGTTCTATTGGTTTCTTCTTTCCTCTTGTTTTCTTCTTACAAGTTGTTGGCATCAAATCTGTTAATGGCCGTGCTATCTTCGAAAAATCCCTGATAAATTTCCTGTAATAGCCAACAAATCCCAGGAACTGGCGTACTTCTTCTGGAGTCATTGGTCTTGGCCAGTTGGCTACTTTTTCCACTTTCTCAGGATCTGGCTCTACACCATCAGCAGAAACAATGTGTCCAATGTACTTTACTCTTCTCTGTAAGAATGAACACTTCTTAGGTGATAGCTTAAGTCCTACATCACGGAGTCGCTGAAAAATTCTCTCTAGGCGTACAAGGTGTTCATCTATGGACTTCGAGAAGATAATAAGATCGTCTAGGTAGATGTAACATATACGTGTGTGTAAATCACCTAAGCATTCCTCCATGAGTCTTTGGTACGTAGCTGGTGCGTTGGAGAGTCCAAATGGAAGTCTGTTAAATTCGAAAAATCCTAATGGTCCAACGGTGAAGGCGGTGCGTTGTTTATGTTTCTCCTCGATCTCCACTTGATGGTACCCGCTCTTCATATCTAGCACTGTAAAATATGTGTTGCCTCCTAAGGAATCCAGAATCTCTTCAATGCGGGGAAGCGCATATGAATCTTTAATGGTCTTTAGGTTGAGCTGACGGTAGTCTACACACATTCTAAGCTTTCCGTCCTTCTTATGTACTAATACCACATTTGATGACCAGGGTGAATGGGATCTTCTTATCACTCCTGCTGATAACAGTTGTTGCAAATGGTTACAATATCTTCAATGTCAACTGAGAGCTCGTGGTTGTAGTGTAACGGTTCTTGTTGTGACATTTGATATGTGTATGGGTATACTTCCTCGTTGTTGACAATCGTAAGTAATTACTGTTGGCATGATATCTAAATCTTCTGGTAAAGCTGAATTAAAAGTTGGTTGTAGTATAGCACACATTTGTTGTTGTTGAAGCTGTTTGTCCAAATATCCATTGATTACAACTTGAGAGTTGGCTGGTATTGTAATCGAGTGTGTTTCAGCGGATTTCACAACTGCTAATCGGTTATGACATCTTTCCAATTCCTTGTTTCTAAGATTCATGCATCGGAATGCCAAATACCATGGAGTGTGTAGATAAGCTTCTTGTAAATACATTGGTCCAGTGTTCTGTTCTACCTCCTGCATTACAATTGACATAATGTTTGTTCCTATCAATAATGGTACATTTATGTTGTATTCGCTGTCCGGTACTACTAGAAATATGCCTGGATATGATGATCTTATAGAAGATATTCCATGTAGTCGAAGATCTGCTTCGATGTAACCAAGATAAGGCATTGATAGTCCGTCTGCACATTCTATCTTCAATATACGGGTAAGTGATTCAATCGGTGTAGATCTCATGTGTCTGTTGTAAAATGACTCACTGATTGTTGAAACCGATGATCCTGTATCCAGCAATGCCTTTGTATATATTCCATTTATGCTGATGGAAACTTAATTAGCCGGTCCGCATAATCTATCTTCTTTGTTGTATGTAGTTGGTGTTGGTTGATAATCATTCATGACTAGTTGATAATTCATAGCTCGATCAAATTTCCTAGAGTTATTCAGTCTTACTTTACATCCAATGGCAATATGGCCAAGTTGTCCGCATCTCCAACATGTTTTCTGATGTTTCTCTTTTCTCTTATTCATATCCAATGGTCTATACGCTATAGTTTCATCAGGTGTTTGGTGTATCAGATCTGTCCTGTTATGCTTACTGTTGTTGATCAATTGCTCTTGTCGTTTTTCTAAAAGTTCAATCTGTGACATCAATTGCTTGACTACGGTCTCCAGTTCGTTCTTATCCTTTTTCCTTGGTACATTTGCTCTCTTAGCTGTTGTTGGTTTCTTTTCAACTGGAGGTGTGTTCTCTTTAGTATATTCCTTCTGTTGATGTTCCAATTCTCGCATCGCCAATAAAAGATGGTTGTAATCCTTGATCGTATCAAACTTGTATCCTGATATTCTCTTGAGTTCCGGTTTTAATCCTTTCCAAAACATTGATCGTAACATATCTTCTACATCTTCCTCATAAATCTTTCCTTGTCGGCGTGCTTTGTTGTAAATGTCTTCTAGGCTACATCCCCAAGTGGAAACATCTTCATCTTGTTCCTGTCTGGCTGTGTAAAACTGTGCCAATAACGCTAGCTTTGGATCTACAATTCCATAAATGCTATCCATCTTGTCAATGATGTCGTCGACAGTAGCTTTAGGGCCTAATCGCATGACTACCTTGCTAGGTTCTCCTCTTAGTGAACGTCTAATGGCCTGAGCAATAACTTCGTGTGCGTAGTTCTCTATGATAAGACATAACACTTGGTACCTCCATACTTCATAGGTGTTGTCTCCTTTGTTGTCTCCGACGAAAAAGGTAGGAATTCTTGGTATATATCCAGTGTATAAAGATTTCTGTGTTGAGAACTCCTTCATCCAATCTTTAAATGCATCTGGAGATTCTGCATTTGGCTTCATATGCATGTCTTTGAAGGCAGCAATGATGTTCCGAACTTCCTCTTCTGTTAAATCAACTGATGTATCCATGATAATACACAACTGATAAAAAATCAGTGTAAGAAAAAATAATCTGAAAGTAATGTACTCAAAAGTCATGAGAACTAATGCTAAAATAAATACCAAAATATGTTATTAAGTACCTACAATTAACGAAAAATAAGAATTAGAGTGGTGAAAGCAATGACAGTAACCTGAAATAAGAATTGCCTGATTAACTATGTATGCATATACCAAATAATACTAATCTAATATGATAATGTAATAAAAGTAAAAACTCACCCCTGCTTTGTAATTCATCTGTGTCTTCAATCACACATTCACTATCTTACCTATGTGTGATCACAATAAGTCAATATGTGTACACCCAAAAGATATACCTAATAGCAAGAACAAGAACTACAAAGATGTACATTTGTATGATTTGTCCTTGTCCACAATGCTGAAATGCAAGAATGCGTAACTATGCTTCAAACTTGCGATGTTCTTCAGCATTTTCGTGGTGGGATAGTGTATATGAAGGAATGTTATAGGTGTACACGGTGAGCTTAAGGTAAAACATGTTGTCATTATATTTCTCTTTGACGGTGCATTTAAATGTCATAAATTCTTGTCCAGGAAAAAAAATCCATAGCCCCCCCCCCCAGAAAATCAAATGGTTGCTGCCTAAGGACAGCATCATGCATGTCTTTTAAACTGCCAGTAAAAACTGTTCACTGCTTGTGTTCCTAATTATCACAACCCCATGATAACCTTACTTTATGATGGATGTACATCACTGTACATGAAGTTTCACTATAAGGAAATGTCTATACCAAGCCAGGAATATGACAGCTGCTTTCAATTTGTTTGATGTGTTTCAGCTTTTGATTTTACTATTTGATAAAAAAAAATTCCCTTTTGGATTTACATCGGAGGTCATTATTTTTGATATTTTACTTTTTATTACTACTAAAAAAAGAGGGACGAAAGATACCAAAGGGACAGTCAAACTCATAAATCTAAAACAAACTGACAACGCCATGGCTAAAAATGAAAAAGACAAACAGAAAAACAATAGTACACATGACACAACATAGAAAACTAAAGAATAAACAATAAAGGGGCGAAAGATACATGAGGGACAGTCAAATTCATAGATCGAATATAAGATAGGGACGAAAGATACCAAAGGGACAGTCAAACTCATTAATCGAAAATAAACTGACAACACCATGGCTAAAAATGGAAAAGACAAACAGACAAACGATAGTACACATGACACAACATAGAAAACTAAAGAATAAACAACATTAACCCCACCAAAAACTACGGGTGATCTCAGGTGCTTCGAAATGGTAAGCAGATCCTGCTCCACATGTGGCACCCGTCGTGTTGCTCATGTTATTACACATCCGGTAAATAGTCTAATTTTGGTAGCCTAGGTCACATTCAGAAAAAGGAAAGGGGATTGTAGTAACGACGTAAGGAATAAAGTTATCAAAGGTACAAGGATTATATTTTAATACGACATACGCGCGTTTCGTCTACACAAGACTCAGAATTTTGCTTCTTAGAAATGGAAAGTTCACAATTGGGAAGCTGAAATCATCTCTTTAGTCGTTAAGTTTTGTTTTCAATCGATCCTCATTGTCAATTTCTAAATGTATGTTAAGATATGATGCCGACTTAAATGTTTCTGTTGTATTCTTTATCTCTAGTTCGATGGGATAGATACGTTCAACATACTAGTAGTCACCAAATTTTGAATTATTTGTTGAGAGAACATCATCTATATAGCGGAAAGTAAAGTTAAAGGATATAGCTAACTTTTCATCTTTCTTCCTTCTTGTATGAAGTCAGCCTCATAATAATAAAGAAACAAGTCGACAAGAATAGGGGCACAATTGGTTCCCACTGGAATGACGACAGTCTGTTGAAAAACACGTCCTCAGAGTGATCATTTACAAAGTAGGATTTATCCCTCCCTAAGACAAGATACTTGTATCTACGCTGGCCATTCTGTTTCCTGAAACAAAGCAATATCAACTCTTTCAATTTGTCTTTTAGGTTGGTATGGGGAATACTTGTGAAAAGTGTAGAAAAGTCAAATGTTTTAATACTATTGCAAGATGAAAGAGTCTTAGATTGTATGTACTCTTAAAGATCTTTGGAATTTTTTAGTATCCACATCTGATTCACGCCACCTCTATAATAGGCAGTTTCATAATAACTTTGAAGCCCGTCTTTGATTGCTGATAAAATAGATGTTAATAATTTAGAAAGAGGTTTCGTGGAGCACTTGGAAGACCCAGCAATATAACGTTGTGTGTAAGGATACTTATGTAGTTTAGGTATATACAGTGATGGAAGATCCAGTTCTTTATCTTTGGTTGAAATTCCAAAAGAATATATAACTGTTACAGATCTATGCTTATCCAGGATTTCCTCTTTAGTAAGTGTCGTGAGTGTATATGTTGAGTTTCCAAGTGAATTGTCAATACCTAATTCATTATTAAGCAGTTAATTTAATGAGTTTTACACACAAAAACGATTTTGTTTTGGGGCTTTATCTGCGGGGACAACAACATGTTTGTCATGGAGGTAGGACAAGTGTTTTGCAACATCTGGGTCTTTTAAGATTGACGTAGAATGGGTATTGATAGACACATCCAGTTTCTTAATTTTGATTTGTATTAACAACCTCACAGACTTAATCCATTCGAAAAGAGTATCTACGTCTTCCTTCTCGCGCTTAGCCCGTTGCCTGGCATAATCCTCGACTGTATCAATCAGTATTTTGAAGTTGTTTTTCCAATTGATGGATTTAGGACTAAGTGAGCAAAGCATTTTTCATTTTGTGTAAGTGCTTGCTAAGGAGTCCTTGGCAGATGGTAAGTTGTACCGACGATAATTAACGCACAATCAGATTTGTTCGTATTTTCAAGACTAGCTAGTACGACGGTTGATTACCATGGCGAATGTGATGCCTGCTTAGAATAAAAGAAATGGTCTCTAATTACTTCTAAAATTGACAGGAATATGCGCCAATGTCGCTATTTGTATCGAATCTTTGTAAGATCTAAATGCTATTTCACAAACGACTTACAACAAATATCAGTATTGCAAATGCTCAGAATGTCTTTGTAATGGTTTAACGAGTTCTTTCCTTTGAAATTCATCTCGTTTTATATTATCTGCCAGAAACAGAACATTCGACGATATATAAGCAGCCCCAAATCATTCAATATATCTCCCAGTTGATACAATATAATGGAGCTTTTATTTTCGATCACAATGTGCTTGAAAGGAGGTTGCTGCTTACAATAAATCAATTTAACCAATATCATTTCCCAGTGGTGAAGTTGAAATTATCCCTTCGAAAAATTGTATGGGCGCAATTACGGGACGGTTGACTGTTATAGAATATCTGTTTCACAAATTGTCGTACATGATTTGTACATGATTGCTGTTGTTTGTTTGTCTTTTTTCATTTTTAGCCATGGCGTTGTCAGTCTGTTTTAGATTTATGAGTTTTACTGTCCCTTTGGTATCGTTCGTCCCTCTTTTGTACTTGCATGAGTAACATGACGGGTGCCACATGTGGAGCAGGATCAGCTTATGAAAAAATAAGTCAAGTCGTGAGCCCAGACGTCTCTTATAAGACAACGTTTTTCATAAATACATGTGTATATTCATACTATCACCCAGGTTTATAGCGGGGATCGTGTTGCTGTCTTTAATTTTCTGTTCAGTGTTTTGTGTGCTTTTTTTTATTATTTGTTAGTCGTTTTGAAACGAAGTCAGTATTTGATTAAATAATTTTATTATGTAATTACAACGTCAAGAATGTTTCTAAAGTTCAAATGTTCGAATGTTCACCAAACTGTCTTTAAAGTTGAATTGTTCTAATGTTCAATAAATCGTTACACGGACACGTGATCGTATAATGGTATAACTGTTCAGTCCTGATGGAGTACATTCGGATATTAAGTGCATGAGTTCCAGCCTACCCACGAGGGGGAATACCTTGGCGGAATTATCTTCTGTCGGAATCTATCTATCAGAATATATCTGCTGTTCGAGTCCAAAGTTGAATCTTATATAGTTCAGAGAGGTCATCCATCAGCTTTCAACAATAGCCATAAATGTCAACAGTTGATAGAGTAGTCTAGCTATTAAATAATGCATGTGCTAGTTTGGGCAGATTAACGTCAGCACAATACATGTACAATAAATGTCTGCAAGACACATGTTCTTGGTATCAATTATGTTAGATTGAAATACACCTTGTTAAATATTGTTCGGTAACACATTGTGTTACAGTTTTCGTCTTTTCTGCAATGGCATTGTTAGTTTGTTTTCGATATATATGAGTTTGGATATCGATTCGGGATAGTTTACCTCTAATTAACTGATTTAAAACTATTTAAAGGCTGAAATTTAAAATAAAGAAGAACAAAGCAATTATATCTACTAGCAAAAAACTCATCATAGATACTAGGACCAAAATTTTATATTTACGCCAGACGCGCGTTTCGTCTACAAAAGACTCAATAGTGACGCTCGAATCAAAAAATGTTTTAAAGGTCAAATAAAGTACGAAGTTGAAGCGGTCGTCCACGCCTTATAATTTGTCTCTGAATAACATTGACCATGCCACACCTGGAGGAGGTTTTGATATGAGCGTCACTGATGAGTCTTATGTAGCCGAAACGCGCGTCTGGCGTTTCAACTTTGTATTTGTTTGGCATTTTAACTGTTTTGATCTGAGCGTCACTGATGAGTCTTTTGTAGACGAAACGCGCGTCTGGCGTATTAAATTATAATCCTGGTACCTTTGATAACTATGTACTAAATTATAATCCTGGTACCTTTGATAACTATTTACACCACTGGGTCGATGCCACTGCTGGTGGACGTTTCGTCCCCGAGGGTATCACCAGCCCAGTAGCCAACACTTCGGTGTAGACATGAATATCAATAATGTGGTAATTTTTATAAATTTCCTGTTGACAAAACTTTGAATTTTTCGAAAAACTAAGGATTTTCTTATCCCAGGCATAGATTACCTTAGCCGTATTTGGCAAAAAATTTTGGAATTTTGGATCCTCAATGCTCTTCAACTTTGTACTTGTTTGGCTTTATAAATATTTTGATATGGACGTCACTGATGAGTCTTATGTAGACGAAACGCGCGTCTGGCGTACTCAATTATAATCCTGGTACCTTTGATAACTATTTACACCACTGGGTCGATGCCACTGCTGGCGGACGTTTCGTCCCAGAGGATATCACCAGCCCAGTTGACATGAATATCAATAATGTGGTCATTTTTATAAATTTCCTGTTGACAAAACTTTGAATTTTTCGAAAATCTAAGGATTTTCTTATCCCAGGCATAGATTACCTTAGCCGTATTTGGCAAAACAAATTTGAATTTTGGATCCTCAATGCTCTTCAACTTTGTACTTGTTTGGCTTTATAAATATTTTGATATGAGCGTCACTGATGAGTCTTATGTAGACGAAACGCGCGTCTGGCGTACTCAATTATAATCCTGGTACCTTTGATAACTATTTCCTCTCTAGAGTATCACCAGCTCAGTGGAAAACATTTCTGTGTTGACATGAGTGATTGATATGGTCACCACCATAGATTAACTATTGACAAAACTTTGATATTTTTCAAAATACAATGGATTTTGCATACATAATGGCAACAGTAGTGTAATGCTACTCAAAAGTCATAATTTGACCGAGAGAAAACAAAACCGGGTTACAAACTAAAACCGAGGGAAACATATTAAGAGGAAAACTACGAAATAACAGAACACTGAAGTGCAACAACAAAAAAACAATAATGCAACATACATAGATTGAAACGAATTATAAAACCAGGTTCAACCCACCATTTTTCTTAAAATGTCATGTAGCAAGTCAGGAAAATGGTAGTTGTTATCCAATAGTTCGTTTCTATGTATGTTGGCGTTTGTTTTTGTTGTTGCAGTTCCGTGGTTCTGGTTCTTTTGTTTTTCTCCCTATAGTTGATCATGTTTTCCCCTCGGTTTTAGTTTGTAACACGGATTTGGTTTTACCAAAGTATCAGACGCATCATGCAATTGTAATAAGTGCTCTGATATGATTTAATGAGATATTTCTCGAATTGAACCAAAAATAAATATCAATCCAAATACTGAGTAAAAATACCACTTACATACCATCACAATGAATGGTCAAATACTAAAGAAAAATTAAGTCAAGTAGTGAGCCTGGATGCCTCTAGTAATAAGACAACGCATTTCATAAATAAATGGTTGGGTCATGCTTTTAAACAACTTCAGAGAGATAGGGGAAATTGCATATAGTTACACAGTCAGAAACACTTGTTCTTTATAACACTTTAGATCTGAATGTGACTTTGTCTATTTTAAACGTAAATAGAAATTACATAACACAAGTTTTTCAAGTACCACTATTTATATAATAATTAATGTTCCGCGAGTTCAATTGATATTTACTAGATTTTCTGGTTCAAATCCGTTTACAAATCGTCATGTGAATCTTATAATGATGTATTTCCCTTTTGGTAATAGTGTTAAAAATTTAAATTAAGGCTTAAAAGCGCAATATCATAGATATTTGACCGAGATAAAAATTAAGTATGGGATAGAAATCGAATTTAAGTAAATGAAGAGTAATTCGTTGTTAATTTATTTTATGAGACAAGCACTCATACCACATCTTCTTATATCTATGTATAATATATTAGAGATGCCGTAGTCATGTTTTAGATTATTTCAAAATACAATGTATGTTCTAACATTGTTTTATCTTGTTTTTACTTGTATTAATAGATACTAGAACACACCCGCGAAATCGCAGGCATTCAGAGCGTATCATAGTTTAAAGTATGTAAAGTGTTGTTGGAAGAAATTGTAAAATATTGAATGACTGGAGAATTTCAGCAAAAGTATCATAAGTCATAGGGGATAGGAAAATGTTTTTTTATCCCTCCTCCTTCATTTCCAATATTCCTAATGTTTTGTTTTCTATCAATTTCAATATGAACATTCATTTGGTATGTTATGAACATTTAAGTAAGGAGCCTGTAATTCAGTGGTTGTCGTTTGTTTATGTGTTACATATTTGTTTTCTCGTTTGAATTGATTTACATCGTCATTTCGGGGCCTTTTAAAGCTGAGTATGGGCTTTGCTCGTTGTTGAAGGCCATACGGTGACCTATAGTTGTTAATGTCTGTGTCATTTTGGTCTCTTGTGGAGAGTTGTCTCAACATGATAATCTTACCACATCTTTTTTTTTGTGATCAATGAATTTTGTAAAAGATTTAATGACTGGAGAATTTCAGAAAAGGTATCAAAAGTTCACATGAATAACTTTAGCGCTTATCTGTATATTATGAACATTCATTACTATATAAATAAAGTGTATTTATACTTTCAATTCTAGTTTACTATTCGATCCATGGTGGTGAATTGATATAGTATACAGACCCTCTCCATTTGATAAACTCTGTGACCGTCGTGGAAAGTAAACTTGAAAATGATAGCAGATAGAATTAAGGTAGATGGGGTGTCTAAATTATAATCCATAGAATCTTTTGATAATTTGCTAAAATGTAGTTTATAACCTTCTTGTTTCAAAACATTAAATAAAAGAATGGGTCACCGGGCTATTTTCAAACTACAGGTTGTGCAAAATTGTCAGATTTAGTATAGAATATGCATGGAAAACCCAATTTTCCTCATTAAAACGAAAACTATACCATAGAATTTTTAGATAAAATATGAGAAGATGGCTGCAATATTATTCTTTCAGATAAGAAAAAGAAAAATGGGGGTCACCGAACTCGTTTTCTTGCTACATAATAAAATGGGTAAATTCCTAACACATTCTATTGTAAAAATAACACAATCTGAATTATCTGCCCTTGCATTTGAGTTATCTCCCCTTATTTGGCAAAGTTGGAAAAAATCGAATCAAACAAAAGTATTCGGTTAATGGTAAAATACAACCAGAAATATGATAAAACATTGCATTTTCTATATTATAATGAAAAATCTTACACATGAATTACCTACTTATCTCAAAATTTGCACATTTTATCAAAGATATAGACCTTGTTTTCTGGTATTTCAAAATCCAAGATGGAGGAAGACACCCATCTACCTTAAAATACACTTTATTCGTAGTATATGTATAGTCAGAGTATACAGAAAAACGCAAACCGGAAGTTTAACCTGACTTAAAATTTCGTCCAATGACGGGACAATATCAGGATGACTTTTTCTCGTTTTTCTCCCAAAATAACTCAATCTGAATAATCATATGAATGGATGACAAATGCGACTATGTACTGTACCTATAGGACACAGAGGCTTGTTGATTAATTTGTTGTGGAAAGAAGAGAAGCGACGCAAAAAATGAGGTCTCCTCGTTTAAAAGAGGGACGAAAGATACCAAAGGGACAGTCAAACTCATAAATCTAAAACAAACTGACAACGCCATGGCTAAAAATAAAAAAGACAAACAAAAAAACAATAGTACACACGACACAACATAGAAAACTAAAGAATAAACAACACGAACCCCACCAAAAACTAGGGGTGATCTCAGGTGCTCCGGAAGGGTAAGCAGATCCTGCTCCACATGTGGCACCCGTCGTGTTGCTTAAGTGATTACAAATCCGGTAAATAGTCTAATTCGGTAGGTCATATTCATGAAAGGGAAGGGGATTGTAGTTACGACGTAAGGAACATATCCGATATCATTTGTGAAACGGTTATGATAATAGTATAGATATTCGTAATGTTTAATAACATCAGATACTAGAATAGTGAAATCGTTAGATATTACTATTGTTTCATACACTAATTCTATTGTATAGTAGTGTAACCTCATCAGTTATATATTAACACATGATAATGCATTACATCCTGTTCATACCTATATTTTGGCATTGCAAAAAGTCATGCGTTGAAACCGATTATACTTTATGAAAATGGATTGATCTTTTTCGTCAACGTGAAAATGCAAATCATCCAGTGCATTTGAGTGTAATGTTATTAACATTTCAGAACTTCTTAAAATGGGAGGGTAATTTAAGGCGACAGTAGTTTACATGATGAGAAGATGTAACAGACAAAGATTCCGCAAACGGAGTGAGGGGTGCATACTTATATGCATACATGATCACCCGCCATTAAAATCCACACTCAATCGTAGTTTATTTGACCTTTTTATCCTTTTTTTATGCGAGCTTCACTAGTGATTTTTTGCGAAACGCGCGCCTGGATCCTAGCATCTGTTATGAGATTTTATAGGACAAACACTGTTAAATTACAGATACGACGACTGTACTTGTGTCGACAGCGAACTATGAACTCTTAGTTTGAAAACTTCCGTGTAAGCAGCAAAGCTTTTTAAATGAAATCATTAAAGAGAATAAAACCTGCAATATTGTATCAACTCCGTATGAAGGGCTGTTGTAACATAGAAATGCCAAGCTGAAATCATATCTTTTGTAAAATTTTGTTGTCAAACGCCCCTCATTGTCAATTTCTAGATGTAAGTCAATATATGAGGCAGACCAGGCATAGATACATAACCTTAGCCGTATCAGGCTTTTTTTTTAAATTTTGGGACCACAATGCTCTTCAACTTTATACTTTTTGGGCTTTCTAACTATTTTGATCTGAGCGACACTGGTGAGTCTTATGTAGACGAAATGCGTGTCTAGCGAATGAATTTATTAACCTGGTACCTTTGATAATTATTTACACCACTGGATAGATGCAACTACTGGTGGGCGATTCGTTCCCGAGCGTATCACCAGCCCAGTAGTCAATGCTCTTCAACTTTATATATGTTTGGCTTCCTAACTATTTTGATCTTGTGTAGACGAAACGCGCGTCTGATGTATCAAATTGTAAGCCTGGTACCTTTGATAACTATTTATTGTATTTGCTGTATCCTTTCAAGCGTGTTACTCATTCACACCCGCCATGGTATATTGCACGTTTTATATGCTGGAAAATGTCAAGTTCAATGGTATATATGCGTCCAACATATAGATTAATCACTAAATTTGAATTATCAAGAGAGAGAACACCATCTTTATAGCGGAAAGTAAAAAAAAGAAGTCTACTACATTTTGCACTTAGTCTAATTTCGTTTCTTTCTTCCTTCGAATGTACTGTAAACAGTCCGCCTCTGTTATTCCTTTGATTTCTTCTTATATTTGACGTGTTTGCCATAGTTTTAGTTTGTAAGCTAAAACTATGGCAAACACCGCATGGGAAAATAGATTGTTTATTGCGAGACACGTACTCCAAACGTAACAAATAGGTTGTCAGTCAAGAAATCAAGCATCTTGATAATGTCAGTTTCAGAGAACTGTTTGTTTAAATAAGATGATTTCATCACAGAGTAGGATTTATCCCTCCCTAAGATATGTGTATCTTCGTTGGCAAATCTTTTTTATGACATAAAGCAGGACTAACTCTCTCAATATGTTTTAGCTTGGAATGGGAAATACTTGTTTGAAGTGTAGAAAAATAAAATGATTTAATACTATTGCAAGATGAAAGAATCTTGGAATTTTTGTACGTATTTGCAATGATTATTATTATCTCCTTCTGTCACGATGGAAACAGTCTAGAAAATAACCATGCATATCATACTGTTTTTTTCAAGACAACAATATACGCTTATATTGAAAATCAAATATATCAGATACATATATATATAATGTACAAAATAAAAAAGAATGAAATGGTTTTCTCTTGAATCTTTAAAATCAAACATCTTTTTTAAAACAAGATCAACTAATATATATATAGAAGGTTGTATATAGAATTGAGACAGCCCTTTGATAACCTACTATAGTTGCAGGATTTTAGTTGTTATATTAGAACACCAGAACGATATCCATATGAGGAAATAATTTCAGTAAATTAAATAATGGAATTTTCTTAAAAACATACGTGAAAATACACAATCTTTCGACCAATCGAAATACTAGATACTTATGTAAGGTTTAATAAAAACTCGAAATGAAAGTATCCGCTTTAGTTGTTTACCTTACAATCTTCATTCATGTTGAGATTAATCTCATTAGATAATAAGCATTGATAACTTTCCATCTTTAAGTAAGTACTTTTATAATTTATACTTATATTTAACAGATATTATATCTTAGACAATAACAGTAAATGCGGTAAGGGTTCTTTGTAAATTCCAGGTTCATTACATGATCTTACAAGCTTTATCCGGTGGACAATATGTTTTAGACTGGATATTTCAAAAGAAACTTTGAAGACTCAAGTCTGAATTTTAACTCCTCTCTTTTAAAGGCTTGTGTTGTTTTGTATTACTTCTTGTTAGTTGTTTTTTATCTTCAGTTTTTCTATTCCGCCAGTTTTTTCACACATATCTCATTTATAACGTAAATATACAAGTAATTTAAAAGAGGGGTGGAAAATACCAGAGGGACAGTCAACCTCATAGATCGAAATTAAACTGACAACACCATGGCTAAAATGAAAAAGACAAACAGGCAAAGATAACAGTACAAGGAAGTAAATATCCGCGATTGTTTTCTCCATTCAGCATTTGCCTTCATCAATGAAAATATTTTCATATGAAATCGAATAAAATCGTAATAATGAAGACTGGTTCTTTCTTAAATATAATTGGGATGAAGAGTAACAATGTTTTTCAGTACGAATTAACAGTTACTTATTTTCCGCAGGGGTAGCTGTAGACGTTGTCACGGTAATAGACACAGAATGGAATCAGCAAAGACATTCAAACCAGGTATTGTTTTGTTGTTATTATACTTATTATACTTTATTTAATGTTACTATTAAACATTTTCATGCGCATGAAAATCAGGTATTGTGTTATTTAACACAGACAAATATGGTGAAGGTAGAGGGTACAAGAGCTATAGCATAGAAAAGATATAAGATTTCTGCTAACCTATTTCTGATTTATAAACTGAAAGTATAATTAATGTACAATAAGAACATGCAAACTTTTTATATTGTCTAAGGTGGAAAACCGGGTTCTGAATATTTTATTGCATAAATATATTAACTTAAAATTCAATACGGAGATAATGGGCTTATCATAATTTCATAATCTCAAAACACAGTTAATGCCATAAATGATACATCTTTGTATCGTGTTGTGATTTCACATCGTTTGAGTGTAGGGAGATTTACAAACATGTATATAATAGTCGAAAGCTTATGACACGAAGAATTGAGAACATTCCTTTTTGATGATGCATGCACAACATACCAATAGTTAGAATCTATTGAGAATAGCCTTGCATTTGCAAAAACAAACTTTCTCACAATTGAAGTCAGAATTTTAACGTAATCAATGAAAATATACCTACCTGAAAATCAACCAAAATCAATTATATTGTATTGACTCTATGGACTGTACTGAGCAGATCTATTTGCTGACTGTCATTATATGATGTGTGTATGAGTATGATTTAGAGTAAGAAATAATTAATAGCCAGCAAGATTATTTCCAATCCTTTTTTTCCAGTTGATATTAAAGTGGTTGTCGAAGAAGCATTAAAAGTATTGAAAGATAACAACTTAATAGATGATTTCCCAAAGTATGAGGCCAAGATAATAGATGTATTAGAGGAGGGAGCAAAAACGGAAGAAAGACTTACGAAAGAAATGTTTGATATGGTTGGTAAAAAATCAGCCGAGGATGTCGAAAAAGAAATGTCAACCATTATTGGTCAGGATCGGGTAGACGTGATCAAGAAAGCGTTCAGCATTGAAACATACCGAATGAAACTGGTCAAAAAGTCAAATGGCCAGACGGTTGTACAGGTAAATCGAGGTGGAGCAGAATTCATACCAGAATTAAATCTTGCAACAATTCAAGATGTTGAAATTGCAGATGTATTACAGTGGGCGAGCATAGCAGTTGAAATATTTATGTTGGTCTTAAGCTGTGTGGATATTGCTGTGGATTTAAGCGAAGCTGCGATTAGAGAAATCACTAAAGAAGTAGAAGAAATTGTCCGACAACCGGCATTTCAACAGGCGCTCAATAAATTTAAAGATGAATGGAACCGAGGTGGTACTTGGAGAAGAGCTGAGGCTATTTTCGTTTTTCTCAAAGATACCTTCGAACTTACTTCTTTCTGGCGGATCATCAAACTTCTTTTGAACAAGAATAAATCTACATGGGAAAAGATAAAAGCTGTTGCAGAGGTTGCACTTATGATTGTTTATGCACTTGCAACTGAAGGGATAGCATTAATATCAAAAATAGCCGTTGTTGTTGACCATGCATTAAAATTGGCAGAGAAACTAGCCAATATCGCCGAATTTGCCGAATTCAAGAAGACTCTCGAATGACATTGATCAGACAAGTTTTGGTTTTTTTAAATTCTTGTCTAACTTGTAAAAGTTGCTTTTTCAATTAATTGGTTAAATGCTTTATTGCACATTGTAATTGTATATACAAAGCTAAGTTTTATTTGCTTCATTTGTTAAATTGTTCAAATTTCAGTTGATTGTATTATTTTGTTCTAAGAATGAAATTTTAAATTCATCGACATTCAAGTCCAAGCTCCACAGAAAGTCATATAGTAAAAAAAACATTGCATGTCCACATCACAGCTGAAGGCTTCTTCTACACATTTAAAGGTCCTTACTATGTATTGGTTAAACTACACAAAAACCAGTACCCTATCGTTTCATCTCGGCCTCTAGTAAGTGTTCTGCAATTAATTTTGCACTGCTTTTAACAATTTCCTTAACTACTAACAAAGAGCTTATCATAAACTATTGTAATAAATATATGAAAATAGTGGAATTAACTATTTTTGGAGTGTAAAAAAATCTTTGGATGTTTTAGACAAATTACTTAAAAACCTTTACCAAATTCTTCCATAGATATAAAGATTTGTTTTTGAAGTTTGGTTGTACCTGGAGAAAACTTATTTCAAACGGGATAGCACATCTACATTTTTATAGAAATGTTGTTTACCCTGCCCGGAAATTTAGAAACGATCCTGTTAAACTTATCAATCCTTTAAAAAAACTCATTCTCAAAGTTGACAAATTCACTGAAACTGTAATAGATCATTGAATATTGTTTTATTGATATTAATATTGATTTTGTTATCAGTAAATTAAATGCAAAATAAATATTAGTGTTATGTACATATACAAATTCATGGATCTACAATCTGTCGATACCTGTATTGTAGCATTGCACAAGGCCATTTTTTTTTCTCTCTGACTGTTTATGACGTCTGATACGGTGCTTTTTGTCCGCGATTTGCTTTTTGTCCGCTTTTGCTTTTTGTCCGATTATTTTGCTTTTTGTCCGATACTTTTGCTTTTTGTCCGTTGCTTTTTGTCCGTTTTGCTTTTTGTCCGATAATTTTGCTTTTTGTCCGATACTTTTGCTTTTTGTCCGTTGCTTTTTGTCCGTTTTGCTTTTTGTCCGATAATTTTGCTTTTTGTCCGACACTTTTGCTTTTTGTCCGTTGCTTTTTGTCCGTTTTGCTTTTTAGCTCACCTGGACCATAGGACTAAGTGAGCTTTTCTCATTTTCTCATTATTCGTCGTCGTCATTAATTTTTACAAAAATCTTCTCTTCTGAAACTACTGGCAAAATTAAAGCAAACATGGCTAAAATCATCCTTAGGGTATTTAGTTTCAAAAAAGTATCCGATGACCCCGCCCAATAATTAAGATGGCCGCAATGTCTAAAAGAAGAGCATCGCATAAAATGTAGATTTTGGCTTATATATCTGAAACAAAACCATAGAGACAATCTAACAAGGGATAAGAACATTTCGCCTCATAAAATAATGTGGACCAGTCAGAACTTTTCATGTGGGACAATATGAGCTCTTAATTTAAAAAAAAAGTGGGACAATCGGGAATAAGCCCTACAGACTTGAGCAATTCTAAAATAAACACTGTTGATGTATCTCTTTTAAATTTTCTATTAAAAAGGTGTTTTACATTTACGAATGCACTATATTGTATCTGTATCTAAAATATTAAACGCATTTATTTCGTGATAGAAATTAAGTAAATGCTTAAGTAACCATTTTAATACTTTTCCCCCTCTTTTCGAGTTTGTCAAACAAAAATAAACTACTTTGTTGAAAATGCTGTTGTGTTAACCAAAGTTTCCTTAATCTTATTACTTGAATAACCTCGAACTTCCTCGTCATTTGGATATAGTTGCTAAATAATTCCGAAATGTATGGATTAATACAGTTTATCTAAAAAAATAGCTACACATGTATTACGTAAACTTTGTGATAGTGTTCCAAAAATGAAGTTTGTTTGTTTGTTATATTTGTAATATTTGTAATGTTTAAGAAAAATAAAGTTGTTGGAAATATGACGAAAATATTACCAGACTTAAAAAAGTTTTTTTTTAACTGAAATGTTGCAAAATATTTTGGAGCGACTGTCAATCGCCATTCGCATATAAGTGCATGCAAATGGTGACTATATATTATTAGCGGGAAGAAAAAACTGTGCGTTTAAGCAATAACATGTCGTAAATGTGTGCACTTCCACATGTAGCAAACGCCGACACCATTTAACATAATAATAAAACTATTCAAACGAGAAAACCATTGATTTACAAAACACTATACGACAAACAAATAGAGAAACAAACAACAACTATTGAATTGCAGATTGAAACTCCGTTCCTGACTTATTCGTATGATTATCATATATAATATTTAGCGCGGTTAAACATCAATTTAGAATTTCAATAACGAAACCATCACTCAAGGATTATTTGATTTGATAAATTTCTAAACTATTTTAAAGTTTCGAGCATATAAAAAAGAAGATGTGGTATGATTGCCAATGAGACAACTATCCACAAAAGACCAAAATGACACAAACATTAACAACTATAGGTCTCCGTACGACCTTCAACAATGAGCAAAGCCCATACCGCATAGTCAGCTATAAAGGCCCCGATAAGACAATGTATAATAATTATTAGAGACTAATAACGAAAATCAAGGGACGACAATTGTGGTCTCGGACGAAATCATTGAAATTTAAAATCTGAGCAACAAGAACCAATGCAACTGTGATGATGTATGGTTAACTGGAAGAGTAAGATAATCCTGCTCCGTCCATTAAGTTTTAAAAAGTCATGTATTAAACTCAAACTCTCGAACACGTTGTCTTGGAAGATCTTTATTCCAAGGGGGTCCTTAATAGTTGCTTTTTGATAATCCTATAAGGAGTTTATAATTTAACTCCTTGCGAACACTTTCATAAGGAACGAAAATTACCATCTGCATCTTTTTGAAAAGATTGCAAATATTGTTTAAATTAAATAGGGTATCCCATTTCAAACCCAGCGTCTCGGAAAATCTCATTTTAGGGCACTAGACAATGATTAAATGTAGTAATTCGATAATAATACATGGATTTCTCGCGAAAACATCGTTAAGGCGAAATTTAAAGTTTGTCTTGGCTGATTGAAGAAATTTCACAATAAAAACTGAAACGCAAAAACGCAAAAACGCATAAAGATGTTTATTCAGGACAATAACTTATATAAAACAACAGCAGAAATACATATAATGTATCACCAATGGAGGTTTAAAATACTGTAGGTGATACTTAAACGTAATATTCTATTTATTTTTTTTGTCGTTAAGGGGACTGGAGGGTATTAATCCATTATTTTTTAAATATACATGTAGGATTTTGCTTGTTTTTCTATAGATGAACTTTTATCATATACTAAATAGAAAAATCAAATAAAAACATGGGGTTATCGTTCACTTAAGCTCACAATCTGCCCTCGAAAGAAGCAACCATTTTTGTTAAGGTACTTTTTTAAAGTTGAACTAATAGGAGAAATAGAGAGATATATATATCAGTGTATGTAAAGTGCGGATCCTAAAATATCATTTTCACTGTATATGCCAGAAATTTTTGATGTAGAATGATAAATAAACAGACGACTTTTTTTTTATTTTTGAAGAAAATGAAGAAAATTAGTTAAAAAGTATATGTTAAGAAACACATAATACCAATAAAACAAAGTAAGAGATGCGAACGGGGTTTTTTCGCGCCTAAATCCAAATAGCTGTGAAATATATACCAAAATAGGTGAATATTTAGGACATTTCACGAACAGATCGTGCAGGTGTTTTATAACTAACAGGTAAGATGTTGCAGAAAAAATATTCATTTCAACACAATTATTAAAGTTGTATAACGTAGAATAGGTTTTGTCATTCAGTTTCTTCATATTGAACTGAATTCCACTATGATGCTTTCTTTATGCGAGTCATGTTTACTGTCGAATAATGATACTATTCTTTCATTTTCACTGTAGAGCGATTCATTAGTATTGTATATGCGGCGCATTTTCACTGTATGATATATTTATTTTTTTTATCTATTACGGCGTATTTTTTTAAGCATGTAAAGCAAGACTTTAGTTAGCGTGCTTGCTTCTTTTTTTTTACAATCATTATGATAACACCCAATTTAATTCAAATATAATAATTATATAAATACAGGTTAAACTTTGCCGATACATATTGTTTAAAGATGTCAATCTTATTTACAAAGTTTGTATAAACAATTATACAAACTAAGCAATCAAGTCAACCAAAGTTTTGCTTTACATGCATTAGGAAATTAGCTGTAAAGCCTTAATTTAGCCGACTTGCTCAAACAATAGATAAAGTAAGAGACGGATTTGATAAAATTTAACTTACGGAGGAAAGTTTGGTTTTAAAACACTGGAGTCTCTAAATAAATTCAATAGAAATAACATTTATTTCAAATGTATTCCATTTTAAAAATTTCTTATGAATCGTATAGGGATCTTTATCCTTGTTTTTTTTTTTATCCATTTCCATATCCTTGTTTTTTTTATCCATTTCCATGACACTTCACCACTAATTACGTACATCTTGATAAAGATTGAATCGTTGGTTTTCCCGTTTAAAAGGTTTTACACTGGGGCCCTTTATAACTTGCTGTTCGGTGTGAGCCAAGACTCCATGTTGAAGACCGTATTTTGACGTATAAAGGTATACTTTTATAAATTGTGACTCGTTTTGAGAGTTGTCTCATTGTCACATATGACATCTTATCTATCTGTGGCTCAACCCGAAACGAGACGGGATAAAAAGGGATAAAAAACACACTTTTTTAATATATTTATAATGGGCTTAATATGAGTCAGAAAAGAGTAGAATATTGGGTCGCGTTGGGGTATAAGCGTGACGCGGAATTGCCGATTTTTTTGTAAGCGTGACACGTGATAGTCAAATGATTGTGTCGTGAAAACGAGAAATAAAGTATAGCGGGACACGGAAAATTAAAAAAAATGAGAACTGCATAGTATAAGCGGGATACGGGAATCTGATAAAGATGTAAGCGGGAACAGGGATCAGACCCCTTCCCCCCCCCAATGAGACCCCAGAATAAGATTTTTTTTTCTTCATCCTATTGTTACAGTCATGCCTTCAATAACAAATGTATCCCATGCATGCATTTTTATAGACAAAAGACCTTGTGGATATTTGGGGTTCTTTGACATGCTGAATCTAACCTTGTATCCAGTTTGGGGATTTTTACCAAGTTACCGAAATAGCCCACATAGAGAGCCAAAGGGTCTAAGATCATCAAACATGAATTGTAGCATGCATGTTGTGTACAATTACCCAAATGTGCATTGTTTGACCTCTGTGGTAGTATCCTCTCGCGGATCTAGAAATTTTTATAAGTAGGGGTCCAATGACTACCTAAGAGGGGGCACGCTCCAGTGATTCCATATAAAAGTAACCAAATGTTTTCCCAAAAAGGGGGCAACCCCCTGTCCCCCTAAATCCTCCTCTGGTATCGAGCTGTTCATTACGGATAATATTTTGTGTATCAAGGGTGCTCTACTTCCCGTACCAATGCAAACAAAAAAGTTCGCCCGCACCTTACATTTCATGTTTTAATGACTGTGGATAATTTATGTCACATACCGTTTCACCTTATACAGTTAAAATCACGCAAGCAACAATCGAGTCAAGAACATTTGTTCTACCAAAACTGTCTTTTTCAGAATATGGAAATTGAAGTACTTGAGGGTACAACTGGGGAAAGTTATTTTTTTATAAGCTTTTCTGTCACCATTGCGTTTCAAGATGCATATTTCTCTGTTCGCAAGTGTATTTATTGCGTGGAAGATAACGTCTTCAAATGTACTCGTCTCTACTTTACACAGACTGCACTTAAACTCCGCAATATCAATCTTTGACTTAAAAAAAATACAGAAATATCTTTTAATTTTTTTTTTAAATCAAGGAAAAACGTAATTTGAAGAATACAATATGACATTTTGAGAAGCGTTTTTGTTACAAGTTTGAAAAGCTATATATTTGATACAGAATGAATGAGGAGTTTGTATTTCAATTTGAAAATACATTTATCATAAATTCTAAAGTCATCAACTAAGTTTTTTCATTTGTTTCAAGTGCATTTATCACATAATTCTACAATAAAAATTCCTCGCATCTTCGAAAATTCCACATCAGAAATGACTGCACTAACAGTGATAATTCATCGCATCTATAGTTAAAATGGATCGCTTTCAAAAATCGATATGCTATATTATGTTGCTTTTATAACACTTATTTGAACTTTAATGCTATGTGTGTACATAATAAAGGCATATAACAATGAAAATATGTAAAAACTTTCCTTCAAATCAATTAATTTGGTATTTTCAAAACGTAAACAAATACAGTTTTCCCATGATCCTTTATTCTACAATAGACATACCCGCATATGACAGTGAAAATTAACTAGCTGGATTCGCACTTTATATACACTGTATATCGAAATAAAAAAAGAACTAAATTACAGAAATCGATTTAATTTTACAACTGTTTAGTTTACGTAAAGCATATTTGAAAAATATCTATAGGTCACCGAAAAAGACATTTTAATTCTAATGCCAAAACAAAATGTCATTATTGCACTAAAGGGAGACAATTTGGAGCTTTTACAGTGATATAAACATTTGAAAAATAAATCGGAGGCCAAAATCATTCGATTTTTTGGGTTGATTTTTGAGCCAATTCTTAAAGTTATAACTAATCATGCTAATAGTGTAATAAATAAAATTTGTAATGAAAACAAAAATGATAAAATTTTTGCTGAAATTACCCTCGAGCCTCCGAAAGAGCAAGTATTGCACAAAAAAAAGGAATCATCCTTTAACGGAAACAACTCTTTAAATCATCGGCTATTCGTCGATGACTAAAGGCTATTTATTTCTGAAATCTAAATTTTGTTTTGCTGTTCTGAGTGTTCAAGATGTTACATGCAGCTAAAATATTGGTAAAACATTTGAAAAAATACTGATCTGTATAAAATTTACACAAAAGTAAACGAATGAAAGCCACTGGAATGCAGTCCAGGACTCGGATAAATAAGCACATTTAAACAAGAGTGCACACACTGAAATGTCTCGCCTACTTTACTCATCAATAATATTGTGTTGATAGCCCTAAGTATAAAGATTTATTACAACTGCCACATAAACTTAACATTAACCAAGATAGCTAAACAAAGACCAAATGAATTATGAAAATGGGGTAAAGGTCAGACGAACCATACCAGGCAGACATGAACAGCTAACAATTCTTCGATACAACAAATACACTTGACCTATTACTTATAGTTTAAGAAAAACAGACCAAAACACAAAAACTTAACACTGTGCAATGAACCGTGAAATTGAGGTCATGGTCAAATAAAACCTGGGAGACTTATATATAGATCATAAGATATTTTCATGCACCAAATATAGTGACCTTTGGCATATAATATTAGATAAAAAGACCAAAACTCAAAAACTGAACTTTGACCACTGAACCATGAAAATGAGGTCAAGGTCAGATGATATCTTCCCGCTAGACATGTACACCTAACAATCATTCCATACAACAAATATTGTAGACTCATTGCAAAAAGTATGAGAAAAACAGACCAAGACAGAAAAATTTAACTATAACCACTGAACCGTGAAAATGAGGTCAAGGTCAGATGACACCTGCCAGTTGGACATGTACACCTTACAGTCCTTCCATACACCGAATATACTAGCCCTGTTGCTTATAGTATCTGAGATGTGGACTTAACCACCAAAACTTATTCTAGCCTTTGTTCACTGATCCACGAAATGAAGTCGAGGTCAAGTGAAAACTGTCTGACGGGCATGAGTACCTTGCAAGGTACGCACATACCAAATATAGTTATCCTATTACTTATAATAAGAGAGAATTCAACATTACAAAAATTCTGAACTTTTTTTTCAAGTGATCACTGAACCATGAAAATGAGGTCAAGGACATTGGACATGTGACTGACAGAAACTTCGTAACATGAGGCATCTATATACAGAGTATGAAGCATCCAATTCTTCCACCTTCTAAAATATTAAGCTTTTCAGAAGTTAACTTACGCCGCCGCCGCCGGATCACTATTCATATGTCGAGCTTTCTGTAACAAAAGTTACAGGCTCGACTAAGATGACAGGTTATATGAACTGAGTGGCAATAAAAGCACAAGTCTAACACTTGCTTTTTAAAAAATTAAAATCTTTATTTAAAATGGTCATCTTTAAACAAACAAAAATTGAATATGAAAATTTACAATTCCAACAATAGATCGATATTAAACAGAAATGTTTCATTATCATTTTTCGGCTACAATTGGTATATGAACCATCCAAATGTCAAAATATCAACATAGAGTATTTACAAAGAATGTTTCTGTTATGTTGTGCAACTAAATCTCTACAGCAAATGGTAGTGACAACACTAGATGTTAATTAGGATCCAGCGAAAAGCCAGGCTTTTGTCCACGAAGGTAGCAAATTGTCGGTGTGACTCGCTGACGGCTTTTGGTAACACACGATATGGTTGTTGGTCATGTTGTTATCACCAAGGGAAGGTCATCGTGCTCTTAATTTCCACACAAACTGATATAGCTCCAAAGGTTTAACAATGAACACCAATGGACACTCATGTCAATTGGAAGGCCACGCGGAATCAATATCGGAGATGTTAAAGACAAATACATCGGTCATGCTGGGCTTTTGTTGCTTAATGTCTAAATGGACATGGCCTATAATTAAAAGATCCTTTTGCGGAATTTGTGGATTATTTGGTCAACTGTATACAGTCTACGAGCAATTGCATCCTGGGAAAAGCCTCATTAGATAAACCCCAATTTGTTTGTAATTGGTTGTCAGAAAGACCTGGCATAATACAGTCTTATATTTATTGAACTTACTTACTTACAATAAGGGATAAGCCAGCGAGTAAGTCAGCAAAGGGTTAGGGAAGTACCTTGGTATATAAAAAAGTCGAAATAAACAATTGCCGGCTTGCCAAGAGATTCTCCACGTGGGGTATGATGCCAGAGGTAGAAGTAGGCATTGCCTTAAAAAAGGCACAGATCACTTAGGCCCAAGACCCGTACGAGTTTGACAACAATGAATTAAAAAGGTAAGGTGGTACCTCTGTTTGCAACGAAGTCGAAATACACTTTAATAATTGCCGGCTGGCCAAACTAAAAGATTCTCCACGTAGGCTATTTTACCAGAGATAGAGGAGGGCATTGCCATACAAATTTCTTATAGCACTTATGCACACGAGTTTGACAATAATGAATCAAAAGGGGGAGATGGTACCTCTGTTTACAACAAAGTCGAAATAAAGTATTGACGGCTGGCCAAACTAAGAGGTTCTCCACATAGGCCATTTTACCAGAGATAGATATGGTAATTGCCTTTAAAATGGCATATAACACTAATTCCAAAGACCTGTACGATTTTGCCTGCAAGGGGTTAAAAATAAAAGGTGTTACCTTTGTTTACAACGAAGTCGAAATAAACCTCTACCTCTGGTATAATGATCCACGAAGAGAATCCCGGAGTTTGGCCTACCGGCTACAGTTATTTTGACTTTAATGTGAACAGAGGTACCACCTCCTCATTTTAGCTCTTTACTGACAAACTCGTACGGGTATTTACCATATACGTGCTATAGGCTATTTTAAAGGCAATGACCACCTATACCTCTGGTAGCATGGCCCATGTGGTGAATCTCGTAGTTTGAACAGCCGGCAATATTTCATAACGACTTTGCGATATACTAGAATACCCTCCTTTCCTTTTGCTGGCATAAGTGCTATAAACCATTTTAAAGGCAAGGCCCACCTCTACCTCTGGTATCATGATAAACGTGGATCATCTTTTATTTTTGGCCATCCGGCAATAGTTTATTTCGACTTTGTTATATACCAGGGTACCCTCCTTACCCTTTGCTGACAAACTCGTACAGATCAATGGAATAAGAAGTATGGGCCATTTTAGATGCAATGTCCACCACTACCTTTGTTATCATGGCCTATGTGGAGAATTTCTTTGTTTGGCCAGCCGGCAATAATTCATTTCGACTTCGTTGTAAACATAGATACCACCTCCCCCTTTTAACACTTTGCTGAAGCACTGGTACGGGTCTACGGCATAAGTGGCCATTTTTGAGGCTATGGCCACTTCTACCTCTGGTATCATGGCCCATGTGGAGAATCTCTTCGTTTAGCCAGCAGGCAATAGTTTATTTCGACTTTGTGATATACTTAGGTACCCCCCTTACCCTTTGCTGATTAACTTACACGGGTCTGTGACATACGTGTTATGGCTATGTTAGAGGTAATGCCTACCTCATCCTCTGATATAATACCCCGCGTATAGAATCTCTTAGTTAGGCCAGTCGGCTTAATTTATATTTTCGTTGTAAAAAGAGGCATCGCATCCCCCCTTTAACCTTTTGCTGACAAACTTGTACAGGTCTAGGGCGTTAGTTTTATCAGCCATTTAAAAGGCAATGCACACATTTAACCTAGGATTAATGGCCAACTTGGAGAATCTCGTACTTAAGCAAGCCGGCAATAATTTATTTCGACTTCTTTGTAAACAGAGGTTCCAACTCCCTTTTAAACCCTTTGATGATACCGCGTACTTCTCTAGGGAATAAGTGATTTAGGCCATTTTAGAGGCAATGACAACCTCTACCTCTGGTATCATGGCCCACGCGGAGAATCTCTTAGCCATCCAGCAATAGTTTAGTTCGACTTTATTATATACTAGGGTACCAACCTTACACTTTGCTGACTAACTCGTACGGGTCTAGGTCATACGTGCTCATGGTCATTTTATAGAGGCAATCCCTTCCTCTACCTCTCATATTATGGCCCGCGTGGATAATTTCTTAGTTTAGCCAGCGAGCAACAGTTTATTTCAACTTCGTTATATACCGGGCTAATTCATCCCCCTTTTAACTCATTGTTGACAAACCCGTTCGGGTCTATAGCATAAGTGCTATGAGCCATTTTTAAGAGAATGACTACTCCAACATCTAGTATAAGGGCGCACCTAAAAATTCTTAGTTTGGGCAGCCGTCAATATTTTTGGTGGACTGTGTGATATACTAGAGTATTCCCCTTACCCTCTTCTGACCAACTCGTACGGGTCGAGGACATAAGTGCCATGGCCCATGGACCATTTAAGAGGCACTGCCTACCTATACCTCTGGTATAATGGCCAACGTGGAGAATCTCTTAGTTTGAAGAGCTGGCAATAATGAGGTTTATTTTTACTTCGTGATATACCGGCGAAACTCATGCCCCTTTTAATTCGTTGCTGATAAACTTGTGTAGATCCAGGACATACGTGCTATAAGCCATTTATAAGGGTTTGAGTACCTCTTCTTCTGGTATAATGGCCTACCTGGAGTATGTCTTAGTTTAGCCAGCTTTCAATAGTTGTTTTTTAGACTTAGGGATATACAAGAGTATTCCCCTTGCCCTCTGTTGACCAACACCTATGGGTCTAGGATATTAGTGCTTCGAGCCATTTTAGAGGTAATGCGATATATTGTAAAAGACATGAAATTTCATGTACAAATCATTTATAATGTGAGTATTGTCTGTATTTAACTCCTAAAAGGACATGGTATTTTGAAGTTCAAAATGAAACCTGCCAAAAATATACACATTTTATATCGGACATAAAGCAAAATTATCGGACAAAAAGCAAAACGGACAAAAAGCAACGGACAAAAAGCAAAAGTTTCGGACAAAAAGCAAAATAATCGGACAAAAGGCAAAACGGACAAAAAGCAACGGACAAAAAGCAAAAGTTTCGGACAAAAAGCAAAATAATCGGACAAAAGGCAAAACGGACAAAAAGCAACGGACAAAAAGCAAAAGTTTCGGACAAAACGCAAAATTATCGGACAAAAAGCAAAAGCGGACAAAAAGCAAATTGCGGACAAAAAGCACCGTATCAGACGTCTTTACAACAAATGCATTGGATGTATGATGTGTACTGATTGACTATTTAGTCGTAGATGTAAGATTTTTTTATAAGTTGTTAGCGGCTTTGAATTAGCTGTCAGTAACTGCAAGTACTCTCTGATCTGTACTCAGTGTCTTTTTGTTGTTGGGTTATGCAAGTACTCGGCCACGTCCAATCTGTGTAGTATTTCTATTTGTATCAATCTGATGAGTTACGCCTTTTTCAACTCATTTGTTTTTAGTTCGTTCTTATGTTATACAGTTACACCATTGTCCCAGGTTAGGGGATAATTGGGATCCCGCTAACATGTTTAACCCCACCACGTTCTGTATGTATGTGCCTGTCCCAAGTCAGGAGCCTGTGATTCAGTTGCTATCGTTTTGTTATGTGTTACATTTTTGTTTTTCGATCATTTTTTGTACATAAATTGTGCCGTTAGTTTTCTCGTTTGAAATGTTTTACATTGTCATTTCGGGGCTTTTATAGCTGACTATGCAGTAGTCTTTTCTCATTGTCGAAGGCCGTACGATGACCTATAGTTGTTAATTTCTGTATCATTTGGTCTCTTGCTGAAAGTTTTCTCATTGGCAATCAAACCACATCTTCTTTTTTTTTTATAGCCAAAAGAAACTTTTAAATGACTCATTTTGCTACCAGAAACAGCAATAAACAACATTCATGTTAAACTAACCATTCTTACACTGAAATAAGTTCATCGGAACCCTTCGTCTCGCATTTTATTGTTGCTGTCAAAGTAGATATGTAATGGTCCGACTGTAAAAACACTTATAGCCCCTATATCAGTAAAATGTGGAGAAAGAAAACAAAATCGTTTTCCTACAGATGCAATTTCTTGATCTTGACGAAAGTCATTCCGCAAAGTTTCGTTACTTCCATGAGGCTTCAATTAAGTAATTGATGTCAAAAATCTTTAACCCAGGGTTGTATCTAATTGTAAACTGCAAAACTGAACAATTGAGTAAAAAAGTCAGTAATTTATCTATCTTAGCCGCAAGTATTAAAGCTATAGATCAGATGTCAAATTTCTAAGGTTCATGGTTTGGCCATTGGCAATCATATCACATCATAACTTTTTTTATACTTACAACAGAAAGGGAGTTTAATAAGTTTGTAAGGAAGAAATATCGATTTTTTCATCTACCCTTGTCACTGAATAACTATATAACTGATGTTGATATGCACTGATTCTAAATTGAGTTCAGTGAGCTTTCTTTCTATACTGAAATATATTAACTTGACATTGAATATGCTTCCAGGTCTACAAACACAAAGCAGTGGACAAAAATGCTAGTTTTTTTTGCTTGTTTTTTTTTTACCTTGACTGGCTATGTAGCCCTTGCACGGTCGGCTATAGTAGTGGAAACAAACTATCAAAATTATAATATACTATAAAATTGAGAATGGAAATGGGGAATGTGCCAAAGAGACAACAACCCAACCATAGAAAAAAACAACAGCAGAAGGTCACCAACAGGTCTTCAATGTAGCTAGAAATTCCCGCACCCGGAGGCGTCCTTCAACTGGCCCCTACACAAATATATACTAGTTCAGTGATAATGAACGCCATACTAATTTCCAAATTGTACACAAGAAACTAAAATTAAAATAATACAAGACTAACAAAGGCCAGAGGCTCCTGACTTGGGACAGGCGCAAAAATGCGGCGGGGTTAAACATGTTTGTGAGATCTCAACCCTCCCCCTATACCTCTAGCCAATGTAGAAAAGTAAACGCATAACAATACGCACATTAAAATTCAGTTCAAGAGAAGTCCGAGTCTGATGTCAGAAGATGTAACCAAAGAAAATATTCAAAATGACAATAATACATAAATAACAACAGACTACTAGCAGTTAACTGACATGCCAGCTCCAGACTTCAATTAAACTGACTGAAAGATTATGATTTCATCATATGAACATCAGGCACAATCCTTCCCGTTAGGGGTTAGTATCATACCATCAAAACATATATGAGAAGAACATAACCCGTGTCATGCCAACAACTGGTTTTTTAATAAATGTGTTTAGTTCCGATGCAAAGACCCTATACGTGAATCAATATTAACGCCAAAATATGCAATCTTTAATGACCTGACAATAGTATCGTAACTATATCCCTTCTGTATAAGTCTATTCAAAGGTTTTGTTAGTTTTTGAGGTGAATACTGACACCTTTGTGCATTTCCATAAAAAATTGGATGTGAAATACCTGAACGTATAAGAAGTCTGCATGTTGAGCTATATTTACGAATGATGTCCTTATACCGATGATAAAATTTAGTAAATGTTTTGACTAGTTTGTGATATCGAAAACCCTGGTGTAATAATTGTTCAGTAAAACATAAATTTCTCTCGTTAAAATCTAAAACATTGCTACATAAACGAGCGAATCGTACAAGTTGAGATATATAAACACCGTAAGATGGTGACAAGGGAACGTCACCATCTAAAAATGGATAATTAACGATAGGAAATGAAAAAACATCTCTTTTATCATAAATTTTAGTATTCAGCTTTCCGTTAGTGATATAGATATCAAGATCGAGGAAAGGGCAGTGGTCATTGTTAGTATTAGCTTTATTTAAAGTAAGTTCAACAGGATAAATTTCTTTAATATACATACTGAAGTCGTCATTATTGAGAGCCAAATATAATCCAAATATCTAAAAGTATTGTTAAATTTGTTTATCAGATGTTGTTTCGATGGGTCTTTGCTTATTTTTGTCATAAATTGTAACTCATAGGAATACAAAAACATGTCCGCAATAAGTGGTGCACAGTTAGTCCCCATTGGAATTCCGATAATCTGACGATATACGGAATCCCCAAAGCGAACAAAAATGTTATCTAGTAAAAATTCAAGGGCATATATAGTATCAAAGCATGTCCAATTGACATAGTTTTTTTTATTATTGCTACTAAAAAATGACCTAAAAGAGTTTGAACATATATATTCACATTCAGACTTTTTAAATGCCCATTTAGGTGTGTGAATTTTTTCTTAATGATCATTAATATAAGCATGCAATTTATCAAGTACTTCCAACAAGTTCTTGACACTCCAAAAGTAATTAATTCAAGTATTTTCGAAGGCCTTATTTGAACAATTTATTATCAGGTTTTTAATTGTACCAAGTGTGCTGGTAAAAAGAATAGACAATTTAGTAGTGGAACAATGGCTTGAAGACGAAATAAATCTATATTTGTAAGGTGTTTTGTGTAGCTTCGGAAGCCAGTAAATAGTTGGAACTTTCATTGTATTTGGCTCTGCTTGTAAAGCGGTAGCTAAAAGTTTATGTTTGTTACAGATGTCGTTTTCTGAAAAATGAGTCAGTTGGAATGTTGGTGAATTGGTAATTTCTTTTTTCAGAACCTCAATGTAAAATTTACGTCAAACAATAATAATATTATTAGCAGCTTTATCGGCCGGGACAAAAACAAATTTTTTGGCTAGTTCTTTTAGTTTATGTTTGATACGAGAAATAGGTTTTTTGTGGTTATTATTAATAGTAAAATGTTGTTTAAAATGTTGAATACGTATATCAACTATCTTCACTACTGAATTAAAAAAAGAGTCCAAAGATTTTTTTGTCAGCTTTTTCCCGTTTTATCCATTTCATACAGTAAGTATGGAGTGAGTCGTGGATGATATTACGACACTCATTCCAATTAATAATTGACGGGGGACGATATTTAGGTCCTTTACTGAGGAATGATTTTAACTCTCGGTCTTGAACGATGTTAAGATCTCCTGTTATAACATGGGAAATGGGTCCATAAATATATTCGGAGGTACTACAATTACATGAAGTAGGTGTATTTTCACTGATATTAACATCTTTACACAGTTGACTATAATTGAACACAAATTTCCGGGTAGATTTCTTGTAAATATAACAAATAAGAGATAGCTCAGTATTGTCAAAATATCCAGGAATTTGTTCTTTAACAGAATGGTCGTTAAATATACCGGCAATATTTACAAAATCAAAACCTTTATTGACATACTTTATTCTAATAAAATGTTTTTTATGATCTTCAGGGCGATCAATTTTGGGAAATAGTTTAGAATAACAATATGCCATAATAATTTGAACAATTTCATACTTAGGACTGCAATATGAAATTGTGTTGCAATCCTCCAAAATTTTATTTAACTTATTAACCGGTAATGAACAGAGTTTTGTTAACAGATAATGTCTGCCGTTGTTTTTTGAAATAGAAATTAGGTCCGAAATATTGGTATGATTGGTCCGAAATTTTCTTTGATTGCGATTTGTCCTCCGACCGTGAGTGAGAACGGTTTTTTACGAACAGTTTTAGAAACTATATCCAAAATGTTAACGGAATCGGTTCTAGATATATTACCAATTCCCATGATATTATCATTAAGACCGAGAGGGTAGACTGTCTGTAATTTTTTAATCCAATTTAATTCAATTATTTTCCGTGATCGTACAAACTTTGAATGAGATTCACCAGGCTGCTTATTTACTACTTCTAAAGGTTGAACTGCTAAATATTTAAAAGGATGGTTGTGCTACTTAAGGTGTTGGTAAATGATACTTTTGAATTTATTGGGTCTTTTAAAACGATACAGATGTTCTTGAGTGCGTTTAGATAAATATCGTCCAGTTTCTCCTACGTACTGAATACCACATCCCGGTTTGTTTCATGTGAGTAAATAAATAATACTGTTTGTTTTTCAAGTTATATCAGTTTCAAAATTCAAAGAAAATGTGCGACCATTAAACGTGGACCTAACCGTATTGTTGGTGGAAAGACGGGGACATGTAAGTCATTTTTTGGCATGACACTTATCGATAGAAGGGTAACCACGATTTTTATTGTTAAAAATGTTAGCGATGGTAGTATTTTTAGATAACCAATTTTGAAGATTGAGACGTGTAGATACCCTTTGAACAAGTTTAGTATTTATTTTTCCATTTCTAAGCTTCATAATTGTTTTTTGTTAGTGAATTATATTATAAAGGAGCAAAGACTGGTGTCCAGAATATGAACCAGCATACAATAATTTAAGTTATGTAAAATTGATAAATCTGTTCGGCTAAAAATGTCAAACGCTATCAGTATTAATTACCCGAAAAAGATAGGGTATATCAGGGTAGGACTTGATGGCTGACTAAATAGTAGAATGGGGCTGAATATTGAAATACTACTTTTTGATAAATATTCCTAAAGTAATGAACTAGAGCAGTTCTTGCTCGGACACACACTCCATAATCTAGTATATTATAAGAGCATAAACCTGAAGCACGGTGAGGCACTCTACTGCCTCCACACGGCACTAAAGACAAACTCTGTAAAAAATAAAATTGAGAATGGAAATGGGGAATGTGCCAAAGAGACAACAACCCGACCATAGAAAAAAACAACAGCAGAAGGTCACCAACAGGTCTTCAATGTAGCGAGAAATTCCCGCACCCGGAGGCGTCCTTCAACTGGCCCCTACACAAATATATACTAGTTCAGTGATAATGAACGCCATACTAATTTCCAAATTGTACACAAGAAACTAAAATTAAAATAATACAAGACTAACAAAGGCCAGAGGCTACTGACTTGGGACAGGCGCAAAAATGCGGCGGGGTTAAACATGTTTGTGAGATCTCAACCCTCCCCCTATACCTCTAGCCAATGTAGAAAAGTAAACGCATAATAATACGCACATTAAAATTCAGTTCAAGAGAAGTCCGAGTCTGATGTCAGAATTGCTTCGCTGAGCGCAGCTGAATACATCCGCAGAGGTCCAACCCTGAACAGCTGGGGCAAATCAGTGGACACAACTTGATATTCAAGCTTGATACTGGTCTGAATTTGGATTGTAATTAAATATTTGACATATAGGTTTCTGAATAAATGTAGCTAAAGAACTTGGAATTAGTTGAGATTTCTTGCTGTTGTGTAATCATGTGACACTGTACTGTTGCACAATACTAAAAATGAGAAGACGAAGAAGATATTTTATTTCCAATCATGGGCCCCAAAGGGCATACACATTACATCATCAATATTTTTCATAATGCAATACAAACAATGATATATTAAAAAAAAAATTAATGAGAACTGTTTAAGTTCTTAAGGATAATATGTAGATAAAGAATCTATAATATGTGTTGTTTTTTTTTAAATACTAATGCAGTTTAATGCAACCGTTAGTAAACTTTAGATCTGTTGTCAGACTATAACAAAATAAAGTTCATTAATTCTCAATGCAATATAATAAATTCATGAAAAACCAAAACTGAGCTTACATCAATAAATATAAACAATTCATCAAAGTTTCATGAGAATTGCTGAGAGAAGTTTTGAGTTATTGTCCGAAAACTGGTAAATCCCACCTTTTTAATGAATAAAACCCCAGTAACTTATATATGTAAAATATAAAATATTATAGTGTTATTAACTGGCTGTTTCTGTATTGGCACTGGTATAGATTCAAGGTTTGCTGTATTGGCCTCGAGACCCGTAGGGTCGAGGGCCAATACAGCTGACCGAGAATCTATACCAGTGCCAATACAGAAACAGCCAGTTCATAACACTTTTGAGGCCCCTCATGGGGGGGGGGGGGGGTCCTAGTAATCACATAATCACCATTTTTTGCCAATATAATCACATAATCATTAAATATTTGCTTATCTTTAGTAATCAAATAATCATAAACTAAAAATACAGTCCTAGGTAATCAAATAATCATGAAATATTTGGCTTAATAATCAAATAATCATTAAAAAAAACGGCCAAGTAATCACAAAATCAAAAACCCCATGAGGGCCCTCACTTTTATTAAATGATTATAAGAGAATTAAAAACCGGAAGTGAACGTCCTGTATTAGCCCATGGGCCAATACAGCTTTTTTCTGTATTGGCCCTGTTTTTTCCGTTTCAAAACTTTAAGACATTACAAAACATTGCACATCATTTAACCTGTTTATTTTATGACTTTAATTTAAAAAAATATTATACCAATGTTTTTATGCATAACGATACTTCCAGAGTTAAGTAATGGCGTAAGAAAATTGAAAACCGGAAGTGAACGTCCTGTATTAGCCCTAGGGCTAATACATCTTTTTTCCCGCTTTTTTCTGTATTGGCCCTGTTTTTTTCCGTATTGGCCCTGTTCGAAGAGCAATATTAAATCTTGATTTATATCGACAGTGGAACGTTTTTAGTATTGCACATGCTGATTTATCCGTATTGGGGCTTATTTGCTCATATCATTTAATAAATAAAATTATAAAGGGTGCTTACATCAATAGATATAAACAATTCACCATAGTTTTATAAGAACTGCTGAAAGCATTTTTGAAGTTTTTTGTTCGAAAACTGGAAAACCCCCCCTTTTTTTTATGAATAAAACCCTGTAACTCGGAAACGTACACTCTAACATTTATAACTTGAAAATCAAAAGGGAGCTCATGTCAATATATATAAACAATTCACCACAATTTCTTGGAAGGTGGTGAAAGCATTCTTGAGTTAATTTCCGAAAACTGGAAAATCACCCGGTTTTTTTTTTAATGAATAAAACCCAACAACCCAAAAACGTAAAATCTAAAATTTATAAAAACGAAAGTGCTTTTAGATATAAACAATTCGCCAAAGTTTTATGCAAATTGGTTAAAGTGTTTTTGAGTTAACCGGTAAATAAGAAATATCTGAGTTTAGCCTAGGTACATTAAATGGGAGATAACTCTCCTCTTTTTCGCGGGAATTTAAGATGGAAAGTGAAAGTAGATTTTTTTCATTTTCTGGAAACTATTTTGAACTTTGCACTTTTTTTTTAGAAATATAAACAAGAATAAGCAAAGGACAAAGAGACAAGTATATTAGTCCCTGTTACAGTATATTTATCAAATGAAAATCTAACATTCCGTTGGTCTTTGAAATTGAGTCAGGTAAGCCATGCCAAGTCAGTATTTCCAGGGATATCATTTGTATCCTAAAAATCTTTTGTGTTTTCGGTTTACAACGTGATTTCACCCAGGGAAGTGAATTAAATGTATTTAGCTACTGGTGTAATAGACCTTAATGTAGCATTTATGACCCCATTTAGCAATACTGATCAATATAATTTGTTTTGAACAATAGATAATGATAGACAAAATATATTATCTATTTGTCAAATATCTTAACTTACACTTTATACCATTTTATTTGCTTTCAAAAAACAAAACAAGTTGCCTTCTTTAAAAAAATAAGGAAAACAATACATGACATATGAATTGGAGACCGCTGACTGCAAGGTCACCAAATAATTGCAGCTGAAATTTTGTTTGCTCTTGATTTGAAATATTGACTCGAAAGAATAGGATAATTAAAATATGTAATTCATCGGTGTAGATTCTAAATTGAAAGCTGCGCTGGATAGTTGTGAATATAAAGTGTATGTATATTTGGCTTTTTTTTTATAAAATTTAAATTTGAGGTTTGGCTTTTTAATTTTTTTCTGGTGGAGTACATCATTATATTAATCCTAAACTTAAGAGCAGCACAAGGCCACCAATGCTTCTCTAATGCCTCGTTCACACGTACCTTTAATTTGAATTGAATTCGAATCGAATGTGAATCGAATTTGCTAATCGCGTTCACACACTCTTCTTTTTTTCATTCGAATTGGCTAATTCGAATTAACTAATTCGCATTAGAAATACGTTTTTGTTAATCCGAATTAAAAGTTAACGTCGTTAGGACAGTAAAGCGAATTTGACGCGCATTCCAATTCGAATTAGAATTGACGTTAGGACGTTAAACGTTTTGAATGCGAATTAAACTAATTCGAATTAGTTAATTGGAATCGAATTCGAATTACGTGTGAACTCAGCATCAGTGTAGTAGCACTTTCTAGGGCTTATTAAACACAATACTTTTCGTTAGAGGTGGTTCCTTTTATTTCTAAACAAACTCAGGATTATAACAATTATAAATAGAAAAAAATACCCTCGCATGAGGTGCAAATTTTAAGGCCTCCTGATTTATCTATATGGAAATTAATTCACATCTTCCCATGATTACTTCTCGGGGGGGGCACTTCAAATTGTTTTTGGTAGGGGTGAGCAGCTAAGACATCAAGTACCCCACCCTTTTCATATATTTTGTTAATCAAAAATATATACCTTGCCATATATTAATTAACAAAAAACAGACCTATAGAAATATATTTTTCCCGCTCATCATCACGTTCTTGTTAAAGGGGCACTAGCTACGATATATATAAAAAAATAAAGTATGATTTTTTTTAGATAAATCATTAATCAAATTGGAATAATGAAATAATAATTTGCTTTTAGCAATCAATTTCCTTTAATTTTGTTGAAATAAGCGATTAAACATAATTTTTGACTGATTCACTTGCAAGTGAAAACGTCATCATCATTCTAACCGATATTCATGTGAACTTCAAGTTAACCCCTAGCTAGAGATTGACAACGCATGCATTGTACGTGAACTGGTTATTTAAAGAAAACGAATGTCAACAATGAAAGTGAAACTACGGTAAATCATTTGATTACTAATTCGATGCACATAAAATCATTCTTATATGGTTAAAAACAATGAGAAACATCTATTTTTAATCTATAAAATAAAATCAAACAGACCTATAGAAATGCAATTGCACGTGTTGGTTTAATCTATTCGTATCTTTATTTTTGTTTACATCGCTTATATGGTCATCTGAGGTCAAATCGATAGTTAATTAAATGGCGTCTGGACTAAAATACACACGAAACGAACCTATATATTATCTACCCCATGCTCTGTAAACTGTTTATTTTAGAGTTTTGATAGTTTGGATAAATGTTTTACATTGTTATAAACCAAATATGAGAATTTGAGTCAAATCGGTTACAATGAATTTGACAGCTAGTGCCCCTTTAAGAAGCAAAATAGTCGCAATAATATCACCTTCTTTTCCAATAAATTCGTCACATCTTAAACACTTTTTTCTTATTGCCCATTTTACATCTTTCATTATGAAGATATTAGATCATAGATGGTATTACATCTGTGGTCAGATAAATGTAATATCAACCCAGAGTGTAACACCTTCACTGGTGTTAACATGTTTAAATATTAATTAAAAACTGATAAAAAGTTTCATTGCCGTTCCCTCGTAAAGGACGCTGTCACAATGGAATTTTTTTAAATAGTTATTATGTTTTATGTATACAAACCCTTGAATGTTAATTAGGTGCAAATGTCAAAATAGTTGGATTTATTGCATCTATCACTGGCATCAGTGGAAATACCACATCAGAATAAATAGAGTTTAATTGGTTTGACAAATAACTGATGCATTTACGACTGTGGTTTAACCGCATCAAGAATAAATACGGACATCTGATTAGTTTCAGCATGGAAGTATTATATTGACAGGAACTACTACGACCCGACTTCAAACGTTTCATCTGCGATGCCGCGCGCAATTTAATGACATGTTAATTAGCTTGAAACATGGCACGTTATTTACACACCAGCGTGTGGTGCCCTACCATATTGTCATTCTCGGTTGCTTTCGGGATTACGGAAATAAACGAAGAAATCGAAAGTTGTGATAAATTCTTAGGAAACAGCAATCGGCAAACCTCGACAGATTCCGTTACCTTACATCTGCATATGTGTACCGATTGAGTGATTGATGGATTAATGCGAGTCATCATTAATTCTATAGAAAAACACATTGACGATGGAAATTTGTACCAAATTTATTGAATAAATGCCCCATTTTTATTGATTTATTTTTCGGTAGAAATTGGACTATATGTAATATATATCGCAAGTTGTTATTATATAATAACTACTGTTTACTCCACTGAGTGGCACACATTTCTTGCATTTTTAAGACGATTGTAAATGATCTTTCTGATAAAATCAAAAGATCAAAGAGATTTTAGACGAATGTAGGAATTATTAAGCTTCGCTCTAAATCCAAGATAAGATCATAGGTTGGTATATACGAATGTTCAGCTGAACCCCGATGTGTTGAATTTTTTTTTAGTGCTGCGACTCAAGGATTTGTATAGTGACATTATACAAATTCTTGTGCGACTGTTCAATAATATTTACCAGTATCATTTGGTCGGATAGTGATAACATATTTTAGAGGACAAAAATATATTACATAATTAGCATATTATAACGTAGTTAGATCTCTGTTTTCTTCTGCTGTATTTTGTTGATTGGTACTTGCTTGATTAATTTTCATATTATAAACTGGAAATTTCTACTTTCCAGGATTATCCAGTAACTTAACCATATATATCACTCTAAACTTCACAGTTTTAATATTTATCAAATATATTTATTGTTAACCGGCGGTAACCGGAACACACCTTAATCGCGATTTAAACTTCACCCACAAACTAATAAAATAATGTCACTCACTATTTCAAATCGTTGTAGAATAATTAATTCTGGGCCGATTTTCTTTTTTTATGCATCAGTCGATTTGTTTAAATAAGTTGTTCACGAATAAAGGTCTACCGACGCGATTGAAATAAGTAAAGGTGTTTTCCTACAGGTACTATTGTTAAGCTGTCTCGATTAAAACCACGTGATTGATAAGAATTATCTCTGGTCAATTTATGACCGCGGCATCGCAGATAGTCACAAAAGAAATTAACGACAGCGTACTAATTAGACAGTTTCCATATATTTTCTACAGGGCTACCCGGGTTATAAATAAATGCTAATTAATCGTTGTAGTTCCTGTCAATATAATACTTCCATGGTTTCAGATACTTATGATATAATCAAGCAAGCGATAATATCAACCTATTGATATATTTAATCTGAATTTCTCACCCTTTTCATATATCATAGAGCATGAAAAAGTGACCTATTCCAACGGCTCATCCCTACCACTAATTATATAGCAAGTGGCCCCCCCGAGGATTACTTAAAATATACCTGCATAACAAATAAACAAATTGTAATCCATGTTTTACTGTAATAAACCACCTTTTTACGATTTGTACTCTTAGTTAAAATAACCAATCAATACACGTAACTGTTATTATGTTTATATCTTTACCTTTTAAAAGTATTGAACACATTCATTCCGGAACACTTGAATTCTCATGCAATAGATTTTGATAATTTACCAAATTAGTTAAAAGTACTTTATTTATGAAAATTGAAAATTGTATGAAAATATGAAAATAACGTCTCTTAAGGTGGTACCCAACACCTTCACTTAAAACGAATTGATCAGAAAAATTACACTGGTTATATAGCAGTTTGACAAACACTAATTTTGATCATTGAGAAGCTTAATATTTATTCCCTTAACAGCACAACGTAATTAAAACGTTTAGCTGATTTTACAGGGTTATTTCCCTGTAGTGTTAGGTACCACCTTAAACAATTTAATTAAACCGATAATACTTTACTGTACTTTATCTATTTTATATCGTTTTAAAGCATTCATCTCGCATTCAACATTTACAGATCAGCCTTTTCATTCTAAACAGTCCTTCTAGGTAAAATAATAAATATCTGGACTATTAACGTATAATTAGTAATAGAGAAATATAACTGACCTGAATACAGAATATAGAAAACTAAGCAATAAGGCCAAATAAAAATATATGTGTGGTTCCAGTAACCCTACCGTCCCTACTTTTTTGGCTTAAAAATAACCTACTCTAAAGATTTTATTGTCATTTTTCATTAAGCACTGTTAAAGTCAGAATGTTGCTCCCATAGACTCAATGTGAAAAAAAACATAAAATAAAAAAAAATCCTTACCTACCTACCATAACTTTTTTCAGATGTAACTGGAACCACACATACTTTTTTATTTGGCCTAATATAAGTTCAGACTTAGAATTTTATCAAGTACATATGAATATGTCCACCAGTATATAGAAAGTGATGACCAGCATAAAAGAACAAAAGAAATATAGCGCGAAAATATAATGACCAATAGAAATAAAGAAAGTGTGCGGTTCACTGAAGCATAAAAAGAAAACCTTTGAAGTAAACTACAGTCAAACCAAAGTTACCCAAACTACCGCCTAGTAAAAAACGTCATATGTCAATATAAATAAAATGAACAAAGCGTATATATAGACTAATCAACTAATTACAATCTGTAATTAATATACTATACCTTTTAATTAATCAATATAAGTCATATGATATACAAAATACAACACTATAAACTAAATATAAAAATATACACAATTACTGTAAAACCTATAAAATACAGTCTACCACATCAGAATCATGAATCAGCATTATAATTCTTAACTTTTACGCCACACTAATACTTGAAGTAAAAATGTTTCAAATATAATGATAAAGGCTGTAAAACAGCAGCTAGCTAGAGCATACAATGCAAAAAATATTTCTATACTGTAAATTCAGAAATAATTGCATGCATTTATTATTGTGATTTTGTCATTTTAAACTTAAACGCAATTTTGTCATTTTAAATTTAAAAGTAGTTTTAATTTTTACGATTTTGAGAAAAATCCTGTTTAATTCATATAAAATATTTCACAAAATTCGAGTTTAAATTATTGTGTTTACAGCTCTGTTGCATTTTTTGCAATAATAAAATCCTCGCAATAATTTCTGAATTAACAGTTATGACAGTAGAAAATTTAAAGTAGAAAAAAATGATATAAGTACTATTTTTTTTGCCCATATTTATTTTCCTGTTATGCAACATATTTACTGCCTAATGTTTTCATATTTTGTGAGCCTTTAGATTGATTTTTTTTTAAATTGTAGTTGAAAAATCAAGCAAAAAAAAAATTAAGAAATATTTAAATTTTGAAATCACTAGTATTGAGGAACACAAATAGATTGGAACATTTAGAATAAGAGCAGTTGCATTAACATTTATATAAATATTTATATTTATGTTTTCTAGGATCTTTTCAAAAGGAAGTAGTTGAATCTTAACATTCTTTCAATAATGTTTACCTGTCCAAGTTCAAGTTGTGGAAGTGAAGTCAAGCAAGGACAGAAATTCTGTGGAGAATGTGGGTCAAAAATAGATCTCAGTATTTATTTAAAGACTGCAGTTAGTATTTGCCAAGGACAAAAGAGTGATGGAACTCAGTGTGGGACAGAGTTAACAACAGCAGTGAAATTATGTCCAGAATGTTCCCCAACAGTACCAAAAGGTACTAGTCTTAAGTTTTTAACTAGTGACACACCTCCTGTTTTATGTTGAAAAAATCTGTAAACTAAATAAATCCAGTCATAGGGAATGGCTATTGTCTAACACTAAGACATCATCAATATATAAACCATTGGTTTATGTAATTATTTTAACCCTAGAACAAGTACTGTATGTTTAGAAAGAAATTAACAACTCGTTTTGACATTGGATAGTCTTAACTGATACATGATTTAGTTGATATAAAAAGAAGATGTGGTATGATGGCCAATTAGACAACTCTTCACAAGAGATCGTTCCTCTGAATGAGCCTTTTACCATTTTCTTTTAGTTGTCATTGTTTGAATCATTTACAAAAAAATGTCCCATTAAGAAGTAATTTCCTCCACTCCCATTCAAAACTCAACACAGAAGTAATGATAATCATATTTTGGCATAAATGAAAATTTACAATCATACATAATTATGTCATAAATAATTTCTCATTTAAAGTCCATATTCTTGATAAATATTAATTTCCAAAATATATAAATGCACCAGTCACTTCCCAAACAGACATCAAATTCATCAATCTACATTATCTGAAAAAGACTAACTTCTTTGATTTAATGAGGTAAAACACATGTACAAAATAATCAAATATTACAAAATAAAATGGGCGGGAAGATGGGTAAATTTAACGTGTTGAATTGACCAGTAAACTATTCAAAATGACCAGGGAATATTTATGAAAATTTACCTGAAGTGTACAGGTATTTCTATTAACCAATCAAATGCGATTAAATAACGAACGATAAATTTTTGTACAAACAGGTAACGAGTAATGTCGAAAGGTAACGAGTAATGTCTAAAGCATCTGAGATGGAATTAAGTATTTTTAATTAATTAAAAATTTACCAATGTATCATTTCAGATATAAATGAACAAGCTGATAATGTTGATCCTGATGGATCAGGCCATGGACAAGTTGACAATGCTTCTCTCCAGGGGAGTATTAAAATTACAGAAGAGGCTGTCAGTAAATTAGATACTTATGATGCTCAGACAACGCTGAACAGTTCACAACCAAATCCAGAAAATATGGCTGGAGGACTTGCATCAGCTGACATTTCACAACCAAATCGAGCAAGTATGCCAGGAGGACAAGCATCAACTGACAGTTCACAACCAAATTTAGCAAGTATGCCAGGAGGACAAGTAACAACTGACAGTTCACAACCAAATTTAGCAAGTATGCCAGGAGGACAAGTAACAACTGACAGTTCACAACCAAATCCAGCAAGTATGCCAGGAGGACAAGTAACAACTGACAGTTCACAACCAAATCCAGCAAGTATGCCAGTAGGACAAGCATCAACTGACAGTTCACAACCAAATCCAGCAAGTATGCCAGGAGGACAAGTAACAACTGACAGTTCACAACCAAATCCAGCAAGTATGCCAGGAGGACAAGTAACAACTGACAGTTCACAACCAAATCCAGCAAGTATGCCAGGAGGACAAGTAACAACTGACAGTTCACAACCAAATCCAGCAAGTATGCCAGGAGGACAAATAACAACTGACAGTTCACAACCAAATCCAGCAAGTATGCCAGGAGGACAAGTAACAACTGACAGTTCACAACCAAATCCAGCAAGTATGCCAGGAGGACAAGTAACAACTGACAGTTCACAACCAAATCCAGCAAGTATGCCAGTAGGACAAGCATCAACTGACAGTTCACAACCAAATCCAGCAAGTATGCCAGGAGGACAAGTAACAACTGACAGTTCACAACCAAATCCAGCAAGTATGCCAGGAGGACAAGTAACAACTGACAGTTCACAACCAAATCCAGCAAGTATGCCAGGAGGACAAGTAACAACTGACAGTTCACAACCAAATTCAGCAAAAATGGCTGCAGAACAAGCATCAGCCAACAGTTCACAACCAAATCCAGCAAAAATGGAGGGTGGACAAGAATCAGCAAACAAATCACAACCAAAACCAAGAAATATGCCAGAAGGACAAGTATCAACTGACAATAATACAGCAACTCCTAATCAACAAAATGAAGCAAAGTTGATGGAAAAGACTATACCCGACCAAAGCTTGACAGGCAACCAGTCTATGTCTGGTAAATCATGTTAACTATAAGAATAAGGAAATGTGGTATGATTGCCAATGAGACAGTGTATGCAGCAAAGTTTGAATGAAGTGGATATCAGTAATTAGAGGCAAATGTACAGCCTTCAACAATGGAAAAAATCCACTGTATAGTCAGCATTGAAAGGCCCTGATAAAGATATGAAACTATATCATTGAGAAAACTAACAGCCTAATCTATTACAAAACAATTTACAAAAAAAACAAATATGACAGACATAAACCAAAAGCAAAAACAGGCTGCTGACTTGGGACAGGCGCATATAGGATGTGACTGGGTTAAGCTAGTTTGTTTATGTACCAAACCTTCCCTCCTAACCTGGGACAGTAGCGTAACAGTACAACATATTAAAGAGCAAAGTATAAAAATCAGTGAAAAGGGCTTAACTTATAAGATTAATACATTCGCAAATCCTTTAGCTTTTAAGATAGACTTCATTTCTATCTGCTGTTTATTCATAATTTGTGTGCATATTGCCTTGATGAATATGTTTGTTGTTATTTTTAAATGCTGTTTTATTCATAAAAATAAGTGAACTGCGTCAGCTAGAAATCTACCTTAAGTTAGTATACATAAACATGTACATTTATAAGACTTTGATTGATTTTGGAACATTCAAATGTGATGAAGGTTCAATTATGGTCTGTTGTGTAGGGTTCTTATATCAACTTAATTTTTGAAAGTTACATACTTTGCATATGTCGTATATTTTTTCAACCCAAAATATTTTAACAAATGTATTGATATCAGTTGCATAAGGTAGATTTCTACCCAACTTTTTTCTACAAAATATTTAATTGCTTTACAGAATCATCAGAAACATTTCAATCAGCTAACATCAGTTCACATGTTAATGTCAATGAACAACAGCAGCCTGTATTTGGTGGAGCAATGAAGAAATGTATGAAAGAAGGCAATCCAGAGGAAGCAAAATCTGAATTACCTTTAAAGAGATTTCAGGATTCTTTTATTTTTAAAGGAAGTAAAACTGTTGAAACAGGAGAAATAAAAATAAATAAGTCAATGGTTGAAAAGCAAGCGACAGGAAATGATGGAAACCAAGAAGATAATAAAGGACAGGTACAACATAGTGATGCACAACAGAATAGACAACCCAAAGAGACTAATGATGATTCAAATAATGATACTTCAGGACTAACAAATGATGATCAAAATAATGGTACAACGACGCAACAAAATAATGCAGGAAAACAACAGAGTGTAACGCCAAAAAAGGAAGAGAGTGATGGACAAGGACATGGTGCAGATGGACAGCAAACTTTAAAGGTAGATGAAAAACAAGACAATTTAGAAGATTTGAATAAAGAAAATGATCCATTTGCTACTGAAGAGGGTAATACAAAAACAGCATCAGATGATGAAAGTTCAGATAGTTCAGAGAGTGGAAATTCAGAGGAAGAGAGTAAAACTGTTACTACAGGCCGAAAAAGAAAAAACAGAAAAAAGAACAAAAAGATTAAGGAGGGAAGAAAGAAGGAAAGAAAAGAAGAAAATAAGAAAAGAAAGCAACAAACAAAAGAGGAAACCCAGCATCAAAATTCTGGTATCCAAAATGCAGCTAGTCCCAATGAGAGCGGTACTGCTGTTACATTAGGGGACACTTTTACCACTGGGAATCAGGTAAATTGGCTATTGGTAAAACATATTTCAATCTTTGATGTTTTACAAATGAACAGAAGATTTAGTATTAATCAAACAATTTCGTAAATATTTTAAACAGTGTTATTAGATTAAGAAATCTGTAAACACTATTTTTATCTGCATTGGTGGAATACGCCAAATTTAACTAAGTTGATTTTAAGTTTGTTGCCAAAGAGGGAGTAGGGCTAGTAACAGCTGGACTACCCTTGTTCATCTGAACGAAATATTTCATCAAGGTTTTCTTGGCTCCTACTGATTTAATTTTTTGTCGGCAGTTTGATTATTTTGAGTTTTTTCATTTTCCACATATACAGCCACTTACAAAGGTGTATTTCAAATGTGTAAGAACACATAGTACTTTTATATGTTACATCAACTGAAATTAGAAGTAATGTTATCTTTTTTTAGAGACAACATACAACAAACAAGACTTTTGCTGAAGTAACTACATCAAGGTATCTACTTATTTTATCAACATGCATTATATATCTACAATAAACATGGTATTGAAAGAGCCAACAATTTTGAATTTTGCCCAACTGTTATTACGTTTCTTTTAAAACCAACAAAATAAGTGTTTATTTGTTTATAATACTATTGAAGACATCATATATTGAGACATACTTGAAAGAATTCTTTAAGTTGCATTATGTGTAAGGGTGGGGTTGGGGTTGGGCCAAATTAGATATTTTCCCTGTTTTCATGGTCCATTAAACATAGAAAATGATAGTGCAGGTGGGGCATCAGTGTACTGGGGACACATTCTTGTTTAATTGTTGTTTTGAAGTTGTTGCCTTCTGGACATCTAAGCATTGCATGTCCAATGTCACATGTCATATAGTGATCATTTGAATTAATTTACAATATCCTGAAACACTTCATACCATACTGTTTAAGAGTTGGACTGAATCCTAAATGAAAATCAACAAAATAAGTTTGTGATGCCTTTTTTTCTCTAACAGAAGGTTATTTATACATCTTGTACAACTGGAAAAGAATTTATAGCTTGAAAAAACCTAGATGCAGAAATATTTAATACAATTATTTTTTAAGTCCCTCATTTCCTCCATAATTTAGCCTATTACTATATTTGGGCGCTGTGATTAGAAATAAAACATTATTCTATTCTATATAAACTATGGTAAAAAGGATCTTTAAATAGAAAAAAATTATAAGTAACACATGATCTAATAACAAGTCGTCATTGCCAAAACCATAAGTCATTTCCTTTTAGGAGTTATGCAATTTAAATGAGGAATTTTACCCATTTTTTGACATAATATAGAAAAGAGATATTTATGTCTGGCTAGACTTTAAAACTTTTACTGTTTCTACAAAATCCATGGAAGTTAGTATCCAACAAATAATTAAGAATGCATAGTATATATATGATTATGATCAATTTAAAAGAGACACTAAAGATTTTATTAGAGTAAATTGATATTTTCTTATTTGTAGTACCAGTAAAATACCTACTATAGAGATTAAGAGGCCATCATCAAGCAGCTTTATAGATGTATGTTTCCATATTCTTGTTGCACCAGAAATTCTAGCAAATCCAGAAAAAGATGTTATAGTTGTTGCCTTTGAGAAATTTCCAGATGGATGGGACAGCAAAAAGTATAAATTAAAATTTGAAAGGTAATTCATTAGTTTTAAAAGAAACCTCGATGAGAAAGCCACTAATTCTACCAAAACGGTTTTAAAAAATATAAAATGAAAAATATCGGGTCCATATTTCATCCCGCAATTTATCAGCAGGACCATTTCACTGAATTCTGATATAAATATATAAATAAGGAGATGTGGTATGATTGGCATGAGAGGGTGTAATCCATTAAAGTTCAAAAGAAGTGGATGTAAGCAATTATAGGCAACAGTACAACTTTTACCGATTAGAAAAGACTTTCTCTATTAAAATTATAACATTTTATTGTTGCATACACATAAATGTTATCCATTATAAAGAGGATATCTTTTCCTATTCATAGAAAGAGTCTGTCTTGTTCTCCTGAGGAGCTGTTTATTGCTGAAGTAAAACTTTTGTTGCTGAAATTTTTTAATATAAATTGAAGATTCAATAAGTGTTATATGATCCCAGACTTAAGAATGAAATTTTCAATAGTAATATAGATCAGCTAAATTCTACACCTCTTGTTTTCTTTGCAGGCCAAGATCTGATGGATATATTATGGGTTGTGTGACAGTTTCAATAGCAAAGTATTGGATTACATCACACTCCTCTGCACAATTTCATTACAACTATCGAATTTATTACGAAGATTCCAAGGACTCTTCTCCTTTTGAATACTTCCATGTTGCAGGACATCTGACGGACAATGGATATTACAGGAATTTATCAGTACCCAATGATTGCATAAATAAAGGTAAATAATGGCTTCTCATCTATATTTATACAGAACTTTCTGTTCTAAATGGGCAATAGCTATGAGATATTTGAAAAAATTGAATATGATTTAGTTTGGTTCAATCATTAAAGTGAAATAATGAAACCAACAGTACCTAGTGAGATTTATGATAATAATATGTGCTAAAATACCAAATTTGATACACAGCAACAAATAACTTGGAACAGATACAGACAGAATGTTTAGTTTAAATATATTGGCTAGTGCCCAACTTTTTACCAAATCCAAACCGGGAACAGATGTGGAACAACACAACATAAAATTAAATTGATACAAAGCAGGAAAAAAAAAAAAAAATGAATGTACAGCTAATACTGAATTAAAGTAATGATCTGAGAGTACTCACAGTTATTGAAAGCTAGTTCATTTAATTGATTTTAGTTCACTTAGTGTCCAGTTTCAAACATTTCATGCATCTCCAAAAAAAACAACAATGTTATAATAAATGCAATAGGTAAATAAAAATTCTAACATGACATGACGTCCTTATCCTCGCTCAGGGTAAAATATTTGTCATAAAGGGCCAACTATGGTAAAATCACGATATATATTCAAGCCCCCATGAATTATTTCTTAAATATACAGTTATTTGAAGATTCTTAGCATGCAGAGAGAATGACATTCTCCCTTTACAGGATGATCTGAATGATCTGTTCACCTACTAGGTATACTAAATATTTATAAATGAATTAATTGATAAAACAATTGCATGAAAGGACTTACTTTTCCTTACTTTCCGCAAGGTTATAACCTATTTGGGCAATCACATCTCTATATCAGGTGTTTTCTAGTGATCTAAATATAGAGGGAAAAGTTTTGGATTTGCTTCCATGTTGGAGAAAAAAAGTTTGGAAAATGTGCGCATTAAAATAATGTTATTTCTGTTTGAAGGAACCATTTTTCATCATTATGATGGTGTTTTAAGAGAAGATCCAAGAACAGAAAGAAGCTTTTGGGGTTCTGTAAAAGCCTCTTTCAAAAAAAGGATTTTAGGAATAGATGAGTTCGTGAAACAATTAACTGAAGATGTTGAACTGGCAATATTAGCATTTCAACCAGCATGGCAACTAACATCTTTTAGTGGTGATGGAATAAATGGTGAGGAAATGATTTCGCAAATTGCAGATATCAACAGTGGGCTTAGAAAGCTATATGTCCAGACTACAAAACTGATGGATGGACAGTTATTCAATCATGTATTTGCAAAGGTAGATGTTTATTAGTTTTGAAATACTTTTGATTTAGTTTTTTTGTTACACCAGTTTTCTGGCTGGACAGAAAATTTTACAGAAGCTTATTATTTTGTTTGTTTTAAAAGACTGAAAGGATAAATAATCAGTTAAAATTTAATTGTGTTTTGTTGCAATGTTTATTAAACTTAAAAACTTAATGAAAGTTAGAATCCCATGAGTGATTAAAAAATCTGCAGTCACAGAATTAGTTTTGATTTATACTTAGACGTTTATAGATGTTACCTTTTTGCAGCTAGTCAGTTCATAATCAATTTTATGTTTTTACTAGTAAGAGATATATATTCAAACATTCATTATTAAGGTATAGAAATAAATATGGTTTATGTAATATAGATGCATAGATAGATTTGTCAAAATTAAAGGGGGATTAAATGAAATACCTTTGTCCATCCATTTGTCAAAATTTTACATATGTATGTACCTCCCAAAACTGGTTTCTGTTCTTTATTTAGTTTGACTCAAACAAATGTTATTTTGTTATTAAATGTATACACATGATTATAAAAACATGAATGGAAATAGGGAATGTGTCAAAGAGACAACAATTCAACCAAAAAGCAGAGAACCTGCTGAAGGTCACCAATGGGCCTTCAATGCTGTGAAAAAATCCGGCACTGTGAGGTGGTCCTGAGCTGGCCCCTAAATTAAATTGTGTATTAGTTCAGTGAAAATGGATGTCACACTTAACTCCAAAACATACAAATGAACAAAAAATTTAAAACATACAAGACTAACCACAAAACACAGATGAAGTTCAAATTTGGGTGGTTTTACTTTTACCCTGGTAGAGGTATGGTCCCTTTATAACTTTATATGCAAGTAGGAACACTTTCTTCATTGAAGATCATTTAATTTATTTTTATTCAGGCATGATCAAAGTTTTGGTTAGTTAGGTTAAGACCATTAACTGTTCCTAATTTATGACATAATTGTCCTGTGTCCTTTACTTAAAGACAAATCCTTCTATTCAGATCTACCAATAATATCTTCTTTATATTTTATTTTTACTTTAGGCTAGGTAAAAGCTTCAAAATAAGCAAATAAAAAAATGGGGTCACCGACCTCGTTTTCGATTTAAAACGCCATCTTTTTCACCGAATTTGGAAATTGGGACTTCTAGTCAATAGCAGTGTAATATTTTTTTTAAAGTCCGTATCCAATAAAAACTTGTCTGTTTTGTTAACCTAGTTGTTAATACAAACTATTTTAATAATATCACCCTTTACTGAATGGAAAATAATACTGATAAGTCGCTATAATAGTTTTCCCGCCTTTTTTTATTGTGAAATACCTATAAAAAAAATAAGTTTAAAAAAAATTGACCAATAATTTCTCCATGAGTCTTCAATAGAATATGCGTTGTTTATATCTAAACAAAATAAGGAAATAAAAAGATGGGGTCACCGTAATGGAAAAAGAGATATTTCAAAAAAGGGATTAACAATTTGAATTGGCGGGAACACATTGCGCCAATTCTAAAAACAACGTCGAAAGACGTTCGGCCGTTTTAGGCTATATTCTCACAAATTAGAGACAACCAAGTTCTCGTTATTTGCTGTTCTGTTGTTTGTTTGTTTTAAACTACGATAAATTCACAGTAATCTACACATGATAGTACTTAGTTTTCAGTCAGTATCACAGACACGTAATATAAAAGCGGTGGTTGGAAAACAATGCGTTGTACAAAAGAACACACGAATGCTTCTGTGAACATTTCATTTCAGGTTATTCATAGTGCTTACGTGTTGAACAGAAATTCTTTTTAAAATAGTGAAGACATTTTATATAATATCATTGTTCAATCAAAGTACATCTCAAAGACAAGACAAAATTTTGCTTCCGGTATCATGAATTTTAATTTCGTTTAAGAATGTTGTTCCTTTTTATTTTGATGATAATTACTTAAAATCATTAGAAATCTAAGACTCCGTTTCCAATAACAATAAAGATCGATCATTTCTGAGATCGCCGATCTTTAGTATTGCAAAAATGAGAAAGATCGATCTTCAATCGGACGTAAACATTCCATCCCCAGACGTAGTTTTAAAAGAACGATTTTTTTATGAACCGATTTTTCTTCAAGTGAAAACGCTTTAGATACATCGCGATCGACTTTTCAATCAATCAATCGATATAAAATTCCAAGTGTTTTATGTAGATATGAAAATAAATCTGCGCATGGTCAGTTTAAAAATGTTTTCAGTGTTTATTCTCAAATGATTTGACAAAACGTGCCATGGAGATAATAAAAACCAAATTAATATATTCGACGTTTTTTGCGTCATTCTTCTGAAAATATATTAATAAAAAAAGAAAATGTGGTATGATTGCAAATAACACAATGCTCCACAAATGACCAATTGAAACTGGAAATTATTAACTATGGGTCACCGTACTGCCTACAACAATGAGCAAATCCCATACCGCATACACAACTATAAAAGGTTCCGAAACGACAAATGTAACACAATTCAAACTAGAAAATAAAAAAAAAAGTTAATAAAAAAACAAATGTGCGACTCTTTTGCAAACAACAACCATTTTAAATTACATACTCCTGAGTTGAGACAGGACCCGTTACAGCGCTCGACTGATACCGCTACTTATTCGTTCCTTATACGTTGAAACACATTGCACCTATTACGAAACAAATCTTTTCAATTGTTTTCTTGTCTCTGGTGTTAGCTATAGGTTCTTAAAAGTGAAATATACCTATTAGCGCATATGTTCCAGTTTTAGCGTTAGACCGATGACCTGCTACTTATTCGCTTACAATATGCTTGTTATAGGTCGCACCTTTTTTGTTCTTGTCTCTGATTATTGGTTCTAAGAGATAAAATAACCCTATTCTAAGGCGTAAATACTCGTTTCAGTGCTCGACTGATGCCCTGTTACTTATTCGTTCCATATTCTCTTACTATACGTGTGATATTCGGTGCACCTTTTTAAACAATATCTTTTCAATTGTATTCATTCAGCATTTTTTTTCTTCTGTAGATTACTCATCTTCAAACGAGTTCAAACCCCCCCCCCCCCCCCCCCATTAATAATCAAATGGTAGCTCCCTAAATGTAAACGCACAAGTTCTTTTAAAAAGATCGAAAATGCGAGATGCTCTTCAGAGATCGATTTTATTTCAATTCCGTGCAAGTGTTAACGGGGTCTAATTAACACCATTTCTGTTTTGATCACTCATCCTTAGGCATCTATGAATATCGAAATATTCCGTAATATTGCTAGAAACTCAGTCTAAGTATACTCATACAGCTGTCATACCGTGAGTATGAATAAAACCTAGTCCGACCTCTTTTCTCAAATCTCCTTTTAATTATTTTTTTCCCATATGCATTCCTCTGTAATTCTTCATTCCGACATCTTTTTAACACAGACACGATTATGTTTTTTTAAACAAAAAATGCGCACCTTATACATAAATATCAAACAATCGGGACAAACTCGGAATGGTCATATAAAAAAACCTACAATGTTAGAAGATTATATGTTAACTTCTCTAGATGTACTTTGTTTTACATGTATGCGTCATTAGTTTACTGTTTTGTTGGTGTTTATTTGAAATCTAATTATCATATTCATGTAAAAATGTAAGTGCAGTACACATTCAAAATACGTCAGTGCAATTTGCCATATCCATACCTATTGCTAAAGATACAGTGAATTTTGAGGACATGATCAGAAAGATTGATGATTTTCGTACTTTCTTAATGATTTGTAAAATATCGATGTAATTAAGAACCTACAAAAGTCTATATATACATGTAGAAAATTAAGGAAAAAAGTATTATATTATAATTTGATTGGCTTATCTTGTTGTCGAGTATCCAGATTCTATTTCGTTTCTTTACGGTCTTTTTTGTGTATTTTTTGTTGTTAGATTGCTGTATAGTTGACTCTCTTTTCATTCTCATATTTTATCCAATTCTGGAACATGTCTATTATTTAAAAACAATTTTCATTTTTTTCTCGGCAAATTAACCTATCAAAACGATTGTCACTCTCTCCATCGGCTCAAAGAGGAATAGGTTGGTCCCCTCCGTAAAACATTCAGTATGCCTTCGGAATATACAAATATATATTGTCAAGAATTTCAATAACGGCCGGGAAACAGACTAAAAGAGGAATAACTCTAATAAACGTTTCCAGTTCGCGGAAACCGCGACGTCATAAACCACTGACGGCATAGTACTGTTGCGCTTGTATATGCGCATAAACAATAGAGGGATTTGTTTTTAAGTTGCCTGTTTGATGTCTCCTTTCAGATTTTACTACAATATTTGAAACAGCAAATGCTTGAAATAGAGAAGTTAAATACAAGACAAGTTGATGCTGACACAAAGAGTCTGTGCTTATTAGCAGCTGTCACAATAACACATTGTGTTGTTGAATATTCAATTGATTTGTTACCAATGGATAAAAGATTGTTATGTGAGCTTCTTCTGCCAAGACCAGACTTTCAATTTAAAGTGTCACAAGATGTTGAAAATTTACCAGTCTTGCTGCCTAGAAAAATAGGGTATGGCATAAAACATATTTTCATTATTTGTTTTTCATTTCAGATCCACTATGCTGAGGACAGCAAATGAAGTAATATTCTTTTCCCTTGTACTCTGTTTTATATCAATGTTTAAAATTTTCCTCAGAGTTCCTTATTTTTGCAATTTAACTTTTTAGGTCTAATAAAAGTTTTAATGCTCTACTCGGAGGCATAATGTTTTTGGTCTGTGGATCCATTTGTCCGTTCGTTTGTATGTATGTTCGTCTACCTATCCTGCTTCAGTTATAAGTTTTTGGTCAAGGTAGTTTTTAATGAAGTCCAATCAACTTGAAACTTAGTACACATGTTCCCTGTGACATAATTTTTTTTATTTGAATGCCAAATTAGACCCCAATTTCATGGTCCACTGAACATAGAAAATGATAGTGTGAGTTAGACATTGATGTACTAGGACACATTCTTGTTTTTATACCCCTGCTTTGAAAAAAAGGGGGTATTCTGTTTTACCTCTGTCTGTCCTTCCATCCATCCTTCTGTCAGTCCGTCAGTCAGTCAGTTCATCCGTCCCATGAATATTTTTCATCACATTTTTCTAAGGAACTATAATACAAGGATTTCAGAAATTTGGTTTAAGGATTAATATAAGTCAGCTATACTGTGTAATGCGTTTTCAGATTCATCACTTGACAACTTCCTGTTTACCGAACACTTGCATATTTTTACACTATTAATATTATCCACCTGCGGCGGGGGTATCATCAGTGAGCAGTAGCTCATAGTTTAACTTGTTAAATATGAAACAACCAGTGCTAAAGTTTACATCCTGGAATCAGTGAAAAATTCCATACACTCAGGTTTATACCTCTTTATATTGGAGATGTTAAGATCCCAGTGTATCAAACTTATTTGGTTCAACTGACATTAATCATAATGCAAAATGTGTCCAATGTGGACATTAAAGGACCTTCAGCATGCTCTAGAAGTTGACTCAAAGTCAATTCACATTCCTCAGTGTTTAGATTAACAACTATATATATATATATATAAACGATCTGTTACAAGGATCAGGATTACTTTAGTAAAAATTCAAGTGTTTTAAAGGCAACCAAGTTGGTTTGCACTTCTAGGATGACCCAGTGTTTCAAGACCAACTGCTCAGTGTAATTTAATGCTTTTATAGCTACAGTCAAACCTGGGTAAACCTGGATTCCTGGTCATTCCGGCCAAAAATTTACTATAAGTAAATAGAAATCTATGAAATTTAAAAGACAAGCTTAATAGCCATCAAAGGAATATTGGGATTGTTTTTTGGGGGTTATGGTCCTAACAGTTAAGGAACTAGGACCAAAAAGGGGCCCAAATAAGCATTTTTCTAGTTTGGAGACAATAATTTGTGGAAAGGTATATGGATCTCTCTGAAATTATACCACAAGTTTCCATTCAACAAAAGGATGGTTAGGATTGACTTTGTTGGGTTATTGCTCAAACCGTTTAGGAATTAGGAGCAAAAAAAGGGGGGAAATCAATTTACTGGTTAATGAACAATTACATTAGTACTACGTTAAGTTTGGATTACCTTATACTGCTTTTAAATTAATGTATAAAGAAATGTTGTATTGTCTTGAGGTAAAAAGCTGTCAATTTATTTTTAAAAGCTACTATTTTAAACATATTGATTAAGGAATATCAATTTTAGCCATGATTATGTATGTCATTTTCTATTTTAAAACTTTTATGATGTATTTAAACTGTTCAGGGTTGGACATCTGCAGTCTTATCTAGCTGCACTTAGCAAATTTATGCCATTTGTTAATGAAATTTCGGTTCACAATTTTCCTAGGAGTTTGGTATTTTGGTATTTTACTTTTTAGGTTTCAGGGCCAATGATACTTGCAAAAGAAAACTTTCTATTAATATTTTACATGTAGAAAACCTAAACCACAGAAAAAGTGAAATGTATCTATAATCTAAGGGGTAAAAAATTTAATTTAAATACCTGCAATTCTTTAACATTGCAGTAACAGTTTGCCTAGTGCTAGGAATACTTATGCATTAAAAATTGTTTATAATTGTTACAGAAAGATTACAGAATCTGTTTTAAAGTTTTCAAGAGACATTGCCAAGTCTACGCCAGATCCCAGCTGGATTTGTTGTGTTCCAATAATACATTTCATGGGCAAGTATAGCAAACCTTTTGAAGAGGCACTTACTAAGACAAACCATGATGACGATAATCCTGTTTGGTGGGGCATTAGTAAATATGGAGATGATGTTGATTACTTCAAAGGAAAATCACGATGGGACAGGTACAGTATTGAATTACCATAAAACTGATATATAATGAGCTGGTTTATATATTGATAAACAATTATTATTTTGTGTTTTTAAATATCAGCTGTATTTTTACTAGGCTAAGCAACAGGTGTAATGAGAGCTTTTGCGAGGTAAATTATAATTATAAATCCTGATTTTGAGCCGAGTACAAATACAGCTGATATTTAAAGACACTAATTAAAACAGTTATTGTCTTTATCCTGCAGTTTATTTTGTATAAAAATGAAGATGTGGTATGATTGCCAATGAGACAACTGTCCACAAGAGACCAAATTGACACATACATTAACAACTATAGGTCACTGTACGGCCTTCAACAATGAGCAAAGCCCATACCACATAGTCAGCTATAAAAGGCCCCTATATGACGATGTAAAACAATTCAAACAAGAAAACCAACGGCCTTATTTATAATAAAAAATGAACACAGACTGCAATTTAGACCCCAAATTGACCTTTGATATAACTGATGAATTCAGATTTAACTGTCTCAGTCAAGAACTTTTTGTATGTCAGCTGTTGTTCTTTAGTTGTCTTAATCAAATATATATAAACATATTTTTTACAGACAACCAGATGACATAGTGAAAAAGCTAACTCCATACTTTGAAGTAGATTACCTATTACCAAGGACTTTATTAGCTTCACTGAAGCTTGAATTTTTACATGCTGTTGTTACAACCCACAATATTCCACCAGATATTTCATTGGCTTCAACTATCTTTTACTTGAAAAAGTCAGGTGCTGATGAGGTAAATAATTACATCTGATTTATGATCAACTGACACATTTGGGTCATGTATGTAAATACCACATCATTTTGAACTTTAAAAATTCAAGACATATGAACTATTAAAGTATGCCTTTAGTGGTTTCCATCAAAAATTAATGAAATAATCTTGGAACTGTAGTCTATGTAAAAAAGAAGATGTTGTATGATTGCCAATACGAACTCTTCAAAAGAGACCAAAATGACACAGAAATTAACATCTATAGGTCACCGTACTGTATACCTTTCATGGTTATACTTTGAAAGGAGAGGAATATGTAAATATATCCCATATTAAGAATGCTAACTTAATTTGAAATTTTGATTTTTATGGGCCCACAACAAAGTTGTTGGAGCCATATAGTTCTATCCTTATCCATAATTACCTTATTCCCTCGTTCCCTCAACTTAAAATCACAATTTTACATGAAACTTTGAATTGTTTGTCTTGTTCATGCATCGTCACAGGTCAATATAATGGAATTTGATTTGCCTGTCTTACAAGTAAGAGGTTTAGCTAGCTACAAACCAGTTTCAATCCACCATTTTCTACATAAGAAAATGCCTGTACCAAATCAGGAATATGACAGTTGTTATCCATTTGTTTGATGTGTTTGAGCCTTTTGTTTTGACATTTGATTAGGGACTTTCCTTTTATCCTCAGAGTTAAGTATTGTGTGATTTTACTTTTTGTTTATATCTACTAACAAAAGCTTCCCTTATATTTTTATAAATTTTATGTATTTGAGTTTTTTAAAGATTTTATCCATGAAAAATAGGGATTTTACAGTTTTCTAACTGTAGCTCAAAAATGCTTTAAACAATTTTCACGAAACTTTGATGAATTGCATGTTTATATATATTGACAAAAGTTTCCTTTTGATTTTAAAAAACGTGTCCATCTCATAAAATTAATATAGCAATCCCTTATAAAGTGTTGTTGTTATAACTGAATTCACATTTTGTGTTTTATATCTTAACAACCCTACATACATGAGGTATCCACTTTAGAGATACTATCGTATTGAAGATTTACCAGGTGTTGGTTCACTGTCATTAGTAAAAAATAAACACAGCTGTGATTGCTGCAAGATTAATGCCTCTTGTCAGTCAAGAAGATTCACTCTACCATTGGTTGATCTTGACTTAGCAATTATTTATCATTATTTACTTAAAATGATTAAAATAAATTAATAGCAGATTAGGGGATAAGAAGTGGTTTATGACCACTATTACTATACAAAAAAACTTTTGAATTAAAAATAATGTTTACATGTAGGAAAACGGAGACAATTCAAATTCAAGAAAAAAACTTGCTAATTAAAATTTCTGTTGTAAATCATCCACATATGTGGTGAGAATTAGGTTATTGATTATGCTTATTTGTAGACTTTTCTGGTTGTATAACACTCTGAGGGGTTTCATGATCGATCAAACGGAAGACCAACAATGTGCAATCCTAAAACAATTGACAGATTTAAAAGCTGAAATTGTTTGGTTGAAATAGTTAACAATTAAGTTTTGGCCACATCAACTTAAACTTTTCAATGTGAGGTGAACTTTTAGAATAAAATGACAAATTATGATTTTTGACTCGCTTTCATTGTTCACTGAACATGGACATCTTCATAAGTGAGAAGAGGGCATGTTGTCCTATGGACACATAAAATTGAGAAAGGAAATGGTGAATATGTCAAAGCGACAACCACCCGACCATAGAGCAAACAACAGCCGAAGGCAACCAATGGGTCTTCAATGTAGCGAGAATTCCCGCATCCGTAGGTGTCCTTCAGCTGGCCCCTAAAATATGCATAATAGTACAGTGATAATGGACGTCATACTAAACTCCGAATTATACACAAGAAACTAAAATTTAAAATCATACAAGACTAACAAAGGCCAGAGGCTCCTGACTTGGGACAGGCGCAAAATTGCGGCGGGGTAAACATGTTTATGAGATCTCAACCCTCCCCCTATACCTCTAGCCAATGTAGAAAAGTAAAAGAATAACAATACGCACATTAAAATTCAGTTCAAGAGAAGTCCGAGTCTGATGTCAAAAGATGTAACAAAAGAAAATAAATAAAATGACAATAATACATAAATAACAACAGACTACATACATATTCTTGTTTTGTGTTGTGTTTGGTTGAGAGCGTAGCTATAATCCAACACCCTGAATTTCCGACAGTCCAGTAGTCAAACAGACAGATTGTCTGCCGGACCGATAATCTGACAGTCTGTTAATCTGACAGTCAGATGGTCCGACTAAAACCGTGCTGCTGCAAGGGTTGTGGATATCGTCTTCATATAAGCTTATAAGCATACTGCCAAAATGAGAGCAGATTTTAATAACATTCATATTTGGATTGAAATACATAGGAGTATACACATTTTTTAAAATTTTTTCCCTTGTTGTTTGAAGAGTTTGGCCAAATTCAGCTAAGATAATCTATTCCTGATGCAGAAAAGCCTTAGTATTTCATAAATTCAAAGTTGTATTAAATCAGTTTATTTATAATTATGACTATACTATATCAATGATAACTCGTGTCAACACAGCAGTGCTAACTACTGGGCTAGTGATACCCTCAGGAAATAAAAACTCTGCCAGCAGTGGTATCGACCCATTGGTTGTAAATAAGTCCTCAAGTATTTCTTTATTTGAAACAAAGATAGATTCTGCACAATTATTTGAAAAGTACAAATTTAACAAAATTAATGAGTGAAAATCAGTGGTGGTATTACAACTGTACAAATTGTTATAAATTGCTTAGTGACATATCTCTATTACTCCCGATAGGGAGTGTACCTGGATTCCACTGTACCCTCGCAGCTCTCGAGGGGTTCTTCGGATAACAGAGGAATTTACCAGTACATATATACATAAATGCTGTCTGATTTGATACTTTTCTATGTGAAAAAATATATCAATTAACAAACGTTCTATGTGTATATAGGCAAGTGACTGCACATCGGACTATCGGGCTGTCAGATTATAGGACTGTGGATCTTTGGACTGTCTACCTATGGGACTGTGGGATTATAGGTCTGACCCTGCTGGGTTGACATTTAAAGGTCCCTTTATGATTTGTAATTATATTTGATATTGTTGTCCGAATAAGTGCCTTCCTTTATGGATATTCATTTTATATGTTGATAATTTATAATTCTTTTGCAGGGATTAGTGAAAAAGTTGATTCAGCATGTGTCAAAACAATGTTATTCTGACAGATTAGATATGTAAGTCATAAACATTTCTTGCTAGCTATTGGCTGAAAAAAACCCCCAGAAAGGTTTACTTTTTTGTTGTAGAAGTTATGCTTTTTTTATGTACTAAAATATTTGCCGGTAATCATTGTAAAAACTGCCTACCCATCCAAAGTACTTGAGTTTATCATTACTTCGTGCCATGTGGAAACCCCTTACCTTCCCAATCACTTATTTTACTCGACAAGAATCAATGGGCAAAACTTTTTGAAATATTTATTCCTATTTTTGTTGCGACTTGACAGAGTAGAAAAGTGAGACATAGGTATACTGTTACTGTCGCCGGCAATGTAGGCACTTTCAGCAATGTCTTAGTGATTAGGTCAGTTTTGTCGGAAACCACAAGTGGTAGCTATATTGATTGTCAATAATGCCCATTTTTTGCTCAGACCTGCCAACTTTCACGATGTATGAGGAATATACCCCAATAGTAGTAAAAACACTTATGACAATATAAAAGAGAGGGAAAAGATACCAAAAAGTTTCAAACTCATAAGTCAAAATTAAACTGACAACTCCATGGCTTAAAAAGAAAAAAATACCAATAGATAAACAACAGCACACAAAACACAACATAGAAAACTATATAAGCAACATACCCCTCCCCCTGCCCAAATAAAAATAAAATGGTGATAATCTCAGGTGCTCTGGAAGGGTATGCAGATCCTGCTCCCCTAGTGTCACCCATCGTGTTACTTATGTAAGTACAAACCTGGTGATTAGTTTTGTAGGTCAAATTTTGGGGGAAATGTTATTTATTAATTTTTTTGACAGATCTGTTACTGGTCTTATAAAAGCTTACAGAACATACAGAATTGCAGCTGACCTGCTCACTCAAAGCTTAAGATTACCCACCATGAATAAAGCGTTTCATCTTCCTGCAACAGAGACATTTCTGACAACATTGGATACCTTTGATAAAATACAGGAAAAGCTTGAACCTAAGAGAAATGAGTATAAAGACCTAAATATCATCAAAGATGAACATTTTACCACATTTGATAGATTGCGCAATATGTTAGTTGACTGGCTTGTGAAAGAACTGTTTGCTTATCATGAACTGCAGTTTTTAGAGGTTAGTATAATAACAGAATTTCCTATCCTCCAGTAATCAGAAAGATCTTTGTTGTATGTGAAATGTAAGTACTGCCTGTTATCTTGTAATATGTTATAGTTAGAGAAAATCTGATAGAGAAGAATATTTCATTTATTCTTGGAGTTCTGCAGATGATTTTTTCCAGTACTATTTATCATGTTTGAACTCTAAGTCTGAAGAAAAGCCATCAATATTATATAAAGTTTTAGGATATTTTATCAGTTGTTAATAAGAAAATTTGTTTTTATGCCCCATCTATGATAGTATCGGGGCATTATGTTTTCTGGTCTGTGCGTCCTTTCATTCGTTCATCTGTCCGTTCATCTGTCCATCCTTCTGTCTGTCCTTTCATCTGTCTGTCCCGCTTCAGGTTAAAGTTTTTGGTCAAGGTAGTTTTTGATGAAGTTAAAGTCCAATTAACTTGAAACTTAGTACACATGTTCACCATGATATGATCTTTCTAATTTTTATGCCAAATTAGATTTTTGACCACAAATTTACAGTCCACTAAACATAGAAAATGATAGTGTGAGTTTCAGGTTAAAGTTTTTGGTCAAGATAGTTTTTGATAAAGTTGAAATCTTTTTATATTTTAAACGCCAAATTAGATGTTTGACCCCTTTTTCACGATCCACTGAGCATAGAAATGATAATGCGTGTAGTGCATCCAGAATTGTTTATTATTGTTATGCTTGTTCCCATGATTTTATGCCCCATTTATGGGCATTATGTTTTCTGGTCTGTGCATCTGTCTGTTCGTTCATATGTTTGTTCGTCCGTCCGTCCGTCTGTTTGTTTATCTGTTCGTTATTCCGTCCATCTGTCCCGCTTCAGGTTAAAGTTTTTGGTCAAGGTAGTTTTTGATGAAGTTGAAGTCCAATCTACTTGAAACTAAGTATCATGTTCCCTATAAAATGATCTTTCTAATTTTAATGCCAAATTAGAGATTTTTCCTCATTTTCACGGTCCATTGAACATAGGGAAGGGACATCTGTGTACTTTGGACACATTCTTGTTGTTCTCTGCAATCATTATTATAAGTTATGTTCTAACTATTTAATTTTGGATGGAACACATCATCTGATTGGTTGACATTGTTTTGTCAATCAGCTCATAGGAAAATTTTGTCATGTGACCGTGACATTATCAACGTTTTTTCATGATAACTCCAGCTTAAAGTAGAATTTAGAATTGTAATGAATTACTGTTATATTTTTCTGTCTATTCTAAATATGTGGGTTATCTAGTGTGTACTACTTTTTTAATGTTATTTCTTCATAGAATAGATAGAAAAACTATAACAGTCATCCATTAATTACTGGAAATGTTTTCATCCAGAGCGATATTGAGAGATTAAAAAAGGAATGTACACCTTTACCTCAATTTTGGTCATTAATCAATAAAATTATATTAAAAATCACGGAATGCTTTCATTTTCATAAATCAAGCAATATAAGATATATTTGAAGATGTAGTTACTGCAATGGATTTGATTCTTGTTTTTTCAACCCAAAAATTTTTAACTTTTCAGCAATGGAATGAGGCACTGAAAGTGAAAATTCCATCTGGTAGGATAAAAGATGTTTACATAAAACACCTAGCAGATAGTTTACGAACTGTTTTGCAGAAAAAGGTAATGAATATTGGTGAATATTATTCCTCTTAAAATGTATGATATATCTGTGACAGTATCTATGCAATAATGCTTAATAATTGTTTTGTCTGTACTTTTTGTTATAAATTATACCTTTATTATATAGTTAAGTTCTACAGTATTTTGATTTTGTATGAATTTTGATACAGGGGTGTAGAAAAGTTATGAATAAGTTTTACCAATGATCTTTCTGAATATAGTGAAAATATGTTACTTTTTAGAGTAAAAGTACTTTGTGAGTGGTTTGGACACTTATATGCAAGTTATTTCACACTCAATTACCAAGCTGTTATTCTTTTTTCAAGGGGTGAAGACTCGTTTATTTTTTGTGAATTGAGGAACACTGTTTTTTGTAATATTTAGTTGTGTAGTTCTTACAAATTTGTAGTTCACCTAGCTAATGCTTTATCCACATAATCTATTAAAAATAAAATAGTACCACACACATGATAATGAATCCCGAGTATTTCTCAGAATCATGATGATTTCCACTGTTTGAAGTTGTTAAAATTGATTTGAATAGTACTTATATGTAAATAGTTGATATAAAATTCAACGATTTGGTTCCCAAGCTAAATGATGTGTATGTTTCCTTAATGTTATTCAGGGTTCAGAAGAGGAACTGATTGAAATTTACTGTTTACATACAGATTCATTTGAAGGAGTAGTGCAAGAAATTCTCAGTAAAGTTGCTTTAAATGTAAGATTTGTTAAAAGTATGCAAATATAATTATAAACAAAAATTATGTTTTCATGTCTATGTATTTTTCTGCTATTTTTTTTAGTTTGTTGATTTATATGTATTGAAGCAGATTATGGTTTTTGCTGGTCATATATAGTGGACGATAAATTTGTGGACACATCAATTTAAAACTTAGTACACATAAAATATACAAGAGTGCACACGCTGAAATGTCTCGCCTTCTATACTAATCATTGATATTATGTTTATAGTCCTAAGTATAAAGCTAAGCTTTAAAGGGAAATTCCGCGATTTTTTACTTATCATCTAATTATGTTCATCTTAACATAAAAAACACATTTGCAAAGTTTTAAATTTATATTCCTTCTAATAACGGAGAAAATCAAGTATTTGTAACTTTTTTGGTTGAATTCTCGAGTGGGTCGTGACGTATTAGCCCGATTTATTGAATTCTGGGAAAAAATAAAATCTGTTTAACTCTTATAGCTTATCGACAATATACGTAATTAAAAGCGCACAGCTGACGAATGGTCGAAGTTATGAACCACAATATAAGAATGAACAAAAATGAATATGCATATACCGTTTTGTATTGATTGAATTAAACTCCTATAAAATTATCTCTAGTAAATGTTTTTGAATAAATTTAATTAATTATTGTTGAGATTTTTTTCATAAAATATTTATTGAACATTTTTACTTATATTGAACTGAAAATATTTCAGTTTTATTTACCGTTATTGTTTTGATAATCATTTCAATGCAACTAATGTGTGAGCAGAGTGTGTATATTATTTTGTAAAGGTCACTGTATATTTCTCGGCTTGAGGTCAATTCGTTTACCTTGTAGCTATTTAGCCGCAGGTGTGAGTTCAAGCGTACACAGGTATAAATGTTGTTATTTGGACTGAAGGATAAACAGAAAGGATTAGAAAGAGTATGCTGTCACGATGTTAATACACTAAGATTTAATACACGATGAGAATAAAGATACAATAATTAAATTGTGTAAATTAATTGAAAATAAAATTCAGATTCGTAATTCCGAAAGTGTATAAAAATAAAAGGAAACAATTTTTGATTACTTTCTTAGCGGCAATTGGCGTAAAGATTCAAATATGAAGCAAAAATAGTAGTTTTAATCTTTTATAAAAACTAAATGCAATATTACCCAATTTGATATACCATTGTACATCTGTTTGATATCATTGACTTTACCGGAATTTCTTTCTGGCTGTGTTTAAATGCTAATAAAACTATTGCAATTTTAAAGGTTTTTAATTGACAAAAAAATACAACATACAACATGCATGATTTTTTTTTAGTTTCTTTTTAACATTTTATTCTTACATAATTAAATTCATTTGACAATCATTTACAAGAACTTTTTGTGAAAAGAAGATCAATTATCTAAGCTAAGGCATTATTTCTTTTGAGGATTTTTTTTAAAAATTCTATGATAATATTTGTGCAATGTTGAACATGATAGCCGTCATTAATCCAAATAAGTAATACAGTAGTTGTAATAAAAGTTATATTTTAGTCATGCATAACTGATATTGACGAATTTATAATAGTTCGTCCATACATCGTTGTTCTTGAAACAATCATTATTAGTATACATGTAAGTTTCCTGACGTATAAGAGCCATTGAGGATGAGCTCCAGAGAAATCAGACTAGTGGCGTTTCGTTCGTTTGTTTGTTGGGAAAGGAGAGGAAATGCAACCGCTTGTACAGATAAACGACAGAATTACCATACAAGCATTTATAGTCAACACAATCAGAAAGAGTTCCCATCGTTAGACGGGGAATATGAAGGCTTCCAAGAATGAACAAGTGACATGTCTAACTCTGAACAGTTAGAAAACAGACTATCGACATCGACCGCTTGTTCTTAATATTTGAAACTGTATGCATATATATACGTATACGTTTATGATATATATAGTGATGAGTTCTTGCGTCTGACAAAAACTAAATTCCTTCATGGTTATATCTTGCCATACGTTTATATTGGTTTGTAAGGTGATTACTCACAATCGTTATTTGAAAATCCTGTTTGTGAGATGTAGATTCATTTCAATACAGAAATTTCGTCCATATATTTCACAAGTGTATAACACGGAGAAGCTCTGAAGGTCCATTACTCCCATTTTGTTTGGGTGTGAACCATCGATGTTTATAGCAATATCACAGAATAAGATGATGATGGTAGAAAGAAATATGGGCGTCATGTGGCAAATATTACATGCATATCGGACAATGAGTTGTCAATCTGTATGAAAAGTTTTCCAATACAACCATATTTTTGAGAAGGAATGTTTACATGCTATACTCTCATACTAGTATTACAGGGTTCTTGTGGCGTTCACCTTAGACACACATCTTTTTAACGATGTTTAAAAAAAAGACAGAACCAATTTAATGTCATATTTCCCTATTTTTTAAATATAACTAAAAGTCTTTTATCTGACAAGAATACCCCTATTTAGAGAACAAGTAACTTATTCTTTTTTCTGTTATTGAATACCAAGAAAGAAAATAAATCCCGAAATTAATTTGAAACTTTGATACTCAAAAGTTTCCTAGCAAAATATTCACATTCCCTGGGGATAATTAGTGTTCGTCCAGTGGCATATATAACAATTGTGATGACGAATTACTTCCTTTGTTCGAGAACAATCTTATTGAAATATAAATCTGTGATTTTACTAGGTCCACAGCTTCAATGAACCAAAGCAAAAGTTATACATCGACCTGTATTTAAATCAAATTGGTTCTCTTCTTCTTCTGGTATACAATAGTCTATCGACATTCGATGATTACATACTGTTGGCATACGTGGACTAGTCTATTTACAACACTTTTACCCCTATTTATTCAAAATATATGTTTTTTTCTTATGTTCAATGTATACATGTATATATTTTAAATTGCGCTATAGTTCCGTAACTTTCTATCCAGTCCTATAAACGAATCGTCGGCAAGTGCGTACATTTTTTAAAATCAATATTTCTGGTCTGTTCCAATCTGTCCTTCACTATTGACAATGACTATATATTACATTTTCCCAAATTCACCCTTGGAAAAAATATTTAAATAGATTTTAATTTCATCAAATCTTATTTTTTGGGTATTATTTATATGTTTATGAATTATATTCTTTACACCAGAAATGTTATTTATAAACAAGCGTATGAGTTTAGTAATGACAAGTAAGACAGAGTTGTATATTATTCATCTGATAGTTCAAAATGGAAAGTTATAAGTTATAAGTTATCAGCCGTGTACACTGATCAATACCTGCAGAAGTGAAACGATGCATGAACTTGCAAGCCCGACATGAAATCGCTTGAATACCTGGTCGTGTCACCTCACATCCCTCACAATACCTTTGGAAGTAATACCTTTAGCCATGCTGGTGATCAGATGAGGGAAGATCAAAATATATTTGTTTATTACTTTAAAGAATTATGAACAAATTAGATTTTCGAAAACAATTTTCACGGAACACTTATTTATGATTTCAACTTTGACTTTTCACCTTATTCCAATATCAACAGTTTAAAAACAACAGACCATGGTAATTTAAAAAAGGTAGAATATTTTTCATATCAAGTTAGTTAGTCGGATAAAACAACCGTACGATTGACAAGATATCGACACGCAATTACGACTACATCGGTTACTGTAGTTTTGTTTCTTTGTGGTTTATAGACATATCGTTTTTATTAATCGGGAAAGAAGACAAAATGGCGGATCGCAGAGAATTGATACTCTAAATTTAAAATCGATGGTGATAGCTTATCTAGCGGAATAAAACTTTAATATCTATGAATTTGAGCATTTTTATACAGAATGAACATAATATCAATTTTTGATTTTTTTGCGAAGTTTCCCTTTAATACAACTTTCACATAAACTTAACATTAACCAAGATAACTAAACAAAGACCAATGAACCTTGAAAATGAGGTCAAGGTCAGATGAACCATGCCAGGCAGACATGTACAGCTAACAATGCTTCTATACAACATATATAAATGACCTATTACTGATAGTTTAAGAAAAATAGACCAAAACACAAAAACTTAACACTGTGCAATGAACCGTGAAAATGAGGTCACGGTCAAATAAAACCTGCACGACCGACATAAAGATCATAAAATATTTCCATACACCAAATATAGATGACCTATGGCATATAGTATTAGATAAAAAGACCAAAACTCAAAAACTTAACTTTGACCACTGAACCATGAAAATGAGGTCAAGGTCACATGACATCTGCCCACTAGATAGGTACACCTTACAATCATTCCATACAACAAATATAGTAGACCTATTGCATATAGTATGAGAAAAACAGACCAAAACACAAAAACTTAACTATAACCACTGAACCATGAAAACGAGGTCAAGGTCAGATGACACCTGCCAGTTGGACATGTACACCTTACAGTCCTTCCATACACCGAATATACTAGCCCTATTGCTTGTAGTATCTGAGATATGGACTTGACCACCAAAACTTAACCTTGTTCACTGATCCATGAAATGAGGTCGAGGTCAAGTGAAAACTGTCTGACAGACATGAGGCCCTTTCAAGGTACGCACATATCAAATATAGTTATCCTATTACTTATAATAAGAGAGAATTCAACATTACAAAAAATCTGAACTTTTTTTTCAAGTGGTCACTGAACCATGAAAATGAGGTCAAGGACATTGGACATGTGACTGACGGAAACTTCGTAACATGAGGCATCTATATACAAAGTATGAAGCATCCAGGCCTTCCACCTTCTAAAATATAAAGCTTTTAAGAAGTTAGCTAACACCGCCGCCGTAGCCGCCGCCGCCGGATCACTATCCCTATGTCGAGCTTTCTGCAACAAAAGTTGCAGGCTCGACAAAAATGGAAAATGAAAAATTGGAATATGTCAAAGAGACAACAACCCGACCAAAGAGCAGAAAACAGTCCAAGTCTACCAATGTGTCACCAAAACAACAATAAAATCCCAAATTGATGGCGTGTTTCAGCCGGAACCCTAAACAAAAATGTGTACTTGTTCAGTGATAATGGACGTCATACTAATCTACAAAATATATAAATGAACCGAAATTCAAAATCATAGAAGACTAATAAATTCTCGAGGCTCCTGATTTGGAACTGGTGCAAAAATGCGGCGGATAATAAACAAGTTTCGAGGGATCTCAACCCTCCCCGTATACCTCTAGCCAATGTAGAAAAAACAAACTCACAGCAATACGCACAGTAAAACTCTAAGTTTAAAAGCAGTCAGACTTTTGATGCCAGAATAGGTAACAAAATAAACTAAACAAAATGACAATGATATATACATAAATTAACAAAGGACTACTAGCGGTTACAAACAAATTTGAAACAGCTCAATTTAACTGATTGAAAGATTATGACTTCATCTTATGAATATCAAGCACAATCCCTCCCATTAGGGGTTTAGTATCATACCATCATAACATATATGAGGAGAACATAACCTGTTTCATGCTAACACATGTTCATTATGATATCACTTTTTAAAATATATAAATTTATAATAAAATATAAATTTAAGGTTTGATCTAGTTTTCATAGTAACTAAACATTTAAATGTGATTATGTGAGCAGGACTTGGTGTCCTATTGACACATATTAATGTGCATGTTTATTTTAATGTGCAGGCTGTTAGCAAGTGTAAAAACTTCAAGTTTAGAAAGATCAAGGACGAAAGATGCAACATGCGCTTAGGAGAGCTTTTATCTAGTGTGTTTGAGATGAGCTGGGATGTGAAAAATCTTGAAGATTCTCACCAAGCTTTTGATCATGCTATTACTTGGGGACCATTTCCTACATATATGGAGCTATATTGTAAGAATTATTGTTTTATCAGAAATAGTTATCTTGAATATCCACGAATGCTTTCTGATGTTGGACAAATAATGACATTATTACATAATGCCTTTATTTAAAAAGTAATGTTTCCTTGAGGATGGTCAAGCATTGTGCTGTGCTGCATTTTCCTAACACAATGTTCTTTTTTGTAGAGTAATTTTGCACCATGCTCCATGCTCCTTTTTCTGTATTTTCTTATACACTGCTCTTATTTATCATTGGTACAGCAATTCATCTTTTAGTAGGAGCCTTCAAGTTTTTTCCTTGGGGATGCAATCAAAATTGTCATAGCAAGACAACAGCAACTTAGTTTGGCCTCAAATTTTAAAATGTATTTTAATTGAAGGTGAACCAGGTGATTGAGTTATAATTTTACAATATGTTGCATAATCACTCAGTTCATATTTACTTTTATAAAGACCATTTTAAAATATTCTGTCAGTCTGAGGGTTGGAATTATTCTTTCTGTTCTTCCTAAAAGAATAAGAACAGTAGAGAATAGCTGCTTTCAGATAGTTTCGATTTCAACTACAATTATCAGCTATAAGATTATTATTTTCAAACCAATTGCGTTAATAGGGTAACACTTAATCTATGTTTCTCAACTATTATATAATATGGAACATGTCAAATGATCATTATTTTAAAAAGTAATTCACATTTATTAAATACATACAATTGTCAGTTTTCAGATCTTTTTAACTTTTGTCACACCCTGAAGACATGTCCAACACTGTCATCTTTGGTGTTCGAGGCAGCATCAACAATTTGTTAAAGTTTGTGATTAACCTCTGTAACTGGATACGCTTATGATAGGTGAATGATTTGGGTATGCAGTTGTATCAGCATTCGCACATCTCAATTCCATTTAAATTGTTTGCCCCTGTCCCCTCAGTCATGGTCTGTTGACTTTGAAATTTTAGTAGAGTTTACATGTAAAACAATTCTTTTTTAATTTCAACATTTGCATTTTACTATCTCATGATAAAAAGGAGTGACAATTGTCTCTGTGCCACCAGCTTAATTTTGATTTTTGTTGCATGATGAGAGTTATATGCTTGAACTACCTGGGATTCAATTTTATTCTTGGATTTCATAGAATTAATGAAAATTGGAAACCATATAACTAAATAAATTCACATAAAGACTTTGATTTTGATATTTCAGGTAACATTCCAGATTCTTTGAGTGTTTACTGTCAAGGATTACTGAAAAAGTTTGCAGATATTATCCAAGATTACATTCAGCAGTTATTGCAGGGAAATATTGTTATTCAAGACTTGATTAACTTGTTTAACAAACACGACAATTTTCAAAAGGTGTTAAATGCCATGAAAATAGAAAACACAGAACATATCATGATGACAATCAAAGTAAGAATAAAGGAGTTTGATGCCTTTAAAACAGCAGTCCAAATTATCCAAGAGTTTGTGTATTACAGTAAGCAGTGCAAAGGTTAGTTATATTTTATATACCCCAAACCATAGGAGGGAGGTTTACTGGTATACCTATTTAAGATATTTAATCCATTTATAAATTTGGTAGCATTTTCTAAGGAACTAGAATCAGAGCTTTGATATCAGGCTGTGTATTAGATTTTCAAATCTATTGCAATATCAACTTTTGTAACCAAATACTCACAACAACGTAAAGTTAAAAGGACAATAGCTCACTATTCAACTTGTTATTAACAGAGAATATGTATGAAGCTCAGATAATGAATATGAAATTTGAAAATTATCCAGGTAGTATTCTGTGAATGAACCATTATAATTTAACCAATGATTCAAATATTATTATGTTGTTACTGATGACAAAAAGGAGGTTAAATGCAATTTTGACCATTGCTATTTTTAGCTCACCTGGCCCTAATGGCCAAGTGAGCTTTTCTCATCACTCTGCGTCCCTCGTCATCCGTCGTAGTCGGTAGCTTTTACAAAAATCACCTCCTCTGAAACTACTGGGCCAAATTAAACCAAACTTGGCCACAATCATCATTGGGGTATCTAGTTTAAAAAATGTGTGGCGTGACCCGGCCAACCAACCAAGATGGTCGCCATGGCTAAAAATAGAACATAGGGATAAAATGTAGTTTTTGGCTTATAACTCTGAAACCAAAGCATTTAGAGCAAATCTGATATGGGAAAACAAAGCATTTAGAACAAATCTGATATGGGAAAAATTGTTTATCAGGTCAACATCTATCTGCCCTTCAATTTTCAGATGAATCGGACAACCCGTTGTTGGGTTGCTGCCCTGTAATTGGCAATTTTAAGGAAATTATACCGTTTTTGGGCTATCATCTTGAATATTATTATAGATAGAGATAAACTGTAAACAGCAATAATGTTCAGCAAAGTAAGATTTACAAATAAGTCAACATGACCAAAATGGTCAGTTCACCCCTTTAGGAGTTATTGCTCTTTATAGTCAATTTTTAACCATTTTTCGTAAATCTTAGTAATCTATTACAAAAATCTTCTCCTCTGAAACTACTGGGCCAAATTAATCCAAACTTGGCCACAATCATCTTTGGGGTATCTAGTTTAAAAAATATATGGTGTGACCCAGCCAACCAACCAAGATGGCCGCCATGACTAAAAATAGAACATAGGGGTGAAATGTAGATTTTGGCTTATATCTCTGAAACCAAAGCATTTAGAGCAAATCTGATATAGGAAAAATTGTTCATCAAGTGAAAATCTATCTGCCCTGAAACTTTCAAATGAATCGGGACAACCGGTTGTTGGGTTGCTGCCTCGAAATAAGTAATTTGAAGGAAATTTTGCAGATTTTGGTTATTATCTTGAATATTATTATAGAAAGAGATAAACTGTAAACTGCAATAATGTTCAGCAAAGTAAGATTTACAAACAAGTCAACATGACCGAAATGGTCAGTTGACCCCTTTAGGAGTTATTGCCCTTTATAGTCAATTTTTAACCATTTTTCGTAGTTATCTTTTACAAAAATCTTCTTCTCTGAAACTACTGGGCCAAATTAATCCAAACTTGGCCACAATCATCTTTAGGGTATCTTGTTGAAAAAATGTGTCCGATGACCTGGCCAACCAACCAAGATGGCCTCCATTGCTAAAAATAGAACATAGGGGTAAAATGCAGTTTTTGGCTTATAACTGAAAAACCAAAGCATTTAGAGCAAATCTGACAATATAGGTAAAATTGTTTATCAGGTCAAGATCTATCTGCCCTGAAATTTTCAGACAAATCGGACAACCTGTTGTTGGGTTGCTGCCCCCGAATTAGTAATTTTAAGGAAATTTTGCAGATTTTGGTTATTATATTGAATATTATTATAGTTAGAGATAAACTGTAACAGCAATAATGTTCAGCAAAATAAGATCTACAAATAAGTCAACATGACCAAAATGGTCAATTGACCCCTTAAGGAGTTATTGCCCTTTATAGTCAATTGTAAACCGTTTTCATAAATTTTTGTTAATTTTTGTAATTTTTAGCTCACCTGGCGTCCGTCGTCCATCGTCCGTCGTCGTCGTCGTCGTTAACTTTTACAAAAATCTTCTCCTCTGAAACTACTGGGCCAAATTAAACCAAACTTGGCCACAATCATCATTGGGGTATCTAGTTTAAAAAATGTGTGGCGTAACCCGGCCGACCAACCAAGATGGCCGCCATGGCTAAAAATAGAACATAGGGGTAAAATGCAGTTTTTGGCTTATAACTCAAAAACCAAAGCATTTAGAGCAAATCTGACATGGGGGTAAAATTGTTTATCAGGTCAAGATCTTTCTGCCCTCAAATTTTCAGATGAATCCGACAACCCATTGTTGGGTTGCTGCCCCTGAATTGGTAATTTTAGGGAATTTTTGCTGTTTTTGGTTATTATCTTGAATATTATTATAGATAGAGATAAACTATAAACAGCAATAATGTTCAGCAAAGTTAGATTTACAAATAAGTCAACATGACCAAAGTGGTCAGTTGACCCCTATAGGACCGGAGTTATTGACCTTTATAGTCAATTTTTAACCATTTTTCGTAAATCTTAGAAATCTTTTACAAAAATCTTCTCCTCTGAAACTACTGGGCCAAATTGAACCAAACTTGGCTACAATCATCTTTGGGGTATCTAATTGAAAAAAATGTGTCCGGTGACCCGGCCATCCAACCAAAATGGCTGCCACGGCTAAAAATGCAGTTTTTGGCTTATAACTCAAAAGCCGAAGCATTTAGAGAAAATCTGACATGTGTTAAATAGTCTATCAGGTCAAGATCTATTTGCCCTGATATTTTCACATGGATCGGATAACCTGTTGTTAGGTTACTGCCCTGAGTTGGTAATTTTAAGGAAATTTTGCCGTTTTTTGTTATTATCTTGAATATTATTATAGATAGAGATAAACTGTAAACAGCAATAATGTTCAGCAAAACAAGATCTGCAAATAAGTTTTTCATGACCAAAATAGTCAATTGACCCCTTAAGGAGTTATTGCCCTTTATAATTAATTTTTAGCATTTTTCATAAATTTTTGTAAATTTTTAGAAAATATTTTCCACTGTAATTACTGGGCCATGTTCATTATAGATTGAGATAATTGTAGCAACAAGAATGTTCAGTAAAGTAAGATCTACAAACACATCACCATCACCAAAACACATTTATGTCATGAATTTATCTGTGTCCATTGTTTAATATGCACATAGACCAAGGTGAGCGACACAGGCTCTTGAGAGCCTCTAGTTTAGAAAATATTTTCCACTGTAATTACTGGGCCAAGTTCATTATAGATAGAGATAATTGTAGCAACAAGAATGTTCAGTAAAGAAAGATCAACAAACACATTACCATCACCAAAACACCATTTTGTCATGAATTTATCTGTGTCCATTGTTAATATGCACATAGACCAAGGTGAGCGACACAGGCTCTTGAGAGCCTCTAGTTTCTTTTGGGAAATATGGTCCTTTATTTGATTGGAAAATGGCTGTTTGTGTCAATGCCATACAAAGATCTTGGGAACTCTTTCAATTCAGGAGTATTTGGATAATACCAGGGACAACTTATACTCAATAATTCATTCAAGATGACAATGTAGTAAATTAAATGCATTAATTGTTTAAAGATTTTCCAAAATTTTTATGAAAGTCTATTTGATATTCTCATGTATTCTACACTCCATATTTTGCAGCTGATACTTCCATCATGGAAACAAAACTGAAAGTCTTTAGCAATCCAGCTATGGTCCCTCTGAGCCAACTTGTGAAGACTGTGATGTTAGAAGATTTAAAAAATGATATTGAACATTATCATCCAATTGTAACCGTATTTGAACTTAGTTCTGAAGACTTAGCAATACTACCAAAAATTCCAGCTTACTGTAAAGGGTTTCTTTTTTTGAAAATATGGGAAAAGAAAGGAATAGAGTTAGAAAGAAAGAATGGAAAATTGCTACCTTTGAATGAAGTTTTTTTTAAAGTTTGGCAACCATCACTTGAATTATGGCAGAATTTGTGTATCCAATTAAAAACAGGGGACATGTTGTTCTCAGAATTTGAAAAGTGGTTTAGAGAAATTGGAGGAAATAATGCTGAATTGAAAAAAGAATTTTTACATATTGAAAGCTTTGAAAATGTAGCAAATGCAAATTGGATCAAAGAGAGACTGATTCAGATAGATAAGCACAGGGATCTGAAAAGCTGTTTGTACGGAGCAGAAGCTATTATGGAGGTTGTGACTGTATATGAACTGAAAGGGAATTTTACTCAGATTCAGGATATTATTGGATTGGTAAGTTGAGTTTTAAAGATCAAAATCAAAACAGATAGTTTTAAAATACTTTGAATATTTCTGGGGTATGTTGTGTGTTTGCTTGAACTAGTAAAATATACCTGCAAACTGCAAAAATAACCAACATTTGTAATTCTAAGGCTTTTTCATTACTTTCAATAGATATAAACAAACAAATGGCAATCATTTGAAAACTTTGGTCAGTAGTTTTAATGTTCTATATAGTAATCAAAAATCAGTTCTGCTATGTCAACTCCAATAAGAAAGAGGTCTTTGTCTGGACCAAGCGACAGTGTAAACGAAGAAATAGACAACTGAATCAAAATGTCAAGCAGATTTGAAATTTACAATCCAGTTCACTTGGCAATGAATCTTTTGGCAAATCATGTTCAATTAACTTTTTGATTACTTCTGGTGGTCTGTATGATGTTTGAAAGCATGCTTATTGTGAGACTCACAACTCAATCAAAATATGGAATGTTATGAGTTATAACTTATATGAGACTCGGATGTACCAAAAAAGGCTAAAAAAAAAACCACCTTCTAAAGATTTATAATAACCATGAATTGAAGAAATAAAGTATATTTATTAACTCTTAATGGTGTTTTGTAGAAGAATGTGTGAACAAGTCATTTATTTAACTTGAAAATGTCGTTCAAACCAAATTTTCCCCCTTAACAGTCATAGCTGAGAGGGAACACACTTTAAAGGTTTCAGAGGTTGGCAAGTATGTAATAAAATGAGTTACCATATAGCCGTTACCAGTAAGAGAAAAGACTGGTCAGAGTTATGATTATGTGTTTAAGTAAGATGGCATGTGTTCATATAGACTGTTACTTTGTGGAAAAACATCACATTAGTGAAACCAATACATATACCCATACAAAAAAATTAAACTAACCTTTTGATGGAAGAGTATAATTATGCTTTCAAATTGAATTAAACTTTTTTTAATTAATATAGACTGGAGGTGCTGATACTAGCATGAGGAAACTGGATAACAATCTACTAGCTACTTGCTCCATACTTGGAAAAGTTACTAAGGAAAGGGCTGAATGTCTTAAGGCATTTATCAAATGTAAACCACTTGTTGATTGGCTAACGGAATCTATGCCAGGTAATAGTAGTTTGATAGTGACATTCTCATGTATGTTAATAATAACAAGGTTAAAACATAAAATTCAGTGCATCCCATCAATGTTGATTTCACATGGATAAAACTTAGAACACAGACCTTGAAATCTGTACCTTTTTTGGCAATCAACCAGACCTGCCAACCTTCATGATTTATGGGGATTCCCCCATTAGAGGTTTTTAACTTAATTGGTAATTATTTACTGCGATCTCAAAAGGAGTAGGTCCGGTAAGGACTGATTTTGGCCTCAAATTTCAGTTTCATCTGATGAAAGATTTTGACCACTTTTTAAACACTTAAGTGTCTATTTCATATGATTCAATTCATTTATGTGAAAGATTTTAACTTATTTAGTCATAAAAATCGATCCGATTCAAGCTCAAATATGAAAAATCTACCAAATATGCGAAAAATGTCACTTTTCAGATGGTTTCTGTCAAAAACGAAAGTGGCCGCATCCGTGTTCATCCTCAATTTTTATATATGTTATGTATTATCATTAAATACAACTTTCATTTCAATATTTTGGATGAACACGAATGCGGCCACTTTCGTTTTACACGGAAACCGTCTAAAATTTAACTAAAATGCTGGAATTGTGAAGATTTCAGTAATTTAGCATGACTTATTGGTGCTAGTACCCAATATATGTGCATTGTATTGTCAAAAAAAGCCCATATTTATGTAGCAGAACCATTCTACTATCCAATAAATAACTACAAGTTTACATTTTAACAATTTTGTAAAACTGCTATATTTTGGGGCCGAAGAGAGGTCTTACTGGACCTACTCCTTTAGCAATTCTAAATAAGCACTTTTCTTTAGAAATTTTGTCATATAATTTATAATACAAAAAAAATCAGCCGAAAAGATTATTATGATAAACAGCAACAAGCATGACCACTGAATAACAGGCTCCTGCTTTGGGAAAGCTACATACAGAATGTTGCAGGGTTAAACATTTTTCAAAATGTGCCAACCCGCCTCATACCTTAGACAGTCGTTGAACATCACAACACAAGAAAAAACTATAAAAATTAGGATTATATAATATATTTTGGTCAGATATGTTTAACTGAAAATCACTTAATCTTATAAAATAACTAGCTGTAATATTTGTTTTTATTTCTTAGCTGGCTTGAAAGAGTTAAAAGTATTTGTAGACTTAGCCAGTATATCAGCTGGTGAATTACCATATGAGATTGCCAAGGTCAATTGTTTACATTCTGCTACAACTGGATATGCTCCACTGATCTTCAATTTAGAAAAAAAATGTGACACAGAATTATTCCTAAAAAAATGTGAAGAAGTGTGGAAGGAACTGGAATCAAACTGTAAACTTCCTGAAAAACTGGTATGTTATAAAAAGTAGAATAACAAAAATGTTGAACTCCAAGGAAAGTTCAAACCACAAGGTCCCTTATCAACTGGCAAAATTAAAAGCTCAAATGCATCACACAACTGTCATTTTCCTGACTGGTACAGGCATTTCCTTTATGTAGAAAATGGTTTTAAAGCTAGCTAAACCTCTCACTTGTATGACAGTCGCATACAATTCCATTATATTGGCACTAATGTGTGAACAAAACAAACAGAAATAATAGGTAAAAATTTCAAAAATTGGTGTATGTTCGGTCATCATTTTGTTATAATCACTATAAAAACAAAGACATATTTCAACAAGAAAAACAAAATTGCATTTAAGCATAGACAAGAATACAAAAAATGACCACAGCACAACAACACATTGGTGGGATGCTTAAGTACCATGCCACGCTAAAAGGATACATGCATTACCATTAAAGGACTAAACATTTAAGGTTAATTATTTACAAAGACAAATAAAAGAACACTATAACCTATTATTAAGATGATAAACAAGATCAATACCATGTTCTTTAATGATGATGATTAGAAGGGCCTGTATACATTTGGTGAATCCATTTTGGGAAATCCTGAGAAAAATTAATATTTCATCTCATCCAAAAATATGCAATTTCTCATATTTTGTGCACTTACTTAAGTATGCCCTCAGTGAAACATGTATGCAGGGAAGTCAGTCAGATTGCTGCATGTGCATGCAAAAAGTTTAGTCAGATACCAGAGGAACTTTCAAACTCGTATGTCAAAAATAAACTGTTAAAAAAGAAAAATACAAACAGACAAATAAAGGTACATAGAAAACTAAAGAAAGAGCACCAAACAATGATAGTGATCTCAAGTGCTACAGAAGAGTAAGGAAATCCTGCTCCACTTGGGAGACCTGTTTGTAATAGGTTTAAATTTGGTAGGTCACATTCTGGAAAAGGGGACATGATTGTCGTTAAGACATTAGGAACAAACTGTCGATGCATAAAATTTATTGTGGCAAATTTAAAACACTTTGCTTTATGTAATTGTCTGAGATCATGTGAATGATAACAGGCTCTATTCAGCCTTTTATTTAAATGCAATGATATATGGCTGTTGCCATTTCTCTAACAGTGGAATCAAACAGGGAAATTTTGCACCTTTTTATAATCACCGCTAAGGTTATATAATATTGGTGTTATCTGTTATAAACTGATACATCACAGTATCTATATTTTAAAGTAATAAACATTTCACTTTTTAGGTTCGCACCACACAACAACTTGAATGGTTACAATCAGTGAAAAAATCTCATGGCTCAGTAGAGGTTACCTCCCTTGCACAGACAGAAGCTATTAATGGAAAGGGCATCTTCCAAATAGGGAACTTGATGAAAACAGGCACTCTGAAATGTCCAGTGAGTATTGTGAAATATGTAGGAGTTAGGCTATATTGCAAATACTTTGTCTATCCCTCTCTCTGTTTGTTGGTCAGTCCATTGGTAAATAGATGATTTTATGATTTCATATATGTCTGTGAATGCTTATTCTTTTGCCCTTGTTATCATCAGAACCAACTTGTGCTTCTAATAATAATAATAATAAAAAAAACAGATTATAAAGATTAATGTTAATTAAATCAATTTATTAAGATTAGCTTTTAATAATTTTACTATTGATCAGTTCAGAAGTGAAAATAGCAGCAACTGTTACTATTTTTTTTTCTCCAACACTCATTCTTTATCAGTTTGCAAAATTTTCATTGTATTGAAGTCAGTGGCTTCCTCTACCAATAAAGACTGGCCACCACAAAAATAGCAAATAGTGCCACTGTATACTACATTTTTCACAGTAAAAATGGAAGTAGTGTTTACATAGTTTTGAAAATAGAATACTCTATTATCAGATAAACTTCCTGTTTAATGAAATATTTCGGCCGGGGTATCATCAGTGTGCAATAGCTCGCAGTTTTACTTGTTTTCAATATTAATCTATAATTTTTAGGAATTATCAGATGTAATAGAGTTATTTGTTCCCAAAGAGGAAGGAAGTGAGGGTGAGAAGAAACATTACAGATATGATCAGCTACATGACCTTAAATCACGTCTTATGTTAGTCGCTGGCAAAGCTGAGAGAGGCAAAGATGATGTTGATAGATTTATGTGGGTAGGTTTGATATACATACATAAACCTTTGTGTTAAAGGATGTAATAGCAGAGATGCAACTAATCGTCGGACCTGTCAGACCTAAGGGGCAGAATTTATGCAGGTCCGGCAAAACTCCTTGCTGTGCAGGACCTGATGGCCGTCAATATTTTAGTCTGCTTGGGTCAGCCGTCGGTCCTGGCAGAGTATTTTGTTTATAAAATTGTGAATTTACAACCACGTTGCATGATTAGATAGAACAACATTCAAGGCTTCGATTACATAATAGAAATCGGGAGTTCAAACTGTTTTAATGATAACTATTATAGCCTGACACCTTCCAAATATCCTTCCTTAAAAAATAAAAATAAAACCTTTTGCAGTATAAATTTCAGTTTTGAAATCGTATGTTTGACATCGTTAATTTATTGAAATATTTATATCAAACGCAGTTATTTAGTTGTAACAGAGAATACACACCATTGGTTTGAAAAATGACGTAACTTTAACCTCCGTAGCAGAGTTCAAAAAATCTATGGGTCACTGAATATTCACAATATATTTTATTTTTTAAACTTTTCTTTCAAATTAGTTTTAATCCAGAAAAAAGTAAAAACATTGCCTGACTGTACCTTAAGTTGAATATCTATATCCAAATTCCATTAATTAAAGCTGTAAATCCATGATCACAAATTGAATGCTTTGTGTACAATTGTTGAAAGCCATGTGCTTTTTAGCGGGAAAATTCGGGAAACCCCTTAACAGGAAACAGTTACATTTCATTGTTATTTATAGACATATTACAAAGTTTTTACATAGATTATTTTGAGTGAAAATATAGGTCTGGCAGAAATGTGATGGGTCTGGCAAAACTTCGTACCCTGTAGGCCCCAATGTCTGACAGGAAAAAAAAACTGTTTGCATCTCTGTAATAGGTTGTTTGAATCGTAAGAAAGTATTTTACAAACTTGTAAATTTGTTTAAACTGAAATTATGTGAAAATAAGAATGACTTAGAAGCCGTTTTCAACAATCATCAATCCTGTCTCGTTTCCTAATGTTGTAGTACTGTACTTTATTCATATTTATCTATTTAAAGTGTCTGGCTTCTTTGATCTTCTTGTTTTTGACAAGTGTTTGAAAGTACTCTGACTCATATGAAAATAAGAAGAGGTCGGTAAGAAGAGGCACACAGTTTGTTCACATAGGAATGCCAACAATTTGTTTAACTGCAAGGGTATGGTTGATATAGATACTAAAAGTTATCATATTTTTAGATTCTAGATTCAGTGGAGAGACTTGGAAGATTTTATTCCAAGCTTGTAACAGAGGGATGTGTGCTGTTTTCACATTGGAATGTAAAGTTTTTATGTGACAGAGATTGTAAAGCATGTGCTTTTATAAACTTTGGTGCCGTAGGAGACAGACAGACATTGAAAGGGAGAGTAGATGAAGCAAACAAAGATGTCAGTGATATTATTCCTCAACTGGCTAGATTTCTGGAACAGTGTCATAACAAATGGCTGGAGTATATTGACCAAACAAGGGACAAATATTACTGCTTGAATAACTTTACAATTGACCAAATGGTGATATTACAGCAAGAACTTGTGAAAGTAGGGTCTGACAAAGAACCATCAGCTCTGATTTATCCATTGTTGTCTGCTGTGAAGCAAGGGTGTACTAAAGAAGACTTGGTTAAAGCCATGACTGCAGCTAAGGCTGATATTGATAATGCTAGTGAAGAGAGAAAAACAGAAATGGCCACCACAGACAGTGATGAGATTTTGGTTGATGAAGAACCAGAAGATTTGAAAGTACAGAAATTTATAGAAGAAATGGCCAGTGCTGGATACTCACCACTTATAGCAAAGGAAGCCTTGAAACATGTTGAGTCTGACAATGTTGATGAGGGTAGGTATAGTTTATTTTATTTAAATGTCCATGATTCAAATTGTAAACCATAGAATTTGTTACAGTTTCATTTTTATAGCATCTTACATAAAACACAGATAAAACATTGTGAATAAGAGAACATTGAAAATTGCTTAATAAAAATTAATGGTTTTGTATACATTACAGTTGCAACAGTAGAGAAAAAGATTTATTAGAAGTACAAATTTCCCCTTCAAAGTTCCATTAGAATACACAGTTTGTCCCAAATCCATGAAAATTGAAATAAACAAAAATAAATGAATCCACAGTATTTCATTTTCAGTTATTTTTCTTTCAGTTTTGAAAACCTGTCATGCCATAATATCCTACCGTAGTCTAAAATCGTTCATCTTGTCAGTTAGTTAGGTATTTGTGTTTGAACTTAACACACGGGGAAACTCCGCACTGATGTCACTACGCTACTTCTGGCGTAGAAAACAGAAGAGAATACGTTTTTTCTGCACTTTTGAATAAAAAAACATTTCTGAAGATAAGTTTTCATTGTTGTTCTCAATTATTGCTAAAAAATGCCAATTTTCTAATGCCCGTTTCAATCCCAACTTCCGAATGTCTAAAAACATTCTAGAACTTCACAAAATCCCACTTCCGGCCTCCATTGCTTTGTGTACATTACATTCAGCGTCATCAATCTTGTGGCAGGCAATACAGGTCAAGCAAATCGTATTTTTAGGAATTTTAAAATGACATGCTCCTTACGTCTTTTGCGATTTTCCCGCGAAAAAAGCCCAACCAAAATGAAAGGAAAACTAATTGAAAAAACGATGCCCATGCCATAATTTTGTACAGGAATATAGAGTAGGTTAATAAAAAACAATTTACATTTATTTTTCATACAATTTTCTTTTTATTCATTATAAAAAGATTGATATTCTGACCATCATGACTGTAGGTAAATATTCATACAGAATTCCATTGATGTTAAAAAGGGATGGCAAAAAAATAGTTTTCCTGTTGTATAAAACCCAAAATTATTGCAAAATTTTTTGAAGCAATATCCCACAAAGAAATAACGTAATTGCCGTAGACTGAAAAATCCCCTAATTGACAGTAGAGCAATTTGATTGGGTAGAACGAATTGTCATCACGTGATTTTGACGCCATTGAAATTTAAATGTAAACAAACAAGGTCAGAAGGTCCAGTATGGGACAGCATCGTACATTTAGTTACTGACAAATAATTATGAGTTACCAAGCTTGACAATGCATGGTAATAAAAAATGAAAGCTAAGTCTACAGAAAAAATAAGAAAAAAATAGCCTTAGGATAACGACTTATCAACACACCTGGATACATTATCATCACCTTCTTTATCATTTTGTTAATTTTGATTCAGGATTAGTATGGTGTATGACCAATGAAGACGATTTCCAGCCAGAAGAACAGAATAAAGACAAAGATAACAGAGAAGAAGTCCCACAACATGAAGTGTTTACAGGATGGATAAAAACTGATCAATCCTTAGCTTCTGTAACAAAAGGTCTTGTTCATGACCTGGGTAGTGCCACTAGGTATTAAACTATATCTGTTTCCCATACCTGCTAACCTCTGAAACCTTCAAGGAGGGAGATTTTCCTCCTCAGCTATGACCTGGGTGGTGCCACTAGGTATTTAATTATATCTGTTCCAAAGGAACCATTTGCAGAACAAAATATCTCTGAAAAGATATTAATATTCCCCTTGTAAGCAAAGTTGAAGGGTATTCAGGAATCATTATATCTGTCTCTAAACTTATATCTTTATCCTTGTTATATTTGCTTCAAACATTTTAGAATGATTGATCATGATATGCACAAACATCACCATGAGAGGATTAAGTTTATTACGAAATATGGCCCTTTCATATAAGCCTTTATTTACCCTTCCAAAACTGACTTTGTCATCGCAACTCTTTCTTTATGTTTTAATTTATAAGATCTGTTCTTTGCAAATGTAAATGAGGGTCAGATGCTCCAATCCAATGAGTTTTATCAAACACACGACTCTTTCGTCACACAATATTAAGTATTCAAAATATATTGCCTTTGAGCTATGAACCACTAACTCACTGTCATTTTGTATATATTAAGAAAGTTGATATATACTTTACAGAGAGAATGCTGTAGAGAAGTTGATCAAAACTCTGGAGGAACTATGGAAGAATTTTCTGATGTCCGTGTCATCTAGTGTTTCTGACTATCTTAGTGTGGAACATCTAGGCATGATTTTAAATAGACTGGCTGAGCAAGGTAAACTTTAGATATTTATAAGGGAGTTGATAATCAATTTAAATTGCAGTTTTTTTTCCAAATAAACAATATAACAACAAATTCACTAATGAGTACCATATAACAAGACTTTTTAGAACAACCAGAATCTTTATAATTTCATACAAAAACATTTAGAAATTATTTTTAAAGAAACTAATTTTAAATGGTCTTTATAAGGGAGGGGAAGGGCATCATTCAGCTTAGTACTTCTAGTTTGATAATTACATGTTTTATTCTTTAAGATATCCATCAGTTTTATTAAACATTTAATTATTTTTTTCAGAAACCTTTATGGTAGAAAGAACCTTACTGCCATGTTTTGCTTCCTCAGAACCTAACCTTATAATTTGCCCACAAAGTAAGTTTTTAGATTTTCTAGATTGCAGAATACAAATACCTTTAGATATTTTAGGAGGAATTCTGAGACTTCATTTGTTTATTTGGTATTTACTTCAAATTCTATCATTTTGAAGTGAGATGATAGGTCTTTCATATAATTTTATTTTCTCAAAATTCTCATGTATCAGAGTTGTGAAAAAAACCTACATAAGATTTTAAATCAGTGCCAATTAAATGTAAAACTGTCTAAAACATTTACATTTGTTTAAAATAAGGGAAGTTCAGATCTTATCAAATACATTATATTGTATTCCAGGTGATATCTACAACACAGTGTTATCAGTATACAGTCATGAAGTGGCCAGACCCCTGCCACAATCTGACGAAGTTCTCTTGTGTACACCGCATACTACATTGGATATGGTAAGTGGTCAGACCTCTGAATTAAAGTTCTGTTTTCTTGAAATCTTAGGTTGAAAATTTCTGTGTGATCAAATAAGTGTCCAGTGCTTGAAAACATGTTACTTTTATTGTGTTTCCTATTGTGGAGACACACATTTTGTTTTGTTTTTTATATTCCAATTATACCACAATAAAAGATATGAACAGCATTGAAAGCTTTGTAGTAAAAAGAGGGTGGTAATGGGTTATTTTTATTTCAAGTGCAGCCGTGAAAAGGGTTTGTTATTCACCATGTTTCGTGAAATGGGTTTAAAGATCAACGTGCACGAAATTTTTAATTGTTAGTTCATCGTGAAATGGTAATTTTATTTCACGTTCTTCCGTGCAGATACCCCCTTTTACACCCCTCTAAAAAGTGCTTGAATTTTAGGAGGTCATGTCACCTAAAAGACTTAGGCTTTCTTAGTGAGCCATGTCACTAGGTTCAATCTTTGCATCTAATTGGCCAATTTTTTAAAACACAACCAGCTGAATGCTTTAAACTTAACGGTATTGATTATTGAAAGACGGTTAACAAATGATTCTCATTTAATATTGTATCTATTTCAGCTTGAAACATTCTGGAGAAGAGCATTATTTGCTGACAACAGTAAAATCTACTGCCTTGTCAATGCAGATCTGCTAGACTATGATGTCAGTGATAAAGGAGAGAAATCTTTGGAAAGACACATGCAAAATGCTAAAAAAAGAGGTAATTTCTTCAAAACCTTTTTATCTATGCTATAAACATTTTACTTTTGGTAAATGAATGTAATTGATAATAATTTAAAAATACAGTACTGTCAAATAATAATTTTATTGTTGCAGGATATAATGTTTTCTTGTCTATGCATCTATCCGTCAATCATTCTGTTCTGTTTCATGTTAAAAAGCTTTTGTTTTTAGTTGTCAAGTTTATAGTGTTGATTGATTAGAAGGCAAAGCAAATATTTATATTAACATGGGTTGTTTTCATATGGTATGGGTTGCTTTCATATATCTTGGGTTGGTTTCATAAAAAATATACAGAATCAAATGAGTTCATATTCCTTCATTCAGTAAAAGATCAGCATTTGTATGAATTAAAAACCTATATTGTAAGAATTATGTGTTTAAAGAATAAACTTGGTTTCCTAGAAAATATATAGGTAATTTCTTTATTTTTTTCAAGACATACAGTACAGACTCGTAGTTATTTGCAGTAGTGAAAATGAATACAAATCTAGAATAGTAGCAGCTCTTGACAAATATCACAAGAGCCCTTTAAACACAGAGGTGTCCACTATTAGGAAGTACCTGCTCGCAAAATTAAAGGTCCATGAGGAGAACAACACAAGACCAGCATCTGTCGTAGATTATGAACGGTAATGTCAAATCTTAAATGAAGAGATGTGAAATCTGATTTTTATTCCAGCAGTACCAGGATACTAAGTACATGTATTAAACTTCTTGACTGGATGTTAATAATTTTTATGAAAATTATTGAACCAAGGGCAGAGTTGAAATCACTTTTTATAATTTTTGTAAAGTTGGTATCATATCTTGCATATATTGTACATTTTCTTTGACTTGTATGAAAATATGAAATTTAGATATTTATTTTGTATTTACATATTGGGTATACTTCAATCAAACGGACATCAATAACATAAGTAACCAAAAGACATCTTTAACTGTATTCCTTATGCTTATTTAGATGTAGTGTCCGTGTTGTAAAGTCATGGAGAGCTGGTATTGGGAAGTCCCTGTACAAGACGAGAATGGTAGAGAGTTTACAGCAACAAGTTCCAAACATGGAAAACAGTATTACTATTCCTCTTCATGAAAAGACATTGAATAATGATGAAATTATGGACATCTTCAAAGATGAAATTTCACCACCACAAGATTATAGACCAAGGATATTTCATATAGATATTTCACATGAGGTAATATCTCTATTATGTAGAGGTAGTATGTTTTTCATATGATATTATTATAGGACAATAGAAATCGATTTTCTATTTGGCTGAAAACGTAGATGTCAGATTTAGAACAGCTAATGTGTACCTATCAATGGTTTTTTCTATGCAATGGCATTACAATATACATCATTCACACTCATTTTTCATTTTTTTTTCTGTAATGTTATTAGTATTAATAAATCTTTCTGAATATTTTATAAATTGTAGAAACTACCAAAGCAGATGAAATATTTAGTATAAGATGATGAGTTTAATATTTTAAGAAATTGGAGATGGATACATAAAGATTTATCTACCTTGAAAATCTGAGCATCAACCAGTAGTCATTTTATGTGACCTTAGAGTGTAGACTTAAGTTTGTGATACATGTATGTATGTTTGTTACTAGAAACATAATATTTTTGTTTTATATATTTGCAGGTGCAAGAAGGAGTTGATGCTTTTCTCTTTCAATTGTTGATACTTGGCTGTTTAGGCCATAGTTCTGGATATGTGTGGAGAAGATCCGAGTTGGACTACTACATTATCGAGTCTATGCCATTATTAGCTAGAGATACTGATGCAAAAGTCAAAGAGGTGTGCATTTATTTTGAATGAATAGACATGTAATAATGAATTATAATTCATATACATCGTTTTATATTTGTAGATTTCACAAGTTTACTCCTAAAATATGTGAAGATGTTAAAATTCAATGAAATGTGAGGTATATTTCAATGAGATTTGAACCCAGCAATGCGAAGAATCTTGATATTTGCCTATAATGAAAGTATGCATGTTGTAAAAATTACCAAAAAAAATAGTTAACACTTATTGAGACTTTATTTGCCTAGTGACAATGTCTGGATGGGGTCTCTGAGCATAAAGGTCCTTTCATTTATCTAAATTTTATACAGGTAGGAAAGCTGAAATGTTTACATCATTGCTTGGACATTCTACCATATGTAACCTGTAGATCTCCTCAAGATAGTCTGGATATACTCAATAATACTAGGATACCTAAGGACCATACCACCCATGATAGACTCTTCGATAACATTGAATTTCAAAGTGCCACATTCCAAAGACCATACCAGTATCTAAAGAGACTAGATAACAACCAGAAACTAGATGCTGTTGACCCTAACAAAGTTGAAGGAGATGAGAGAAACTGTTTGACAGTACTAATCAGGTACAATATACTACATAACAGTACTAATGATAGAAATTGGGCACCAATTATTGTTGATTATGTGATAGTACTCACCATCAATCCCCTTTGTCACATGTAAAATAAAAAAAAAAATGTTTTGTCTTCAATGTTCTAAATAGTTTTTGAAAATTAGCTCTTATTTTATTATAAATTTGGTTGTTTACATTTTTTTCATGCTCTAATGATTTTTTCTCATTGTAATTTTATATAAAGGAAGCAAGTATTCTTAAAAATATCAGATGATGAGGAGTATGGCTTAGTAAGACAGCAACCAAACACAAAAGGCAAATTGTAATATGTCAAGCTCATAATTTTAAGATGTCTAAAAAGTTGTGAATAAACTTGACAGATTTTATTATATTTTTTAACCAAATTCATGTGAAAAAAGTGTTTTACTTTCTTTTGTAATGAAATAAATTTAACTTCCTTTCAGCCACTGTGGTATAAAAGATCCATCTTGGTCAGAGTTATATCATTTTGTCAGCTTTCTGAACAAACAGCTACAAGACTTTGAAGTGTCAGCTTTCTGTGGTCTGGCAGCAATGGAGGACTTACCAGGATTTTCTAAATTTGTTCTAAGATTTTTGATTCAGATGTCTAGGGTAAGCTATCTTTTCGACTTAAGGAATAAAAGCAGAGTGAAAGCTTAGTATTTGCAATTTTACACCTATCAAATAAAGTGTTTTGAGCTAGAGGAAATTACCATTAGTTCCAGAGGTTTATAGTTTATCATTTACCCTCATATATAGATATAGAAAAACATATTCAGAATGCAAGAAATAATGCTGATGGTGTAAAGGTTGATGTGAATGTATATGTTGACACATGCTAGCAAAACCTCCAGAAATAACAAGTTGCACCTGACATTTTAATTTGAAGTTCATGGTCATTTGTAGAAAAAATATGCTTTAAAAATTGAAGGCAAAATTATTTTTCAGAATTGGAATGCTTGAATATTTTTTGAAATATGATTTTTTTTATATTAACAAATTTGTTTTTTTTTTGCTCACATCCCTTGCGAAAACGGTGCAGGATATCACAAGATATCCCCAGGATATCTCAGGATAATCTTGAAAAAAAATAACAGGGCAATCTTGAGATATCCTGATCCTGAGATAGGGTTAAACATGGGACGGTATTGGAACAAGGATATTCTAGGGATATCCAGGGACCATCCAGACCATAAATATCCTAGTAGAAAATCCTGTGATAATCCTTTGCTCAGGATTCATCAGGTCCTGGTCTCAGGAAATTATCCTGATTTCAGGATTTACAGATTTGCTTGCATTGAGTTGGCCCTGGGATAATATCCTGAGAATGTCCTTAGTTCAGGACCAATAAAATTTAATGTCTTACATGTATTCTATAAGAAATTACAAAATTTGAGTAAAATACTTTTTTAATGCACAATTTTTTTCTATTGCAAATATTTTCTTAAATTAGTTTAAATCCATATTCCTCATTCTAAGCAAGGGCGGATCCAGCCATTTCAAAAAGGGGGGTTCACAACCCAGGATAAAAGGGGGTTGCAACTATATGTCCCTATTCAAATGCATTAATTGTCCAAAAAAACTCAGAACCCTCCCCTGACAACGTCACTGATAAGGTAGATGTTTGCCCTGGTACACAGGGGCTTGTTTAGTGAGTCGGACGAGGTTTTACTGTCAATGGCGGTCGCTATCCTATTATTTTCTTATGTAGGATAGCAACCGCCATTGACGGTTTGACTTTTCTACTCTTTACAAAAGTATTCCACATTCCAAACTAAAAGACAAATTGAAAGAGTTGGTATTGCTTTGCTTCATAAAAAAGAATGGCCAACGTAGATACAAGTATCTTGTCTTAGGGCGGGATATATCCTACTTTGTAAAGGATCACTCTGATTCAAACCAAAAATTCTCTGAAACCGATATTATCAAGATGCTTGATTGACAACATATTTGTTACGTTCGGAGGACGTGTTTTTCAACAGACTGTCGGCATTTCAATGGGAACAAACTGTGCCCCTCTACTTGCTGACTTGTTTCTTTATTATTATGAGGCTGACTTCATGCAGAAACTTCTTAGTAAGAAAGACAAGAAGTTTGCAATATCCTTTAACTCTACTTTCCGCTATATAGATGATGTTCTTTCACTAAATAATTCAAAATTTGGTGACTATGTGGAACGCATCTATCCCATCGAACTAGAGATGAAGGATACTACAGATACAGTTAAGTCGGCCTCATATCTTGACTTACATCTAGAAATTGACAATGAGGGTCAGTTGAAAACAAAACTTTACGACAAAAGAGATGATTTCAGCTTTCAAATTGTGAACTTTCCATTTCTAAGTAGCAACATTCCAGCAGCACCTGCATACGGGGTATATATCTCCCAATTGATACGATATTCCCGTGCTTGCATTTCCTTTCATGATTTTCTTGATAGATGGTTGCTGCTCACAAGGAAGCTATTAAACCAAGAGTTCCAAATGGTGAAGTTGAAATCATCCCTTCGTAAATTTTACGGAAGCCATCACGAGTTGGTTGACCGTTATGGAATAAACGTTTCACAAATGATATCCGATATGTTCCTTACGTCGTAACTACAATCCCCTTCCCTTTCATGAATGTGACCTACCGAATTAGACTATTTACCTGATTTGTTATCACATAAGCAACACGACAGGTGCCACATGTGGAGCAGGATCTGCCTACCATCCTGAGCACCTGAGATCAGCCCTAGTTTTTTGTGGGGTTTGTGTTGTTTATTTAGTTTTCTATGTTGTGTCATGTGTACTATTGTTTGTCTGTTTGTCTTTTTCATTTTTAACCATGGCGTTGTCCGTTTATTTTAGATTTATGAGTTTGACTGTCCCTTTGGTATCTTTCGTCCCTCTTTTTGAATGAAATTACATGTAGTTAAAATCAATATATTACAGCAAGAATTGTTGTTATATTAAATAAGTATAAATGAGTATGTGTATTGGCCATGTTCAATAGCTTATTTGAATGGCTGTCTATGTTCCCATTGAAAAAATGCCTTGTATTTGATGATTCTTTAATTTTTAAATTAGATACTAGTACTATTTATTAATAGCAAACTGCTCAATTGTTAAATTACCAATAGGCGGAACCAGGGGGGTTCGGAACCCCCCTTTTTTGGAAGATCAATGCATTTGAATAAGGACATATAGTTGGAACCCCCCATTTTTTTTCAAAATGGCTTGATCTGCCCCTGTACCCACCCAATATTGAAATTAAATTATACGTCAGATATATAAAAGGATACATGTAAAGTTCTGCTTCTTTCTGTATTATTTTGCCGTCTCTGTTCTTTCAAGTAGTATTGCTGAATAAATGTAACTGCAATCTGCATGGAATCTGTTTACTATCAAAACTTGCAGCTCCATTTAATCGTTCAATCCCCTAAAAGTATTAAAAAATCCACAAAGAATCAACTGTTCTAGACGTTTTAAAGCAATAAATTCACTAGAAATGTTGTTGCCTGTTTACACAGTACATCGGAAGCTGCTTATAGGAATCAAATTAATTTAAAACCCTCCCCCTTTTTATTCCATGAAGATAAAAAAAAAAATAGCTACTTATTATTTTCACTAAAGAACCATTCACACAATTCAATTACTTATAAATTTTACGTATCTACCAGTTATACCCGTTATCATATGTGAAAACAATTATTCATTTTCTTTAACTAAAAATAAATTTTCAGACTTTCTGATGTTGCTCTCAAATAAAAACCATAAAAAGATCATAGTTCCTAAATGAATTATATTTTATAATAATATACACATGTCTGTCATGTTAAATTAAATTTGTAATGCACTTATCTGAAATCTTTCTATCTAGGAATGTCTTCGGGTTTCCATCAGCGTAATCTCCATTTTTGTGATGTATATTTATCAAGTACATTACGCTCACATTGAGGTGACAATCTCACCCCAAATTATATCGGCCAGAAGTTGATCCGTCCCCGTAATGGTATTATGAATTTATCAAGGGTGTCGCAAACAAATATTTTTTTGATATGAAGTTTTTAACAAGTGTAATAAAAATAAACTTTAATAGTTTAACCAGCATATGGTGCATGCGAATGAACAAGTGGACTATCTAGGACGGTATTTTTAGGGCCAAACTGTTCAGTACAATTACAAAAAAACAGGTGGTCAAGGTCAATGTTAAGATTTGTTTACATTTTACATACTTCCAGAAACATGTGTCGTTGGCCTGTCTATCATTGATCTGATATTTTTCTAAGTTTTTTATATGCCGGACGACAATTAATAGAAAAGCACATATGTGAACTTGGAGAAAATCAGAATTTACATCTTTCGGGAAAAGAAGAGTCAGACACGGCAGTGACAGTTACAAAAAAAATGTACCTAGGTACTAAATAAAACCAAAAAACTCTGCATATCTGGCAATGACAAATCTATGTGTGTTTAAACACTTCCAAAATAGTTCGGAATATGATTTATTATTGATGTGTCAATTAAATTATGATCTTAACCTGCTTAGGCTTAGTCCAAGATTACTCTGAAGTAAAACGGCTGTTATGCCAGACAAGCTTTGGAGTTTCTCGGACACCCTACTGTCAAAATACTATCAAACTGAAACTCGTGTTGCTTCCATGAACAGGAAGATCAACAGTAACTGTGTAAATTATAAGTTAACTGTCAAAATATGTTTAATATTTTTGATTTACACCAATAACCTTGGCTTTATGTATGTCCTTAATAATTTATGTACGGTGCAGTCCGGTGTATCCCCGCACCTAAGACTTATGACTTCCCTTCATTCAACTGATAAAACAAATAATTGGATAATATTGTGTGAACACATTTATAACATACTTTTATTTCATAAAATCTTCTGTTTGTATGGTTTCATCCTCTAGATTTTGTGTAATGCATGTTCAAAATTAGGGAAACCCCTGTTCTGAGAGTTCCTCCAATGTCCGGTGATTTCGTGCATGCCTTCCAAAAATAGCTTATTTTAAATAAAGGAATGATTTTGTACCAGGAAATGTAGCTGAGTTTGAACCGAGCACGCTGCCAAGGATGCAGAGCAAAAAATATTTCAATCTGATATGAATTTGACATTTTTAAATAAAACAAACTTTAACTGATGATTTAATTTTTTTAATGGAAATTGGCCAAATATGGTAAATCACGGGATTGCAGTTATTATTTAACTCTTGAACTTATCAATTTTAATCTTTTTTTATCCCTTCGGAAGGCTAAAACAATAACAAGATCTATTTTATTTGTGTTACCGTGTAGATATGACGAAATCAGCTAATGCGCGATTTCACGGGCCGCGCTGACACCGGGGACTCCACTGTATTTCAAAAATGTTTGACAAAATAATTTTAGTTTTCCCCCTATTCTATCACCCTTCACAAATCCTGGCTAAAACACTATCTTCATGTGAATATTTACTTTAACAAACAACAGTTAATTTCAGTCCCAAAGATTTCTTTCTGATTTAGTTGAATTTGTGATACAGATTATATTATTTCTTAAAGTCCCAATACCAGGAATCATCAAGGACTTTATTTCGTTTTTTTCATTCAGAAATAATTTGTATAGTTTCTGAAAGTAGGATGAATGTTGAAGGAAAAGTCCCGACATATCCTGGTCTATATTATATTTATTTATGAAAGTCTTGAGATATCCTGAGAATTCTCCTAGTTTAACACTGTTTGATTTGAAAGTCCTGACATTTCCTGAAATTCTCCCATCAACTTTTTCCCTATAAAAAGGGCTAAATGCTTTACAGGATATTTTCAGGATTTCCCAGGATAATCTTGAGATATCTTGATTAAAAAATGTGTCAGGATTTATTTCTGCAAGGGATATGTTATTTACCAAATTTGATATGCAGATCATGTTTTTTGGTTAAGAATGTATCATTTTAATTGTCTTAATTTTAAAGGATTTCTCCACAAGATCATTGGAAGTAAGTGAGGAGTCACCAATACAGATGTTGAAGAGAGAAATAAATCCTGAGGAGGGGGATGATGATGTGGTACAACAATACAAGATGAGAAGAACATGGGAAACTAGGTATAATTTGACTGTCATTCTTTAATTACTGTTCCCCCTAAATGCAAGAAGGATTAAAGGAATTAAGCACGATAAAATTTGTAAATGTTATTACTGAAATATAACAAACTTATGTAGGTGCGACATCCCCAATTCAACCAATCAGCATTGAGAACATATTTGAAAAAAGCCTTACTCTGGCAAAATATAGTTCTTTTGTCTTGTTAACTTAAAGTAGAAAAAAAATGAAACAAATAAAAATTTTGCTGCTGAACAAGTTATATATTTTTTGAATACTATTTTGAGCTTAAATTAGTTTGTTAAAAAATTATGTTTTTCTGTGTAATTGCTTTATTTAGTCTTATTTTCATGATTTATTTTTGTTCTAGTCCACATCCATACTTGTTCTTCAACCCAGACCACCATAGTATGACATTCCTTGGGTTTAACATAGAAAAAAGAACGGGAAACCTAGTAGATCTACAGACAGGGACAGTCTTAGAAAAAGGAATAATGCAAACAAATTTATTTGATGCACTTCAAAGAAACAAGGTCAACCTGGCAGAAAACTTTGATGCCCTTAAAAGGTGAAGTTACACATTTTATAAGATTATCAAATACAATGTTATTTAAAAAAAAAAAAAAAAAGATATTTTTGTATCAAATATTTCTTTTAGTTTTAACAGCAGCTTGCAGATAAAGCTTGATAGTTGTAAACATTTACAGTTTTAGAGAAATTTGCAAAGAATAGCAATTTACAGTTTTAGAGAAATTTGCAAGGAATATGCTATAGGTACATGTACATATATTCTGATTTTATACATTCCTTCTACTTTATATTAAAATAATAGTTTGAAGTTATATTTTATATATATATTTTTTTCTTCTGTTTTTGTAGATCTGAACAAATTACTAAACTATGTAATGTTATGGGATTAGATACACCACACGACCCTGATGAGACGTACGAACTGACCACAGATAATGTGAAAAAGATACTGGCTATTTATATGAGATTCAAGTAAGTATTTAGTTAAAATATCAAAAAGAATTGAAGAATTCCTTTTTTTCATGCCTGCCAATGATATTAGAGGGGCATTATGTTTCCAGGTGCTCTGTCCCTCTTTCCATTCAGCATCTGGTTTAAGGTTTTGTTTAAGGGCATACGATACAGTTACAGGGGAGGTAATGACGTTGCTAACGTAAAATGTTATTTTCGCGACGTCAAACTGTGACATATCGGGAAAAGATGCATTTTTCGACTGATTTTTATCATTTAAACTGATTTAATTTGAAAACGAGTTCATGGACCCCTATTTTTCATAACAGCAATTTGTTTCATTTTGCAGGGAGATTATGTGACCCAAATTTTATAAAACTGTAAATAGAGGTATTTTTTTAATTTTGTTAAACATGCAGCAAAAAATGATGTATTTTCCTCAATTCATGAACATTCGATAAATATGAGTTATTTCTGAATTAAAAATGCATAATTTTTTAGGATAGTTATAAAATACAGAAATTACCAATTATTTTACAAAAAACAATTTGTGTTTATCTTTTATAACAAAAAAGTTATGTCTTTCTTTCGAAAAAGAAATTACGACCACAAATCTGAATTTTGAGCAAATATACAAAATTTCGACCTCATTTTACTCAAAAAGTCGCATATGAAGGTATATTTTTTATTACATATTTGAATTAATCAGGTAAAAAATAGCCTATATGCAAATTTTCACGAACTTGTAAATACAGGATCAAAACTGTATCGTATGCCCTTAAGGTTGTTTGTGGTCACTTAAACTTGAAATCTTGTACATATGTTAATTAGGAAATAACCTGTTAAAATATATGCCAAATTAGGGTTTTGACCTAGATTTCATGGTTCCCTGAACATGGAAATGTAATAGTGTGAGTAGGGCATGTTGTCACAGAGACATTTTTTCTTGTTTTACCCTGTCCTGTACATGAAATATTTGCCACTAGACATTTAACAACCAACAATCAATCAATTTTGTTTTACATTTCATTGTTTTACTGTTACTTTTATGTTACTGTCACTGAATTATTTGATACATTGTAGATGTCATATACCAGTTATTATTAGGGGAGAGACTGGCTGTGGTAAAACTCGTCTTATAAAATTTATGTGTGCACTTCAGCAACCTCCTGGTGTTAAAGTGGAAAATATGATTCTTATGAAGGTAAGAGTGTGTACCCTATTAAGCAAACTGCTCTTGTAATTGAAAAAAAAACGGATGCTTACGTAGGTTTATAAGTATGGTCTATAGACAGTCCTTGTAATGGATAATGAACAGGCAGTTTCAGGCTATAAAAGCATGCATCATTGTGTGTGTTCACTTCAACAGTTTTATCCTGTTCAGTATTAAAGACAAACATTTTGTTGCATATAAGATTATAAAAATCACTGGAAATTAACCAATAACATTTTTACCTGTTGACAAGCTTTAGTAACTGTGTAACCTCAAGTTTCCAAAATATTCTATAGAAACACCACACATATGGTTTGCTACTGACCCCCTATGGACCCATAGAGGGTGTGTAAAATCCATAGGGGTGAGGCTGAAGTCTGAATCTCCTATGGCTTCAACTCAACCTCTATGGTTCGAAGGGGGGTCAGTAGTAAACTGTAAAATAAATTAATCACACACAGAACTTTTTCTGCTGAGTCTTGTAGAAAAAGAAACAATTAAACACAATGATGACGTCATCATTAACAGTGCACAATAAAAAATCAATTTACCAAATTGCCTTATTTGCAAAATTTACATTGTATATGCAGTGGTTCCTGTAGATTTAGCTGCAATTAGCTGGAGCCTCAAGTTTTAGAAAAATCACATATTTAGTTAACATATATAAGTGATGTACAAATTTGCTGTGATCTTGATGTCCTTATAATGCTCTATGTAAAACATCACTTTTAGTAGATTTGAAATATTTTGGACTTTATAATTTCCTCATTCATTTAAATTTATTGATAATTAAAGGTACATGGTGGTACAAAACCTTCTGACATTGTAAAAAAGGTTCAGTTAGCTGAAGTAGTTGCCATGGATAATGCACAGAAGTATAAAAACATGGACACTGTATTGTTCTTTGATGAAGCTAATACAACTGAAGCCATTGGTGTAATCAAGGAAATCATGTGTGACAAATCTCTTGGAGGGAAACCAATTAATCTTCATGAGAGATTGAAAATAGTGGCCGCTTGTAATCCATATAGAAAGTAAGTTTTATATCAAAATATCTCTTTTCCTTTTAACCATTTTTCTCTTGCAGTTACAGCAAAATGCCTTGAGTGTGTAATCAAAGGTAATATATTTGGCTAGCTTGTTTGTAAGCTAAACCTTTCAGAATAGTCTAGCCCTACAAACAGATAGATTGGTGATCTGTTGGACTATTCTACTCTTAAAGGAGGGTAGAAAACCTAACTTGTAATGACTTCATGGTTCAGCTAGCAAGCAAGTTTAACCAAAGATATTACCTTTACCTACACACTCCAGGCATTTTGCTGTAATCAGGCTTATAACTTTGAACTACCCAATCAAACAAGAAAATATATGTTTTTTTGCTTTCCAATAAAGATGTATGATAAGAGAATAGTCAATACAATGTTTGTTAACCTCTGTATGTCACATTGTTATTTTTGTTGTTTGATGTTTCTTGCTGTATGCTAAAACTATCCATATGAAGTTCATATTTATATATATAGAATAACCATACATTGTCTCGAAATATCAATGTTATTTGTACAAGGCTTAGACACATATTGAAAGAGAGGCTTTGCCGAGCATTTCTACCTGTTTCGAGCCGAGTACAAATAACATTGATATTTCGAGACAATGTATGGTTATTCTTTATATACTGCAGCTCTTATAACTGTTCTAAATGACGTATTTAGGGTAAAAACCATCATTTCTTAATTTTGAGTGGATGACATAAAATTTCCGCGAACCTGTATGTTTTATTGACGTCATAGTTTAAACTCTACGGAAACACATTGTCAACGTCATAAACAAGGTGATATATGGTCAGTGACTGTATATCACATATGAATATACCGTCAATGCAATTTTACTGCTCAAATAGCACAGCTGCAGTATATAAACCCTTATACTCATATATAGATACATATTTAAGTTTTAAGTAATGTTGATTTACTTATATGTTTGCAGACATTCTGATGAGTTGATAAAAAGATTAGAACAAGCTGGACTTGGTTATCATGTTGATGCTGACAAAACTACAGATAAACTTGGTAAAATGTGAAAAATATTTACTATAATCTGATCAAGCATCATTGTTGCAATGCTTTGCAGCATTTTATCTAGTTGATAAGAAACTAGACAAGATGAGCTTTTCTTAATTTTGAAGTAGGCATTGCAATTCTATAAGAGAGGCAGTAGGTGATGATGTTAAACAAAAGAATGCACTTTTAAAAACTTTGTTTGTCTGAAATATAACCCTCATAAATACCAGAATGGGCGTGTAGCTAATGTGACCAAAAGCCTCAGTGAGGATATTTGGTTTTTGACATGTCATTCATTCAGTTTGTCAGTCATTTTCATTTTCATTACAACCTTATTTGGATATTTGGTCATATATAATCAGAGGAAGATCCATAATGATTTTGAGATCAATATTTTAAAGTTCAGGGTCAAAGCTACTAAATAAAGACCACGATTTGTGCATAAAAATAATTTATGGATGCTAAATCAAATATGTGGGATTGAAACCTGAATTGGACATATGTTTGCATTAAATGAGAGGAAGATCCCTATTGATTTTGTGGTCAGTATATTTTAGTCATGGTCATATTTTCTAAAAAAAGGTTTGTGTTTTTACAATTTATGTCTATTACTCCCCAACTAAAAGCTTTTCCCCTTTATATGGGGACATTGGATATGTGATTAAAAGTTTTTATGATTTTAGGGCGTGTACCAATGAGAAGATTGGTGTACAGAGTTCAGCCACTCCCACAAAGCATGCTGCCACTTGTTTGGGACTTTGGACAACTGAAAACAGAAGTAGAGGAGATGTACATAAAACAGATGGTCCGTAGATATGTAAGTATTGACCATTTGTTTTGTGGAACATGCTGAATTATTGGGCCAAGTATGCTAAAATTTATAATACCTATTCACCAGTTTTATGAATGAACAGTAAGTGAAATTAATGATATTCTTAACATTACTTCAGACAGCTTGATATGAAGTAAATTTACAAGGTTTTAGAATTACAATTTAATTGTACTTGGCATATGATCTATGCATATTGTATTGTAGGTAAAAAATGGAGAACTCCCTGACATTCAAGGATTGGAGACAGTATTAAGTAAGATACTGACTGTATCTCAAGACTTTATGAGACAACAAAAGGTAATTGTACTAATATGCTCAATGTATTTGCCTTTGAATCATAACAGGAATGATGGAAGATTTGTGAAGTGATTGAAGATGTACATGCTTTCAAATATATAGTGCCCATCATTTAATCTTTTAGAAGCTCTTTTCCCAAGAAAGCAAGTGGAAAATTGTGAGCAACCTGCATCTTAATCATATGATTATATTGACTCAAGAACATATTCTTACAATTGTGTTTTCCATCTGTTCAAATGTTGATATGGTTAAAATACACAAGAGTAAAAACTGAAAAAAAAGGATAACTTTTTATGGCTTACCTTGTTAATAGATTCAAGAAATAATTTTATCATGTTCGGCTCTATGCTCATCTTAACATGGGTAGTATTATGTTTGTCAATATCTTTATACCAGGCATAAGAGATAGAAATAGACATAGCAATTAAGCTAGATGTGAAAGATGGTTCTCTCAGATATTTGGTCATAAAAATTGAGACAATTATGCATTGCTATGTTGGTCTATATTTCAAAGATTACTATTGTAAAATAAAATTTCAATTTGAATTTAAGGATGAGTGCAGTTTTGTTAGTTTGAGGGATGTAGAGAGAGTTTTACAAGTGATGAGTTGGTTCTTTAGACAGAGTAATGAGGACCAGTTGCTGTTTAGGAGAATGAGAGGTGAATTAGAGGATTCTGATTCTGATTCAGAAACAGACTCAGATGATGAATCAACAGAAGAAATATTACCGCCACAGGTATATTTTATGACATACTTTTCATAACAAGAAAGTTACTGTATTGCACATATGCACTGTTTGAATCTAACTTTGAGACCTACATATTTCTCTTGACGTTTTCATTATTTCTTCCCTGTTGTATTTTTTTTACCTTAACATATGAAAAGTATATCCCAGCATACATCTAATCACTAATTGTCTGCCATAGATGTATTTACACTTGTATGCAAATTTGTCCGCCATTATGTAAAATCACACAGGTTCCCGTAAACTTTGACATTACAATTTCTGAATGTCACAATAACACAAATACCTGTATAAACTTACATGCAATTTGATAACTTAAAGTTTACTAACAATTTTAATTTCTGTATGTTAGATAAATGAGATCACTAGATCATTGGTTCTTGCACTTGGAGTTTGTTATCATGCTTGCTTAAAAAATCGAGAAGAGTACAGAGATACAGTAGCCAAGTATTTTAAACAACCATTACTTCTGGTAGGAGGAGCTGACAAAATAGAAGAGGAAATTTCAAAGTAATTCAGTTTGACATTTTATTATGTTACCTTTCTGTCTATATATAGACATAATTTTCTTTTTATTGATGACTTCAAGTTAATTTATCTCCAGAAAGAATTTACTTCATAATGTGCAATTTAAAGACATTGAGATTCTTTTAAGCATTTACATTTGATAATGTTTGTATGACAGAAATATTTACTACTAGTCAATATACAAAAAAATCCAAATAATGGATACTTATATTACATGAATGTGTATTTTTCAGTTGTCAGTCTGTGTTTTTGAATAGTGTTAGCTTAGCACCAAATATTGCAAAAAATCAGGCTTTAAAGGAGAATGTATTTATGATGATAGTGTGTATAGAGTTGAGAATTCCTATGTTCTTGGTTGGTAAACCTGGAAGTTCTAAATCTCTGGCCAAGACCATAGTAGCTGATGCCATGCAGGGAAATGCTGCTCAAGATGATCTATTCAAAAACTACAAACAGGTATATACAACTTATGCTTCAACTCATGGAGTGTGTTTTTGGGATACAATTGCTTTCAAGCAATCTGTAGACTTTTACCATTGACTCAGGTCCATGCCCTCACGTCAACCGTTTTATTCTAATATTAAGGAACATGTCAGAATCTTAAGATTGTCTTGCTTTAAAAGGTAAAAACAAACAAAAGGATTGAATTTAAACAACTTTCCTTAAATGTTCTTCTCATAATCTTCATGTTTCGATATTTCCCTTGACTTATATGCGTGATTTTAACAACACGGAAAATCAGAATTAAGCAGTATTTATATTTAGTGTTTTCTTAAATTTAGAAACACGTCAGGGGGAATTCCCCAGTTTTGATAAAATGCGAGAGTTCTCTGAATTCCCATAAATCTATATTTGTCATATCAGAACTGAAGTGGAGTTTTCAGCTCACCTGGCCCGAAGGGCCAAGTGAGCTTTTCTCATCACTTAGCGTCCGTCGTCGTTAACTTTTACAAAAATCTTCTCCTCTGAAACTACTGGGCCAAATTTATCCAAACTTAGCCACAATCATCATTGGGGTATCTTGTTTAAAAAATGTGTCCGATGACCCGGTCATGGCTAAAAATAGAACATAGGGGTAAAATGCAGTTTTTGGCTTATAACTCAAAAACCAAAGCATTTAGAGCAAATCTGACAGGGATGAAATTGTTAATCAGGTCATGATCTATCTGCCCTGAAATTTTCACAACCCGTTAATAGGTTGCTGCCCCTGAATTGGTAATTTTAAGGAAATTTTGATGTTTTTGGTTATTATCTTGAATATTTAATATAGATAGAGATAAACTGTAAACAGCATTAATGTTCACGAAGTAAGATTTACAAATAAGTTAACATGACCAAAATGGTCAGTTGACCCCTATAGGAGTTATTGCCCTTTATAGTCAACTTTTAACCATTTTTCGTAAATCTTAGTTATCTTTTACAAAAATCTTCTTTGAAACTACTGGGCCAATTTGAACCAAACTTGGCTGCAATCATCATTGGGGTATCTAGTTTAAAAAATGTGTCCGATGACCCAGCCAACCAATCAAGATGGCCGCCATGGCTAAAAATAGAACATAGGGGTAAAATACAGTTTTTGGCTTATAACTCAAAAAACACAGCATTTAGAGCAAATTGTTGATCAGGTCAATATCTATCTGCCCTGGAATTTTCAGATGAATTGGATAATCGGTTGTTAGGTTGCTGCCACTGAATTTGTAATTTTAAGGAAATTTTGCCTTTTTTTGTTATTATCTTGAATATTATTATTGTAAACAGCAATAATGTACAGCAAAGTAAGACCTAAAAATAAGTCAAACATGACCAAAATGATCAATTGACCCCCTAAGGAGAAATTGCCCTTCATAGTCAATTTTTAACAATTTTCATAAAATTGTAAATTTTCACTAACATTTTCCACTGAAACTACTGGGCCAAGTTCATTATAGATAGAGATAATTGTAAGCAGCAAGAATGTTTAGTAAAGTAAGATCTACAAACACATCACCATCACAAAACACAATTTTGTCTTGAATCCATCTGTGTCCTTTGTTTAATATTCACATAGACCAAGGTGAGCGGCACAGGCTCTTTAGAGCCTCTAGTTCTTATATGTCACCGTTATGAAACTCACATTTGATATTGTACTTCCATAAAGAAATGGAGAACCATCTAGATCGTTTAATTAACATTTAATATACGTCTTTGCTACAAATCACAAGTTTAGGGTTTTGTTTATGTAATTATGCGCATGCGTATAGTTTTCTTGACTTCAAGGGGTATCAGATTGAATGGTTGCTCTGGATTCCCCACTCCATTGATTAATTTGATCCTTTCAATGTCTGTCTGCTATTGAGGGTTATTGATGTTGCATAATTTTAAATCATATGCATCACTTAAATTAAAATAAATGTAGTCCACGACGTAAAAGTGTAACTAGACCACCCCTTCAGCCGAAATGGAGTCTTCCATATAATCGCTTCAAGTTGTCTCCCTTCTGTAAGTTACTTCTGTCAATTCTGAATTAAAATATGAAGATACGAGGAAAAATAACTCTTTCTGTCGATAGACGTCGTATTATACTAAAAGTGATCAATGTGTATTACCACAAAACACAGATCAAGGTTGTATTTTGGTGGTGTCAATTTAACCATTCTAGAGTTGTGCTCCTTTATAAATGGAAAAATTACAAAATGTTTAGTTTCCGCTCTCTAACTTAAGTTTGCATCGACCAAATGTTATCAAACTTATTTCCCCAAAATACAGATCAAGTTTGAATTTTTGTGGGGTAACATTAACTATTCTTGAGTTATGCCCTTTATAAATGGAAAAAAAATGCAAAGTTTTTAGTTTCCGTTCTTTAACTTAAGTTGCCTCAACCAAATGTTATCAAACTTATACACAATGCTTATTACCACAAAACACAGATAAAGTTGAATTTGGGTAATGTCACTTTTACCATCATAGAGTTATGCCCCTTTATAAATCGAAAATTGCAAAATATTTAGTTTCCGTTCTGTAACTTAAGTTTGCCCCATACAAACATTATGAAACCTATATACAATACTTATTACCACAAAACTCAGATCAAGTACAAATTTGGGTAGTGTCACTTTTATTGTTCTTATCTTGAATTATGTCCCTTTATAATGTAATTTGCAAGTGGGGGCATTATCTGTGTCCACATTCTCCTTTTATTTTGAAATGACATGGCCTTTCTATAGTTCTTTCATTCTGCAGTAAATCATCCTACAGATAAAAAGTTTCAGATCTACAGTTCACTTCCATTTTGATGATACTTTCAATAGAAATAATAAGTTACTTATAGTGGTTGAGTCTTGTAGTTCAATTTCATGGGGATTAGTTTTTCTCTCTTTTTATTAGGTGAAAGTAATATTTTTATGTATGAGATAAATATTTTTTAGGGTTTTGAAAACAACATTATAACACTAACAAAATTTCTGCTTTTTTTGTTTAATTTGAGATCCTAGCAAAATTTACAGGTCTAAGGAAAGCACAAGTAATGTATATGTTCTGATTTCTGTACAGGTTCAGATGGTATCATACCAGTGCAGCCCCTTATCAGTACCAGAAGGCATTGTGGGTATGTTCAGACAATGTGCTAACTTCCAGAAAGATAAACCACTTGATAGATTTGTGTCAATTGTTGTATTGGATGAGATTGGTCTGGCTGAAGATTCTCCAAGAATGCCTTTGAAGGTAGGTAATTGAGAGGTTTTGCAATCAATGGCTTCATTCATCTGTTGTCCATAGTCTGTTTACTTTAACAAAAATCATCATAATATGAAACTGCTGGTCGAAATGGAACTAAAGGTTGCCAGAATCAGCCTTGGAGAAACTAGTATTAAAAATGTGTGTCCTTTGATTCTGCCTACAAACCAACTTGACTGCTAAAGCTAAAAATAATACATATGTGTTCTATATAAGGCATCTCTTATGTCTGACTGCCCCAGGAAGTCCTGAATAAGGAAGCCAGACAACACCGCAATATCTCATACAAGAATAATTTAAACTTGTTATTTATAGCAATTTTTTTTTTGTAGACTTTACATCCTCTGTTGGAAGATGGTTGCCCTGATGATGAAAAACCAGAAAAATATAAAAAGGTATGTTATCCATAAATGCTTTAGAATGATCAAATATTATTTTCAACTATTTTTTTCTTCTTAATTTGATAGAATTATCCTCTAAATACACTCACAGAGCTTAAATTAAACTTAAATGTGTCTTGCCATAACTTTCTCTATGTTTTTCTCAGTTACTATATTTAGAAAGTATACAATAGATATGTGGTCTGTAATTTTTGATGAATTCAGATCTTTCAGGCAGTAACTGCCAGTTTGAAGATACCTTAATTTTTTTTAAAGTATAACAACCTGTTTGAAGATACTTTAAATTATTTTAAAAGTATAGCCACCGAGAATGGAAATTTTCTTGTGCACATGTTATATGTGAATATCATGTGAGATGGCAAATATGGGTTACCCTAAGAATGTTTTTTAAAAAGTGTTATGGTGATTAGAAAATGTAACATAATGTAATGTGTTATCATAACCAAATATGGCTTTAGAAATTAACATAATGAAATGCTTTTTGAACAGGTTGCCTTCATTGGTATATCAAACTGGGCCCTGGATCCAGCTAAAATGAATCGAGGTATCCTTGTACAGAGAGAAGTTCCTGATATTACAGAACTCATCGAAAGTGCTGAGTATGATTTTTTTCTGTTTGCTTCTATACATCTGTCTCTCCAGGATACATTTCTGTCACAATATCTCAGCAACTACAAGTTATGATTTCTTGATATACTAGTATGGCCCCAAGATTCATTTGGTTGTGCCATGCAATGTGACATGTCAACAGTTCCATATATGTTCTCAATTTACTTTTTGTAAGAATGACCATGGTTTACTGAAAAATTGAAACTAGATGATGTTGAAATATTGTCCACTAAGTAGAAACAGCTGAAACCTCACAGAAGGACTGATTAAAAAAGATATAACCGACAGAAAAGTAAATGTTTATTTTGAAGGATCTATAAACGATGATGAAGTCAAATGCTAAGTTAATGTAAGAACAAATTTGTCCACCATTACATAAAATCAAACAAGTTCCTGTAAACTTTGACATCACAATTGAAAATAGATTGTTGCTTCACATCAGAAGGTTATTCATAGCAGATCTAAGGTCATTTGGAGACAAAATTCAGCTAAATACCAAAAGTGTAAAAAAGGTTTACTGTTGATTGTTAAGGAATTTCACTAGATTAGTTTATCTTGTCAGCTAATGAATAAAAATTATGGAGTATTATTTTTCTTTTTTTTAGGGGAATCTGTACTACAAGAAGACAAAAGATATTGAAGTATATAAAACCGCTGATTCCAGATCTAGCGGAATCATACTTAGCCCTGTTTAAAGAAGCATCCACAGAAATGAGAGAATTCTTTGGCCTCAGAGACTTTTACAGGTATTTATTTACATATATTGTTTTTATTTTCGTTTTAAAACCTGCATCCCAGAAGTGTAAGCAGGTTTAATTACCACTGGATTCTATCCTTCCATCCATTAAAAAGAAATATTTTGTCAAAGTTTTCTTAGCTTCTAAGAATGAGTATAATGTGATATTTAGTTTGAAGCTCCATAATGTTGAGTTGTAGCGAGTAAGCAATTTTATTATCTGCCATGTAGCCACTTCCAGTTTGCCTATAGTTTGAAATATAACAACACTCATTATACAAGTAAATTTTTTGTCATAGTTTTCTTAGCTACTACAAAAGGGAATATTTAATATTTGGTATGCACCTTCATAATAATGAGTTGTAGCGAGTCAGCAATTTTTATGTCCCATTTATGACATTATGTTTTCTGGTCTGTGTCCGTCTATTTTTCCATCGTCTGTCTTGCTTCAGGTTAAAGATTTTGGTTACAGTTTTTGGTTTAGGTAGTTTTTGATGAAGTTGAAGTCCAATCAACCTGAAACTTAGTACACATGTTCCTTATGCTATGATCTTTCTCATTTCAATGCCACAGGATATTTTTTACCCCAATTTCAGTATCCACTAAACATAAAAAGTTAAAATGCGATTGGTGTCATCTGTGTACTATAGACACATTCTTGTTCTGATCTTATTCTTTGCCAGATACAAAAATTTGATTTATTTATTTCAGTTTGTTGAAGATGTTGTATGGTTTCCTGTCCAGATCTAGAAAGAAACCCTCATGGCTTCAACTAAAGCATTCAATCCTTAGAAACTTTGGTGGATTAGAGAATGTCAAACCGGTTGAAATTTTCTACGATAAATTATCACATCTTGTTGACAAAGATGAGGAGGTAAACCAAACAATTATGTAATGTTATAAAATATATATTAATGACCTGATTTATTCAAACACCATGTATTGCAAAATTCAAGTCCAATATAGCAGAAAATATGTTTTATCTTCTTGATTTATCTTGATTTGTCTTCAAAATCCGGCAGAAAGTTTCAAAGAATTACTATTTCAATTTTTTTTATGAACATATATTTGATAGAAAATGTTTCTTTTACACTTTTTGAAACAGGTATACCTTGCTTCTAATTCTTATTGTTTGACATCATTTACCTTATCTTATTTCAGCCAAGAGAGGATGATCCAGACTGTACATCAGCAGGAATGATTCAAGCATGTCTGACAGGGGACAAGATGTCAAATAGGTAAAATTATAATTTTACTGTAAGAAAGTCATGGAACATCTATGTTATACCAAGTTGATTCCTCATATTAAAGATTTGTTGTATACATCAATGAGACAGCAGCCAAACAACTTAACACACAAAGACATCTAGAGATCAACTATAGATAGTGACTATACAAAAAAAATATTAACACAAACCTTATCAATTATATGTGTTTTATAATGATTTCAGATGTAAAAATTATCTGTTATAATATTGTATGATTTTCATTAAAAGAAAAACCCTGAAATTCATATAAGATGTTTTATACCTATAGTGAGACAAGATACATGTTGTTACTGACAGAGAACTATGGAGCCCTAACCATATTACAACAGAAAATCTTCACCATGGAGAATGCTGTTTTTATATTTGGTAGTAGCTTTCGTAGTGATCAAGAATATACACAGGTAAAACATAAAATGGGTGGGCATAGTTTTTAGAAGGGTCATTTTTTTAACACGTATAATATATTAGATAAATGATCACATTGCTCTAAATGTTTTAAGATGTTAATTGTCATTTTATTGTTTTGCAACTCAAGATTTTTAACAGAACGTGATTTCCATTTCAAAATATTACTAAAATTGATTGAACTTTTTACTTTATAAACAATGACTGACCCAGTTTATCCAATTATGAGACACCAGCACAAAAATGTAAAAGGCAAAAGAACATATAGTCACTAGTATGTGGTCTTCAACCAAAGACTGGTGTCTGATTAATAAAAAACCAAGTGCCCTATGAGTGTAAAATGAGGACAAAAGTTGTGAAAAAGACCAGCTTAATCAGTTGAAAGATCTATAAGTCTCTTCCATAGAGTTGTTTTAACATAGAGAATTAGAATAAATGAAATATTTTGACTATTATTTTGAAGGTGTGTAGAAATATAAACCGCATCAAAGTTTGTATGGAGACTGGCAGTACAGTTATCCTGTTGAACTTGGAGAATCTATACGAAAGTCTTTACGATGCACTTAACCAGGTAGGAATTGTAACATCAAAGTTGCTTTCTACATAATTTTGAAAAGACAGTTACTTAAAATAAATTGTTTTCTTTCAGTTATTGTTTTTTATGATAATATTTTTATGTTGAGCAGCTCCATTTTCTTGAAAAAAAAAGGTTGCTTATATGGATATCAATCCATGTTTGTTGTTTTTAAAAAAGATTGAAAAATAAAAATTGTTTTCTAGATTTTCATGATTATAAATTGTATACAATAATTTCAGTATTATGTTGAGTTTGGTGATGAGAGATATGTAGACTTAGGACTTGGAACACACAGAGTAAAATGTAGAGTACATAGAGCGTTCAGGTAAAATTTTATTTCTTCAAATTATTGCACTTTTTACATGATGACTTTCTTTTTTTTTTCTAAAATGAGAAATTAAAGGCAATTATTGGTGTTGTCTAATTTTACGTTAAAAAAATGCCAGTATCTTATGAAAATTTGCTTTATAGAATATCAAGTAGTTGCCTACGGACAAGTAACTTTGATACAGTAATGTATTACTTGTAACATGGATGACATTTATTTTTTAGTCACAATTTGGTGCTAGAAATATTTCTCACTTAATATGTTTTCATGTTTATACGATATAGTTTATAATTCGAATACTGTTAATATTCAACCTAATGTCAGTTTTTAAATTTTTATTAAAATAAGCCTTTTTTTGTGTGTACAGAAAGAATATTTTTGAAGTTTTTGTTCAATTATTTTTTAGACTGATTGTAGTGGCAGAGAAACAGATTGTATATGACAAGTTTCCTATACCACTGATCAATCGACTGGAGAAACATTTCTTGTCTTTGAAGACCATGCTGACACCTTATCAGTTAGAGCTTACAGTCAAGTTACAGAAATGGGCACAACAGTTCTGTGAGGTCAAAGTTCCCTTAGACATGAGATACTTGATAAAAAAGTAATTATACATAGCATATAAGTAACAGTTAACCCTTTACCTATAAAACTTCATTTAAAGTTGATAAAGTCATGTTCTTTACATAATTCTTGAAAAAATAATGCCTCCATCCTGATCCTGTTCAATATATATCCTTTTTGCTTTTGTGTAGAAGTTGTCTGTTTTGATTGTCAATTTGGTTAAATCATAGACATAAGGCTTTTATGGGTGAGTGCAAAGTCTGGTTGGTTTAGAGTTAAATTATGCGGCGTTCACACGTTATTCGAATTCAATTCGCATTAACTAGTTTGAATTAGTTCAATTCGCATTCCAAAAGGATTACGTTCTAATGTCAATTCTAATTCGAATTGCAATGCGTGTCAAATTAGCTTTACTGTCCAAATGACATAAACTTTTAATTCGTATTAACAAAAATTTATTTCTAATGCGAATTGGATAATTCAAATTAGCCAATTCGAATCAATTCAAATTAAAAATAGAAGAGTGTGAGAAAGAGATTAGCGAATTTGATTCACATTCGATTCAAATTCAATTCCAATTAAATGTATGTGTGAACAAGGCATTAATGTGACTAGATGTGGTAGTTATAATAGAACAACAAAGGATATGGGGTTGTGACATGACACAAAGTCAGGTCATACGCAGCAAACAATCACACAAAAAAATCAAAGAAACATTGCTTTTATTGCAGTTCTTCATCTCAAATACACAGTGAGGCCTTCAGCAACGAGCAAAAAAACTCTCACCTCACTGAAAGTTTAAGATGGCCCTAGCCTGGCTTGAGTGGAATTCTTTCAAAAATAATCTGGATAGTCTTAGTAAAATGTTACACCACCTAATAGGGCCCGGTTAGAAAAGAACATATGGGAAAGTAGAACATATTTAAAACCAAATAGTTCCTACGCTTATGTTCTTTTTGGGGACTGTTACCTTGTGTGCAAAAGTTTCATTATATGTCTCAGCATGTTTGTTGAATTCAAAGCGGTATACATTCATATACCATTAACATGTTCTTGAATTTTTTTTTGCTGAATATTCAATATTTTGATATTATTTGCAGGAAAGAGACTAAAAAAATAGGGGATGTTTTTATGGGTTACCATGACGATACCTGTGCTGCAATAATTCTGCATGTTTGTCAAGAATTAGAATGTACAGAATTTACTATAGCACAATTAGAGAAACAGGTATTTTGTAAGATGTAATAAAATTGAGAATGGAAATGGCAAATGTGTCAAAGAGATAACAACCTGACCAAAGGGCATAAAACAGCTGAAGGTCACTAATGGGTTTTCAATACAGTGACTAAATACTGCTCTGGTGGGCTTTAGCTGGCCCTTTTCAAATATGTGTACTTGTATGCATAAGAATGTTTTTAATTTAAAAAAAAAGTAGGGCCAACATTAAAAATATCTTTGTTTCCCCTCCCCGACTGAGGTTATCAGGGTATGGGTAGGTAGGTAGGCAAATTATTTTATTTTATTTCTTGATATAATTTTTCTATATTGAATTTTTACAAAATTCAACAGGTAAGATAAGTCAAGAAAAGTGGGGTATTCCCTGTATTCAGTGTACACCCCAGTTTTCTGGTGTTAAAACAGTATACAGGGACCTCCTTTTTCCTATTCATTTTATGGTATGAAATCTACAAAAGCACACATTCTTCATGTGATAACAATGTTTAATGAAAATAAGTGTTAAATTAGTTAAAAATCACGCTTATTTCAAGTCTAATTTGATGCATAACTCACAACAAAACAATTCCTGTGTTCACCAATTCATACCTTGATCATCAATTATGAGATGACAAAAAGATATGTTAATGACTTGCCAGTTGGGAATTAAAATTTAATGAATAAAAATTTTCAATAGAAGTGAACATAATTCAGTTACATGTATGTTCAGTTGCACCTGGATCATGCAGCTTGGTCAATTAATTCCTAAACAAAAGATTTGCATGTTTTTTCGAGTTCTAGAAAAAATAAGGCTTCACTTATATGTTTTGTTGTTCCTAGAATACTTTAAGTATTTACAAATTCAACTGATGCAGTTATATTAAACGTAAAACGTGTCCTTTTGTAAATTTCATGCCATAAATTGAAAAATAAAAACACATTTAAACTGGTCTTGTTTACACCAGAAATCAGGGAAGTTTCCTGAAAGCAGGGAATTCATGTATCCAACATTTTCTGACTTGTGCCCAACCTGTTCAAAGTCGAAGACAAAGTAGATTGATTTCAAAGCACGATTCAGACCATTTTTACTCAAAGATTTTATCCTTTAAAAAAAAGAAATTTTGGACAAGAATGGCCAATAAAAAATTTTGAGTTGCGGCGATTTTACCGGTCGGTCAGGGAAGGGGGAAAAAAACAATATTTTATTTTTGGCCTAGCAATGTTGTATTTTATTATAGAGGTATATCTTTACGACATTATTGTTTTTGAAAACATAAAAATATTCTTCTTTGATGACATATTTTCCATTTTAGTGTATAGGGGAATTTTGATAAAAATTACGCTATGTTTGAAAATCCCTTTTTGTATACATCTTTATTGCAAAAAGATATTATAAAACAATTTATAACCCAGCAACAGGGATAGAAGAATATATCTATTTTATTTATATTGATGAAAAATTCATAATGTTACAAAATTTTAGTAAATATTTTGAACAATGTTGTACATCAATCATATTTTTTTTAAGAAAGTGTTCTTTAAAAAATAGATAATGAGAGATGCAGAGACGATGCTATTATGGTGTGCTACTCCTTCAGCTGTTGTTGATCTTGAAGACGAACAGTTTTTGTACACATATTTCTTGGATCAGCACCATGAAAGTCTAGAGGATTATATGCATTATAAGATAGTGGAACAAGAACTACACAGCATTCGTTCTCAGGTAATATAGATGTATTATACAAATGTGAATGGAAATGGGGAATGCGTCAAAGAGACAACCACCCGACCAAAGAGCAGACAACAGCTAAAGGCCACCAATGGATCTTTAACACAGGAGTTTATATCAAGATTTTCAAGTAAAATTCACTATTTTATTGGAAATTGCATCAGTTTTGCATTGTGTATGAATCTATCTGTATTCAGAATAGATTCACCTTTAATTATCGACAAAGAGAGATGAGTCAAATTCATAATATTTTCTGAATGTCTTATATACCAATTTCATATGTCAGGAGATAGAATAAACCAAATAGCAATCTTAAATCCCAAATTAAAAGACAAGAAATAATAAACAAAAAACTACACAGAAAGCTAAAGCTGGAAACCCCAGATGCTCCTTTAAAAAAGCAGTAGCACCTATCATGTTACTAATTTGCAAGGGAATTTACTGATGTAAGAAACATTGAGTAATGTCACAGTCAAGTAAAAGAGAACATGATTTAGGCGATGAGAAGTTGAACATATCCTAGTCATCCGTGACAGAAATATTCTACAATGTTTAAACAAATGATGGTGGCAACTGTAAAAGTTGGAAGGGATAAGTTTAAATTTACTACTTGGTTCTTTGGATCCTTTGGATATGTAGGAACTCTCTCCTTTAAAGTGATGATGAAAAGTTAAGAAAGCGAAATATTAAATCTAGCTAAAATATAACATCAAAATACTTTTCAGATCACAACTAATTCCAAGTTGCTCTCAGTAGCAGATATTGAAATCCTGTGTAAAGTTATACCAATCCAGAGAAAGAATGTAGAGTTACTGAATCTTCAATCATTTGATACAGAACAACAGTTCAGCAGACAGATCAAGTAATAATTTTGATATTATAATTGGCATATACCTTAACGGAAATTTTCTCTGATTTTGAGCTTCTTTATTTTTCTGGACTCAGCAGAGAATCCTTATCATTATCTGATACATCACATGGAAAAACACAATTTTATTTTGAAGCTTGGTTTTCATATATTTTTTTATGCTATAAGAGAATACATTATTAGTGTTCAGTTGTTCCTTTCTTTTATCACATCAAAGTTTTGATTATCAATTTCCTACATAATTTATTCTGTATAGGGCATTCTTTGACAAAGAAGATACTACTGAAGACCTGCTGTTGATTATACAATGTGATAGCGGTGATCAGAACAATGACTTGATAGCCTGTGCTAGGAATACTTTACAGGATGAATTACAACAGATACATGATCAGACATTGAATGTTCATGTGGTGTTTCTGATACAGCTGCCTGGGATAGCTGGAAGTAGCTTTACTGGTTTCCAGGTATAGTTTGTAATTATACCCCAAACAACAAAGTTTTTGTTTTTGAAAGTTATAGTTTCCTTAATACTTGTCAGACACTTTTATGACAAGTTTTTATATATGATAGGCTTTTCAACATTATATTAACCATTTCATACTGCAATGCCACTTTGATAGGTATGTGAAATATCATGAAAATTAAAAATAATTACACATAGATTTATTTAAACATTTTAATTTTAGTGTGGGTTATGGCATTCTGTTCACATAGATGACATCCACCCTCCGCCATTGGAGCTACCCTCTATTGCTGATATGTATGGAATGTCGGTTAGTGCTCTTTTAGACTCTAAGGGAGATAACACCAGCTTAAGGGAAAGACAACCTGAAGAAGAAGATCGTGAACGACTGGAAACAGCAGAGGATATAGATTTGACAGACATTCAATTAGAAGAAAAGATTATTAGAAGAAGTTTTGCACCAACAAGACAGTTTAACATTGAATATTTAATAGAGAAATGTATTCAGCCTGCTGTAGGAAATGTGAAAGACTCGGAATCTGAATCTTCCAGAGCTATAGAAAGACTAACATTAATTCTCAATTGTATACATAATGATACAGGTTTGTTAATATATTTGAAACTTTTATGTATTGAAATGGAGGCAGAAGTCTGATTTATATAAAATCCTTAATTATTGTAATGTTGAACATAACAGATTTGTAATATAATGTATTTATAATATTTGTAGTTGTCGTTGCCTTAAATTAAAAAAAAATCTTTATCTCAGAAAACTTTGTACAAAGTTCAATCCTACTTGAACTGAATTATCCTTAGGATACCTATTACTATGTTTATATTTTTGTGGTAGCCTATATCTTTGAATAAGCTTACCTGATATTCTTCTTAGAAAGAAAAGATGCTTATCTCTTACAGGAACTAAGTTCACGGAAGAGAGCAATTCAAATTATAATAGAATTATTCTAAAGAGTTGGCATAAGAAAACCCTGTAGATACATGAAATAATTCATACATAGCTTTAATGCTTTTACAAATTGTGACTTGGATGGAGATTTTTCTCATTGGCATTCATACCACATCTTCCTATATCTATAACTGCAATGCTTTTGACTGACGAAAACCCTGTAGAAACATGAAATAATTCATACAAAGCTTCAATACTTATTGTTTACAGGTGAAATGACCATCTTGTCTGGACTTACAAAACACTTAACGTGTATACTGAAGGAAAAAGAGAAGATCGCCCAAAGAGTTAATAACTGGCTGGCCAGAGAAGCTGCTAAACCAGAAAATGTAAACAGACCTGGAACTTTTAGGTTTGTATACATCAACCCTTATATATAAGTCTTTGTCAAGATCACACTGATTTTACAGTTTTATTCCTGAAAACACATAGTTTTGTTTCAGATATTTTATTATTTTAAAAAAAATATTTTTAAATACATAATAAATCTTTACATACCGTAAGTGTTTATCCTTTCTTTTAACAATGGGAATTTAATTAAAACTTTGCATTTTTGAAATATATTGTATGAAAATATTCATGAAAATGTACTTCTGATAAGACAAACATTTATGACACCTGCTGACAGTATGTCAAATTTCAGGAGGAATTTAAGGGTATTAATATTTATATATATATATATATTGTGGACTGAAAAAGGCTTAAAAATCTAAAACATTAACTTTTAGTATGTAATCATTCTTAAGTATACATATTCTTTTTTAGGAACTTTGCCCTTCAATGTCTGGAATCTAAAGTTATTCCTGTTTTATCTGGTATTATAGCCTTCATAGACACAAACAAAAATCTAGATATACTAGCTAATACAAACCGCAATGATTGGCAGTTCCATCTTTGGTCTCAAATTTTAAATAGTCCAGAATTGACCAATCTAAAATATTCATTAATGGTATCGCCAACAAGACATAAAGAACTGCATGAAGTTTCTGTTAAAACAACGTCCTTGGATGGAAAACTGTTCTCAGCCAGTATGCCATTTTCCTGGATTATTTTTGGTCAGATTGAAGAAGTTTTGAGAAAAACTATTGATGCAAAAGATATGAAAGGTAGATAATCAATTGTTTAATCTAGAAAAATCCCATTAACATTTAATAATTGTCCACTAATTTGTGTAATGCTCGGATCTAGGTGTCAAAAGTTTGCTGGAATATTTGAAATTTTGTTTATTATGCCCCACCTACGATAGTAGAGGGGCATTATGTTTTCTGGTCTGTGCCTCCGTTCGTCCGTGCGTCCGTTTGTCCGTCTGTGCGTCCGTCCGTTCGCTTCAGCTTAAAGTTTTTGGTCAAGGTAGTTTTTGAAGAAGTTGAAGTCCAATAAACTTGAAACTTAGTACACATGTTCCCCATGATATGATCTTTCTAATTTTAATGCCAAATTATAGTTTTGATCCCAATTTCATGGTCCACTGAACATAGAAAATGATAGTGCGAAGTTCAGGTTAAAGTTTTTGGTCAAGGTAGTTTTTGATGAAGTTAAAGTTATATCAACTTGAAACTTAGTACACATGTTCCCTATGATATGATCTTTCTAATTATAATTCCAAATTATAATTTTGACCCCAATTTCACGGTCCACTGAACATAGAAAATGATAGTGCAAGTGGGGCATCCGTGTACTATGGACACATTCTTGTTTTTAGATGTTTTATTTTCTTATTTTTATTATGTTTTTTTAAGTTCATTTTCGTTGACATATATCCTATACTGGGTTCTTATATTGATACTTTATTGTTTTGCTCATGTTTACCTCTGTTTTACAGACAGTGACTTTGATGTGGTGGTGAAGGCTTCAGAAATCTTCCAGTCTATACCATTGGGTAAACTACTAGATAGTATAGAGGGAACATATATTCATGATGTTCTAAAGGCATATCTTAAAGATTTCATTCATATGGTTTATCCTGTGCAGTCAGAGGAAGAATGCAGTGTGAGTTATTATCACAATTTATTTGAAAAACAAAGTATTGAGACAACTTTTAAGTGCCTGTCTCAGATAAATCCATGCAAAGTCATCCAGAAGCAAGGTTACAAGAACATCTTCATATTCTGTTACAAGGAAGGTCTAATCATAAATTGATTTCAGGAAAAAAAATAATTCCAAAAATTTTCAAGGATATACCTTATAAAGGGCTGTTTCTAAAAATAGAATTTCTATCAAGATAAAAAGTTAAAAACATGCTATTATTGCTAAAATAGGCCTTCGAAATACATCAAATGAATATTTTGTAGGCATTTTAGTATTGCTTTATCAATAATATGAACCAATATAAAACTAATGATTATCCTAAAGTTGACCTCTCAAATTTCCTTTTTTAAAAGTGCAGAAAGGTCACCAAAAGGTCAAATTTCAAATGTTGAAAATTTTGCAAAAAATCAGGTTTTCAAAGTATTACATAATGATTGAGAAACTATATGTGTCGAGCAGCACTAAACAAATCCCAAAAGGGTTGCCATTCCAACAAATGTATTACATGCTTGAAAAGCATTCAACTTATGATGAATAATTTAACTAGAAAATCTTCAAGAAAAACATTTTGTAGTCTGAAAATTGTAAGAGTTCTTTTTCTTTCACGGATGGAAGAAAGATGGACACAGCATTGCCAAACAATAAATGAAAAGACAACATTCCACAAATACAACACAGAAAACTAATGATAGATCAACAGAAACCCAATCAAAGCACACTGATGGACTCAAAATGCTCTTATGGTGATTGCTTGGTTCCAGTACAGTACTAAAATGACAATACCTTATTGACACAAAATTAATATTCCTAAAAACTGAATATTCAGGAAATATTTTTTTTAACTCTTGAATCAAATAGTTTGATCAGTACTAAAGATTATTGAACAAATAAAACTTTATGAATTCATTATTGTTTAATTCTTTAGTACGGCCAAATTAAATAGTATGTGTGGTTTCAGTTACATCCAAATAAAATTAGGGTAGGTCTGTAGGGAATTTTTCTAAAAATGGTTGGGTTTTTTTTCATTGATTTTATTGGAGCAAAATCCCTTCTTTAACAGTGCTTAATGAAAAAAGACAAACATATTTTGAGGGTTGGCTTTTAATAAGACTAAAACTTAAAAGTAGGGTAGGTAGGGTAACTGTAACCACACATATTTTTATTTGGCCTAAGCAGTAAATGTTTGTATGTTTTTTATATTTTTTAACTGAATCATATAACTTTCTTATATTAGCTGATGTGTGAAAATGTAGTAATTGGATGTAGACAACTGATTCGTGGAGAATTTGGAAGAATCCTACCCTCCATTGTAGGATGTCATATGACTTTTATTCAACATGACACAAGGTTTAAAAACTTTTCAAATATTGTACATGTATGGCCAGAATGTAGCCAGAAGACACTGGATTACCAACAGAAACAGACTACAGCTCATTTAGTCACTCAGGATGAAATTGTAAGCAGTTCTAATGATTAAGTCTCTTATTTCTTTTTTTGCATCAAAATCAATCGGATTCAAGGTCGAAAATTTAATGTTCTGCAATGTGAGAGTATATAAACTAGTAATTTGAATTTAAGGGATCAAATGTGTCGACCTTTTATGAATTTTTATTTGAAGATGTACTTCTGCAGAAGACATAACTATGTTGTAAAATTTGTGTCTATTTGGTTAGTTTCTGAAGAATAAGATATGTTTAAACTAGCAATACTGTTGTTTGCTGCCCTATAAGACTACTGCAGGACAAAATCATTGGTTACATATGGGTGAAATATGAATTAACAAGCCAATCCTTTTACAGACAATAGATATACTAGCACTTCACATGTTAATGGGTAAACTTGAGCCACACAGAGAGGAACTGAATATGACAGAAGGTCGGACAAAATGGATGAGACTAATGTGTGATTACAGACCAGTCGTAGAAAGGATTTTTGGACATTTTAATCAGGAATTTGAGGACAAAGACTGTCAATATGGGGAGAGGTGTGCAAAAGGAATAGAAGAAGCAAGGTATTAATCAATGCTAATAGATTTTATATCTTTACTTTTTTAAGCAAAAGGATAGTTTTTTAATATGTAAAGTGAAAAATAGACTCATTACAGTTTAATTTTTGAAATTCAATTCTTGAATCCTTGAAATAATTTTTCAATATATAATTATAAGGTATCAGTGGACCAGAGCAGTGGTGGTGAAATTATTGATAGAACATGTATGCACTACTGGAAAGGAAAGCCTTGATATCAAAAGATGCATGACACTCTGGGGCGTGAGTAACTATTCTATTTAGTAAATGATGCAATACAGATATAAATAGCATATTTGGGAAAAAAAAGAGGATTGTAAAAATCAACAAAGTAATGTTTTCTTGAACTTAGTATATCCTTTATTTTTATGCCCCACTTAGGGGCATTATGTTGTGTTCGCCCATCTGTTCGTCCATCTGTTTGTTCATTTGTCCATTTTTTGGTCCAGTCATCTGTCCCACATCAGGTTAATGTTTTTTGTCAAGGTAGTTTTATTTGATAAAGTTGAAATCCAATTAACTTAAAACTTAGTACACATATTCCCTAGGATATAATCTTTCTAATATTAATGCCAAATTAGACTTTTGACCCCAATTTTTGGATCCACTGAACATAGAAAATGTCACAATTGATGAATTGTAGATAATAATCCAGTATATAGTGTAGCAATATTATTAGTGACAAGAAAGTCTTATAAGTGACTGCTATTTTATTCATGTTCACAATTTATTTTCCAGTTGCTCAGAGAGAAGGCTGATATGAAAACTATCAAGTCACTCCAGAAAGTTGAAGGTTTCTTGAAACTCTGCAACAAGGATATAGCGACACAGTGCTTTGGGTAAAAATTATCATATAATACATTTAACATGTCAAAAATTACCTTGGAACCTTGATAATGCATCTAATCACATTTCCATGTCAAACAAAAAAAGTCACCCCATAATATTTATAATATTTATAGATTTTTTTTTTTTTTTTTCACTCCATGCTGTTGTGTTTCTGTCTGTTAAATCTGAAGGATTTTTCTTAGTAAAACACACAAAATGTGCATTAAAAGCTTTGTTTACCAGGATATTTTGTCAGCAAGAAGAAAACTCAGGATTCATCTTAGAAAGGGTCTCATGTTGAAGCCGCAGTGGATGTTATAAATTTGATTAATGAGTGCACATTTTTCATCAAAATTTGTTGTTTCCATTTACAGTCAGCAAGACAAATGTACTCAATGTGAGATGTTGATAGAGGGAGCTCCAGTCAGACTTCCATGTGATCATGTGGTATGTAGAAAATGTTTCCATGGACTTGTAGCAACAGAAGACTTTGCATGTCCAAAACAAGACTGTCAGGAGATATTCCCAAAAGATTTGGACCCTAGTACTTCGGATACAAAGTAAGATATTGATTTTCATGTCTATAGATTTACATGGTAGATTCTTTAATGTGTTCTATATATGTTCCCATTGTAGGTGATAAGGGTATTAAGTGTTACCCTTCATCTTCTGTCTTTCTGTATGTCCGTTCGTCCCATTTTCATTTGTTTGAAGCGTGCATGGGTGCATTGGTGTCCTTAGACACCTTCTACTTTTATTAAGTCCTGATTTAAAAAAAATGTGGGGTATACTGTTTTACCTCTGTCTGTCTGTAGGTCCATCTGTCTGTCCTATGAATATTTTTCATCGCATCTTCTCAGGAACTTCATCACAAGGATTTCTGAAATTGGTTTCAGGATGTATATAAGTCAGCTATACCGTCAGATGCATTTTCAGATTCATCACTCAACAAATTCCTGGGAAAAGGGGGGGATATCATTACAGTTTCACTTGTTATTTGAATGATTTATTTAGACAGTTTGACCTTATGTTAAGTTTGTATTTGCATTTTACATGCTATGTTTTAGTGTTTGGTTTTGTTAAAAAAGTTCTTCTTTCAAGACAAAACAGATGGTCTATTTCAAATTCTTACAGCCTTTTGTGATTCAATTATTGTATGTATTCTATTACCATAACACAAGTCAAATTTAGTTTCATTGAAAAGATATTTGTTCATTATTAGTAAGCAATGTGATAATTTTTGTTACAAATTTTTTTTAAGGTTGGAAATGAAAAAGTACTATGACTTCAGGAGAAGATGTAATAGTTTCTTTATGGAGGTTGTATCACAACTGTGTTTTGCTGCTGGAACACCACCCTCCGAGGAGGTTATTGATAAACTCCTGTCATATATCACAGGTCATAGTAGGACTAAGAGAGCTGAGAGAATTGTTTCTAAAGAATTGACTATATTTGAAGATTCTATTGACCCCACACCTGTTGTGAGGTCATTTCTCTTACAGCAGTTGATGCAGACAAGGTGAGTTAGAAATCAGACTGTTATCATAAACAACTTGTTACCAGATGTGAGGAATGTGTCAAAGAGACAACAGTTGGACATAATTGTAGAAAACAGCCCAAGGCCACCAATAGTAAAATAATGCACCCATGGGTTGGCTTTAGATGGCCCCGAACAATTTTTATACTAGTTCAGCCAATTGGAACATTACACTAAATTCTGAAACATACAAATGAATCAAAATTGAGTATACAAATAATACTTTGCATAGCAAACACAATCAATGTAAATCAAAATGCTTATCATTGATGACAGGAAGAAACATCAGAAGCAAAGTTGTGATTAAAATAGGGCAAAGGGAAGTAACCAGGTCTTGAAATTGATGTTTGTGGAATTCATTTGTTTACAATATGTAGCAACAGATAAATAAATGTTTTGACATAATTATTAACTGTTTTCAGCAGTGACAATGAAATACATCAGTATTTATCAGCATATTTTACCAGTGCTAGTGACTTAGTCAAGACCTCTGGAGATCCTCATCAGTTGGTGGAGTTATGTCTCCTTGTTCTGCAGTGTATGGAGGTAAGTGACCTTCATCTTTACATCTCAAAGGTTGATGAAATAGTAATGTATAGATGAATGGAGACATATTTTCCTTAGGAAAAAAATATTTTGTTTTGGTAGACACATACTTTCAATCCTGATTTAACTCTCTTTAGGGAACACCTGTTGAATGTGGTCACTTTCATTTAATTTTTGCATGAAATTATCAATTTTACCTTTAACAACAGTAATTTTAATGTTTTTAACTACCTATATAATTACAACAAATAATATGTGTGCTAGTATCGAAGTCAAAATGAGAATTGAAACTGATTTACAATTAATATTATGTAACAGCTAGGTGAGGAATTCATGTATTCCTTGTGTTCTTGGATAACTCCTGTCAGTTTCCATTTAGTATCATAAACTTTTTCTCTACTAATATTAACATATTTTGAAAATTTTCTTCCAATTCAGGACACAGTAATCCCCTATTTTTCATGTCCCTGCCGTATTCAGTGTTACCCTTGACCGTCTGTCCTTCCATCCTATATTTCTTTTGAACTTATCTTTTATACAAATTATATGAAAGTCATACACGATGCTGAGAACCAAAACTCATAGACTCATAGATCAAACTACATGAGTTTGTGGGGCCAAAAAGTTTAAGGTCATATTTGTTGTATCATTTGAATTATGCCAGAATTGTAGCAATTGGCTTAACATAATTAGATAATTGTTGTATAGAACTATGCATAAGAGTTCAAATGAGGAATATATAAACTTTAACCAATGAAGTACAGCCTTCAATAATGGGATTTCATGTTAATTTTATTCAGGATTCCTTGCATCAGCAGTTTGACCAAGATGAACATATTGCTGCAGCCACTCAGATGTTAAGGGAGGCTGTTCCAAACATCGCAAGTGATAATGACATTCTGGACAAAATCGGACATATTTCTAAAGTCAGATTTTCACTGACTGTTGTTGCCAAATATATTCATAAATTGTACGGAACATCAAAGAAATCCATGCCTGATGGCTCCATGAGAAGTCTTTTTGAGGAAGCAGCCAGACTTTGTGATGAATGTAATTCACCATGGCCAAGGTATGGATGAATTGTAGTTTCTAATTATGCTTAATGAGTCATCAATGTTAGCATTGGATAAAGACAGTGTGAATTAAGTGCCAGTCTGCCGAATAATCAGGCAGTGGTGAAAACATGACCAAACAAACCCACCCAATTTGACATTGATTTCAGTTCATAATATGTAGTTATGCACAAAAATAACATTCATTTCCATTTTCTGTTCTGGTAATAGAAGATGCCATTTGGTTGAAATGCACTAGAAAATATGGAATAAAGGGAGATAACTCTGTATTTGCTATCATTCTAACCAATTTTCTAACCATGTTATTTGATATTACCAGACAAACACAATCGAAAGACTAATACTTTTAAACTCAGGATGATGGTTAGTATTAAATAGCATGATTAACTCGGTGGGTTTTTTCTAATCATGTTTTAATTTTTACCTAAATTGCCTGATTCTTACAAAGACTGGCACTTAAATAGAAATGATCCACTAGATATTGCCAATAACTAAATTTTGATATCACTCAACACATATTCACTTAGAATTAGGTATCAAATACCAATTTACAGTACACCACAGCAATATACAGTACATTTAATTTCTCCATGCTATTATACCTTTGCTGTGTTATCTTTTTCTTTTGATGGTTGCTGAACATTTTCCTTAATTTTTTAATAAAAAAATCCAAAAATAAACAGTGGTTCTGCATTAGAAGTAAACATTAGATAATGGTTTGAGGCAAGATTGTAATCTAAATACAATAGTCATCCATTTTCTACCCTTACATTGCAGAAGATACTTTGTAAAACAATTATGTAGACAGTATGGGATAGACAATTACCAGACTATAGTGGCAAAAAGTGAATCAGGACTGTTACGATGGGTCAATCTACCAGAACTTAAAGGACGACAGGTAATAATGACAAATTAACATAACAATGGATTAAATCCATGAACTGTTCTTGTGTAACTCCTGTTTAACTCCCTATGTAAGGTTAAGAAGTAAAATATAATATTTTGGCTTAAATCATGCCCAAAAACATTTCACAATTATCAGGGTCAAGTATCCAACAATACCGGTCACTGCCAGCTTAACTGTTGATGTGAGAACAGAACATCTGATTGAAGGGCCATATTGCTTTCAGTGCTCATTATATCATGGGAAACAAGATTAGATCTTAAACAGTAGCTGCATGGTTAAAGCTGAGCAGAATCTCGTTTCTCTGCAAAGAAACACACGCCTGACAGTTACAACAGTATTTGCATATTTACATCATAAAGCTAAACCAAATATCAAAGAAACAGTTAAATGTTCATTTTGCACAAACACAAACAGTCTATGGAAAGTCAGTGGTTGAACAGGTTCATAAAATTATAATATTAAACTGCAGATAGATAAACAAGAACTGATAAGCGGCATAAAACTTTTTTGAGCAAGAAAAATGATTCCTTTGAGAACTTATTGAAATTTGCAAATAATTTTAGAAACTTAAAAATATAGTATATACCAATACACATAATTAACAGCGCCTGGTGATGTTTGATAGCCTGACCGGTTTCGGTCCATAAAGGACCTTCATCATCTGCCTCTGATGAAGGTCCTTTATGGACCGAAACCGGTCAGGCTATCAAACATCACCAGGCGCTGTTAATTATGTGTATTGGTATATACTATATTTTTATGCTTTTACATTTTTCTCACTGATACACATAGTTAATATGGCTTCTACTAACGAAAGCTCCATGGAGCTAATGTGTTTAGAGACTACTTATGTCAGTACACCTTTCCTATATTGCCTACTAATTTTAGAAACTTAGTTTATCATGCAGGAAGCCTGTTTTTAAGAACTATTTGAAACTTACAAATAGTGTTAGTTATGCAGAAGACTTAATAGATAATTTATTACAACAGGTTGAGGAATGCCATGACAGATATATAGTATTGGGAAATGACTACAAACAACTGAGGGAGACTTTAGTCACAACATTGTTAAGTGGACAGATTGAAACACTGGAGAAGATTTTACTGGTATTTATATCATGTTCTATGTAGCTTTATTATAGTACAGTGAAACCTGGGTAAACCGAACCCTGATAAAACCGAATTTCAGTTTAAACCGAACAATTTTCTAAGTCCCACAAAATTTCCCTATCAATTAACATTAATCTAACCTGAAAAAACCGAACCCTGTCAACACCGAATTCCGAACGCTTTTTGAAGGCTCGTTGGTAAATTTGTATCTAAAAATTACCTGTCAAAATCGATCAATACCAATCAAAACAATAAAATATAATTTATTATTTGCATGATTTAATTAAAAAACCACAGGATGGCAGAGTATCCCCGAAGGTATTTGAGGTTTAATGAACTTGTGAATTGTTATTACAAACTAATTAGCATGTCTGTGTCCATGTATAAAGTGATTTTTTTGTAAAGAAACGTTAAACTGGTCAGCTACCCCCATCGCCGATATTAAATGAAAAGAAAGGAACTTTCCCTCAGATCAATTAAATGCACCTTACTCAAATAATTACGGCCACAAAATCGAAACTGCCATTCTGTAGCTAAACTGTTTAATTAAATAATAGTTTTAAAGCCTTTCACCGGATTAAGAAGTCGTGCAAAACAATAAGGTCAATGGATTTCGATTGCTGGATTCCCTTTAGAGGCCCTATATATTTGATTCGAATGCTCCCGAAGACTTCCGTTAGCTATTTAGCAACGATAAAGTCCGAGAATAAACTGGACCCCTGCTGTTGTTTCACTGTTATCGTGTGCCGAAGTATCAATCAGCGGGTGACCAGTTTAGTCCAAGAACTCGTGTGTATAATGACATTCCCGATTCAACTACGGAATCGTCATATGACAGTGACTGTGAATCTGAATTGGTCAGTGAATTAACGGATGAGAAAATAATTATAAAAAGCAAAATCGCTCCACGTCGGACATCTTCCAACGACGAGCGTGATTGACGGAGTGGCGTTTGATTTATAAACAAAAATGTAGCAAAACGTCTATCTTTTATCTTCTTTTATTTTTACATTTACATCTAAATCAACACAAAAATAAACTGTCAGCTGTTGTGTCACCTATTATTCCTGCCAAAATTATTTTGGTGTCGACTTCCGTCTACCTCTACAATCCGAACACCTGTGAAAACCGAACAAAACGCAAAGTCCCGTGAGTGTTCGGTTTGGACAGGTTTCACTGTACAAGTAATTGGCTAAAGGTTCTTAAATGGTTACCAAGCAAAGTAAAAATATTTTAATACCCAACCTAGAAGCATTAGGTTTTTCCATCTGTGGGTCTGTTTGTGTGTTTGTTTCGTCCATTTGTTTCGTCCATTGTTCGTTTCGTTGAAACTTAGTACACATGTTCGCTATGATATGATATTTCTAATTTTAATGCCTTAGTAGAGTTTATACCCCTATTTCAAGGTCCACTGAACATAGAAAACGATAGTGTGAGTGGGGCATAAATATACTATGGACACATTCTTGGTTTTTTTTTCATAAAAAAACAAATTTTGTCTGTAGATTTGCTTACTGTTATCCATAACTTATAGAGCAGAGAAAGAAAGAATGGCACACTTATGTTAGCCCTGTAGATTAATTAGCAAAGTAATAATTGACATAGACAAAATCCTTGTAGATGTACTAGTGAAAAAAACCTTTTGAGTTCACTGATGATACTTTGAATAATTTCATGAGTGACTGAAATCTGTGGTTTTGTGATATATTTTTCATTCAGAAGTTCACATATATGTATGCAAATTCTATATTTACAGAATCCTGGTAAAAAATGGCAGACTAGAATAAAGTTATCACTGGCCATTCACAGAGAAATCTGCATGAAGAATGTATATGAGGAAGATCGGCAGAAATTAACTCTCAAAGTTTGTTTTTACTTCAATTGTAACTTTAATGATATTTTAAAAACATGAAATACTTTATCCCCATCAGTACCATTTTTATACGACCGCAAAAATTTTAATTTTTTGGTCGTATATTGCTATCACGTTGGCGTCGTCGTCGTCCGAATACTTTTAGTTTTCGCACTCTAACTTTAGTAAAATTGAATAGAAATCAATGAAATTTTAACACAAGTTTTATGACCACAAAAGGAAGGTTGGGATTGATTTTGGGAGTTTTGGTCCCAACATTTTAGGAATTAGGGGCCAAAAAGGGCCCAAATAAGCATTTTCTTGGTTTTCGCACTATAACTTTAGTTTACGTGAATAGAAATATATGAAATTTTGACACAAGGTTTATGACCACAAAAGGAATGTTGGGATTGATTTTGGGAGTTTTGGTTCCAACAGTTTAGGAATTAAGGGCCAAAAAAGGGCCCAAATAAGCATTATTCTTGGTTTTCGCACAATAACTTTAGTATAAGTAAATAGAAATCAATGAAATTTTAACACAAGGTTTATGACCACAAAAGGAAGGTTGGGATTGATTTTTGGAGTTGAGGTCACAACAGTTTATGAATAAGGGGCCAAAAAGGGGCCCAAATAAGCATTATTTTCGGTTTTTGCACCATAACTTTAGTATAAGTAAATAGAAATCTATGAAATTTAAACACAAGGTTTATGACCATAAAAGGAAGGTTGGGTTTGATTTTGGGAGTTTTGGTCCCAACAGTTTAGGAATAAGGGGTTCAAAGGGTCCAAAATTGAACTTTGTGTGATTTCATCAAAAATTGAATAATTGGGGTTCTTTGATATGCTGAATCTAACTATGTATGTAGATTCTTAATTTTTGGTCCCGTTTTCAAATTGGTCTACATTAAGGTCCAAAGGGTCCAAAATTAAACTTAGTTTGATTTTAACAAAAATTGAATCCTTGGGGTTCTTTGATATGCTGATTTTAAAAATGTACTTAGATTTTTAATTATTGGCCTAGTTTTCAAGTTGGTCCAAATGGGGGTCCAAAATTAAACTTTGTTTGTTTTCATCTAAAATTGAATAAATGGGTTCTTTGATATGCCAAATCTAACTGTGTATGTAGATTCTTAATTTTTGGTCCAGTTTTCAAATTGGTCTACATTAAGGTCCAAAGGGTCCAAAATTAAACTAAGTTTGATTTAAACAAAAATTAAATTCTTGGGCTTATTTGATATGCTTTATCTAAATATGTACTTTGATTTTTGATTATGGGCCCAGTTTTCAAGTTGGTCCAAATCAGGATTCCATATCAAGTATTGTGCAATAGCAAGAAATTTTCAATTGCACAGTATTGCACAATAGCAAGAAATATCTAATTGCACAATATTGCAATAGCAATTAATTTTCAATTGGAGTTATCTCTCTTTGTATAGAATAGTAGTTGATAATATATGTTGGAAATTTGCCAGACATGACTATGATGTCATTTTCTATTTTTATTTGCCAATAACTTTATGTAAATAACTTCATTGGAAATTTGCCAATATAAAATGTTGCTGATGAAGCTTTTTTTCCTTATCTTATCTAAAATGTTTTTAGATAATGTATGTTGGACATTTGCCAGACATGACTATGATGTCATTTTCTATTTTTATTTGCCAATAACTTTATGTAAATAACTTCATTGGAAATTTGACAATATAAAATGTTGCTGATAGAGTTTTTTTTTATTGTTTTATACAATAAACAATGTATATTCACTTTTACTACCAACCAATCTTTACCATTCAGTGATAACAAGCACTTTATTTTACATTTTAATATTTTATGATGTATTTAAAAGAGTAGTTATTGTTGCAAACTCCATTAGAAATTTGAATTGATATCAGTTTTGGAAAAAGGGAAACAGGGATGTGAAAAAAAAGGGAGGGGGGGGGGGGGGGGGGTTAAATTTAGTTTTCTCATTTCAGATTTCATAAATAAAAGAGAAATTTCTTCAAACATTTTTTTGAGAGGATTAATATTCAACAGCATAGTGAATTGCTCAATGGCAAAAAAAACCTTTTAAGTTCATTAGACCACATTCATTCTGTGTCAGAAACCTATGCTGTGTCAACTATTTAATTTTAGATTTAAAAAGTTTGAAGAAGAAATCTTTAATTGATTTGTAAAATCTTGACATTTGTTTTGTGTAAAAAAAAACCATGTAATGTCAAAAATTTGATCACAATCCAAATTCAGAGCTGTATCACGCTTGAATGTTTTGTCCATACTTGCCCCAACTGTTCAGGGTTCGACCTCTGCGGTCGTATAAAGCTGCGCCCTGCGGAGCACCTGGTTATTTTATCATTTCAGATAAGACGTTCCAATGTAAATGAACTTGAATTGTAATATGTCTAACTATAACTGAATTATACTGTTATGAATTCTAAATTTTAGCATAGTTACATTAGAGGTTGGAACGAATAATGGTCATTCAAAATATATACCTTCCTTACGTTATATAATAAAATTGAATATCAAAATTTTCAATGAACAATTTATCTTTCTTAGGGAAAGACTGTTCTAAGTGAACACATAATGAACCATGCCTTGGTGAAAAATAAGGTAAGAGTATATCATACATATAACCTTTATTCACAAGGATAGTTTGTTGTTGTCAAATTAAAAAAAAGAATAATCAAATAACACCCCACCAAACTATGGTATTTTATAAAAAGAATGCAAAGACTTATTGATATTCTTTTAGTTCCTTGTAACATATATTCAAAAGAAAATTACCTTTTTAAAAACCGAACTTCAAAGACGAAATACCCTTTTGGAAAACACTTGACATATCAGAAGATAATACAAATGAAAAAACAAAAAGAAATGTAATATTCCTGCTTTCATATCTTTAACAGGAGTTCACAGAGAGATTACTGAATAATTCTGTTTGGAAATATGGAGGAAACATAACCAAAGGAATGGATCTAGCAGAACAAAACATTTTCTGTCTGTTGACACATTATTTTACTCTGATGACAGAGATTCCAGGGGAGAGAACTCTACTGACACCACTAAAGAAAATAGCTCTAGAGTCTGCCAGTATGGTGGTGAGTGTGGTATTGGCATTAATATCAAAACATAGATTTCCACATATTAAGTTGATTTAGTCTGTGAAGTTGCTTAAAAGAATCTTAAAATCATTTGGTTTAATACAGTTCTCAGTCGGGATTTATTGTATTCTCTAACGTTGTTAAGAGTATGTGGTACAATGAGTTATATTCTTAATTTTTTCTCTAGTAAATTCTGTAAATATTTAAACATTTTATTCCTTTAAAGTAAAATATTATGTGTTATGTGTATGTATGGACTTTTGAGTCTGAAATAAAGATCATCCTATCTTTTATCTGTACAAATGGAAGGACCAGACAGTATGAATTTTAGTTTTGTTCAATCTTTTTCTTTACAGGGTTCATATTACCCCACTATGCCCCAGGACGACTTTATAGATTTACAGAAAGCTCTTGCTGCAGGAAAAACAAAAAACCCAGATGATTACGAACTTGCATTTTATAGTAGGTAGATGCCCCATCATATCTTACTAGCAAGTTTCAATATGTTTCAAAAAAAATCCATACCCATTGAGAAATGCTGTTCAAGGAAACCTCAAACTCCCTAAACCCAAAATAGAACTGTTTAAAAAAATGTTTATGTATTCTGGACCATTCTTGTGGAATATTTTGCCAATAATCTTAAGAAAATATTACAAATGTTAATTCTTTCAAATACAAAACAGCAGATTATATATTGAAATCAACCTGTTAAAAGGAAAAAAAATTGAATACTGATAATTTCATCATGTTTATTTTTAGCTCACCTGGCCCGAAGGGCCAAGTGAGCTTTTCTCATCACTTGGCGTCTGCTGTCAGTTGTCTGTTGCCCGTCAACCATCGTCTTCCGTCGTCGTCTTTAACTTTTTACATTTTGAACTTCTTCTAGAGAACAATTGAATGGAATGAAACCAAACATGGCATGAATGTTCCTTATGAGATGCTGACCAAGTGTTGTTACTTTGTAGCCGATCAATCATCCAAGATGGCCGCCAGCGGGGGACTTAGTTTAACATAGGACCCTATTGGAAATACATACAAATGTCTTCTTTTAGTGAACCACTGAATGGAATGAAACCAAACATAGCATGAATGTTCCTAATGAGATGCTGACCAAGTGTTGTTACTTTGTTGTCATTGCTACATTCAAGATGGCCACCAGTTGAGGGGGGGGGGGGGACTTAGTTTAACATAGGACCCCATGGAATACATACAAAAGTCTTCTTCTAAAGAACCACTGAATTGAATGAAATCAAACATAGCATGAATGTTCCTTTCCTTATGAGGTGCTGGCCAAGTGTTGTTACTTTCAGCCAAATTTTATATTTTTTTATATGATTTCAAAAACCCAAGTAGAATCTGGTGAGCAATACAGGCTCTTGAGAGCCTCTAGTTTCAGTAAGTTGTATTTAACATTAGCATCATACTTGACTTTTATACTTATGTATGCCATGTATATAATTGCATTTTTATGCCCCACCTACGATAGTAGAGTAACATTATGTTTTCTGGTCTGTGCATCCAATCGTTCGTCCTTCCTTCCGTTCGTCCCGCTTCAGGTTAAAGTTTTTGGTCAGGTAGTTTTTGATGAAGTCAAATCAACTTGAAACTCAGTATACATGTGCCCTATGATATGATCTTACTAATTTTATTGCCAAATTAGTGTGTTTGACCCCAATTGCACGGTTCACTGACCATAGAAAATGATAGTGCAAATTTCAGGTTAAAGTTTTTGGTCAAGGTAGTTTTTAGGCAGTTGAGCTGCCTTATGTGAGCACCCTAGGTTTGTGTTCTACCCAATAAATGCTGAAACACGTGCAATTGTTATTATCTAGCTGGATGTTATGTTATTTATAACTAATTGGACAGTTTTTTCACACTTTTACTGTAATTTTGGATTACAAAATATATGACCAGAAAAACCGTAAATGGTCGTCGAATCACCCAAAAGTTCTAAAGTTGCACATAGGAAGTAGAGCACATTAGGAATCCTTATGTAGGTTATTATCCCCTGAGCTTTTGGCTAGGATGTCAAAGAACAAATGTATGAATTATTTAATCGGCAAAAATCTCTAAAGACAAGTAGTTTAGATTTCCCAAATGACAAAATTCCTAGGAATATTGTTTGTCGACAATACGTAGTCAACTACGTCAGTAGTCTATTATATAAGTTTAACTGTGAAAAAGTTGAATTGTTCATGCTGTTGGCGGCAATTTCAAATCGGAAGACGACAAAATTTCTTATCTTATCAATTTGGAAACAGGGGTTCAAATTAGCGGTGGGCCGAGGGCTGTGACCTTCCACTTTTGCAGTCGGACTTTTGACTTGGTTACTAGGTACGCCCCACATGCCTGTCGGACATATTCCACTTGGAAGAATTTGAAAAAATAACTTTGCAAACTTTTTACTAAAGTCTCCTAATAAACGATCTCAAAACTTATTTTCATCATTATTATTCACGACAGTGATTTTCATTTTGTTCAACTGCTAGCTTTATACAGAAAATCACCAACAAATAATGTGTAAATTCGAGTAAAATCTTATCTGACAAAAACAACATTGAAAACAAAATGGATGCCAGTCAATTAGAATATCAGATTCGATTCCGGAAGCGGATAAGAGTAATCCCGGGTTTTGGCGATCAACTAAACAAATCCTGAAATGTGACAAAATACATCTATGCATGGTAAATAGATATAAACACTAGAATTGAAAACCAAAAGCTATATGTAAAAGAAAGAAAAAGCAGAATATATTTTATACAGAAACTCAAAATTAATGTGGCAGCTGGGAACAGTATATCTAAACAATATATATGTTCCTGGTGACAGTATAAATTTTCTTCATCAGTGATAAATGTTGGTAATGCATGTTAGATGCCTTTAAGGTATAAACATATTACTGCAAATTCAATGGGTATTTTGTTACTCGATTTTGATGGGTCAGTTAAAATAGCTGGAAGTTTCTTACTTTATTTCACAAACTGGTTATATCATATACCGGTATATATATATGATGCCTGAATGTAAGCATATCAAATGATATATACTAGGTGGAGTCCTTTGGGCCACTCTACCCCCTCCTGTTTTATAACTTGGAAAACAGTCGAGATCCCCACCCCTAAACCATATATATTCATGTATGGGACAATATAACAAATCATATGAAATATAGATGGAGTTTATGGAGCCACTCAACCCCTTCCTGTTTGAGAATTTGAAAACGGTTGAGATACTGACCCTTAAACCATATACATTCATGTATTGGACTATATAACTAATCAAATGAAATATAGTAGAAGTCCCTAGGGTCACCCCACCCCCTCCTGTTTTAGAACCTCTGAAACAGTCGAGATCCCCACCCCTAAACCATATTTATTCATGTATGGAACACTAACTAATCAAATGAAATACAGGGGGAGTACCTGGGGTCACCCCATCCCTCCTGTTTGGGAACTTTGAAACAGTTGGGATCCTCATCCCTAAACCATATCTATTCATGTATGGGACAATATAATAAATCAAATGAAATATAGGTGGAGTTTGTGGTGCCACTCTACCCCTTCCTGCTTGGGAATTTGAAAATGGTCGAGATTGCCACCCTTAAACCATATATATTCATGTATGGGACAATATAACAAATCAAATGAATTATAGGGGTCTCTAGGGGTCACCCCATCCCTCCTGTTTGAGAACTTGGAAACTTTCGAGATCCTCACCCCTAAACCAATTATATTCATGTATGGGACAATATAACAAATCATATGAAATATAGGTGGAGTTTGTTGGGCCACTCTACCCCTTCATGTTTGGGAATTTGAAAACGGTCGAGATCCCCACCCTTAAACCATATATATTCATGTATGGGACAATATAACAATTCAAATGAATTATAGGGGGTCCCTGCAGTCACCCTTTCCCTCCTGTTTGAGAACTTGAAAACAGATGAGCTCCCCACCTCTAAATTAAATGAAATATTGGGGGAGTCCCTGAGATCACCCCACCCCTCCTATTTGAGAACTTGGAAACAGTAGAGATCCCCACCTTTAAATTAAACCATATATTCATGTATGGGACAAAAAGACTAGTCAAATGAAATATAGGGAGAGTCCTTAGGGTCACCCTACCCCCTCCTGTTTTATAACTTGGAAACAGATGAGATTCCCACCCCTCAACCATATATATTCATGTATTGGACAATATAACAAATCAAATGAAATATAGGGGAAGTCACTGGGGTCACCCCAACCCCTACTGTTTGAAATTTGATAACGGTCAAATCCCCAACCCTAAACCATATGTATTCATGTATAGGACCATATAAAAAATGAAATGAAATATAGTGGTAGTCCCTAGGGTCACCCCACCCCCTCTTGTGTGTGTTTTGATAACTTTTAAAAGATTGAGATACCAACTCCTAATCCATAATCATTCCTGTTTGTCCCTGTAGTAGTAAACATTTGTCTGACTTGTGTCTCATAACTTTTGTACTGTAGAACACAAAATCAGTTTTCTTTCCAGGGAAACAAGTCCATTCATACTTTTACAAGCTCGTACTTAAGTCAACTTGAACTACTAACAGTCAACTAATACCAACATTAACTATCAACTAGAAGAACTGCAATCATTGCAAACTTGTACCACTGCGGACACATGACCATGAAAAAAATATACTTGATATATGCGTTGCTTTTGAAAACCTTGATAAAATATGAATTATTTGCTTTATTTATTCATTAAAATAACATAAATGTACAATATATAAAATTGAGAATGGAAATGGGGAATGTGTCAAAGCAACAACAACCCGACCATAGAGCAGACAACAGCCGAAGGCACCCCGAGGCGTCCTTCAGCTGGCCCCTAAACAAATATGCATACTAACTCAGTGATAATGAACGTCATACTAAACTCCAAATTATATACAAGAAACTAAAATTAAAAATCATACTACTCTGACTAACAATATTTGAATGTTTAATGTTTGTTCTTTCAAATCTTTCAAAAAAATTGAAGCAACATTGCCACAGTTTTCATAATTATGTTTGCCTTGGTTTTTGGTTAACTGCCTACAGCACTTACAGTGCTTTGATTGATAAAGTTGAAGTCCAATCAACTTGAAACATACATGTTCCCTGTGATATGATCTTTCTAATTTAAATTCTAGTTTTTACCCCAATTTCACGGTCCACTAAACACAGAAAATGATAGTGCAAGTGGGGCATCTGTACTATGGACACATTCTTGTTGTTTATGCTTTTCTATGATGAGAGCCTCAGGGAAGATATTTATTTCGCTAACTGTGTAACCCTCTTAAAATAAAATTTGTTGTTGTTGTACAATGTTACAAACAAGTATTAGGAAATCTATCCTAAAGATCTTCTCATTTAAACAGCTCTTTAAAGCTGTCAACTGTTGTACAAAATATTGCTATGGTTGGAAGAAGGTTCCATTGTACTATTGTATGCAGGTAAAATGAGAATGAAGCATAAGGCAACCCTATGAAAATTTGGGAGAATTTCCTCACATAAGTAAATATGGAATTGCTTTGGAATGTAATAAAGATAAAGTAAAATTAACATGTTGATATTTCTTAAGGCTATATTGTACTAATTTTATTTTATAGGATGCCCAAATGGCCATGGATATGTTATTGGTAATGTGAGTATAGATTTTTAATTGAAATTGGAGAAATAACTTCTTAACATTTGATTGTTGAAAATTTTACAATTTTACAATTTTACAAGGTTGACTTATTCTTTAGGTAGAGATTACATGAAATGAAATCAAAACCCTTATATATATATCAGATCATATACAACCCATGTCATGCAATTAGTATCATATACTCAAATATACTCTGTTCATTGCATATTGAATAGTGATAAAAGTTTTCATAATAAGGTTGCTGTAAATTCAGAAATTATTGCATGCATTACTTTTTATGATTTTTGAAGAATAGACAAAAATGCAAGATTATTTCTTGCGATATCAGGCTTGATATATATCAGATGGCAGAATGCGAGTTTTATTGCAATAAATCTTCATTTCTGATGGCTTCAATTCTTCACTGGATTTTTTTTCTTCAGAAAACTAAAATCCATGAGTTTAAAAACCCACATGTAACTTTTGCTGAAACCACGAGAATTGATGCCCACAAATTAAAGTACTTTCACAGTTATCACCAAGTCAGTTTTTAGCTAAAACACTATTAGAGCCAATATTATTCTTATAACTGCTTAATCTGCATTTAAATAAATGAATACTCAAGGCAGCATACACAGGTTTTTAATACACAACTTCTTAATGGGATACTCCTATGTGGGAGGAGTTAAAACTGCACCCAGACTAATGTATCAAGAAACAAAGGACAAAGGAAGCCAAATGCCACAAGTGGTCACTAATTAACAAGACATGTATATTTGTATTGGAACTGATGTAATTAGACCTCCTGCTAAGAACATGTGATAAACTTCACATCTAACTGATTGACATATGATAATAAATCTGTTTCATCTCAACAGCAAAGAAAATACACATCCTGGGAAAATCCTAAAATAATGACTACTGAGTAATTCAAATCAAACTATGTATAAACCTAACTTATATAACATGTAAGTACCTATTCTTTAAGCTCATTGTATAGTATTTGGATTGATTTTATTTTTATTTTAGTGTGGAAATCCTCAAGAGATTAAGACCTGCAGAGGTTGTGGAGAGAAAATAGGTGGAGAAGGTCATAAACTGTTGGCCGGTAATGTCAAGGATACTGGGTATGTTTATAATAAAGAAGTTGTGAAATATATGTTAATGAGATATTAGCGCAACAATAAAAAAAACTACAACAACAACTAGTCAATGGTTGTCATAGGTTGCTGTCTGCTGTTGTGTAGATTGTTGTGTAATTGAGATTCAACCTCTTATATATAGGTTAACATATGGTTAACAGTAGGCTGGTTTTCCTCTAAAGTAGACTTATCCCTAGTTTTGAACTCTATTGAAGTTGTCACCGTGAGTGCTAGAGGGTCTTGGTTCAATCAATGGCATTGGTCAAGTAAAAAACTTGAATATTGGCATTGTTTATCTTTGCATCAATCTTTCATTCTTAAATACAGACATTCCACTAGGAGTTTTGCTCATTGGTGAAGGCCATAGTCATTTGGTCATAAGAGCAATAGGACTAGTTCCACCTGTGGAGTAGGATCTGCTTATACTTCTTGAGCACCTGAAATCAAGTTTTTGCTGCTGTTATTGTTGCTGAGTCTTTAGTTTTCTATGTTGTGTTTTGTATCCTATTGTTTGTCTTTTGGTCTTTTTACTTTTTTATCTGGCGTTATCAGTTTATTTTCAACTTATGAGTTTGAATGTCCCTCTGGTGTCTTTTATTCTTTCTTTTTTAACTGTAAACAGATGTCTCTACTATATATTGGTTTAATGGTTTATCGTGTATCAGTAGTTTTGATTCTTTCAGTTTACGAAATTGAAAATTTAATGCTATCACTGAAACAGATAATTTTAGGAAATTATTCTTTCCATTTCTGATTATTGTTGTTTATGTTTAAAAATGTAAACGCAAAACTCCTTTTGTCTTCTACAAAATCATAATTCAAATTCAACAGTAAAAATGTCTTCATTATAATTAAATGATCAATTAAACCTGTTTGAGTAATATTATATATATGATTCTTATGTTGTCAGAATTGATAGAACAGAGACAGGACATACATTAGGAAGAGCAGCTAAATTAGACCCTGTTACTGGTCCAGAAAGGAGGTTAAACAGAACATCAGTGGCAGTACTCAGATTGTTCACACATATCTCTATGTATTTAGGAGCAAATATAAACCTGCAGGTAAATCTTGTTTACTGTTAAAGCATCTCAAAGAATAGATACATGAAATAAGAAAAATAAGAAAAAAATATTTCTTAAATGCAGAATCAACCACACCTAAAATAATCATTTTAAATGTTGATGACACACTATTATGAATAGTTCTTGCAACTTTGGATACACTTTGGATAAACAAAATCTTTTTCATTTGATATTTGTTTAGATTTCCTTCCTTTGTATTCTCGATGTGACATAATTTTATATTTTCCAGGCGGTTTGTCAGTCCATCAAACCAAGTATAGAGGAGACCGAAGTTTGTGGTTATATACTGGAACATATTGACCTTGATTTGACCTCTCTACAAAATATTCTGGGTAAAAATAGAGATGATGTAATGTTGTTGATGCACTATTTATTGGTACAGATCATGGTTAGTCACACAGCGGCTGTAGTAGGTAAGATCTAAAGTCGTGGTTCAACAATTTTTTTGAGAAAAAACTTCAAGACACTCACGGTAAAGTTTATGTCATTTTAAAAATAATCATCAATGAAACTATTGTATTGAGTTTTGTAAACCCTCAGAATTAGCTGTTTAGTTGACAAAAAATGCCTTTTACATAAGGCATGGATTGCTTTCATACAAACTGAAAACATATAGCATTATATAAATAATACATAGCTGAGAGGGTGATAGAGCAGATTGTTTTTTTTTTAAAGCAGATTGTTACTTTGGGAAAACATTGTCGACCCCCGCAAAGCCAAGGTTGACAATGTTTTTTCGAGGGGTAACAATCTGCTCTATTAACCTCTCAGCTATGTGTTATTTAACTTATTATACTGAATGTCCTATCATTATCAGTCAGGGGACTTATTGAAATAAGTGATTTTTAAATCACTTATTTGAGTAGCAAATTCGAAGTTTTCAAATTGTGATTTTGTAGTTTTACCAAAATTTTAAACACAGAGGTTTAAATAATATCTTTTTATTAGTAAAATTGAAAAACATTAAAAAGTTTTGCTTCTTTTAATAGCAAGGTTTATGCCTTTGATGCTATTATTTAGTTGCAAATTCTATTTTAGTTGAAAAAATGCTATAATAATGGCTTTAAATAATGAACTGATACTTTTTTAACAGATTTTCCCCAGCAGTGGGAGTATTTTTCCTGTAAAGTTCAAGGTTTCATCTTTCAGATTATATAATAAAATTCTACTGTTCGCGATAAAAATTTCACTGTATGGGGGTGTTGAAATAAGTGGGGGTTATTAAAATAGTAATACTTAAAGAAGTGATTTTTGGGAAGAAAATTGAGGTATGATACTTAAACAGGTGATTTTTATGTCATATCCTAGATTCAGTACAAGGTCATCACCTGAAATGACCTGGCCATCCTAGACAACACAGATGTTGGTTCTGATAAGTTTAGAAACATAATTAGTCCATGGATCATTATTATTCTATATTTAAAGCTACAGTAAAATTAAATCACTTCTTCTAGTGATTATTTTGTACTACATTGTACTTAAATAGGTGATTATTAAAGAAAGACAACTCTTGCTTCCAACCTTTATGGAAATAATGTTACTTGAATCAGTGATTTATTGCTTTTATTTTGACAGTCAAATACTAAAATCTGTGCCATTACGCAGAACTTAAGCATTGCATTTACTTGATGTAAATTCAATTCTTTGTCCTTTAAATTATCAATATTGATTGGTCCGGACGAGAGGGTGACATTCAAAAAAATTCAGCGATGTGATAGAGTAAATTAACACCCTCTTGTAAGCCAATCAAAATATGGCATTTTAACATGAAGTGTAATAAAATGAAAAGATTCATTTTCTATACCAATTAAAAATCAGCATTTGTATGAGTTGAACATATTCAAAATTGAGTGGGTGTTTCACTGTTTCATATACCTAAATATGGTACAAAAAAGAGAAAGACATTAACATACATGTACTCTTAAAACTTTTAAAACAAATATACCTCTATATACAATTGTTTTTTTATTTTATTTAAGGAATGATTGTAATATTTTTTCTGTCTATGAAGAAATAACTTTAAAAATGTGGTGCACACTGAATAACGCACATAGCAGGTTATTTAACAGTGTGCACCACATTTTTTATGTTATTTTGAATAGACAGAAAAAATATTACAGTCATTTCTTATAATTTAATTCTAAATTTCATTTTAAACCAGAGAAAACCATGAAAAAACGTTGATGACATCACGGTCACATGACTTAATTACATCTATGGGATGATAAACAAAACAACGTCAGCCAATTAGAAGACGTGTTACATCCAAAATTAAATTATTGCTAGATATCATAAATTAATCTTTTCTTTTAGCTGACAATCATCCCCCAGAGGTTTGTGGATTGGTCAGTAAAGAATCCAGATCTGAATGGGAGGAGCTATTTGCTGGAAAGTTTATAATACCAGTTTTACAGGTAAAAAAACACAAAAGAAAAATGTCTCTAAAACAAACTTAAATCAATTAATGTTTTTAAAAAAAAATAACAAATGAGTAGATTGATACAGAAAATTATCCTAATAATGATTTAATTTTCACCACTATATGATAATACTAAAGAACATGTTAATAGTTGATACAAAATATTATTTAGCTAAGTAACTGATGTGATTATACAATACTCATTTTGTAGAATATGGAGAATATCTTGAGAGAGAGCAATCAAAGAATACTGAACGATGAAAGACTTGGTAAGGATTTTATGCTTTGCTTTTTGTTATTGGACTGGATGAGGGTAATGTAACTTCAACCTTACTTTAAATTGTATACTATTCCTTGAAATTCATGGACACTACAGTAAAAATCGGAATCTAGATAAGTTATTTGAATTCAAAAAAGAAGGAGACAGCACCAAAATTAAATACAATGTAACTTTGAAAAACTTAAGTTCTGGAAAAAAAGAGAAAGTAAGCAATTTTAATATAAAAAAGGGACTGAGCAATATATTCCAATATCTACTTTGAAATGTTTCAGGAGCTGATCCATTGCTACAGATATTGTATGAAACAGACATAGCCCCAGAGGGTCAGGATATGGTGAACTTGCATGACATACCCGCAGTGTGGAGATATAGAGAACTGATTTCTGTTAACCATCTCAGACAGAACCTGGATACAGTCAAAATAAACCTACCTGTTCTTCAACTGTTCCTTAAAGAGGTAGATATAAATTATGTTTAAAGTAACTTAAATAGCCTAATCTAAATTGTTTAATATCACCACATTTTGAATGTGCCTGTCCATTGACAGGAGACTGTTGTTTAGTGGTTGTTTGTTGTTGTATATCATTTCTTTAGATGTTTGCTATGTCATTTGAACTCTCATAGAGCATTTTCTTGTTGCCAATAAATTATCATACCATATCTTCTTATCTTTGTTATAGTCATAAAATATGGATATTTTAGTGGAAAGAAATTAAGAATGTTTCAGAAATGAACTTAATTTCAAAGAATATTTAAAAAATGATCTTTTCTGAAAAAGAGGTGGTTGGAAGTCCCTAAAATAGCAAAAGATTGTTTTATCTTCTGGAAATTTATATAAATTTATTGATAGATGAATTGGATGATAAAAATAAGCAAAACAATGCTGTATTGTAAAAAAAGGCTATATAAGTTACAATTCACAAATTCATTTGACAGGAACATCATTTACGAGCTATAAGATTCATACCAAGTATAATAAAACTACAGAGAATGTTAATACAGAAATATGGTAGAAAATTAGATAGAGCAGAAGCTACAACCTTGACCATTGCCGATGTTAAACAGAAACTGGATGAAGGTTTGTTGTTATAATACTAAAAATCATTGAAATTTGATCTTCAGATATATAAACCTTTGGTTTTTCTTGAACTGATAATCTAGTTCTACTTAAAATAAAATTTGTCTTATGAATTGAACCTCTTGTTGTTTTTTGTATATCCCCACATTAAAACATGTTAAATGGGGTTATAAACATGGACGAAAGAGAAGTAAAATTACCATTTAAAAAATAATTAAATAGCTTTAAATTACTTGTTGCTTTTTTTCCAATATGCACAATATACACTGTAACAACAAAATTGCTAACATGTAACCTGAAAAAAATAACCCTAAACCACCTGCTTTAAACATGTGATTATATGCTTGTAAATTGTTTCTTTTCTTGAAATATATGCTATTGATATTCAATGCCTATTAATCCATTTTGTATTTTGCCTTGTAGATAGAAAACTGAAAGAATTTGAAGTCTTGTTGAAAGATTTCACAGAAGCTTGGAATTGTGTCAAAGAATCTTTGGAGACGTATTGTAAGTACTGATCTGTCTTTGTACATTACTACTGTTAATTCATATTGACCAAAATATAAAAAAGAATATTCGGTATGATTGCTAATGAGACAACTTTCCACAAGAGACCAAATGATGCAGAAATTAACAACTATAGGTCACCATATGGCCTTCAACAATGAGCAAAACCCATACTGCATAGTCAAGGCCCCAAAATGACAAATGTAATTCAAACAAGAAAACAAGAAAACTAACATCCTAATTTTTGTATAAAAAATTAACGAATAACAAATATGTAACACATCAACAAACCACAGCCACTGAATTACAGGCTCCTTACTTGGGACAGGCAAATAAATACAGAATGTGGCATGGTTTAACATGTTTAGCAGGATCCCCCCCCCCCCCCCCCCTAAACCTAGGACAGTGGTGTAATGGTACAACATAAGAAAGAACTGTAAAGATCAGTTGAAAATTTGTTTAACTCATCAGATGGATACATATAGAAATACTACAAATACAAAAGACTACATTTGAGTCATGTAAATATTTGAAAACTAAACAAAGTGGTAAAGCTGATCCTTGGGTATTCATTTTACAGAAACATTTGCAGTAATCATTGCAACAAAAGACTTTATAAAAAAAACCACCCTAGTATCAAAGATGACTTTTGTTAGTTATTTTTTACAAAACTGCCACCAGTTTGTAAATTGTGTATTGATAGAAATAAACCTTCTGTTGTAGCATGTCCAGCTGATGGAAATTTAGTGATGATTGACAAGGCCTACTGTAGGTCAAAGTTCACAGATGATACGCCAGTGTCTTATTTGATTCCCACATATCAGGACGCAGGGCTTTGTTCTTATGTCTTGTTGTTTTTCCTGTTAGAAAAGCAGGATTTGTTTCTGCAAAGTTATTGTTCTCAGAGAAAGTTGAAGTAAGTATATCGTATCTGCTTCTTCAAAATTGGTGAAAATAAAGTCACTTTCTTGTTTTTACTAATTTAATGAAATTACTAATTTAATGAAATGTAAGCTGATACTTACAAACAACAATCCAGTAACAAATTTTATTTTGAGTACACATTTCACATGTCTAGAGATGTTCTAATTTTGATGTCATTTGAAGAGAGAAAAAAATAACATACATTAAAATGAGCATCTGTCCAATTACATAACTAAAGATTGGGATACAAAATACAAATGTAAAAAAATATGCTTTGAGTTATCTTCATTTGTATTCTGCAACAAGGTAAATGTTTTTTGAGGCAGCAAGTTAAATCAAAGTTGATTAATTTATCATTATACTCCTAACCTAGTAGAGTGGGCTGTTTTAGATTCACTTTGTATATCTTTTTGTCCAACAAAAATATTTCCATCATACTTTGAACTACTGAACTATATATTTATAGAATTTTATATTGCACGAGCTTGCGAGTGCAATATATGTTCAACGAGGGACAATATTCCCCAATATTCACGCAATAACCCTTTTATTGTATAGCAATATAATATTTGAAAGTAAAAATTGGTTTAAACTAAGATTTTGACGTTGATGACGTCAAGAATTTTGAAGATTTATTGCACTAGTGCAATATTGGACTTTTTTGCACGCTAACTTTTGCTATTTTCTGTGGGAAATATTATATTGCTATACAATAATATTTCTTACTGCATTTTCTCTACACTAGTAACCAACTTATTATACCCCATGCAACGAAGTTGCGGAGGTTATAATGTTTTTGACCCGTCCGTCCGTCCGTCCGTCACTTCGTCCGTCCGTCAGTCCGTCAGTCCTGTTTCTTGTCATCGCAACTCCTCTCAAACCACACAACAGAATTTCACGAAACCTTTTCAGATAATAAGGACATACTGTGTAGTTGTGCATATCGACGGGAAATTGCGATTCAATTTTTTTTCTAGGAGTTACGCCCCTTTGAACTTATTTACTTTAATGTACGTCTGCAACAGTTTGTCATCGCAACTCCTCTCAAACCACACAACAGAATTTCACGAAACTTTGTAGATAATAAGGACATACTATGTATATTGACAGGAAATTATTATTCAATATTTTTTCTTATACTTATTTAATTTCTCCAATGACAATGTGGGGACGTGGGGTATGTGAGCGTGCTCACTAAGGTTCTTTAATTTTTGCAACTTTCGTGAGGAAAAAAATACTGTAATGCGAATATAAATAGTTGCAAATATGTAAAAACTTGGTTCTTTCCATATTAAACTACATCTAGTAAATCAAAAAATCAAAAATCAAAATAGCTGTGAAGTGGTCTAGAAATGTAAAATGCGAAATAAAGTATCCATGAAAATAAGTTTGTATACAGTATGTGAATTCCTCTATATATGTAACTTGTATCAATATATATCTTCGTTTTTCTATATTTTAGGGCAGAAAGTCTTCCTAAAGTTCATGTAAAAGACATATCTTCAGCCCATTTAATCAGTTACCATCCAGACAAAGATCTGTTACCCATGGTGTTGGCTAACTGTAATTATTCCTTTAAGGTTGGCCAGGGTACTGAGATAGAATATAACTATGCCAACTTGGAGAGACAATTAATGGATAGATTTCTCTTCTCAAAATCATTTATCAAAGGATATGGAGAGGTGAGTTTGTCATTATGAAGTCTTTTGTGACATCTAATGGATAAACTGTTGACTAGTAAGTTGGATGATCCTCTTTTCTATCAAGATGTTTGAGATTGAAACAAAATTAAGATAAGGTTGCCTGAATCAAGCTGCTTGACCTTAAACATTTCAACTTTTTTGTTTACATTCTCTCAAAAACTATAAGAGATAGAGAAAAGCTTGAAGAATATGTGATGATGAGTATGTCAAGATTTACAAAAGTCTGAATTACACAAAAGTAAACAATGCATTACATAGAATGATGACAAATTTGTACTAACACAGATTGTTTCAAGAATCCATGGATAGACACAAACCCAATGTTTTATCGTATAGGTATGATATATGAGAGACTTCTGTTCAGTAACCGTATTATAATACTTTATTCTTTCAGATAGAGACCATCATATACAGATCAGAATCTACAAATGCTATTGTTTTCAAAACTTTATGTGACAAGATACCACAGGTTTGTACTTTGTATTTATTTATGAGTTCCCTACCTTCCATGAATGGCTAGAGCAATGATTGTGATCTATCATATTTTAGCTGGATGAAATTTAATTGATAACTTATCCTAAACAAGAGTGACCGCTTATACATATCAATCCCTAGCAATATTAGCTTACAGAGTAAACTCCTAACCAAACTATTAACAAAATATTTGCAATACATTAGCTTAAAACATGTGAATTTTAATCATCCCATTTTACATGTTGCTTATGTCAAATATTGATGAGGAGCCTCAGTGGCCAAGTGATCTTAGTACTACTACAACACTAGCCAGTCAACACTGAGGTTGTGAGTTCAAACTCAGCTTGTGCAGGTGCACTTGACTCCAATCTTAATTAACTAGGATTGTCAGTTTTCCTATCGAAGGTCAGGGTTTTCTTCCTGCACTCCAGCTTCCTCCACCAATAAAAACTGGCCGCCACAAAATCGTGCAAAAGCAGTGCTTAAAAGAGTCGTTACAACAAAGAAAATCAAATCAAATATTGATGTGATCATCATAAAGCAGTTGTTATAAAAAAAAATGTTCTTTTACATTTTAATGCAAAATTTAGAAATAGAAATTGTGTACTTCTTTCAGGAAAGATTACACCATGCAGTTCAGAGTCAGATGTGTGGAGAGTTACGTACGAAATCATTCCCCGAGTTGTGTGAAAGTCTGGATAAATTAGACATTGCAATCAGTTTCCTCAAGTCTGTAGGATCCGACCCTGATAGCTCTCTGGCAGACTTCATGTCTAACATCAAGATAGATAACCCATTTCCAAGTCCAAAGGTAATTATATTCATGCTAGTTTTATAGCACTTTTATAACATGTTTTGTTTAAATAGATATATATCATCTTCTTTTGCCTGATATAAAGCATAATGGCTAAATTGGTTTGCTCAAATTGATTTTGGGTAATTGATATTATTGCATAGCGATATAATATATCCCACAGAAAGTAACCAAAAGTTATCCTGCAATAAATTCTAAAAGTGCACTAGTGCAATAAATCTTCAAAATTCACGATGTCATCAACTACAAAATCTTAGTTTAAACCAATTTTGACTTGCAAATATTTATATTACTATACAATATAGGGTTATTGCATGAATATTGGGGAATATTATCCCTTGTAGAACATATATTGCACTCGCAAGTGTGTGCAATATAAAATTCTACTCAGGACAATATTCCCCAATATTCATGCAATAACCCTATATTATCCACTTTGATTTAAATTTTGCATTGAATTATTATATGTAGGTTAAAACATAGACATATATAGTATAGACCAAAACACATAATTAACAGCGCCTGGTGATGGTTTATAGCCTGACTGGTTTTAGTCCAAAAGGGACCTTCATCAGAGTCAGAATAAATATGGCTTCTACTAATGAAAGCTTCATTTGGAGCTGATGTGTTTAAGAGACCCTTTCCCTATATTGCCTATCATATGTAGTTTATTCTAAAGTACAGCTATATATATTTATTGTTATTATTTTCAGGCTAAGCAGTCTAGCAAGTGTAAACACACCATGTCTCTCTGGATTTTATTTGCTCTGGAGAGAGCTAGGACCCTAGCCAAATATGAAAAGGTAACTTATAGTGTATCAATACTTACTCTAACTGTAAAGCAAATGCATAAAAAAGAATTATATAGTTTATAATGTTGCAGCTATTCTTGGACATATAACAATACTTATAGAAGTTTCACAAATGGATTTATCACTGCTGTTATATGTGAAAATAGTTACACAAAATTTTATCAGAGGCTTTATCATGAAAATTTTTGGAAGATTTGTTGATTGATTGATTGTTTATTGCTTAATGTTATCAAATAATCACCAGACATTGTCTTTTTAGTAATCAATCTCTCCTTATACAGGCATGAGAGGGACCCATATGATGCACTACACTTCCCTCTAACTATAATGCTCACATAGTGCTATTATATGTTGTTGTGATTAAACAAATGTTTTGCCTTTAATAAGTCATTTCGGGAATCATGTGTTTCACTGGAAAAGATCATCATTTCGCACGCCTTTATGACGTCATCTACCAGATGGAAGGCACGCCTGTATCCCTGATCTATTAAAAGTTTCCAACTCTTTCATAATCGTCATTCTGTAGGATAGTGTAGTAATAATTTATATTCCGTAAGTACATAAACTTGATTCCTGTATGGCTGAGGGAGGGTGACCATCTTATTAGATTTTAATTTCCAAAATATTTTGTGCAGTATAAAATCAAACTTTTTCACCTGTTTGCTCAACATGTGTTTGAAAAAACAATGCATAAAATTTTGTCAAGTGGTGATGGAAGACACATTACAGATTCGTCTGAAAACCGTACCCTGGAACTTACCTATAAATAACAATCATTCTATTCAGTTGAGTTCTGTATTATTTCAGAAAGCTTTTGAAAGTATAGGAGAGACATTCAGAGCAACACTGACAGAAGAGCAGACAAAGACAATAGAAGAAATTTTGAAGAGCCTTACCGTAGAACAAATTAGTGAAGTGGTGGAGTTATTGTTTGAATGTATTGTTCTAAAGATAGATGTACCACAAAACCCAGAGGATGAGGATTACTTTGACATGTCTAAAATGAAGTGAGTGGATAAATGTCACGAAATATGGTGTTATTACTGATGAGCTTATCGCCCTTCAAACAGCATTTGGATATTTGATAAAGCACTCAACTCCTTTGGGGAACAGTAAAAGTTATTTTAAAAATCCAAACCTTTACATGTTAATCAAATTAACAAATATATACTTAGACAATGTTGTTTCTATAGGTACCAAGATCATTTTAAAAAACCCAACCAGAAATGATCTCACATAAAGGTTTGATAGTGCTGTTATCTTTTGCAGAAATTTTACCTTATTTTAAAGTAAAGCATGCTGAAGCAGAATATTCAAATACATTTGATAACTACATGCTGTAATAAAGATACTTTAATATCTTTGTTCTTCCAATTTCACAATGGGTGTACAAAAGCTTCAGACTGGAGTATAGATTTAACTTTTAAAATAAATAGAAAAATCTTTCTGTGTGATAAAAAAAAAAGTCCAAATGATAAAAAAAAGTATTATTTAGTCTATTCCACCAAGAAATTATTCTTTGTGTGTTGATTGAAAATATATTATTTTTAATTTTCTTGTATTTCAAGTTTGCGAGATGCTTTGATTGGATACCAAGACTCCTGTCCCTTTGAAGGCAAACAGCAGATTGAAGATACAACTATGAATGTTTTAGGTCAAATACCGTCAGACTTAGAAAATCCAAACAGGATGCTGACCGCCCACTCTGTTGAATTCTGGATCCTTGCCAATAAAATATGCACAAGCAAACAGCAAAGAAGACATTGATGATACCATAAATAGAAACTGATTGGTTTTATGAACTTTTAAAACTTGTTTTGTAGATAAAGAATATATTTATATGTATATATGATCATGGCAAAACGATTAGTGATAGGAATAAGCATATCTCTATGCATTCATATTGATAAAATATCAGTAATGTCAATGAAAGTAGAAATAATGTTTTTAGTTTTTTGTGAAATAGTGATATTAGTTGTATTTCACTGATGATTTTGTTTTATTTTGTGTAATTCATTCTATATATAATGAATCTCGGCATTGAATGCAGATCCCTGAGACTTCGTATATTACACACATATTGAGGTTTTGCACCTGTTATTGAATTGTTTGAGGATTTTTAGGCAATTTTTCCATACATGGAAACAGTAAAATTCTTCAAAAGCTGGTACCAATTTTGTTTCGCCCTAAAATTAAGAACTTCATAGAAAGTTTGCAAACTTTATATAGAGGTTGTGTACCTGCCATTATTGAGTTGTTTTAAATTTTTTTACATTATCCAATTTTATATTTACATATCTTTTCCATTGTTTAAGAAATATTCAACGCAAACCCAGCCATTTGAGTCTGATCTATTTTTTCATGTTTGATTTTATGTTTCTGTATTTGATTCTATACATGTAGTTATGGGCACTTCTTGTCAGAAAAATTGTGATTTTGTTATTGTTAGATCTTTTTAAAAATGTTTTCAGATTTAACAAGTGCTGAAAGCTGGACATACAGAAATGATAAGTAAGAATCTGAAAGATTGTTGATATGATTTCTGAATTTAAGGGCAAAAAAGTACCTTATAATATTTGATAAAAATATGATATTTCTTCAGCATTACATTTTTAAACTTTTAAATTAAAGGTGAGATATAGATTTGTTGGTTAATTTTTAGATAACCTTATTTATGATGATTTATTGAATGAAGAAATACTGTATAGGTATTGTTGAATTATGATATATGTATTAAGCTTTAATTACTGTTTTATTGTTATATCAGATTTATGAATCAAATTTGTGGACCAAAGTTTGTAATGATAAGATTACTTTGTTGTTATTTTTCTGTCGTTGCTGTGACTCATCATTACTTTTAAAACAGACCTGCCAACTTTCCTGCTTATGGAGGGATTCCCCATGAGAGGTTTTGACCTAACCGTTATAAAACTCAATTAATTAGACTTTTAAAATACTTTAGAAAAAGGCATTCAGAGGAGTAACAAAAATACATATTAAACACATGTATACTCATTCTAAACCATGGATGTTCTAATTTATATGTACACTAATGGCATGAATAAGTATGCTTAACATCCCCCAATGGAGATTTTGAAAAGTTGGCAGGTATGTTACTAATGAATATTTTATAAGTAAATGAACAAAATCTACTTGTTCTTATTTCATAAACACAATTTTCGGTGAATTCTTTTGTTGGCAGTGTTATTGGAAAAAAATATATATAGTTGCCAGTATATGAAAATTATTTAAAATTTCAGTTGTTACATTATTTTTTCTTCAGATGTCCTAAATAATGAATATAAAAATATATTTTTGAAATTGTAATAAAATTTACATTTTGATTTTGGGGAAGTGAAATAGATTCTTTTATATTAGCTTATTGTTTGAAATAAAAAAAAAGATGAGATCATGCATTTCTTATTTAATTCTTAAGAATTGAAATTAGGTGTTAGTAAGTGGTCTACAAAGTCTACCCGACATGGCTACTACTACTGAAAAGAGAAGACGGGGATAACAGTTTGTGCCTATACTGTGGATTCATTTATTTTTGTAGGTACGAAATTTTTGCAGATTGAGAAAAACTTACATTTTCGATGAATTTTTTTTTTAACCTTTGAGGTTGGCCTGTTCCCATAAAATTCACTAAAATTCATATCCAATGAAAAATAATGAATCCTCAGTATCTCTAAAACTAAAGTAATTGCATCCAAATTCACAAAATTGGATTTTTAGTGGTTTATGTGTTGTGCTGTATTTTACACCCCTGTCCCAAGTTAAGGGGAGGGTTTAGTGCTCATAAACATGATTCACTAACAAGCATATATATATGTGCCTGTCCGAAATCAGGTGCCTGTAATTCAGGGGTTGTTGGTTGGTGTCTGTCATAATATACCAACAGGGAAACATTAAATTGCAAAATTGATCAGCTAGGCCAGAATCTTAAATAAGTCTACATTCATTTATTTTCATGGGTACTTATTTTTGTGAATTAAGGAAAACTTGCATGTTCAAGGATATTAAATTTTGTGGTTTTGCCAAAGTCTGCTTTCAAGCCTATATGTGTACTTCTATGTTGATGATGTTACACTATTGTTTCAGGTAAGGGTGAAAGTTGGTACCTAGTAAAACATTTAAACCTGCTGCATTTCTTTGCACCTGTCCAACGTTAGCAACCTGATGTTCAGTTGTTTGTTGATGAGGTTCATAAGTGTTTCTCCTTTCTTGTTTTTTATACAGACTAAACCATTGGTTTTCCTTTTTGAATGGTTTAACACTAGTAATTTTTGGGGCCCTTCATAGAGTGCTGTTCTGTGTGAGCCAAGGCTCCGTGTTGAAGACCTTACTTTGATCTTTAATGGTTTACTTTTACAAATTGTGACTTGGATGTCGAGTTGTCTCATTGCTACTCATACCACATCTTATATCTGTATAAAATATGTCATTCATTGAACATTTAAATTTGTGGTTCATTTGTTCCCACGAAATCCATGAATATTAGTATCCAACGAATAATAATAAAAACAACAGTTGCAGAAATCATTAGTAGACAGACTATAGGAGTGTCTTAAAATGACATATCTGGCCAAAATCTCAAAAACTGCAATAGAAACTTAAAGCAGCAAAAATGATTAGCTAGACTACTGCTTAATTTTTAAAATGTTGCATACCAGTATTTTGCAAACAGGGATTTAGACTCCTTGATGTATAATTGTATCGAGCTACCATCGTCAATTGGATGGATAAATGAAGGGCTGTTTATTGTCTAGAACCAAATGTTTCATGCATATTCAGAATGACAGGTTAGTTTAAAATGAATGCATCAGACCTATATGCTAAGCCAGATAAAATTGAGAATTGAAAAGGGGAATGTGTCAAAGAGACAACCCAACCAAATAGAAGGGTAGTCCACATGCTAGATCATAAGGAAAACTTATCAATATGACTTGGTATCTTTGCTCTTACTACTGAAGATTGAACACTTAGCATGGATGCAATGAGTAATAATGAATATATCATACCACATCTTTTTAATTTCATGCTTTGGTTGTCATTGTTAACATTTCGCCTAATGAGTTTCGCCATTATTTTGAATCATGGATTGGCACCCAAGTTACAAAACTAAATTAGATTCAAAGTAGTACAAGGTCTTAAAAAGTGAGCCATATCTTTTTTTGTTACCAAATCAGCCTCAGAGTAACAATGCTAGATATACTTTTTCTACCATGTTCCTTGAAGTGACATGTTGTCTAAATGTTTTTTTATTGTTTCCAAGTTTTACAATGGTAGTTGTGAACTTATTTGCCTAGTTTCTCTGCCTGTCATATTACTCTGTCTAGAAAATCAAAATCTCACATAGAATTCTGATGAACCTGTGCTAGGGGCTGTCTTGAACTAGAACTTGGAATATCATATCAGTCATATTTGTTATTCATAAATTGTTTGGTTATAAATGAAGTTTTTCATTTGAATTTGTTTCACAATTTTCATGTTATGGCCTTTTATAGCCGACTGTAAGGTACAGGATTTGCTCATTTTTACAGTTTATAAGGTAGCCTATAATTGCTTATATCAACTTCCTTTGAAATCAGATGAATAGATGTCTCATTCATACCTTAATTTTTTTTTTATAGGAATACAAGTGCATGCTAAATTTTTCTAAATTTAGTACAAAGTGAGGTGTCATTAATGTATATACAAACATCTAGAAACTATGTTAACTTCTAGATGATTTGGTCTCTGCTGAGAGTTATCTCATTGGTAATCGTACCACATTAAATTTTGATATCTAGAAAATTTGAAGGCTTTAATAGGTTGAGCACAGAATTGATTCATCAAAAATTTACACTCTATACAGAATACAGAATGCTGCTTAAATTTACCAAGTTTCATCCTTTGAAAAATCTGTAGAAATTCTCTGAAAATGTTCACAAAGTGAATTACACATATCAATGAACAAATAAACAGAAAGATTGAAATCTGTCAACCGAAATCAGAAGAAGTAGCCAATTACACAAATAAGATACCCTTTGGCATATGTTATTGAATGAACGTTGTGTTTAGAATAGAATACACCAAACAAGTAACCTTTCTACTAGCAAACATTCACCATTTCAACTTCTGCAGAAATTATGTAGTGGGACCTAAGCTACTGACTCCTTGTTGGCTAAGAAATCAACAAACAAATTTTCAGTATATAATATTTTGTTCAGGTTGTGCCATTCTCCCTCTAAAGGTGATAACATACGTCATTGTAACATCATACTTAACAAATATGTGAGCAATGTAAATAAAATTTACAAATTAAAAAAATGTACAAAATATTGTATATTATTATGTACTGACAACCTTAAATCACAGATAGGTGTTTTACATTTCTTCTTCAATAAATAAGCAATCCTTACAACAGTCTAATATTTCTGCATGAAAATCAAGAAAAGACTTCAATTTGAACTCCCCTTTTCTGTGCATTTTGCTTATTCTGTTGACAAGGGAGTTCAAATGGAAGTCTTCACAAAATCGATGAACTGGTTATATTGAAGTTGGAAAATATGATTTAATTAATTATAATAACTATCATTTATTGTAAAAAACATTGTGTATGTCCTAATGATAATGGGAATGAAGAGTTATCAGGCTATTGGATGATCCAAGATAAAGTGGAAAATGCTTGTCGAGTTATTTAGAATGTCTCAAATTCATCACATGATCAGGTAAAATTCTAAAATTATATGAAGTTTTCCTTTAAAACAAAATAGTTTATTTGTAATATGGTTTTACCTTCTGGCAATCTTGACATAAATTTTTGAAAATTCATCACTTTTAAAATAAGTATAAAATTAATGTAGATTTTTTTTTAATTCATTTTTTAAGTTCATATTTTCACCTGAATTGGCAATTCATAACCAATTATACTCCCAAGTCTGTATTACTCCTTAGATATAATAAACAAGCTGTATTTTACAATCCTCGTTGAAAATTCTGTTTGTCCTGAAAGTTCCTTAATTTCATGTTTCATATTATGTCAACAAAATGCACAGACTACCTGAGGACAGATGGAGACTAATTGATTTGACCTTATACAATTTTTTAATTCATTTATAACATGTCAGATTTATCCTACTCATTTCTATTAAATAAATTACTTTCCGGTTAGTTAGTGAATGTACATTATTCTTGTAGTTCATGAAAAACAGGCGAATGTTTCAACATGTGAGCAAAACAAATATTGGAATGGTTAATTTGTATTACACTTTCAAGAGAAGTAATAGTGTAATACATCTTTGATAGAATTGTTCCATGCTTTAATCATTATGTTTTCTATTTTGGGGATACAGTTTTCAAAATAGATAAGTTATAAATGGATTATTAAATCTTTATGTTTACTTTTAATTACTCAAATTGATAAAAAAAAAAGAAAAAAAACATTGAATTTCCAAATGCTGAAATTATAATGGAATGATAAACAGTGCTATTGCCTATAACTAGCTTACAAGTAGGAAAGCTTTCCAATAGGGATTTTGTATCTGTGACAAAGCATTCCAAATCAAACAAAATGTCATTTAAGTGTAAAAATTAAATACACCAGTTTCACATTTAACTGCGCATGTCTAATCTAATTAGCAAAACTATGAAATCACGCGATAATTCTCGAGAGTTTATCAACTGGGGGATAACGGTTGTAAGCAGTGACCATTAAACCTTTTCAACATCTCTCGACACCGACTAATGACACCTACAGTTTACAGGTAAAATGGATGGGTCGTCTCAAAGACAAAAATCATCATGATTATCATCACGTAACATATTGGATTGGCGGTTTTATACTGTTTTGACTATATAGTTAAGAATATATATCAACCAAATAAATAAATAAATATATGTATGGTGGCCGGATGCGGCCATTTATTTCGCGTTTTCGCGTTTTCGTGAATTCTCCGTTCATTTTGCAAAAGCGAAATTGGGAATTCGAGAAATCGAGAAATCGAGAAATTGAGAAAATCGGGAAATCGGGAAATCGAGAAATCAAGAAGGCAAAAACGCCAAAACACGAAAGAGGAAACACGAAAACGCTAAAACGCGAAATCAATTCTCGATTTTGCGTTTTTGCTTTCTCTATTTCTCGATTTCCCGATTTCTCAATTTCTGGATTTCCCGAAAGGGGAAACGTCTACCATACATATGTCTCTGTCATATAATATTCTTATTTCTAATGTATTTGCACGACATTTCATACTGAATTGATTAAACAAATATTCAAATCATTCAGAATCCTAACCCATTTTCTCTTCACTTTTGTGATGATGTGAGTCTTTCGCCAAATATTTGCCGCATGCCAATAACGATTTAATTTGTTGGTGTAAAAGCTTTTATGATGTTTTTCAAAAATGAAAAAGAATACTGGTCCGTCCGTACAAGGACGTATAACTAATATACGTCCTTGGTCCGTATCACACTTGTGAACACGACCAACTTTGTGTTTTTCCACCGATCTTCACCTCAGTCGATGTACATTTTCAATTTTTTCATAATTACATATTGATTTTTTAGGTCGAAGGAAAAGATCACGGTTTTTTTTTTTTTATTATTATTATCAACGACGGTCTTTTCCGCTTCAAGATATCTTGTTCGAGGTAAGTTTTTCCTTGATGAATTTTGAAAAAAAATATAATTGACCCCTCGTTTCAATGCTACAACATTTAAGCAGTGATTGGTGAATACAGAATTCAAGTGAAACACCAAATTGGTGAATTGAAATGATACAAAGTATTGAGTACATTATGGAGGCATCCAAGGCCAAAACTAACAGACATGTGCCGCCCTTGTAAACCAACATAATCATTGTTTAATTTTAAAATATCAACTACAATAGAACATGATTTGTTCTTTTCGTTTTCCAAATTCAACCAGGACAGCTAGAAGCTAAATGTCTAAAAGATGAAATGTGACTTAAAGTCTATCATTTTCTTTATAACAAATTAAAAAAACCCATGTCATTTGGACTCTGTATGAAAGTTTTATCATTGTCAACAAGGACGTATATCTAATATACGTCCTTGTTGTCAATGATTGAAAGCAATAAAATCAATAATGATCTCATTTATTTTTTTTATTTTTGAGACGACCCTTCACATTTTACCTGTCGTAGTCGTTCTCAACTGTAGGTGTCGAGAGATGTTGAAAAGGTCTATTAAGACTTGGAAAAACAAGCATCTGATTGAGTGTTTGCGTTTACATTTGGGTCATTTCTAACAACATGAGCATCATTTGAATCAAAATATAAAATTTATATTGACCAGACAACTTTAATTATTAACAATTGACACAATAAAAGATTTTAAAACGGACTACTGCTGTGTTGTTGATTGCAGTATTATATACGATCTGATATGCCGCCTGGCTTTATATTAATTGTACCTTTAAATGTCACGAATTCACGCTGAGATCGTTCACCTAATGGGAAGAATAAATTAGATAAATAAGCGGGGCTCACTTCATATACATAGTATAAGGTCATAAATTAAGAAGGCAATTAACACCTTGGCCATGTGGAATCCTCGTTTCACCTTGTATAATCTCACCAGGTGAAAATTGATAAAACGTACCCTTTTCTGTATAAACAGTTACTGAAAAAGGGCGACCGTTTGATAATTCATTTAACTTTTGTACACAATGATTTCCTGTAGTTTGCGTTGCAGATCATTCTTTTCCATCCTGCCTAGGTCATAATTATTTATTAGGAAATTAGTCTAAGAATATTATTTTTCTACCCCCCCCCCCCCCCCCCCCCCCCCCTCCTGAAAATCAAATGGTCATCCCCTAGTACAGATGTTTAAAATGTTAACCCTGGTACCTTATTAACACTGAGATATCATGGCCAGTGTGGTTAATGCCACTGGGAATATTTTAATAATTTAGGAGGGGGTCATTCAGCATTTGATCTTAATTTAAGGCATACATCGCTTGTTGTAAATACAGGATATTCAATTACTTTTAATGGCACGAAAAATGATAAAGTTGACAATATGTAGAAAATTACTCGCCCCGCTGGCACTGAACCTCTGCTTAGACGAAATCGATCATGAACATAGCTTAGAAATTAAAATGATATTGAATGCATTGTATTATAGTCCGATCTTTGAAAATTGAAGATGAACCTGTATTTCTGATACGTATTTTAAAACTGCCTTATATCTCACTTTATTTATATCATGGCCGTCTAAAACATCATTGACACAGAAATATTTGAAACAAATGTACATACAAATAAGCAGATGTGGTATGAGTGCCAATGATTCAACTGTCGATCAGTCCATGTCACAATGTATCAAAAGTTTAACAACTATAGGTCAATGTACGGTCTTCAACACGGTACCAGGGCCCTGTCTACTACGTGTCTATTACAATCAATAGGAAAGTGTTCTATTAATGTTATATGCCATGTACGCTAAACAGGATAAAACGCATGGTGACTCCATTTTTTCTGTTGCTTTCTGAACGCATTTTATAAGAGCTATTTTCTCACATTTTACTTTGGAATTCTATCATTTGTTTTACCTTCAAATATTCATATAATGATACTTTTACCTTAAAAATGCCTCTGTTTAATCCATACAAAATGCTTCATATTTTCACAGCGTATAGCTTGAAAACACTCGGTGACCTATCATTGTGTTTTTCATATTGTTAGCATATCACAATAATTATGTACTACATCTTTGACAAGAGTATGTAAGGAAAAATTCTATCAATTTTCGTTGAACATTATATATTATACTCCCCTACATTGTACTACCATTATTGGAAATTTCGATTATTTAGTAGTGCCGGTATCATGTCCTTGTACCCATAAAATTTCATGCAAAAGTCACCATAACAGTAACCTGTATTTTTTTAAAAGAAAATTAAAAGTTCGAGTCTATGATACTAAACATATGTAGACCGTAAAAACCCTTTACATGCATGTGAAGAAGATGTAAAAAATATTTAAGAAAAACTGGAACAGAACTGAAATTAAATGAATTTCTGATGTTTAGGCTGTTTTCTCTTTATCAAAATATTTTTCTCTTTTCACGAAAAATCAAACTGACATACAGCAATTAATGTACATAACGCAGTAATTATAAGCGGTTGATTTATTATTGTGTTGCTAAATATCAGTAGCCCCCTGTCACGGATGATATCGTTAATTATCGCGAGATTTAAACTCAAACGCGCAGAAGATTTCGAGATCAGCGTTGATTAGTAGCTTATGTGAAACTGGTCTAAGTTTTTGAATTTCTCATTCACCAATGCTTTTTGAAGTTTTGAACACTGACTGTCAATAAAAAGGAATTCAAAATAATAATTGAACAGTTTCATTTGAACAAAAGTTTGTAAAACTGTCTTATTAAGTTAAAAGCAATATTCTTTTAAAGGGAGATAATTCAACTATTTTGTTGCAAGTTTATATTTTGTCAAAATAAAACAAAATCTACCTTTAAACAAATGAAACCGGATGACTTATTTTAAGACATACATTGACCATTACACTATATATAGCAAAATTGATCAGTGTATGAGGTATAAAAATGACCTAAATGAAAATCATGTAAAATACAGACTGAACACACACTTACATACACATATACACTGAAACCTATTTGAAACGTATTTTAATTCTGTTTTCAGTTAGCAAGGAATGTTTGTTTTTAATTTGACTGATTTATACACATATTGCAGTTCAAAAGGACTTTTTTTATTCTTGATTTTTATCATAGATTTCACTGTAACTTATTCATTAGCAGCAAGATAAAATTAAAATAATCTGAATACTTCTTTTTTTTAATCTGAACTATTTTAGAACATATTTTTAAATAACGATTTTGTTATGTTTTATAGTGAAAAAAAAGCAGTATAATTTTGCTCTCAACTATGACATTTTAAAGTAAAGGCATGTCCTATTTCATGCATGTCAAAAAAGGCATCAAAGAAACTCCTGATCATTTTAGTTACTGACAAATTGGATATATAATGGAGGGTCATACCTGTACAGAACAGAACACATCATCCACTTGCACAAAATATAACAAGGCTTGAAAAATAAATAGATTCAATTCATATAAAAATGATTAGGTATATAAAGAAGCACTGCAAATTAAATATATATGTTTATATGTGTTCATCTAACAAAAAACTAGTACAAAACAAAACAAAAAAATCTTGATGTAAATGTATTAATACTAATGCACTATTAACCTAATCTTTAAGAAATGAAACATTTGTATTAACAAGAAAACATAGAGTTATAAATAAAATATAGTTTTCTTTTAACGTATACAGTGGAAATTGTAGATGTAATATAGTGGGGAGCATAGCAGTTGAAATATTTGTGTTGATCTTTAGCTGTGTGGATATTGTTGTTGATTTAAGCGAAGCTGCGATTAGAGAAATCACTGAAGAAGTAGAAGTAATGGTCCGACAACCGGCATTTCATCAGGCGCTCAATAAATTTAAAGATGAATGGAACCGAGGTGGCACTTGGAGGAGAGCTGAGGCTATTTTTGTTTTTCTCAAATATACCTTCGCACTCACTTCTTTCTGGAGGATCATTAAACTTCCTTTGAACAAGAATATATTTACATGGGAAAAAATAAAAGCTGTTACCCGGTTGCACTTATGAATGTTTATGCACTTGCAACTGATGGGATAGCATTAATATAAAAAATTTAACTCTGTGCATAACTTTTAAAAGTTTCTATTTGATTTGTTTGGTTGTATGCTGTACTGCACATTGTTTTATTTGTTTTTGTATTTCATAAAGTTCTATTTAACATATTTAATGTAGAATTGAGAAAGGAAACAATGAATGTGTCAAAGAGTCAACAACTTGACCAATGAGCAGAACACAGCGCCAATGTCACTAATTGGTCTTCGACACATGAGAAATTATAACACACAGACTGTCCCAGAGGTGGCTTCAGCTGCCCCATAAATAATAAGGTAAACTGTATATACCCCGGTATATAGCTAGTTCAGCAAAATGGATGAAACACTAAACAACAAAACATATTTGATTTAAATGAAGAAAAACAACAAACAAAACAAACAAGACTGAAAAACGTAAGAGGTTCCTGACTTTGGAAAGGCACTTGTTGATGCCACAGCTGGTGGAGTTTATTCCCCGAGGATATCACTAGCCCAGTAGTTAGCACTTCTGTGTTGACATGAATTATCATTGATATGGTCATAACTATTAATTAACTGTTTACAAAACTTTGAATTTTTGAATTACTAAGGTTTTTCTACCTCAGGAATAGATTACCTTAGCTGTATTTGGCAATACTTTTAGGAATTGTTGGTCCTCAGTGCTCTTCAACTTCTTAACAATTTTCTGATTTAAGGGTCTTTTGTAGACAAAACGGGTGTCTGGTGCAAATATAAAATCTCAATCTTGGTACCTACCATATGATGAGTTTATTTGTAAATTACATGTATATGTTATGTACAAGATGTAAATTTGTACAAATTATAATTTGTACAGGGTTTTTGTTTTTTGACACATACCTTTTTGCACCAGGTAATAAAAGTTTCATCTTATTAAATTTATCAGCTCAATGTCTTAAATTTAAATGGAACTATTTTGTATAAATAGATTATTAATACACAATACGTTTTTGTGCAATGCTGGTACATATAATTTTAATTGGGAATCCCTGTCTGCTATTTGGTCCAATCAGCTTGGGGGTTTCCCAGTTGCTGCTGCATGTGAAATCTCGTTTACTAATTGCTTTTCGAGATTATCCTAATTAACCAATCAAAATTAACACTGCATTTGAATTAACCAATCAGCGCTTAATTAACAGGGCTTTTGTTTTAGGCACAAGCACATAATTATTCTGAAAGCAACGCTTGCTTGGAGCAGACATTCTAATTTTCTGGGAAATTATTTATTCCCACCCTCCGCTCCCTAGAGGATAGTTTTTACTTTATTGTTTTGTCATTTCAGCCTTTTATCATGTTTATTAAAATATATTGTTAATAAGTAGAGTAGTAATGTTTTCAAAAGAACTCACAGTTATTATGTACTTTGTGTTAGGAGTACCACAGATTTTCAACTGGAATTTGCTTTGTTTGTAATTATGTTTACATGTATTGCTTTATTGATATGCAAAGAAAATATTAAACTGTGGTTCTTTGTCCCAAACCTGTGTTTGTTCAGTTTATACTTCTAACTAAGAACCGGTTAACATATCTTGGGCCCCTTACTGATCTCTGATTAGTGTAAAACAGATGCTTCATTTGCACTGTATCTTTTCAGCGTTTGGTTCGGGCCCCAAAAGGGAAAGTATCTTAGTATTCACAACATAGTCCCTAAATAGATTAAGGTGCAATATATAGGGAGGATTGGGGGGGACTAGTAATGTGGATTAATCTATATACTACATAAATCAACTTTTAATCCTATTTTCCTTGTCCTAAAACTGTTAGCTAATGGTTTAAATTCTATTTATTTTTCTCAAAGAATCATATCCATAAAAAGTATTTTTGTCTTCTTTAAATGTTTTGTATCAATGCTCAATACAAGACTGTATCATTAAGTCATGGAAATATGACAGAAATATGCAAAACAAAAGACTGCTTGTATCATCCATTGGTGTTCAGCGGTTCATAAAACACTTACAACTTAAACAGAAACTCTGTATAAATTATAATTTGTACAACATGCAATTTATATACAACATATATATTCCATGCACCTGTGTATGTACAAGAAGAAGGGGGTTATTGGGTATAAGTCAGCGAGGTGGTAAACTACATTGTAGATCAACACATGTTAACTTCTTTATCTTGAATCTCCATGATATCTGTATTGATTGTACCTGGGACTATTATACTATATAATATAATAGTCACAGATTGTACAGATTAAATATTCTTGATAGAAATTCATAAGTCAAACTAGCACATCTCTCAATAACTATTTCAAGATCAAATCCCATTGGCTTAAATTTCATGGTTTTATTGTGTGTACCTTTTAAATACTATGACTTGTAATTGTCTCCCTTTACATTACAGATGGGGAAAATAAACAATATAAAAAAAGATGCTAATCACGGTGAAAACTAAAATTAATCTTTCTATATTACCCGACATTGTACTAACTACTTATCAAACATGTACAGCAGCTGCATATATGTGTCTGTGTATACTTCTCTTGAATTGGATGAACTACATTCTCTATCAGCATAATCAGGATTTTAGTAGTAATTTTACTTATAGGGGTAAATTCAGTAAAAAATCTCCCATTGACTTTAATGCTAATCTATGTATGGAATTAAATTTATACCTGATTTACCTTTAGAAATTGGAAACTTTCATATAACATTCATGAAAGTAAAAATGTAGCCCTATCTTTTGCACTAATAAAAACATAGGGTCATGTGGCATTTTTGGCATTCACATGGCCTTGTTTACAAACAATGTAGATTCGCACTGAATTCCTATACTGACCCCCATTACTTTTCAACCTGTAGTAAAAAAAAATAGTACATTCAGCATTTACTTTTTATTTTTTTTCAACTCTAGTTTTGATCCATCTGCCAAAAAATATTTATTACAAACATTATCTACCAATCAGAAGAACATGACTTCAGTGTTATACAGAAAGTTCTCCCCTAAATGGGCGGTCCCTGATGACGTATATTTATTTACTGAATTTACCCCTATACAATAAAGGTATCATATACCTTTAACCCTTTCATGCCGAATGTATCCTTTTGGCACACCCACACGCATGCCGAATGTATCCTTTGTCTATGTACATAGACAAAGAATACATATAAATATAAGAAGTTGTGAAATGATTGCTATTGAGACAACTCCACCAACATTATTAGAGACCAAAAGATTTAGAAGTTACTCACAAATATAGGCCACCTTTGACAATGAGCAAAACTCATATCACATGTATATTTTCTTTTAGCAAGTCAACTGATTTACTTATTTTGGAGAAGTTCGTAGGCAGAGATCTTGTCATTCTCATAAGATCTTTTTTTGATGAATCTCAAAAAATCGTCAGTCAGTACTTGTCTGTGAGACTTTGTTGCACCTTCCAAAGTGGAACATATGGATGAGTGATCAAGGATGAAGTTGTGTTATCAAGTTGGTCTCTCAGATAAAATAAGCAGTAGGTCAACTTTATGTGGTGTATTTCAGTCTGCCATGTTACATCTGACCTCATTTTCATTGGTAATATTGGTCAATGTTATGTTTTTGTGTTTTTGTCTGTTTGACTCACTTTTGTTTAATTGGAGTACCTCTACTTTAATGGACCCCATAAAAAGTACGGGAAACTATAGTAAATACTTGTATATAAGAATTGGTCCGCCAAAAAGTTAAAAAAACGAAAATAGGCCAAAAATTAAAAAAAGAAGGTCAAAATCGAACTCCCCAGGTGAAGTTTTGTTTAAAAAAACTTTTGTTTTAAACAGTTTTTTAAATGAAAATTACAAAATCTAGCAGAAATACGTCTTGATAAGTGTACAAAATGTCTGCACTTCCATTACTCTGGTAGGTATATCATGTGATAAAAATTCCATTATCTGTGACCTCTACATCATGAATATTCATGAAATAAGTGACATCATAGTCAACAGTAATGTAAAATCAGCTGTGTTTACAAACACTGTTACAATATAATATGGAAATGCCGATCAAGTTAAAAGGTTTGTTTATTATTTGTGAAGGTGTTGAGAAAATTATTCAGTGGTGTTTTTCTCTAGAATTAAGTGTAGCAACAAAAAATGCAATAAAAAGGTTTCCATCAGAAACGGATCCTGGTTTCAAGGACATAATTTAAGTTTGGAAAAAATATTATTTATCACTTATTTCTGCATTTACAAAATAGGCCAAGAATTTGTTAAACATGAACTTTCTATTTGTAATCAAACAATCATAGATTGGTACAATTATTGCCGTGAAGTTTGCATAGTAATTTTGGAAATAGACAGTGAAAAAATAGGAGGAGATAACGTTATTGTAGAAATTGACGAAAGTAAATTTGGAAAAAGAAAATACCATAAAGGTCGTCGAGTAGAAGGACAGTGGGTCTTTGGAGGTATAGAAAGAGACAGCAAAAAAAGTTTTTTTTTGCATCAGTAGAAAATCGGACAAAAGAAACATTGTTAAAATTAATAAAAGACAACATAAAACCAGGAACGACAATCATCAGCGACTGTTGGAAGGCATATGATTGTTTAGGATCTGAGGGATTTGAACACTTTTAAAAGTCAACCATTCTGTAAATTTTGTAGACCCTGAAACAGGAGCGCATACAAATAAGATTGAAAGTACTTGGCGAGCACTTAAAAAATCACTTCCAAAATATGGCACAGTAAAATCCCTTTATGACACTTATTTCAGTCAATATTGTGTACGAAAAAAATATATTATTGGCTCTGACGACCCTTTCATTATTTATTAACCTTATTAAAAAAGTGTATAATCCGATAAAAAACAAAAACAAGCCTTGATTACGACAGAAACTATCGCCGTCAGTGTACCACAACCTGCATCCCAAAAAACCAAGAGTACTAAACTAAATAACAAACACACTAACTTCTAGTCGGGATGATTTTCAAGCTTAAATTGGTAAGTGCACTATTAGATTTATTTTTAATTTTTCAGTTTCACTAGTTAAAATCAATTTTTAAAAATCATTTACATCGTCGTCTTTCGAAGCGGTAAACAAACATGGCCGCTGTTTATATTTCAGCATAGCAACGTAACTTGGGGTTATCGGTCATGCGCATAAATTGTGCATCTTCCAACTTCCAGGGTCGCTAAAACAGATTCTTCCCAAAAAAGTGCACTTTTTCAACTGAGCTTTTAAGTACTATTAGTATAAGCAATAGACATAAAAAAGAAGATGTGGTATGATTGCCAAATGAGACAACTATCCACAAAAGACCAAAATGACACAGAATAGGTCAGCTATACATGCTATATATGGTGTAGGAATGGGTTTTAGGTGAAAATGTCTGTCAGGCTGGCGTCACCTGACCCTGACCTCATCTTCATGGTTCATCTGTCAATGTTAAGTTTTTCACTTACTATAAGCAATAGATCAAGTATATTTGGTGTATGTTTTAATTAATTTATATTATATTATATTTGAAATTTCCCAATACATTGTTTGTCATTCCAGGCTTTTTTAAACTTTTTGTATTCAAGCATCACTGATGGGTCTTTTGTAGATGAAATGTCCATTTGGCATATAAAGTTTTAATCTTGTTATCTGTCAAGTAGGCAATTTTCATAAACACAAGGAGACAGTAAGCCAACTAACTTTTGCTCAATAAAATAAATTGGTTTTACAACTTTATATTGTACTGTCAAATGTCCAAGAAACTAAAATTTAGCTAAAATAAATTTATAGTTATGATTTCAATGCAGAGGCAGAGGGAAACTAATAACAGTTTATTTGATGTAAAAAAATCATTTAATGAAGAAAACTTTACAAAACAATGTTCTCTTTTAGTATCACAAAACATCAAGAGTCATTATATAAGAAAACAATTACTTTCATAAAAAAATTAAGTTATCAATTCTATTTTGATCACAATTTGGAATATTCTAATAAATAACACTTTAAACTAGCTCTACTTAAATAAAAACATTAACAAATACAGGAACGAAAACGTACCATTTATAATTTTATCACAATTATTTTGAAACAATTATTAACAGTAAAAAAAATTTATTTGAACTTGGAATTATTTTTAATTATGGAATTTGCAAAAACACATTGCAAATATCTTTTATTTGGATACAAGTTATGTCATTTGCTATGGTTATGTATAATGCTCCTTAAATTCTGAATTTTATTGGAGAGGGGTAAAAATTACAAAGCTGCCACCTCTTCTCATGTTTAAACTAAATGTATTATGCCATATACATCAACAAATGCATAAATCTCTGAGAAAAACTTATAAAAAATGTACTAGGTATGAAAAAGTGAACAAATACAAATATACAAGAGAGAAAATGAAAAATAATTTCAATTTTTAATTTTCAAAATCAGCAACAGCTACTAAAATGTTATAAATTAAGGTCACAACTTTAACAAAATATTTTATGAGAAAAACATATTTTGGTGAAATATGTGATAAATACCAATACAACAGATGATTTCAAATTGTATACCCTACATGTGAATGACAGAATTACCCTTACCATCATACAATACAAATCAACACATTTCATTATTGAACACAATATTGTACTGAAAGACATGTTGTGAACATACAAATATATATATCAACACAAACAATAATAAATTCATAAAACCAATAAAAATTGAAAAAAACATCTTATATATTTTTTTCAATATGTTTCAGTTAATTGTGATCTCAACTCACTGTTTGACAATAGAGTCAGAAACAATACAATGATATGTTTTCAATTATTGTATATTAGGTACTTATATGTTATATAAGTTATGTTTATACATAATTTGATTTTAATTACTCAGTAGTTATTATTTTAGGATTTTCCCAGGTGTTGAGATGAAACAGATTTATTATCATATGTCAATCAGTTAGATATGAAGTTTATCACATGTTCTTAGCAGGAGGTCTAATTTCATCAGTTCCAATACAAATATACATGTCTTGTTAATTAGTGACCACTTGTGGCATTTGGCTTCCTTTGTCCTTTGTTTCTTGATACATTAATCTGGGTGCAGTTTTAACTCCTCCCACTTAGGAGTATCCCATTAAGAAGTTGTGTATTAAAAACCTGTGTATGCTGCCTTGAGTATTCATTTATCTAAATGCAGATTAAGCAGTTATAGAATAATCTTGGCTAATAGTGCTAATAGTGTTTTAGCTAAAAACTTGAACTTTCAGTGTTTGGATTACTTTACAAAAGCTATATGACAGTTTTTAAACAACTAAATATAATTCAAACTATATAACCTGAAACAATAAACATTATTTTGGATTAACTGACAACAAAATGTCTGGCAGAGGAAAAGGTGTTCGAAGGAAAACTAGGAGTTCTCCGTATGAGACCCAATGGGATTCTAATAACCCTTCTAATTGGACAATAAACAAACTAAAAGAAGAACTTAACAAAAAGGGAATAAGAACACCTTCTGGTATGTCAAAACAAGTGTTAAAACAACTTTATTTAGAGAATTGTTTTGATGGAGTAACATCTTTAGAGACACAACAGACAGACACCGTTAGTGATGAGATTAACACAGATTCCTCACCAGAGAGCACTCTTCCAATTACCTTAGCAGAATCAGTGCATCAACACATAAGCAGTGTTTCAAATGGTGGAACAGACAGGAACATAGCTCAGTGTTTTGAAGGACTTCAAGAGACCTTTAAACAGCTAATTTACAGAGACAATTGTACTCATGACACAGGTAGAGATCGCGAATTCAACCTTCAACAGTGGTACAACCATGCAGGGATTGGGAATAGGAGTGAAATTTCTAACAGAGGAAATAATACTGTTTTACATGGAAATACACAAGAGCATGCATCTTTCATCTCAGGACCACAAGTTGGAAATGTTTCATGTGGAGTGCGTTCGGATGAATATTCTAATGTGGACATTATATCTCCTTCTATTCAAAAGCAAATCATTGACGGTAAGGATGTTAATTTGGCATCTCTGCTTATCCCAAACTATGAAACTCCCCAAATTCACTCTGTTGCAGCTAATGGGTTAGAGTTAAATATTTCTGGGAAGCCAGATCCCCGTCTTAATAGAAAACTCACAATTCAAGAATTCATTAAGGCATTTGGCAAGTTTAAGAGGGTCATGTCATCAGTTTACCCTGACCGTAGAGCAGAGCTAGATGCTTATGAAGATGAGATTATAGATATTAGTAATTTTTATGGTGACAGATTTTATGATTACCATAAATTGTTTTCTGCAAAATCAGCAGCTCTTTTAAGGGAGAGAAGGATTAAGGTTGACTGGAGCAAAAGAGATAGGGATCTTCTTTCATTAATAGTTGCTGGTGGGAATGTAAATGTTTGCAAAATTTGTAATTTGGTTGATCACACTACTGCTTTTTGTCCTATGCAAACCTCCATGACATATCAAGACTACCCAGATAAAGTATCAAGGCAGGTAGACACTACTGATAAGTTAGGTAGAAAGAAATTTATCATTCTGGGCGGGAGGTGTGCAATAATTTTAATACCAGTAGGGGTTGTACCAGGAGTTTTTGTCATTTTTCACATATCTGTAGCAGATGTAAAGTCGCTGGTCATACCCTATTATCTTGTCAAAAAGTTTTCCCCTCTCAAGGTAGGACTGAAGTACAATCTAAGCCACATACAGTAAACTCTTCACAAAAGTTTGAGAAAATAACAACAAATAAGCAAGGTCAATGACTACATGATTTCCCATATCTGGCTACTACTCCAATTAATGTTATTATACTTGCAAAAGAATTAATTTCTCATCCTGACAAAAAATTTGTTAACTATTTATGCAATGGCTTAGAGAAAGGATTTGATACTATGGTATCTACAACAGATTTACCTACAAAAGAATGTAGGAATAGTTTATCTGCTAGGACACAACCAGATGTGGTTTCTGATTTGATAGAGAAAGAAGTTTTTAAAGGTTTCTTGTATGGGCCTTTTAAGGATCCCCCTTTTCAAAATTATAGGGTAAGCCCAATTGGTATTGCAGAAGGGAAATATTATGGTAAAAAGCGTTTAATATTGGACTTATCTTCACCACATAATGATGATAAACATCTAAGTATTAATGATCTTATTGACAAACAGGATTGCTCAATGTCTTATGTTAGAATAGATGATGCCATTGATGTTATTTTGAAATTTGGAAGAAATTCCTGGCTTTGCAAGTTCGACATATCCGACGCGTTCAAAAATTGTCCAATTGTACCAAGTCAGTGGCCTCTTTTCTGCATAAAATGGGAAAAAATGTATTATTTTTATGTCCGTTTAACTGTTGGATGTCGTTCAAGCCCCAAAATTTTTGACCATTTATCCCAAGCTTTGTGTCATATTGCAGAAAACAATTACAAAGTTAATAGCATTTTGCATTTATTGGATGATTTCCTAACCATAGATCCACCAGATGCTGATGGTGAGAGGACTATGGCTATAATGATGATGATTTTCAAAAAAACTGAACATTCCTATAGCAAAACATAAGACAATAGGTCCTGTAAAATGTTTAGAATATTTGGGTATTATTCTAGATTCTGAAAAAATGGAAGCTCGACTACCTCTTAATAAAGTTGATCGCATTTGTGAATTCATCAAAAAATTATGCAGGAAAAAATCTTGTACAAAAAGGGAATTGTTGCAGCTTTTGGGTCACTTAAACTTTGCTTCACGTGTCATTTTACCTGGTAGATCCTTTGTTTCATACCTCATAGGGCTGTCCACTACTGTCAATGATTTGCATCATTATGTTAAATTAGATAAGGAATGCCGTGTTGACCTAGAATTTTGGTTACTTTTTCTGAGCAGCTGGAATGGTGTGAACATGTTTTACGGTAGACAATTTTACTCAAGTTATGATATGGAACTTTTTACTGATGCCTCATCAACAAAAGGATTTGGTGGATATTTCAAGGGAGAATGGTTTTATTCATCATGGCCATCAAACATTGCTTATCCTGACAAAACATTTTCAATGGCTTTTCTTGAATTATACCCCATTGTAGTATCCGCAATACTGTGGGGCTCACAGTGGACAACAAAACGCATTCTTTTCTGGTGTGACAATGAAGCTACAGTGGCTATAGTAAAAAAGGGCCGTTCAAAGTGTTTACAAATAATGAAATTAATGAGGAAACTTACATGGTGTGCTTGTAAATACAACTTTCATTTTAGTGCCAAACATGTTCCAGGATATCAGAATGATATAAGTGATGCTCTATCTCGTTTACAGATAGACAGATTCCGCAAACTAGCTCCCAGTGCAGCACAACATCCAATGAAGTGCCCAAGCAGCTCAGATGTAATGTGGTCCTAAATCAAGCAGTGAATGAACTTTGAAACAGCGCTATTGCTAATACTACAAGAACTGTTTATGATACTGGGTTCAGAAAATTTGAGACTTTTATGTTATTGAATGGTTTTCAATTTTCTAATTTACCTCCTATTTCTGAGGATATTTTAATTTATTTCATAGCCCACTGCTTTAAAATTCTGAGTTTACAATACTCTAGCTACCATTAAATTATATTTATGTGGAATTAGGTATAAATATGTACAGGGTAATCAAAATGATCCCTTACAATCTGCTCATAATACACCTTTAATCAGACTTGATTATGTTTTAAATTCTGTAAAAAGACTGCAAAAAACAAAAAATCACATAAGATTACCAATAACTTTCGAAATTTTGGAAAAAATTGTAAATTGTTTGAGAAAAGGTTTTTGTTCCAAGTTTATTGATTTAATGTTAAGAACTGCATGCATTGTCGCATTTTATGGATTTTTGAGATGTGGCGAGTTTACAGTGTCAAAGGCCTCACAGTTTGATCCACATATTAATTTATGTATTGAAGATGTTGTATTTCACTCAGACTTAGTAGTTTTGAAATTAAAACAATCAAAAACAGATCCTTTTAGAAAAGGCATAAATATACAGCTACATAAATTAGGTCAGCTTATCTGCCCTTACACAATTTTGTTAGAATATATACAAATAAGGAAAGAATTATCTCCTACTAATCAAACTGATCCACTTTTCATAACCATTGATAAGAAACCTTTGGAGAGACAATATTTCATCACTTGTATCAAAAAAGTACTGGATATATGTGGTTTCAACTCAAGTCATTATAATGGTCATAGTTTTAGAATTGGGGCAGCTACAAGTGCTGGTAAGGCAAAAATAGAAGATCACTTGATAAAAACATTAGGGCGCTGGACTTCAGATAGTTACATCAGATACATTAGGGTAACGCCAGCATCTATTAAAACAGCTCAAAGTAGGTTAGGTAGAATTTAAGGGCATGCTCATTTTCAAATATTCCATACGCATGTTTTTTACAGAGATTCTAGATGATATTGTTTTTGTTTGACAATTGATTTTGATATTGTGTATTATTATGTGATAACATTTATTAGTTTTATTATTTTTTTATTTTTTTTTTATTTCATGGCTTTATTGAAGGTACCCCCTCCCTAACCTCACAAATCCTTGGGGACACTCAGCTGTTACCATCTGTGTTATGGCCATTTATGAAATTTTATCACTGGTTGTTTCAAAAATTTCACTCATCCCCCAAGAATTTCTGAGGATAAACTGTCAAATTACATACAAATTCATTCCAACACCAATTCAACATCAACACTACTAGGCTTCCTCATAGCCTCCTTATAGGCTTCCTCATTGTCTCATTATAGGCTTCCTGATAGCCTCATAGGCATGATAGCCTCTAGGAATGATAGCCTCATAGGCTTCCTGATAGCCTCATGCATTTATTTTGAACCATCGTTCCAATTGGATTGGTGTGATGTCAAGCCAGGGGTCTATACTTTGCTACTTTTCAGTATGCACATAGCTAGGCTCTTGGTTTAGGCATGGAGCAAAAAATTAAATTTTTTAGCTGAGTAGTTTCCCCAAGGGCCAAATTATAATTGTGATGTATATATATAAAATAAAAGTTGCAATTAAATTATGATTTATGTTTAATTCAAACATGGATACCAATGGCATTGCTACACAGTATTTCCCAGGAGTTTATTTACAAGATAGGTGATAGCAGGAAAAATTAGGTTGATAATAATGTGAGCACTAAATCCTTAATTTTACATATCATGAGTTCAAACAGTGTGTTCTGAAAGAAATCAGGGGTAATTAAATTATTTAAATTACTATGAAATTAATATGAACTCATTATGTGTGACTTTGAGGATTTTGTTCACTGACACATTTATTAGCAAAATTAAAATATAGGGCCGAAAGTTAGATCAGGATGGTTTAATTGTCAGGTCAAAGAATTTGCAAGAAGATATGAGGTTGGATGTTTGCTCAGGTGTTAACACACATTTCCCTATTACATAACAGATTACCACAGAAAAGATACAGTATAAACAAAAGACAATTAAAATAAGATTAGAACAGCATCACATCAAACAGAAATAAATTTACCCTAAAAAATATTTACAAAGAATCAGAACACAATGCAAACATGGAACAAATGACAATTAAACATATTCAGGATTATTTCTGAGAATTTTGTATAAATCAGAAATTATTGCGTGCATTTATTATTGCAATTTGGACTAAAATGAGATTTTTGCGATATTGAGAAAAATCCTGTTTAATTCTTATCAAAATGCGAGTTTGAGTTATTGCCATTATAACCTTGTTGCATTTTTCGCAATAATAAAAACATAGCAATTATTTCTGGATTTACAGTAGGATTTTAGGTGTTGCATTGTGGTTTAGTGTCAATTACTGACAATCACTGACATGTGGCTGAAAATATTCATCTTGCCACAGAATTGCTGAAAATAACTTAAAAATCACAAAAATACAATAATAAGTAAAAAATCTTGACATAACAACCAAACAAAAACAAATTGTTCCCATCATATAAAAATAGCTACATTTTTTTTTGGTAAGGCATATAATTAAATATCTTTGATATATATTGCAAAACATGAAATACAATCCTTTAAGGTTAATGCATGTCTTTGGTTTGAAAATATAAAACTATATATATGTCACATCGAAGTCAGTGTATGTGTGAATATCTTATAGAAAGTCTCTAATGTTTCTTTTTCTGTTTATCCATGTGAATTTTCTGGACTAAATGCCAGAATTCCACAGACTGACATGTAACAATACTAAATTGGTCATCAAATGGTATAAAATCAATAACTTCCTTCAGTGTTTCATCCAACTGCTTATCATCTTCATAGGGACAGGTATCCATATACCCAATCAAAGTATCATGAAAGCTGAAAGTATATATTGTATATTGTATATATACATAAATTTGTTGTAGAGTTGTCACTGGCTCAGATGTACTTATAAATATAATTATTCTCTGTGACTGTATCTTACATTAATTTGTAGGATCCTTTACTATAGATAATTTAGCTGATCTGTAAGAATAACATCTTTATGCCTTATATATCATGTACTGTAGTATGCCGCTAGATTAAAAACTGTCGTGGAAAGGTAACACCCGGCCACCAAAAGCTTCATTTTTATGAAGCCCAGGTGGTTGTGTGGTCTAGTGGGACAGCTACAGTGCAGGCGATTTGGTGTCACGATATCTCAGTAGCATGGGTTCGAATCCCGCGAGGGAAGAACAAAAAATTTGCGAAAGCATATTTATTACAGATCTAACATTGTTAGATGTTAGATCTGTAAATTTGCTTTTGCAAATTTTTTTGTTCTTCCCTCACCGAGAATATATATATAATGCCTTTGTAGAATAAGTTTCATGCCATTAAATAAAATTGAATAAATTATCACTTATGTAAAACAAGAGGGGCAGTGGTGAACTATCTTTAATATTTCGTTCCTTCAATTGTAGGTTTAGGAACATACTTATATATGTAAGACTCAGATTGACGTCCAGTTCCTAATCGACGTCCGTTCCTCAAATCAAAGTCCAAATCTGACGTCACATAAAATATCCTTCCAAATCGACGGCCAATTTTATGCCTATCTAATCGACGTCCATTTTTTTGGCTTCTCTAATCGACGTCTAAATTTTTTTTTTTTTTTAACAACATAAATAAATATTTATTTCAAATATTGGCTTGTTACAATATCATTCAGGAGTCCAAGCTCCTCCTGATGTTCCCTGTTACAATCCACTAATCACTCAGGGTAGTGATTAGTTGTAAAATACATATTACATTTTTTACATCATATATATATTAAATAATATCACTTAATATGACTATTCATATGTTTTCTAATAGTTGCTAACAATGTGTCCAAAGTACACGGATGCCCCACTATCATGTTCCATGGACCGTGAAATTGGGTAATTATCTAATTTGGCATTAAAATTAGAAAGATCATATCATAAGCAACAAGTGTACTAAGTTTCAAGTTGATTGGACTTCAGCTTCATCAAAAACTACCTTGACCAAAAACTTTAACCTGAAACTCCCACTTTCATTTTCTATGTTCAGTGGACCGTGAAATTGGGGTCAAAAGTCTAATTTGGCTTAAAAATTAGAAAGATCATCTCATAAGCAACAAGTGTACTAAGTTTCAAGTTGATTGGACTTCAGCTTCATCAAAAACTACCTTGACCAAAAACTACTTTTAATTTTCAAACATACTCTTCTATTGAACTCATTGAGAAAAATTGAGAAAACGTTGACATTTTTTGTCTTTTGATCAGATATGTAGTAGGCTTTGTAAATTGAAAAACCCACAATTGTTAAAAAATAGTTTAAGTCAAAATATTCTTCCTGAAAAGTTTTATATCCAAATACTAGGTGTCTTAGTTTTATCTTAAAAGTTATTTTACTGTTCTTTAAAACTTCATTTATTTTATTCCAAAAAAGTTTTAAATACGGACACAGTATAAAGAAGTGATCATAATCTTCTTCTTGTGTACAAAAATTACAAGAACTATTGTTTACAATTTTCCACCTGCATAAAAGTATCTTTGTAGATAGAATATGTTGTAGTAATTTCCATCTAAAAGTTCTAAGTTTATTTTCTTTTAAATATCTGAATAAAAATTTATATAGATAGTTTTGATATAACACATCATCTATATCAAATATACGCAGCCATTTTTTGGGTCCAATAGCTGGTTCAAATTTTTTATTTATCAGACACATATATAAAAGTTTATTTGTTAATGCTTCTAATTTTATAGGTAAACCATCCAATATAAATTGGTTTCTTTTTATATTGACAATACTTTTTATAGAATTTTTCGATTTTAAAATTGCTGCCCAGTCTTTTGGTAAAGATTTCTTTACTAAATTAATTTCAGCTATACAGTTTGATTTATTTTTTAGTTTATTTAAAATGATGTCTTGAGAAATACAGCCTTTTTCATCTATGATATCATTTACATAAATAAGATCGCTTTTAATCCAATTTTTTAAAAATATAACTTTATTTTCAAATTTAATAAATTTATTGTTCCATAATATTTGTTTTCTACGGAAGCCCTGGAGTGCCATGCAAAAAAAAAATTTCAACTTGTGCGCACAAGTTACTATCTTGTGCGCACAAGTTACACAACTTGTGCGCACGAGTTACACAACTTGTGCGCACGAGTTAGTAACTTGTGCGCACGAGTTGTACAACTTGTGCGCACAAGTTACACGTGATCTTATAGACATGCGCTGTTTTGCTAAAATGACTTCTTATGGAACGCCATATCTGCCGAATACAAACATATGTTTATATAAATGAATGCACATACTTTTCAATATCTGCACATGTTTTTTTCTGTATATTCACATACTTTTCATATATATGAACATAGTTTACTTTATATGCACTTACTTTTTATAAATATATGCACATACTTTTCCTACATATGCACATCGTTTACCTTATATGCACATACTTTTCCTACATATGCACATAGTTATCCTCATATGCATATACTTTTTTTTCTATATATATGCACAGACTTATTCTACATATGAATGTACAAATGTAGTTCTGCATGTATATACTTTTCTCAGTATATATGAACATAGTTTTTCAATGTGAGAATTACAATTCATATTATGCTTTTCTGTTGTTTTTTTTTCAAACTGAACTAAGGGTTCCAATATCATAAAAAGAATGTTTATTAAGAATTTCTAAATGATGTATGTTGTTCAATTAAGCAACTTTTGAAATCATTTTCACATGAATGCAATACTATTTTGGTATGTATTATGGTATGGCGCTGTTGTCTTCATCTATAGTCACTTGCTTTAATGCCATAACTTTGTATTTTGTATGAGTCGTTTGTATTACATTTTAACACAAGGATTATTATCACTAATGGCGTGTTGAATTCAGTGGTGTTTGTCCCAACAATTCAGTGATAACGGATCACAAGTTATATTAATGCATTTAGTTTGGTTTCCGCACTCTGTCGTTAATTTGCCTTATCCAAAATTATTGAAATCCACACACAATGTTAATAATCACACAAAGTTAGGCCGAGTTAGAATTTGGGCAGTAATTTTTTGGACAATTATGCCCCTTTATAACATGGAAAATTGAAAATTTTAAGCGGGGGTATTCGTGTTTTCAGACTTTTTTTTTGATACAGGTTTTATGTTTTATTAGTAAAAACATTAGTAAGAGCCGAACGCACTTTGACGGTGTGGGAATAATCTATAAACAGTGAATGTAAAATGTCATAGAGTGAGACAAAGGTATTACTGGCCAGCGATGGCGAAAACTATTTCTATAGAGCTTTATATTCGGTATTAAGATAGAATATCTGGATGCTTCATACTTTGTTTGTAATAGCCTTATGTTTCGAAGTTTCCGTCTGTCATATGTTCTTTGGTCTGACCTATTATAAATGGTACAGCGACTGGTTGAACAAAATTATAGTTTTTTTGTCCTGTGAATTTCTCCCTTTTTATGAGTGATCAATGTTAAAATTAAGTTATTATGTACGTTTCTCAGATGTAATAACGCAGTAGGTCAACTATATGTGGCACATTTTCATGATTCATAATTCTTTGGTCAATGTTAAATTTTTTTCTATAAAGAGGGTATAAGAATGGCCCACTGAATTTCTTGATGTCTTTAACAAGATGCCTATTATCAAAATGTTAATCACAATCCAAATGTAGATATGTCAAACGTATTTAAAGGGGCCATACTTGCTCGAACTATCCAGGGTTTTACATTTGCAGTAATATCAAGCTGGGCCCTTGGGCCATTTTATCAATTTGATAAGTTATTTTACATTATATCTTAAAGAGACATTAATATTGATAGAATCATGTATTCATTGTCAAGTTGTAAGCTTTTGAAAATTGGGGGTCGGGTTGGAGAAATGTATCTCTCTTGAATTTTTCTCTTTGTATACGAAAGTAATTATATATATATATAACTTCGTTAAAATATTAAAAAAATAAACTGTTTTCACAGAAATGGTGATGTAACGCCTTTTTGTAATTTTGAAAATGCAAATGTTGAAACCAAAATAGCAATACTTTAACATGTAAGTTATGGAAATATTCAAAGTTGATGAACCACGACTGAAAGTAATGTACATGGCTGAACAATATCCATGGAAATGTGCCAATATACAACTACATAAAAAATACCATGGACTTATCATAAGTCGTTCCCTTTAAACAAACATACACTTGTAAACTATGTAAAAGTTTCAATGTCAATGAACCATGATGAGGGGGTGGGCTTTATAACCTCCATAGAAATATGACTTGCACATGCCAATAAATTTTCAAAGTCAATAGACAATTACTGAGGGGACAAGGCCAAATATTATCTATGGAAATGAGATGTTCCAATACTTATACAACTGCATAAAACATACTAGACCTAATCACAAACTAATACATTGCCAAGCCAACGCCGACGCCGTAAAAATAAAATGTATACGTATTGAAAAGCTTTAAAAAGGTGTGAATATCAAATATGATATGACGTGCTGCAGTTCTAAATTATGATTTGTCTGATTTACTCTGCATTTCTTGTTTTGCGTATATATTTTCAGCATTTGGGGATTAAGGTGAGAGTGCAAAAACAAACAAAAAGAAATGAAATTTTCCTAGTTATAAAGGAGCAGAACTGTAGTACAGCAGGTACCTTTTTGCGTTTTATAGTTTTTTACCTTTGTGTATGAGCTTTATCAAAATAAGAAGAGGCAAAGTTAAATTAGAGTGCAGCAAAATAAAATGGAAAGATGGAAGGACAGACGGTTAAAACGGAAGATCAAGGGTAATACATGTATAATGCCCCCATACGCCTATCGGCATGGCATAAAAAATTTAACCCGTCTTTGGTCTTTTCTATAACATCATAATAATAGAAAACAATTCACACTTTGAGATCCTAGACTATACTGAATACTTTGAAAACACATGAAAATTGGTAAAGAAAATGGCAATTTAAATTAAGTTTTATAAGAATGCATTTTTACAACTTTTGACCCGTTAGTGGTAATAATCCTTGTGTTAAAATTTAATACAAACAAATCGACTCCTTCAACGTTTTGACATGAAAACCAAGTGACTATAGATGAAGACAACAGCGCCATACCATCATACATACCAAAATAGTATTGCATTCATCTAAAAATGATTCCAACAGCTGCTTAATTGAACAACATACATCATTAAGAAATTCGTAATAAACATTCCTTTTATGATTTTGGAACCATTAGTTCAGTTTGAAAAAAAACAACAGAAAAGCATAATATGAATTGTAATTCTCACGTTGAAAAACTATGTTCATATATACTGAGAAATGTATTCACATGCAGAACTACATTTGTACATTCATATGTAGAATAAGTCTGTGCATATATAGAAAAAAAAGTATATGCATATGAGGATAACTATGTGCATATGTAGGAAAAGTATGTGCATATAAGATAAACGATGTGCATATGTAGGAAAAGTATGTGCATATATATATAAAAAGTAAGTGCATATAAAGTAAACTATGTTCATATATATGAAAAGTATGTGTATACATAGAAAACCAGATGCTCCGCAGGGCGTAGCTTTATACGACCGCAGAGGTTGAACCCTGAACGGTTGGGGCAAGTATGGACACAACATTCAAGCTGGATTCAGCTCTAAATTTGGATTGTGATTAAGTAGTTGACACAGCATAGGTTTCTGACACAGAATGAATGTGTTCTAATGAACTTAAAATTTTTGTTTTCTCTTAGAGCAATTCACTATGCTGTTGAATATTAATCCTCTCAAAAAAATGTTTGAAGAAATTTTCTTTTTTATTTATGAAATTTCAAATGAGAAAAATTGAACCCAATTTTTTTAATCACATCCCCCTTTCCCTTATTCCAAAACTAATCTCAATTAAAATTTCTAATGGAGTTTGCAACAATAACTACTCATTTAAATACATCATAAAATATTAAGATGTAAAAAAACTGCTTGTTATCACTGAATGGTAAAGATTATTTTAATTTATCAGTTGGTAGTAAAAAGTGAATATACATTGTATATTGTATATAACAAAGATTTAAGTTGATTCTGGACAAAGAAAGATAACTCCAATTAAAAAAAAATCTTGCTATTGCACAATATTTTGCAATTAGATATTTCTTGCTTACTATTCTGGACAAAGAAAGATAACTCTAATTAAAAAAAAATTTGCTATTTCACAATATTGTGCAATTAGATATTTCTTGCCATTGCGCAATACTGTGCAATTGAAAAGACTTGCTATTGCACAATACTTAATATAATAATTTTAGATCCTGATTTGGACCAACTTGAAAACTGGGCCCATAATAAAAAATCTAAGTACATTTTTGGATTCAGCATATCAAAGAACCCCAAGATTTCAATTTTTGTTAAAATCAGACTAAGTTTAATTTTGGACCCTTTGGACTTTAGTGTAGACCAATTTGAAAACAGGACCAAAAATGAAGAATCTACATACACAGTTAGATTAGGTATATCAAAGAACCCCATTTATTCAATTTTTGATGAAATCAAACAAAGTTTAATTTTGGACCCTGATTTGGACCAACTTGAAAACTGGGCCAATAATCAAGAATCCAAGTACATTTTTAGATTCAGCATATCAAAGAACCTAACTGATTCATTTTTTGTCAAAATCAAACTAAGTTTAATTTTGGACCCTTTGGACCTTAATGTAGACCAATTTGAAAACGGGACCAAAAGTTAAGAATCTACGTACACAGTCATGACAGTTAGATTCGGCATATCAAAGAACCCCAATTATTCAATTTTGATGAAATCAAACAAAGTTTAATTTTGGACCCTTTGGGCCCCTTATTCTGTTGGGACCAAAACTCCCAAAATCAATACCAACCTTCCTTTTATGGTCATAAACCTTGTGTTTAAATTTCATAGATTTCTATTTACTTATACTAACCATATGGTGCGAAAACCAAGAAAATGCTTATTTGGGTCCCTTTCTGGCCCCTAATTTCTAAACTGTTAGGACCTAAACTCCCAAAATCAATACCAACCTTCCTTTTGTAGTCATTAACATTGTGTTTAAATTTCATTGATTTCTATTTACTTAAACTAAAGTTATTGTGCGAAAACCAAGAATAATGCTTATTTGGGCCCTTTTTTGGCCCCTAATTCCTAAACTGTTGAAACCAAAACTCCCAAAATCAATCCCAACCGTTCTTTTGTGGTCATAAACCTTGTGTCAAAATTTCATAGATTTCTATTAACTTAAACTAAAGTTATAGTGCGAAAACCAAGAAAATGCTTATTTGGGCCCTTTTTGGCCCTTAATTCCTAATATGTTGAGACCAAAACTCCCAAAATCGATACCAACCTTCCTTTTGTGGTCATAAACCTTGTGTTAAAATTTCATAGATTTCCATTCACTTTTACTAAAGTTAGAGTGCGAAAACTAAAAGTATTCGGACGACGACGACGACGATGACGCAGACGAAGACGCCAACGTGATAGCAATATACGACGAAAATTTTTTCAAATTTTGCGGTCGTATAAAAACATATGCAGATATTGAAAAGTATGTGCATTCTATTATATAAACATATGTTTGTATTCGGCAGCTATGGCGTTCCATAAAGTAGTCTCTTTAACAAAACAGTGCATGTCTATAAGATCACGTGTAACTTGTGCGCGCAAGTTGGTAACTTGTGCGCACAAGTTGAAATTTTTTTTTTGCATGGCACTCCAGGGCTTCCGTAGTTTTCTTATATCTGTAAATGTTTCTGTTTTTTTTGTTAGACCTCCACCAGTTAATTTCCAACATTTAATAATATCTTTATAAAAATCTGGGATATTTTCAATGCTTTCGTCTGTCTTATCCCCACTGTATGTTTGAAACACTAATCAGTTTGATCCAAAATTATTAAAATAGTATTTAGGTATAATTGTCCACCCTCCTTCACAATCATTTACTAGTCTTTTTACCCACATAGCTATTAAAGCAGTGAAATAACTTCTGATATCTATCATATTCAATCCCCCCTTTTCATATGGACCAATAATTGAATTTCTTTTTACTTTATCTGGTTTATTATCCCAAACAAATTTAAAACAACTTTTTTCTATTTCTTTTAAAAATTTCTCTGGAACTTTGCAAGCAGATCCCACAAAAGTAAAAATGGGCACAATTAATGTTTTAATTATCAAAATTTTTCCAAAAATAGTAAGATTTCTTTTTTGCCAAGACCAAAATAATTTATTCATCTTTTCAATCTTATTTTCCCAATTTAGTTTTTCACATTCCTCTCTACAATGTTCAAAGTATATGCCAAGAGTTTTAACTGGTCCTTTGCTCCAGTTGATTCCCTCAATTTTGTCTTTACAAGATTTAAGCTTTCCTACCCATAACCCCTCTGTTTTGTTTCTGTTTAATTTCAGTCCTGAATAAGAACCAAAAATTTCAATTCCATTCATAGCTACTTGAACATCATATTTAGAACAACAAAATAAAGTAGTATCATCTGCCAGTTGCGAAATTTTTGTAGTATGTTTTTTGCTGTCTAATTTTACTCTGATACCTTTAAAATCAGTATTGCTGCTTAATCTTGAAGCCATTATTTCCACAGATAAAACAAATAATAATGCAGATAAAGGACATCCTTGACGTATACCCCTTGTGTTTTTAAAGACCTCAGATATCCAACCATTATTCATTACACATGTTTGAATATCGCTATATAAAGTCTTAACCCATCTTATAAAAGATTCATTAAATCCAAAATGTTTTAAAACTGAAAACATAAAATTCCATTCTAGTGAGTCAAAAGCTTTAGAAAAATCAACAAAGACTATAGCCCCTCAATTTTGTATAAATCAGTAAAATCAATAATATCTTGTATCTGTCTAAGATTAAAACCAATGAATCTATTTTTAACATATCCAGTCTGATCTTCTTCAATAAGTTTTGGCAAGATTTTTTTCAATCATGCTAGAGCGTACGATAGAATTTTCATGTCAATATTTAAAAGAGAAATAGGACAGTAATTATCTAGTGATAATGGATCACCTTTTTTAAATAAAAGCGTTAATACACTTGTACGCTGTGAATATGTAAGGGTTTGATCTTTATATCCAATGTTAAGAATGTTTACTACTATGAACTTTAAGTTATCCCAAAATTTTCTATAAAATTCAACGATTAGACCGTCTAATCCAGGGGATTTATTAAGTTTCATTTTATAAATAGCATCTGAGCATTCTTCTACTGTAATATCCCCATCCCAGAGTCTAAATTTTAGCTTTTCTAATTATCGTCTGTTTTGGACACAGAATACAAAATTGACCAGAACCCACGGCAGCTGAAAACTTTAGACCTTTAAACATAGTATGTGTGACAAATAGGATCTATTTGAAAAAAAAAGAAAGATTTATAAATAGACTAAATATGTAAACAGGTTGTGATATCATGTTTTTAATTTTAGAGATTAAATAAAAATAAGGAGATGTGGTATGACATTAATAATGTAAACAATTCAAATAAGATTACGAAAAACAAATATGAAAGACATAAACCATCGAAAACCACTGCCCCATAAAGAATATGTCGGGATTAAACATGTGTGCCAGCACTCAACATAGAACAGTTGTGTAACAGCACAATAAAACATACTGCCAATTTCTTGCGTATATGTTTCACTCCAGGGGTAAAACTGAGAAATTTGTTGAAAAATATCTTACAGAGAACAAATTATAATACTAAAAAAAAACACATTGGCAGTACTTCTTAATTTTGTTCGTTGTTGAAGATTAAATAATGCCCTTTAGATGTCGTTTGGTTTTCTTTGTCGTTAGGTTGCTTTCTCCTTGACATTCACATACATGCATGTCATTTATTAGCATGCATAGGAATGATACACTACTTTGTAGATCGATTCGATTAACTTTTTATCAAGATAAACTTTGATATGCATGATACTTATTTCGGGTTGAAAAAAATCTATATGCAAAGTATGTATAAATGTTTGAACCATACAAAACATGAACATGTATAAGTGTAAACAATTAAGTCCAGTAATTTATTATTTATTGATATTGGACATCGAAAAAGACGACTACAATCAATCGGGCGTAGTTTTGGCAATACATGCTGTCACATTGGACATCATTTAGAGCATCAAAATACTGGAAGTCAATTTGAGAATGTGATGTCAGATTTAGACGTCGATTTGAGAAAAGACTGTGAATTTGAGGAACAGACATCAATTAGAGGCCGAACGTCGATCTGAGTCTAACATATATACGACTAAACCAAAGTTGTATCAGCTTGAAATATAGGCCACAGTGGTACTATTTTCAAAGAAATTAGTAAAACTGTATAAAGGTCACATAATATTAGGAATATCATTAATATACTATCATGATCTAAAAACAATATATACCTAAGTATGGAAAAAGTTTTCTGATAATAGGTCTCTTAAAATGTGCAATGCTTATTCCATAAAGAATGGCAGAGGAATTATGTTACAAACGTGCTTGACCTATAATGGTTTACTTTTATGAATTGTTACTTGGATGGAGAGTTGTCTCATTGGCACTCATACCACATCTTTCTATATCTATCCAACAATAATATGATTACTAGTGTTTATTAAAATAATAAATAAATCAACCAAATATCCTCTAACATATACAGCCTTATTCCTTGATACTTCACTACATACCTGACTTTAGAGAACAATTCTTCCTCCTCGTCATCCTGTGGAACATGTACTTTAAATACAATACATTCAAATATCACTTCCACTAATGTGTCTATTAGTTCTATTGGTAAAATGCTAATTTTTTCAATAATAGCTTTTCTTTGTTCCTCTGTTAAATTTTTCTTGAAGCTTTCTGAAATTCCTTCAAAGGCTTTCTGGAAAAGAAAGGCAAAAGTGTTAAGGATAAACTAGATATCATTGAGATGGGAGCCATCTCTGTGGGCCCCGCTGTCAATAACGTGGGGTAAATAAGTTGTATGGATAATCTGATATGAAGCATTATTTGAAGTTATTACATAGTCTCATGTGTGATTTTGATCTAAGATTTTAAGTTAAAACTGATAAATATTCTCATCTTACTTTCATAGTATAATAGTGATATGACTGCATGATGTGAACTCATTGTTTACTACTCTAAGGTGACTTCTGGATATATGGATTGATGTTTGAACAATATGTTTAAAGGTGCTGCCCAATTGATATTTGTCACATATTTTTAGAATTATGCCTTCAATATATTATGACCCACCAAGTATAAAGTATGAAATATTAATGGTTCTCGAGAGGTAGAGCGGACACAATTTGTTAAGAACAACGAACGGATGGACAGACCGACAGACTGATCTTAGACCTAGGATGCATACATTATGACACATTCTCTTGTGTTGGTTAATATATATGTTAAGTTGAAAATGTTTGTCAGGTATAAAGTATGAAATAATAACAGCTGTCCTCTCAAAATATAATGTGGATCAAATTTGTTAGCGATGGACAGACCAACAGACAGACAGACCTTTGACCTAGGAAGTGGTACATACATCATGACACACCCTCTGGTGTTGGTTAAAATGGATGTCAAGTATAATATTTGAAATCATAACGGTTCTCAAGATATAGAGCGGACACAATCTTCACCACAGGACACAGGGTTGTCAACTGAAACCAAAGTTTTTTTGACGTTGACCTTTGACCTAGGAAGTTGTACATACATCATGACACGCCCTCTGGTGGTGGTTAAAATGTATGACAAGTATATACTTTGAAATCATAACGATTATCTAGATATGGAGCGGACACGATCTTCACCACAGGACACAGGATTGTCAACTCGAAACCAAAGTTTTTGACCTTGACCTTTGACCTAGGAAGTTGTACATACATCATGACACACCCTCTGGTGGTTGTTAAAATGGATGTCAAGTATAAACTTTGAAATCATAATGGTTATCTAGATATGGAGCGGACACGATCTTCACCACAGGACACGGGGTTGTCAACTGAAACCAAAGTTTTTGACCTTGACCTTTGACCTAGGAAGTTGTACATACAACATGACACACCCTCTGGTGTTGGTTAATAATCATGTTAAGTATTAAGTATGAAATCATAACGGTTCTCTAGATATGGAGCGGACACGAAAGTGTTACGGACGGACGGACGGACGGACAGACTGATCACTATAGGGCGACCCGCCATCGGCGGGGCCCTAATTACTTCATTTTGAAGTTTTCAGTAGAATGATTTATCACATCACAGTGGGTCTCCACATACTAATTTTAACATTTGTAATTAAAATACAAGCTTATTTTTTAGTCTAAAATTTAAAAATTCACGAAAACTCCCATTTTTAATAAAAAAAGAATAAAAAACAAGTACATGGATGCCCCATCCTCACTATCATTTTCTATTTTCAGTGGACCTTTAAATGGGGTAAAATTTCTAATTTGGAACTAAAATTAGAAAGATTGATTGATTGTTGGTTGCTTTACGCCAATTAGAAAGATATCATAGGGAACATGTGTACGAAGTTTCAAGTTGATTGGACTTCAACTTAATCAAAAACTACCTTGACCAGAAACTTTAACCTGAAGTTGGACAGAGGCATTGACAAACGGACAAACAGACAGACTAACAAATGGATGCACAGACCAGAAAACATAATGCCCATAAATGGGGTATAAAAAATGATTGGAAAATAATTTTGAGGGTTATCAAAACTAGTACATTTCTATTCTTTAAATTTGTATTCTCATTGTTTGACCTCATGATGTATTGAATCTAACAAATAAACTATAAATCGAAATCATTAAAGAAATTAAGATTTATTTGGCTGTAAATTTACAAGTTGAGTAACTAGTTGTAATATATACATTTTGTATATATATATTTAAATTGCTTAATTTTTTGAGGGATGTATAAGTACCAAGCCACGTACTTCTAGTTATACTTAGTCAAAAACTATTATTACATTTTAACGGCCGTTTGTTCGCGATGTTTAAATAGTCAGACTCTGTTGTAGCTACTTTATTCTGTCAATTTCAAATATTTTAAAATTTAGATCCTTCAGTGCTGTCTATTTGGTAATTTTACAGACGTTATCATGCTTATACATGTTATACCATCATAATTGTCGTTCCCGATAAAGTTTTAGAATTGTGCTGGTTCAAATCGCACATTATTATTTGTATTTAAAGCATATATGTATGTGATCTCTCTGTTGTAATAAGCCATATTACCTATGTCATGTTTAACAAATTTTTAGAATGATGCAAGCGTCTTAACTGATGCTCGGTTTGACTTTTTTTTATTGTATAAATTTCAAGATTTAGTAAAAGTTTAATCTAAGAAGACTTAAAGATGATTCATTTAATATCAGAATCTGACTGACGAAGGATATCTGTTATCCGAAATATTTCTAAATAATTACATTTATAGTTACCTTTTTTTGTATTTGGAGTTGTTGTGTACACTTTTTTAGGCGTTTATATAAATTTATTTATTGTGTACATGTATCGTTACTCGTAACGATCCAGCGCCCTCGTGGGGAAAATCGTTGATTACTATTCAGACGTTTTATATATATATATATATATATATATATATATATATATACAACTCGTCTAAACATCAACCCAACAATGTTAGATCTGTAAATTTGCTTTCGCAAATTTTTGGTTCTTCCCTCGCCGGGATTCGAACCCATGCGACTGTGATATCGTGACACCAAATCGCCTGCACTGCAGCCGTCCTGCTAGACCACACGACCACCTGGGCTCTCAAAAAAGAGCTTTCGCTGGCCGTGTGTTACCTTTCCACGTCAGTTTTAATCTAGCGGCGTACTGAAGTACATGATATATAAGGCATGAAGATGTTATAGTTACAGATCAGCTAAATTATTATTTTCTGGGACTGTATCTTACATTAATTTGTAGGATCCTTTACTATAGATAATTTAGCTGATCTGTAACTATAACATCTTCATGCCTTATATATCATGTACTGCAGTACGCCGCTAGATTAAAACTGACGTGGAAAGGTAACACACGGCCAGCGAAAGCTCTTTTTTGAGAGCCCAGGTGGTCGTGTGGTCTAGCGGGACGGCTGCAGTGCAGGCAATTTGGTGTCACGATATCACAGTCGCATGGGTTCGAATCCCGGCGAGGGAAGAACCAAAAATTTGCGAAAGCAAATTTACAGATCTAACATTGTTGGGTTGATGTTTAGAAGAGTTGTATATACATTATGTACACAGCCATGTATCACCATCATTGATGGCGATCCGATGGATACATCTGTTGTAGGGTTGTCACTGACTCAGACGTACTTATATATATATATATATATATATATATATATATATATATATATATATATATATATATATATATATATATATACAACTCGTCTAAACATCAACCCAACAATGTTAGATCTGTAAATTTGCTTTCGCAAATTTTTGGTTCTTCCCTCGCCGGGATTCGAACCCATGCTACTGTGATATCGTGACACCAAATCGCCTGCACTGCAGCCGTCCCGCTAGACCACACGACCACCTGGGCTCTCATAAAAAGAGCTTTCGGTGGGCATGTGTTACCTTTCCACGTCAGTTTTAATCTAGCGGCGTACTACAGTACATGATATATAAGGCATGAAGATGTTATTGTTACAGATCAGCTAAATTATCTATAGTAAAGGATCCTACAAATTAATGTAATATACAGTCACAGAAAATAATTATATTCATAAGTACGTCTGAGTCAGTGACAACTCTACAACAGATGTATCCATCGGATCGCCATCAATGATGGTGATACATGGCTGTGTACATAATGTATATACAACTCGTCTAAACATCAACCCAACAATGGACTGTATCTTACATTAATTTGTAGGATCCTTTACTATAGATAATTTAGCTGATCTGTAACTATAACATCTTCATGCCTTATATATCATGTACTGTAGTACGCCGCTAGATTAAAACTGACGTGGAAAGGTAACACATGCCCACCGAAAGCTCTTTTTATGAGAGCCCAGGTGGTCGTGTGGTCTAGCGGGACGGCTGCAGTGCAGGCGATTTGGTGTCACGATATCACAGTAGCATGGGTTCGAATCCCGGCGAGGGAAGAACCAAAAATTTGCGAAAGCAAATTTACAGATCTAACATTGTTGGGTTGATGTTTAGACGAGTTGTATATACATTATGTACACAGCCATGTATCACCATCATTGATGGCGATCCGATGGATACATCTGTTGTAGAGTTGTCACTGACTCAGACGTACTTATATATATATATATATATATATATATTTTGATAAATAAAAAGTCCTTGGTACAGAAAATATAATTTAAAAGTAAAAAACACAAAAAATCACATCATAAATCGAACATTGTTTCTGTTAGCGCTTTCACCGCATCTCCAGCGGTTCATCAGACAGAATTGTTATCGTTAATAGTAACGACTTGTGACGTTACGTTATAGTAACGACTTGTGACGTTACGTTATAGTAACGTCATGCGGTAATTGTATATATCTTACGGAATTTTATTAACGGATCGAATTTCACTTCCTATTTAGTGTGGGCTTATAAAGTTCAATAAAATATTGTTCCTTGGCTTCACGCGGAATTTTATCTTCGGTCCACATCTTAAAAAAGGGATATATTTTAAATTTTCCCTTTCCACATCGGTCAAAGTGTTCAGAACAGGGAGAATTTCGAATTGACGGGTCTTTTATCTGCTGTTTATGAACTCTCACTCTATCAATTAGTCTATTTGTTTGACCTATGTAGTTTTTATTACAAGTGGGACAGGTTGCACAATAAATGACATTTTCCGATTTGCAGTTCATGCTTTTATTCGGTTTGATTACTGTGCCGGATTTCAGAGTTTTACTTTGTCCCACTTCTAGCATTTCGCACGTTCCACATCTGGGATCCCCGCATTTTTGTATTTCTGCTACCTTCTGTGTACTGAATTGTGCTCGTGTGAGAAGTTTCTTCAGATTTGGTGCTTGTCGACGGCTCCCAATAAGCTGTGATTTGTCGACAAGATCTTTCATTTTCTCTGATTTGTGAAGAATAGGTAAAAACCCTATTGTGACCGATGTGGAAAGGGAAAATTTAAAATATATCCCTTTTTTAAGATGTGGACCGAAGATAAAATTCCGCGTGAAGCCAAGGAACAATATTTTATTGAACTTTATAAGCCCACACTAAATAGGAAGTGAAATTCGATCCGTTAATAAAATTCCGTAAGATATATACAATTACCGCATGACGTTACTATAACGTAACGACACAAGTCGTTACTATAACGTAACGTCGCAAGTCGTTACTATTAACGATAACAATTCTGTCTGATGAACCGCTGGAGATGCGGTGAAAGCGCTAACAGAAACAATGTTCGATTTATGATGTGATTTTTTGTGTTTTTTACTTTTAAATTATATATATATATATATATATATATATATGTATACAACTCGTCTAAACATCAACCCAACAATGTTAGATCTGTAAATTTGCTTTGCAAATTTTTTGTTCTTCCCTCGCCGGGATTAGAACCCATGCTACTGAGATATCGTGACACCAAATCGCCTGCACTGTAGCCGTCCCGCTAGACCACACGACCACCTGGGCTTCAAATAATAAAGCTTTCGGTGGCCGTGTGTTACCTTTCTTCGTCAGTTTTAATCTAGCATCATACTACAGTACATGATATATAAGGCATGGAGATGTTATTGTTACAGATCAGCTCAATTATTTATAGTAAAGGATCCTACAAATTAATGCAAGATACAGTCACAGAAAATAATTATATTCATAAATACGTCTGAGTCAGTGACAACTCTACAACAGATTTATCTATCGGATCACCAGCAATGATGGTGATACATGGCTGTGTACATTATGTATATACAACTCGTCTAAACATCAACCCAACAATGTTCTAAATGTGATGCCCATCATATCTTACTAACCAGTTTCATTATGTTTCAGACAGAAATCCATACCCCTTGAGAAATGCTATTCAAGGAAACCTCATACTCCCGAAACCAAAAACAGAATTGTTCAAAAAATCTTTTATGTATTCTGGACCATTCTTGTGGAATAATTTGCCAATACCGTTAAGAAATATTACAAATGTTAATTCTTTCAAATACAAAATAACAGATCATTTATTGAAATCAACCCAGCTGTATCAATAATATAAAAAACTGATCATGTCATCATGTTTATTTTTTTCATCACATTTTATCAAGTTGTATTGAACATTATTATCATACTTGACTTTTTATACTAATGTATGCAATGTATGTGTTTGCATTTTGTTTGATTTTTCATGTCGAGGGCCTCAGGGAAGATTAGTTATATAGCTAACTGTGTAACCCTCTTAAAATAAAGTATTGTTGTTGTTGTTGTTGTTAGATCTGTAAATTTGCTTTCTATATATATATATACTACTTGTCTAAACATCAACCCAACAATGTTAGATCTGTAAATTTGCTTTTGCAAATTTTTTGTTCTTCCCTCGTCATGATTCGAACCCATGCTACTGAGATATCGTGACACCAAATCGCCTGCACTGTATCCGGAGCGCTAGACCACACGACCACCTGGGCTTCACAAAAAAAAAAGCTTTCGGTGGCCGTGTGTTACCTTTCCTCGTCAGTTTTAATCTAGCGTCGTACTACAGTACATGATATATAAGGCATGGAGATGTTATTGTTACAGATCAGCTCAATTATTTATAGAAAAGGATCCTACAAATTAATGCAAGATACAGTCACATAAAATAATTATATTTATAAGTATGTCTGAGTCAGTGACATATATATATACAATAACTCTTTTTCATAAAAAAAAGCTTTGTTTAAATGATTATATTGAATCAACACTTCAAATGGTTGCTTAAATGTTAAGATATAGTGATATCTGGAATCTACCAATGGGAAATAAAGAAGGTTAGAGATAAATCCCATGAGATCTCTTTGAATAATATACAATTCTGGCCCGTTGAAGAGGTGAATATCCAAAATTGTCAACACGAGAAGGTTATTTCATTGAGGGCGCAGCCAGAAGTGAAATAACTTTTGATGGTTGACAATTTTGGATATTCATCGATTCTAAGGGGCCACAATTGTTTTATTATACCAAACTAACAGTGGAAGTGCATTTCGAACACTTACTAGTCTATATTTTTAACATAACACACAGACTGACGTTTGAATACATTTGTGTTCCATTTTCTCAAATATACAACAAAAGTAGAATCTTTTTGTAAAATACTGATGGCCCTGAAAAGGACCGTTTATAAGAGACATAATTGGCTGCTGCCACTCTCAGCTCTATTTATGTCCAATGCCGTATTTCCTTGTCTCGTTGGGCTTCCAGTGTAACCTGAATGCTGCCATTTTGTTTATTTACGTTTGTGACGTCATTTTCATGGGAGGTAAAAGTACAAATAAACAAACTCAAAAGGTTATTCACCAGTGAATAATAGGGTTATTCACCACTGGTGTAAATTCTTTAGGGTTATTCGTCTTTCCTTGCAATTGAATGAAAATTAACTGAATTATTCCATGTCACGTGATTAAGTTTCACCCAATAGAATTGTTTGAAATATACGTAAGGTATAATAATACTACCTACCCCTAATTCCCAATTTCCCATATCCCTGTCCAACCCCTTTTTTATAGTTACAATGTTTGCACAATGGGGAAAAACAAGGTTTTACAGCTTGTAAGAAATGCTGCATTTCAACTGGGTTTGTTCAAGAATTATTGAAAGGAAACCCACAACCTGCACTTTCTATAACTTCCCATTTTCACATAACACACTATGTTAAGCTTCATCAATATCTGTCAAGTTGACTATGTGGATTTGGGTTTACAAGAGATTATAACAACATATACTGTTATATTGAAGTTAGTAAGTGATTATCTCCCCTTAAGCATCTATTCCTTTATGCATATACTAAGGTTATGTCTGTCAAGTTGAGTAGGATGATTTTGTGTTTATGAGAAATTTTTTCCACATATTGTCACATTTAGTCAATAAATCAAATTGAAGATATGAGTACCAATTAGACAATTTTCCATCCAGGTCATAATGTATAAAAAGTAAACCATGATAGGTCAAAGTACTGCCTTCAACAGGGAGACTTAGATCACACCAAACAGAAAGTAAACCATGATAGGTCAAAGTACTGCCTTCAACAGGGAGACTCAGCTCACACCAAACAGAACGCTATAAAGTAAACCATGATAGGTCAAAGTACTGCCTTCAACAGGGAGACTTAGCTCACACCAAACAGAACGCTATAAAGGGCTCAAGATTACTCCCCTTTAGCATGTAAAACCAAATTATATTCCTTTATGCATATACTAATGTAGTGTTCTACAACTATGTATAAAAGTGCACCAAAATCTATCAATCTGTTAAGGGGAGTTGCACTTCAAGACCAGAAGACCAGCAGACCAACAGACAGACTGACAGACAGACATTTCAGAATATGAAGTCTAAAATTTTTAATTTTGGGGTTTTTGAAGTTTCAAAGCATTGGCCTTTACACAAGCTGAGACGTAAAATGGTAACTGCATATACTTACTCTATTATTTTTAGCTATTTCTTTGGCTCTTTCCAATGCTAATGTCATCCATAATGACATGGTATGCTTACACATGCTGGACTGTTGTGCCTGTAATAATTATATAAACATTTAAAACTTAACAGCTTACTATGTGGAATTCAATCAGCAATGGAAATAAAATACCACATGTTTGGGTTTTTTTTGGGATACCAAGTTCTATGTCTAAAGCTCACTTACAATGTATAGTTAAACCTGTATACAAATACCACCCTTGTAATCAGAGAAAACTGACCTGTGATTTGAGGTTTAAAATGGTTAGGTATAACTATAGAGAGAAAATAAGAAAGTGACCTGCCAAGACAGGTTTTCCATTACAAAAGGTGACCTTTACAGCAGGTTTAACTGTATTAAAAACAAATTCTAAATCTCATATATCAAATATATTTAAGTAGGAAAAAAAATCAGGAATCTAAAATTACAAGTTATTCCAGGGAAAAAGTAATAGGGTTCAACATTATTTTTGAACCACCCAAGCAACTTTTATGGGAATCATTGTATTGCTGATTAGAGGCTTTCTAACTTCTTCCGGGTACTTAAAATGACTTTTTTTCAAAATGCATATTGTAAAGGAACATTCAGGCGTCTCATCATTTTAAAAAAGACATGCAGTTTGTTTCTTTAAATCAATCGATTCATTTCTTTAAATGGTGTAGATCAAATTAATCAGATCCTAAGCTAATTTAAAAGTAACCTTCCTATAAACAATAATTTTTGGTTAGTTATTAAACATTTATGTTTCAACCCTCACCTTTGGACTTGAAAATGGATTATCTATCTTGAGAGTATTTGTGATGAAGTCACTGAGAGAACTGTCAGGATCAGAACCAACAGACTTTAGGAAACTAATGGCAATGTCTAACTTATCCAAGCTTTCCCACAAGTCTGCTGCAGGCTTCATACGTATCTCAGCACAAATCTGACTTCTTACTGCCGGACTTAATCTTTCCTGTCATGTATAGAAATGTTAAAAAAAATTAGTTTCAATTTTTCAGTGCATCGTAAGCCTATCTTGTCTGGCTGTATTGTAATATTGTACAAATTTGTATTTATTGTATATATATATATACAGGTTGCACTATAATAAACCATTCATTCATTCATATAGTGATTAATATAGTTGTTGTATATTAACTTTTATAGATTTTTAAACATTAACAGTAGAACCCGACTAATTCTATTCCTTCCTTGACCTGACATTTTGTTTGGATAATCAGGTGTTCCTTCTGCACAGGTTAATTTACTGATGACTACTCAGTTAAATTTAGAAAGATGTGCAGTTAACAGATTTATCAAGTTGACACAGGTGTCAAATTTACAGTGACCTGTTAACACATGTGTCCAGTTTACACAACAGTCAAGTTTAGAGATTTATTGTTGTTGAATGACTTAAATAAAACAAACAGTTCTTACAAAATATATGGTATTACTTACTTGTTTGACCTTGTCACACAAAGTTTTAAAAACAACAGCATTTGTAGATTCAGATCTGTATGTGATTGTTTCTATCTGAAATACAAATAAATTTTCTAAATAATTTTGAACTACCTCAGTTCTTTTAAAATGTATTTTTTAGCCATATTAATCACTTATCTATTTAAAAGACCAAAAATAAAGGCCAACACTTCTCTCCCTGGTGTATATAAGTGAAGATAAAACAGAACTTCAATAATGCATAACAAAATTCACTAAAGCTGACACATTCATAATATTTTTTTTATCAAATATTAGTTTTTTATTTTGCTCAAATCATGATACCTAGAATGCTAGGAACATTGCGACTACTGCTAAGTTTAATGTCAGTGTCTTTAAAAGTTGACAAGGAGATCATATTAATAGAAAATGAAATGGGAGTGGATAGGAGGATATTTTATTGGTGTTTCATCTGATATGGATGATCGGAAGGGGATTGCTTAGATAGGAAAATATGGACTACAAATTATTAAAATTCTGACCTCTGCTATTCCAGTTATAATTGACTTTGAGAAGAGAAATCTATCCATCAGTTGTCTCTCAAGGTTAGTGAAGTTATATTCTATTCTGGTTCCCTGTCCAACTTCAAATGTGTAGTTACAGTTTGCCAACACCATGGGTAACAGGTCTTTGTCTGGATGGTAACTTATTAAATGGGCTGAAGATATGTCTTTCACATGAACTTTGGGAAGACTTTTTGCCCTAAAATGTAGAAATATATACTACATGTATTATATATAATGTCTAAAAATAGCAACAATCAACATTCAATCTATTACATGTATTATATATATATATATTTATTTATAAAACTAGATGCGTCAAAGCAAAACAAATGGCCCCATCTCCAAAAGTTGAAAAATCTGCAATTTCAATGACACATGTGGACACAAATATGATGGTAGTCTCATATATAAAAAAAAATCAGCTCAAAATCTGAAGGTGTATAGAAAAATGTCCGTATAACTGTCATTTTCAACAATTTTCAAAATTGTAAACCTTTAATTTTAGAAAAAATAGCGGAGTGGAATGAAACTTAAACTTGATCTGTAACTCATCATGGATAGCTCACATACCAAAATTCAGCCCAATATCTGAAAGTATTTAGAAACTAGAGGGTCCAAGGACCCTGTGTCGCTCAACTGATATTTTTATTTACAATTGATGCATGATAAATGCAACTGTTGTACTGTCGTTTAGTTTCAGAGATATAATACTAAAAAGTGCGTTTGAAACCTATGTTTTATTTCAGCCATGTGGACAGACAGGGTCATCATACACAGTGGTCCCTGGATATCCTAGTGGTGATTTAAACCAAGTTTGTTTAAATTTGACAGTTGTTTCAGGGGAGAATTTTGTAAAATTTATCTAACGAGAAATGCAAAGTAATGAGAAAGTTGTGAAGTTGTTTTGTTGTTGCGCAACCCCCTCCTCCCCCTTTGCCAAAAAAACCAAAAAGGTAATAAAAAATTATCATATAAGGGCAATCTATCCTATTAATGATTTCTGCAAAATTCAGTTGATTGTGCAAGGGTTGTATAGCCAGCTGAGGTCGTTAAAAACTCTCTTTTGTTGTTGCAGATAGATCTTGATCTGATAAACAATTTTACCACATGTCAGATTTGCTCTAAATGCTTTGGTTTTTGAGTGATAAGCCAAAAACTGCATTTTAACCCTATGTTCTATTTTTAGCCATGGCGGCCATCTTGGTTGGTTGGTCAGGTCACCGGACACAATTTTTAAACTAGATACCCCAATGATGTGGCCAAGTTTGGTTTAATTTGGCCCAGTAGTTTCAGAGGAGAAGATTTTTGTAAAAGATAACTAAGATTTACGAAAAATGGTTAAAAATTGACTATAAAGGGCAATAACTCCTAAAGGGGTCAACAGGCCATTTTGGTCATGTTGACTTATTTGTAGATCTTACTTTGCTGAACATTTTTGCTGTTTACAGTTTATCTCTATCTATAATAATATTCAAGATAATGACCGAAAACAGCAAAATTTCCTTAAAATTACCAATTCAGGGGCAGCAACCTAACAACTGGTTATCCGATTCATCTGTAAATTTCAGGGCAGATAGACCTGAAAAACAATTTTACCACTGTCAGATTTGCTCTAAATGCTTTGGTTTTTGAGTTATATGCCAAAAACTGCATTTTACCCCTATGTTCTATTTTTAGTTGTGGCGGCCATCTTGGTTGGTTGGCCGGGCCACCGGACACATTTTTTAAACTAGATACCCCAATGATGATTATGGCCAAGTTTGGTTAAATTTGGCCCAGTAGTTTCAGAGGAGAAGATTTTTCTAAAAGATTATTAAGATTTACGAAAAATGGTTAAAAATTAACTATAAAGGGCAATAACTCCTAAAAGGGTCAACAGACCATTTTGGTCATGTTGACTTATTTGTAGATCTTACTTTGCTGAACATTTTTGCTGTTTACAGTTTATCTCTATCTATAATAATATTCAAGATAATGACCCAAAACAGCAAAATTTCCTTAAAATTACCAATTCAGGGGCAGCAACCTAACAGCAGGTTATCCGATTCATCTGTAAATTTCAGGGCAGATAGATCTTGACCTGATAAACAATTTTACCACTGTCAGATTTGCTCTAAATGCTTTGGTTTTTGAGTTATATGCCAAAAACTGCATTTTACCCCTATGTTCTATTTTTAGCCATGGCGGCCATCTTGGTTGGTTGGCCGAGACACCGGACACATTTTTAAACTAGATACCCCAATGATGATTGTGGCCAAGTTTGGTTAAATTTGGTCCAGTTGTTTCAGAGGAGAAGATTTTTGTAAAAGTTAACGTAGGACAACGCCGGACGACGACGACGACGCCGGATGCCAAGTGATGAGAAAAGCGCACTTGGCCTTTCGGCCAGGTGAGCTAAAAAGGTCTGTATCAATGTGATTTCAAAAATTTATCAAAGGCCAAAGCCCGAAATTACAGCAAAAATTAGCTGAGCGAAACGAAACTTTAACTTAATCTGTTACTTATCATGAGTAGCTCACAAACCAAACCAGATGCTCCGCAGGGCGTAGCTTTATACAACCGCAGAGGTTGAACCCTGAACGGTTGGGGCAAGTATGGACACAACATTCAAGCTGGATTCAGCTCTAAATTTGGATTGTGATTAAATAGTTGACACAGCATAGGTTTCTGACACAGAATGAATGTGTTCTAATGAACTTAAAATTTTCTCTTAGAGCAATTCACTATGCTGTTGAATATTAATCCTCTCAAAAAAATGTTTGAAGAAATTTTCTTTTTTATTTATGAAATTTCAAATGAGAAAAATTGAACCCAATTTTTTTAATCACATCCCCCTTTCCCTTATTCCAAAACTAATCTCAATTAAAATTTCTAATGGAGTTTGCAACAATAACTACTCATTTAAATACATCATAAAATATTAAGATGTAAAAAAACTGCTTGTTATCACTGAATGGTAAAGATTATTTTAATTTATCAGTTGGTAGTAAAAAGTGAATATACATTGTATATTGTATATAACAAAGATTTAAGTTGATTCTGGACAAAGAAAGATAACTCCAATTAAAAAAAAATCTTGCTATTGCACAATATTTTGCAATTAGATATTTCTTGCTTACTATTCTGGACAAAGAAAGATAACTCTAATTAAAAAAAAATTTGCTCTTTCACAATATTGTGCAATTAGATATTTCTTGCCATTGTGCAATACTGTGCAATTGAAAAGACTTGCTATTGCACAATACTTAATATAATAATTTTAGATCCTGATTTGGACCAACTTGAAAACTAGGCCCATAATAAAAAATCTAAGTACATTTTTGGATTCAGCATATCAAAGAACCCCAAGACTTCAATTTTTGTTAAAATCAGACTAAGTTTAATTTTGGACCCTTTGGACTTTAGTGTAGACCAATTTGAAAACAGGACCAAAAATGAAGAATCTACATACACAGTTAGATTTGGTATATCAAAGAACCCCATTTATTCAATTTTTGATGAAATCAAACAAAGTTTAATTTTGGACCCCGATTTGGACCAACTTGAAAACTGGGCCAATAATCAAGAATCTAAGTACATTTTTAGATTCAGCATATCAAAGAACCTAACTGATTCATTTTTTGTCAAAATCAAACTAAGTTTAATTTTGGACCCTTTGGACCTTAATGTAGACCAATTTGAAAATGGGACCAAAAGTTAAGAATCTACATACACAGTCATGACAGTTAGATTCGGCATATCAAAGAACCCCAATTATTCAATTTTGATGAAATCAAACAAAGTTTAATTTTGGACCCTTTGGGCCCCTTATTCTGTTGGGACCAAAACTCCCAAAATCAATACCAACCTTCCTTTTATGGTCATAAACCTTGTGTTTAAATTTCATAGATTTCTATTTACTTAAACTAAAGTTATTGTGCGAAAACCAAGAATAATGCTTATTTGGGCCCTTTTTTGGCCCCTAATTCCTAAACTGTTGAAACCAAAACTCCCAAAATCAATCCCAACCTTTCTTTTGTGGTCATAAACCTTGTGTCAAAATTTCATAGATTTCTATTAACTTAAACTAAAGTTATAGTGCGAAAACCAAGAAAATGCTTATTTGGGCCCTTTTTGGCCCCTAATTCCTAAAATGTTGGGACCAAAACTACCAAAATCAATACCAACCTTCCTTTTGTGGTCATAAACCTTGTGTTAAAATTTCATAGATTTCTATTCACTTTTACTAAAGTTAGAGTGCGAAAACTAAAAGTATTCGGACGACGACGACGCCAACGTGATAGCAATATACGACGAAAAATTTGAAAAATTTTGCGGTCGTATAAAAACAGACCAATATCTGAAAGCATTTAGAAAAAAAGTCTGTATAACTGTGATCTTCGACAATTTATCAAAGTCCAAACCTGTAATTTCGTCAAAAAATAGCGGAGCAAAACAAAACTTAAACTTGATCTGTAACTCGTCTTGATTAACTCACATGCAAAAAATCATCTCAATATTTGAAAGCTTTAGAAAAAAGTCTGTATAACTGTGATCTTCGACAATTTATCAAAGTCCAAAGCCCGTAATTTTAACAAAAAGTACTGGAGCAAAACGAAACTTAAACTTGATCTGTAACTCATCATGTAGAACTTACAATCCAAATATCAGCCCAAAATCTGAAGCCGTTTTGAAAAAAAACTCTTTATAATGGGTTGTTGCGGAATGACGGAATGATGGAATTATGGAATTTCGGAATTACAGAATTTCAGAATGACGGACAAGGGTTAAATATATATCCCCGACCACTTAGTGGCAGGGCCATAAAAAAAAAATTCCAAACTTCAAAACAAAAGTTCAAAGAAGCAATAACTCTACATAAAATAGTGAAAAAAAAATTCTTTTTTTACTAATTTTACACAATAAATGACTCATGGAAGACTTTTTCCTTAAAAAAAATTTTTTTTTACATAATAAAACTTGAAAATTTTAATAAAATTGAAATAAGGGAATAGTGATAGCTTTTTTTTCATTTTTATGATGGTTGCTTGATTTATTTGTTAAAATCAATAAAGTTACTTGATATATGCATAGCTATATTTTTATGTTTTTATTGTTTTGTATCACAAGATGACATGATGGCTGGTTAAATGACATTATTAATAAATATCAAGAGTTTCACAAATCTTTGTTCATTCACAATCATATTAGCAGATGGAACAGGAGATAAAACAAACCAGTACCAAGGCTGTGGAAGATAATACTTACAGGAGTTTTCTTTGATAACAGTACTGTTCTATGAACATGTTTTGTTTCTTTAACAAGAAATATAACAAGATATAGGAACAGAGTCCAGCATCACGATATGTTGGTATCAGGTATGATATTGGTGTGTCATCTGATATGGATGATCTGAAGTACGATTTGTCGATAGCTAATATATTGTTCTCTAACAAACACACTGAAATAAAAAAGGGTAAAATATTAATCTTAAATCAAATTGAACAAATGTGCACACTTTTAAATAACCAACACCACATTTTCGTAGAGAGATAAAATGTTAGTAGTTCTTTAAATTAAATTAAAAAATATGTTAAGTAGTCTTTGAATAAAAAAAAAATAGTCAAAAGACATCAAACATATGCCTGTTGAAACTTGTGTCAAATTATAAAACCTCTGTAAGTAACAGGACAGTATAGCTTGTTTACCATAGAAATATAAAACTTAAAACACAAACAGGACAGTATAGCTTGTTTACCATAGAAATATAAAACTTAAAACACATAGATTTTCCAAGTCATCTTTGCTATCAGAAGATTCAGCACCAAAGATTTCCTGTGAAACAAAATCTCTATGTGTTGCATAAATAATTAATGATATTAAGTCTTCTGTTCTCTCTGTAACTTATAAAGTTCAAACAGACTCCATAAATAATAGCCTCTAATAATGTTAACTTCTATTTATTCTTACCAGTTGTTTTAAGTGATTCTTTTACACAACTCCAGGCTTCTGTAAAATCTTTCAACAATTGTTCAAATTCACCATTTTTTCTATCTGTTATGAGAAAAAATTAATTTAATGCAATTTGTATGTACCTGATTAGAAAAATCCAATATCATTACAGTGACTTGACTCACTGGGGTAAAGCTGATGACCGTAACTGCATTCACGGTCATCCCAAGATGTCGGATGAAAAATTAGGTCAGTTTCTGTATTGTCTGTTAAAGTGTTTCTATATCATTTTCTTTACAAATCATACATTGAAACGATGTAAATTTATAAAAGAATCACTCGGAAATCACTAATTACTTCCGAGAAATGTGCATGAAACGGGAAATTCGATTTGAAAAAATCGTTCAGATGACCGTAAATCATAATCAAAATATTTTCAAGATGACCGTAACATAAAACAAGGATGACCGTGATTGGTAAAAAGATGACCGTAACTTGTAAAGGATGACCGTAATTTGTAAAGACTGACTGTAATTTATATAGGACGACTGTAACTTTTATAGGATGACCATCAATTCTAAGAAATATCCGTATTGAATACAGGCTTTTTTGTTGAGTTTGTCGATATCAATAGGGGATCGGTTAGCGGATATAAATATGTTTCATAAATTTTTTTTTAAACTATAATATAATTGGCCGTATTTTGGATTTATGACAATGATAGTAAATTGCATATTTCTCGTAAATAATGAAATATTTATTGATAACGACGTTAAAATTTTAACACAAATTGACAGCGATACGACGAAATTTGAAGAAACATGAATGTGTCCCTAGTACACGGATGCCTCATCTACACTATCATTTTCTATGTTTATTGGACTGTGAAAATGGGATAAAACTGTAATTTTACAAAATCAATGCTGCTGAAGTATCCCATGAGATGACGTATTAGGTCAGGTGATGTCAGTGCGTATTTAGGTCAATGAAAGAGACGGATTGTTTTTGTAAGTGAAAGGGATAAAGTGTGATTTGCGATTGTTGGAGAGTTTATGGATACATGTAACTTGTTGAAGAACTAATTTTGAATATTTATCAAACGTTGGCATTGCATTTATTGCAAAAATTTAGATAATAACACTTTATAACACTCTCAGAGTTTTCTGTTCGACCCGAGTGGTCAACATGGCGTCCAATTGTTCGGACAGTGACAATAATGGGTTTGCTCAGCACGGCTCAGCCGGTATAACCCGTAAACATAGTTCATCTGAGCTCAGCTCATCAAAAGAACAAATAGTTATGATTGAAACTGACACTGGGAACTTTTTAGTGCCAGGAATGATTGAAAACGTTCTCGTTGACGAAGAGGGCGGAGTTTATAATGATGGACATATGATTCCACATAGCTCAAGTGCAAAGAGCGTGAAATCTCGCACCTCGCGAGATGTAAACATAGAGAACATTTCTCGTATATCACGAGATGAAAACAATGATACTTCCGGTCAACCGGATCTCTATCAAATGATGATACAGACACAAATTATGATGCAAGAAACAATGAAAAACAGAGAAGTAGTTGATAATACTGATCATAGTGAATCAGGAGATGAATCCGAACATGAAGATGTCGGCATGGCGTTAGGCAAATTATGTGAAGATGCAGACAAAGTGCAGCCTGATGCATGTACTACGGACATGCCGGTAGATGATGAAGATGATTTCATGCAATCTCTCGGAGATTTCTTGTCATCGGAAGACAAACTTGGTCCGAAAGTGTCAAATTCCATGGCAGGTATTGTCAACACTGGTATGAAACAGAAAGTTTCAGAGGACAAAATTAAATTAATGCTAAAAAAGTATTTGAGGCCAGAAAATTGTGAGGCATTGGCACCTGTGCATGTCAATTTGCCAATATGGAAAACTTTAAATAGACAGACAAAAAATGTAGATATTATGATACAGAAAAATCAGGGCATCTTATGCAAAGGAATGGTCCCACAACTAACTTTAATGGACAAGCTTCTTAACATAAGCAAGGCAAATAAAGGCATTGAGCCAAGTGAAGTTGGAGAGGTACTAAGTCTTGTGAAAGATTCATTTGTATTTACTCAGATGGCATATTCAGACTTAAATGTCAAAAGAAGACAATTGATTAAAACAAATTTGAGACCGTGTTATCGATCACTCTGCCCAGACAATGCACCAATATCAGATAAACTATTCGGTGATAGTCTTGTTGACAAGGTCAAAGAAGTTGATATAGCTAACAGAATGGGTAGAAAATTAGGGAAGGTGAAGTCCTTCCTACCAGCAACCTCCACAGATAATAGGGATCATAGAATAAACACTGGTTTCACAGCTAACAGGTTCCCTGCTCCCTATAGCATACCAGAAAATCGGTTCAGATTCAAATCACAGAATAATAGCTTCAGACCATCTTTCTCTCATGCTAATGATCATTTTTTAGGGAAAAGACCAGTCATGAGGAACAACTTCAAGAAGAAAGACAGGCACTAAATCCTGTTGACATGGAATGTGAATCTTTAGAACATGTAAGTTCACAAACTGATTTAAAGTCACATGTATTTGCATTTATGAACACGCCTGACAATTTTATTGCGGGAAAAATACGTAATTTTTTAGGGTGCTGGAAATTGCTTACACAAGATAATTGGATTCTTAGTTTGGTTAAAGGTTACAAAATTGAATTTGATAATGTACCGCAACAAACCAAATTACCTGGAACCATTAAATTTAATGAATCAGAACAGTCTATAATTAATGGAGAAATTGAAAAATTTGTACTAAAAAATGTTGTTCAAAAAGTCGATATCCAGGACATTAACAAACAAGAATTTATTTCGAATATATTTATCAGACCAAAGAAAGATGGGTCTCATAGGTTAATATTAAACTTGAGACAATTAAATGAACAAGTTGAATATCACCATTTTAAAATGGAAACACTTAAAACTGCATTACAATTAGTTAAACCAAATGTCTGGTTTGCATCTGCAGATTTAAAGGATGCATATTTTTCTGTTAATGTTGTACATTGTGATAGGCAATTTTTAAGATTTTATTGGAATGGGACAAAATATCAATTTACTTGTCTCCCAAACGGATTAGCAAGTGCACTGAGAATATTTACTAAGCTTTTAAAACCAATATTTTCTACACTTCGAAAAAATGGATATTTAAATGTGGCATACATTGATGATAGTCTTCTTATTAGTGACACTTATCAGCATTGTTGGGATAACATTAAAGACACATGTAATCTCCTCGACCAATGTGGGTTTACTATTCACCCTATTAAATCAGTTCTACATCCATGTCAAGAAGTAACTTTTTTGGGTTTTGTTATTAATTCTATAACAATGACAGTAAAATTAACGTCTGAAAAGGCAAAAACTATTGCAGTCATGTGCAAAGTGTTTGTTAAAAAATGGGAAACAACAATTAGAGAGTTTTCTTAGCTAGTTGGAAAATTGGTAGCTTCTGAACCAGCAGTTCAGTATGCAAACTTCTATGTCAAACCTCTTGAACAAAAGAAAGACAAAGCATTAAAGATTAATAGAGGAAATTACGATGCGATAATGTATTTGGATTGTGAAATACACAAACATTTAATTTGGTGGATAAATAATATTGAAAAGTCTAGTAAACCTATTCTTACTATAGAACCTAGTATGATTCTTCAATCTGATAGCTCAAAAACAGGATGGGGAGGACTGATTAAACATCCGAAATTAGCTATGGCCAAAACAGGGGGACATTGGTCTTACCATGAACAAGATAAACATATAAATGTGTTAGAGCTTCTTGCAGCCTTTTTAACTCTTAAAAGTTTCTGTGCTACGAAAAACAATATTCATATAAAAATATATTTGGATAATACAGTAGCGGTTCAGTATATTAACAATATGGGAGGAAGGAAGGATGAGTTGAATGAGTTAACTAGAGAAATTTGGAATTGGTGTATAAATAGAAGCATTTGGTTAAGTGCATGTCATTTGCCGGGAAAATCTAACGTAGAGGCAGACAAACTTTCAAGACATTTAAGTGATGATATGGAGTGGAAGTTAAATGAAAACATTTTCATGAAAATTCAAAAACTATTTGGTCCAATTAATATAGACCTCTTTGCGTCACGACTTAATTGTCAATTGAACAAGTATGTTTCATATATTCCAGATCCAGATGCGTGTGCAATTGATGCATTTTCTTTTTCTTGGAATATGTATAATGGCTATGCTTTTCCTCCTTTCAGTATAATTGGAAGAGTACTCCAGAAAATGGAAGAAGACAAGGCAACATTGATATTGATAGCACCAATATTCACGACTCAACCATGGTTTGCAAAAATTCTTCATCTGATAGCCGGACAATCTTACATACTACCAAAGAAAAATCTGTTGATTCATCCATCAGATCCTTCAAGGCAACACCCGTTAAAGAAAATGCAGTTAGCAGTATTTCCTTTATCAGGACAAGACTTAACAGTTTTGGCTTACCAACAGACACTACAAACATTTTATATGACTCATGGAGAAATTCCACAAAAAGGCAATATGGGAGTTATCTCAACAAATGGGTGCAATTTTGTGTTAAAAGACAAATTAATTCATTTAAAGCATCTAATTCTATAGTTTTACAATTTCTGACAGAATTGTTTCAAAAAGGGCTTGGATATAGTGCTATTAATACAGCTCGATCAGCTTTATCATCAGTGTTGGATTGTGGGAAAGAAAATCCTATTGGTAATGATCCTTTAATTTGTCGTTTTATGAAAGGTGTATATAATAAAAGACCAACTTTACCAAGATATGAAGTAACATGGGACGTTGATGTGATGTTGAAGTTTTTATGTACTCTATCACCTGTAAATATGTTGACTTTGAAAAATCTTACGTTAAAATTAACAATGATACTAAGTTTATTAACAGCTCAGAGAACACAAACTTTACATTTGATGGATATCAATGATTGTACTGTAAATACAGATGAACTAATTATAAAAGTGACAAAATTAATCAAAACTTCTAAACCAGGTAGCCATTTGGCAGACATACATTTACCAGCATATATCAAAGACAAATCTTTATGTGTTGTGGATACATTTAATGAATACATTAAAAGAACTCAATCATTAAGAGGACAATATACTAAGTTATTTATTATGACTATGAAACCACATAAACCTGTGTCTAAAAACACGATTAGCAGATGGATTAAATTAACAATGAAACTTGCAGGATTAGATATTAACTTGTTTAAGCCGCATAGTGTTAGATCAGCTGCAACTTCATCTGCTAAAAAAGCAGGGATTTCGATAGACGTTATAATGAAATCAGCTGGTTGGAAAAAAGAATCAACTTTTAGAAAGTTTTATGACAAACCTATAGTAGACAATAACAAAAATAAGGGTTTGAGTAAAACACTTCTTGATAACTATCTTTGTCATGATCATTAGATTTATCTATTACTTTACTATGTGATTGCATGTTGTAAATGCGTTTCTTTTATTATTAGATAAATAGTTAACATATATGATTTCTGTTTTATTTAGAATCTTCAAACAAAATTTGTTGTGTGGTATACAGTCTTTGAGATAGGTAATTGTTCTCTTAGGACTTTCAGATATATTCATGGACACATAATCGTTGTTGGTGTTCCGAGCTTTCGTGGTTAATTGGTTCTGTTGCCAATTCATGTGTTGCTCTAAAATCTCATGGGATACTTCAGCAGCATTGATTTTGTAAAATTGGAAAATTAAATGAGTGTTGGAACAATACGAAATTTGATTATAATTTTACAAAATCAATTCTGCTGCTGAGGTATCACATGCCCACCCGATACCCACCCAGAGTACTTATCTTAACACATTCATCGGCATCTTTCAAACCTGACATCACCTGACCTAATACGTCATCTCATGTGATACCTCAGCAGCAGAATTGATTTTGTAAAATTATAATCAAATTTCGTATTGTTTCAACACTCATTTAATTTTCCAATTTGGCATTAGAATTAAAAAGATCATACCATAGGGAAAATGTGTACTAAGTTTCAATTTTATTTAACTTGAAGCTGGACAAACGGACAAACAAACAGACGAACAGACGAACGTACGCACAGACCAGAAAAACATTAATAATACATACGAAAATTTGGTAATCGAGTCTGTGTATGGTTCCAGAGGGCAGAATAAAATCTTAATTTGTCTTGATATATGCAGGCGGAAACACTTTTGAAATAGAACAAAAGAATCGAAGCTCTTTGTTTATCTAGAAAGCGATAAATGTTTACTGTAATGTTTGAAATAGTAAAAAAAATTTAAAAAGTTAATAGAAACAAATAAAACGACAATTTTCTTCTCAATTACGAAGTGTTTTACTTTAAAAACACCATTTGCATAAGTTTTCAATGTATCTATTACATAATTATGCAAAACAATAAGATATCTAGTCGACGACATGGGTATCTATAAGTTGGATGTAGAAAATGCATAATCTCCGAGTTGTTTTTTTTTACCACGGACGGAGAACATATCAATCTTTTAGTTCAGAAATATTCATGTCTGCCCTTCCATTATGTGAATCAAGAAAAAATTCCCCAAAATAGGTAACGATTGTATCGAAAAGAGAAAATCGAGTGCACCTTTTTATGTTAGGGCATGTTTGGGGTGTATATTTTGTCTAAAACGTACAAAGCAAGAGTATTTGATATAGCATCTGGCTTCAGATTCTATCATATTTATATATCAAAGCTACAGGTTGACTTTAAAACGTAAAAACATGATAGTACGAAAAGATGAAATATATGGGTCAAGTGAAATACCTATCTAATAAATCACAAAAACAGAGCAGATGTGTTCGAATTGCTATTTTTTTTCTAAAAGTACTTGACGACAGTCTTTTAATTTGGATGATGAAAATGGATATCTTCGAAAAAATATGATTTTCTTGTGTGTGATAACTAGGGTTTATAATCTTCAACCACTGAAAATGTTTAGTCTGCCCTTCCACGAAATATTTAATTAGAATTTTTTTAAATGCTTAAGAATTTTCGAAAATTCCACCTGACATCCAAACAGACAATATTTTTTAAGTTTAATCAATGCAGACAAGATCATTAACTGATGCTCATTAGCTAGTAGATACATTTGTCTTTTAAAATATAACTGACATATAACGATCGATCGTAATGGTACTATGTGGATAAATTTATCAGTTTTCAAGAGCAAAATTGGCAGAGTCATCCCTACAGTGGCTTCCATTTCTACGATTGTATGATTTCATGAACTGGCGTAATAGGGAGATAATTTTGAAGAAATAAAATCCTGACTATATGAATAACATTTCTGTATATATACAAATAACCAACCACGTTCCCCCTTGTGATACGCTATTCGTACAAGACTATTTTAAGGATCTACTTTGCTGGAGCTCACCTTCACTAGTTTAGTCGTATGATATTTTCAAAATATTTCTGTTATTTTATTTGCACGCCAAAATGGAAGACAATATGATATCATGCATTGACATTTTTAAAAATGTGTACTTATTATATGTCATTAAAAGGAATCCCAGAAATTAAAAAAAATCTTTGGTCGAGCAGTTGCATGGAGGCTGTGCACCGCATTTTTTCAATATACTTGTAAAGTGTCATTTTATCGCGCTTTTGTAAGCATGTTTTCCCTACCTGTTCATTTGCATGTCTTTTTGCAAATTCATTTAAAAAAAAATTAAACCCTCTACTATAAAAAAGATACATATGGTAATCTTTGCATTTGAAGCACGTCTTATTTTCTTCTACCTATAGGATAATACTCTCATATTAATATGTTTATACCAACACGATTAATCATTTGATACAAAAAGATAGTTATATAAACACGGATATTTCTTAGAATTGAGGGTCATACTTTAAAAGTTACGGTCATCATTTACAAATTACGGTCATCTTAAAAGCAATTACGGTCATCCTTGTTATGAATCGCTGATTCTGTTACTGTCATCACGATTGTGATTTACAGTCATCTGAGCGATTTTTTCAAATCGAATTTCCGGTTTCATGCACATTTCTCGGAAGTAATTAGTGATTTCCGAGTGATTCTTTTATAAATTTACATCGTTTCAATGTATGATTTGTAAAGAAAATGATATAGAAACACTTTAACAGACATTACAGAAACTGACCTAATTTTTCATCCGACATCTTGGGATGACCGTGAATGCAGTTACGGTCATCAGCTTTACCCCAGTGTTGACTGTTAGTGTTGCTCTCCACCATTTGCAACTCATTCAAAATTTTGACCAAATTGCAATTTGTTTTATAAAATCAAATTGTTCAACTAGTCAGAAATTTGAACCAACTGCTGTAGAAAACCACAGCCAAGTCATGAAAGTGCAAGGTGATAAAATAAAACATACTTACAATCCTATAAGACTTTAACTCCACTTTAATGATGTTGTGACAAAATTAGTTTATCAGTTTGTATAATTATATTATATTCATTTCCATGCTGAAGGGGAACTGTTTATTTTGAATTGCTATTAAATTGTCCAAACTAAGCTTTCATATAGTTTTTCTCTCTAAAAGTATTCTATATTTATAAGAATCAGACATTATGTGAATTAAAACATTTCATATTCAGTAAAATATGAGTAAAATTGCAATATATGTTTGTAGTCAGGTTTCCATGGGGGAGATAATAACTTTTCTTTCAAAAAGTCTTTATTCAAAAGAATAATATTTTAGGTTATCTCCTCTTTATTCAAAAGAATAATATTTTAGGTTATCTCCCCTGAAATCTTATCAATAGCATATTGTTATTTCACACATATTTTACTGAATATATGATGTTTTATTTAAAATGATATCTGATTCTTATAAATATAGAATTGTTTTATTTTATCACCTTGCACTTTCACATTTTGACTGAACAATTTGTTCAATATTCTGACCAGTTGAACAATTTGGTTTAATAAAACAAATTGCAATTTGGTCAAAATTTTGAATGAGTTGCAATTGGTGGAGAGCAACACTAACAGTCAAGTCACTGTAAAATGTTGACACATACACAATATCTCATTTCTAAGTATACACTTCCCAACAATATAATACAAATAGAATATCAGCACTTCCATTTTTTATACTCGCTTATCAGCAGGAACATCAAGCAAGCCTGCAAGTACAAGCTTATAATGAAGCTGGTATTGAATAAAGATGTTAAAAAACTATTTTTGTGCATTCAATTGTTGAGATAGTTGTTTAAATGCATGCTTTTACATGCATTGCATTGGTATAATGATAAGAATGCATTTTTGCATGACAACATTGCTTAACATATTCTAAGGTTCACATTCCTTCAAAATGCAAAAACTTTCTTCAGCATCATACTGATTTTGTCTAATGACTGTGACTGTATAGTCTAAGAACTGAACGTAATAATTGTCTTTTCTTAAACTTGACAATACATACCTTTTTCCAAGTCTTGTTTAACATCCAGTATCTTGAGAGTTGTAGCTTCTGCTCTGTCCAACTTTCTACCATATTTCTGTATCAACATTCTCTGTAGTCTCATTATACTTGGTATAAATCTTATTGCTCTGAGATGATGTTCCTGTAAATAAATAGGTCCAAAGATGTCAATATCTTTTTTTATTGTTATGTGCAACAAATTTTAATGGTAAAACATGCAAAATGTGAAAAAAAATTAATACAAGTATATCTATCCTTTTGTGGAAGGTCAATACATCAATATATCCACTGAAGACAAAGTCAGATGTTCATATACTTCTTTGTGTGATGTATATCTCTTTTCTATGTTTGGTTTAATAAAATTGAGAAAGGAAATGGGGAATGAGTCAAAGCGACAACAACCCGACCATAGATCAGACAACAGCGGAAGGTCACCAATGGGTCTTCAATGTATCGAGAAACTCCTTCACCCGGAGGCGGTCTTCAGCTGGCCCCTTTAGAATATGTATACTAGTACAGTGATAATGGACGTCATACTAAACTCTGATTTATGAGATCTCAACCCTCCCCCTATACCTCTAGCCAATGTAGAAAAGTAAACGCATAACAATACACACATTAAAACTCAGTTCAAGAGAAGTCTGAGTCCAATGTCAGAAGATGTAACAAAAGAAAATAAATAAAATGACAATAATACATAAATAAAAACAGACTACTAGCAGTTAACTGACATGCCAGCTCCAGACCTCAATTAAACTGATTGAAAGATTATGTCTTCATCATATGAATATCAGGCACAATCCCTCCCATTACAGGGTTTAGTATCATACTATCATAAAATATAGGAGAAGAACATAAATTGTGTCATGCCAACAACTGTTTTTTTTTTTAAGATTAATGTGTCTAGTTCCGATGTAAAGACCCTATAAGTGAATCAATATTAAAGCCAAAATATGCAATCTTTAATGACCTGACAACAGTATGGTAACTATATCCCTTCTTAATAAGTCTACTTTGATTAAAACATTTGAACATGTGAGTCTTTCTGAACAAATCAAATTAGTTAGAATATATAATTCTAATATAAGCAATGATCACAATGTTAATTTGATGCATAAAATATATTTCTGATTCTCTCACTGATATAATTTGAATGCACATCAAGCTATTTTAATATCTCTTAATCATATAAAGGACAAGGTACACTAAGGGCCGTATTTGGCCCCCTATTTTGTCAAAAAATCATTTTCATCTTATAAATGAACTGAGCATCCTAAAATATCTTAATATATTTGTTCTTCAATACCACATGCCTAATTTGTCTTCTAGTATGGCAGAAACCTGATTTTGGGTTGGCTGAAGTGTGTTGATAACGTCAAAAGATAGAAAAATGTCCATTTGTGGACTGTAATCCTTCGTTTTTAAAGGCCTCCGCCAACGTGAGCCACAGTAATAATTAGTGATAAAGATGGCATACAAACGGGGTTTTCCGATTATGAAAAGAAATTATTGGCTCACGTTGGCGGAGGTGCTCAAAAATTAAAAAAATCTCTCGTAAAAAAACAACAATTTGTGTCAAAATAGTAGAATCGGATCAAAATCGGAGAAAGAGCTGAAAATATCCGCATTCGGCTGTTACGGCAAGAAACCCTCAACTAAAGCAAGAATACTTCGATAGGTGCTCAAGGTTTTCAGTTGTAGGATTTTGCCATCATTCAGTTTCAAATTATATTTTTTTATCTGTATATTAAGGTGGAGTATGTTTTATCGATTTAAATCGAACACCTTAATTATATAGTGAAAACATATGCACTCGGCACACACGATAAATAGGCGTTTTGCAAGTGTCCCCTCATGAAATAAAGCGAAAAAAGTTTGAATATTTTTTTTCCTGTTTTGGGTTCTTTGGAATAATGTGTAAATTCGGGACAAGATACCTTGGGTCGAGTCTGTAATTGCATATAACTTTGCAAAAGACCACCGCCGATAGAACAAGTTAATTCTGTTTTTTAAAATATTAACGCGAATCTTTTTTGTTTCGAGTACACATCGTCTCATATAAAAGAATTTAAATTGAGAGGTAGTCCTGGGGAGGTAGTTAGCCAAAGTCCCAGATTTCATTTTTCATTTCTATCATGACTTTACAGTATGCCTATAAACATACATTTACCACATTTGAGATATTGTGGCAACGTAGTGTAGTGGTATCGCGTCGGCTTTTGAAGGCCGCGATTTACGTTCGAATCCCACACAGTGCATATTTTTGTCCAAGACATTTTTCTTCAAATAATATTTAAAAATATTATAACGAGATAGAATGGCTGGAGTATTTGTTTTGATTATAACAGCTATCAATTTAGTTGGTTGTCAATACACATTCTTTTTTAGTATTTTTCAATGGAATGTTTAGGGACATTCTTCACGGTTCTAGTCTCACTTACAGTGTTTCTATATATGCCGCTGATTTCCGCTGTTTCTGGGTGGTTTAGTTTATCTATATACATCATGTAGTTTAAAACGCACATGGATTTTTAAGGGTGTAGCTTTTGTCAATGGATAGCAGAAAGATGTCCTTACAAATGATTTTTGTATTTTAAAAGTTGAAATGATTAATAATAATGACATGATAAAAAGGTATAAAAATAATCATTACCAATCTGATCATTATGATATGTAACGTTTGCTATATATATATATATATATATATTACTCGCAAACTCTTGTTCAATTTATAACTTTACATCTAACCCTGTCTTTTATCAAATATGAAATTGGCATCCTGAAAATGTAAAGCATGGGCGCAACATAATGCAATACATGGACTGTCTTGTGTCTGTTCTCAGTAAAGGTTATAGTTATTTTGTTGTGTATTATTAAAGACTTAATGATTTTTCTATTCAAAGATCAGATCACTTTTTAAGCGACCGGGAAAATTTTTGCGTCCGTATAATATGATCATATTTTGTTGTTTGTTGTATACATATTTCTTGACCAATTTCAATGGGATTTAGTTCAGGGGGTTCTCTAAAATGCTGCATCTAACTGTGTTTATATGTTTTTGGATTCAAGGCCCCGTGTTTAAATTGGTCTAAACGTGAGGTCTAAAGGTCCAAAATCAAACTTTGTTTAATTTTATCAAACATTAACATGTATGCCAAATATATCCGTGAATATATTTGTGTCTATCTTGGGCCCGCCTTCATATCGGTCTACAGTACAATGAGGCCTAAATGGTCCAAAATTATATTTTTTTGGTTTTACGAAAATAAAATTCTTGCGGTTCTTTTGATGAGCTGAATCTGTATGTGTATTAAGATATTTGATTTTGGAACTGGTTTTCAAATTGGTGCAAATCAGAGTTCAAATTAAATTCTTCAACAAAAAAGTGAATACATGGGATACTTGATCTGTATGTTTCCGTTTATATAGATTTTAGATTTTAGGCCATGTTTTCAAATTATTTTACATTGAGGTCTGAAGTTAAACTTTCTTTGATTTCATAAAAAATGAATTAGTTGGGTTCTTCGGTTTGTTGAATCTAACAACATATAGAAATCGGAGTCCAAAAATGACGTTATGTATCGTTATGAACAGTCATAGTATAAAAGATATGTATCTGCATACCCTTCCGGAGCACCTGAGATCACTCCCAGTTTTTTGGTGGGGTTCGTGTTGCTTATTCTTTAGTTGTATATGTTGTGTCATGTGTACTTTTACTTGTCTGTTTGTCTTTTTCATTTTCAGCCTTGTCGTTGTCAGTTTTTTTTTTTCAATTTATGAGTTTGACAGCAGTGATATTCCTAGTATTTAGGGGAAGGAGCTCAGGGCCCATGCAATTGAGAATAAAGTTCGTGAAATGTTGGATTGTGGGGAAATATATTAGTTTATTTATACCGATGTCACACAGCACCAGCCGTTTGCAACTTTGAAGTGGGGTTTGGGGACTAGGTCCTCAAGAAAATTTTGGAAAATTATGTGCAAAACTCTGCATTCTGAAAAGGAATAAGTTATTATAATTGTGTAAATTGTGAACAAAATTCTAGAAATTTGTAAACAAAATACAACACTACGACACCAACAAAATCTTGCAACGATGTCTTTATGAAAGGATATACAACTGGTGATTTTAGAGCTGAAAATTGAGAAAAAAGAGCATATTTCTCTTTGGGACAGGGGCCCATAATCGGACCCAAATATGAGGGTTGAAAAATCCCTAGACTGTCCCTCAAGTATCTTTCGTCTCTTTTTTATGAAGTCTGATTTTAATGTAAATACTATAGGGCAAATATAAAAAAAAAAAAGATGTGGTATGATTGCCAATGAGACAACTATCCACAAAAGACCAAAATGACACAGACATTAACAACTATATGTCACGGTACGGCCTTCAACAATGAGCAAAGCCCATACCGCATAGTGAGCTATAAAAGGGCCCGATAAGACAATGTAAAACAATTAAAAGGTTAATCATTATGTTTATGATGTCATGAGTAGGTCTGCATGAAGGTCGATATAATTTCAATTTTGAATAAACACTTTTTTCGTATGTCATGTTTATTTATTTATTTATTTATTTATTTGCTATTTTGGGGGGGGGGGGGGGAAGGTGGGTTGTTTGTTGAAAGTGAACACCAAGCTATTTTCATCCATTGTCGGACAGAGATTAATCTAAAACAGCTCATTTAATTAGACGACAAAATACTATTAGAAAAATACAACATCAACGTAAATCATAAATGAAAAAGGTCGTTGCAATGCAGTTATTACGGTTGCTAGGTAGTTTCCTAGCGAAAATAAACAAATTGTAAGATTTGTACAATTGTCCTAAAAGTACCTAGCAATAGAAACATAGCTTTGGGTCACGTATTATTGTTTACATAAGCCATGAACATATACCAAAGTCTACTGTTGATTAATATACATTACTGTTGCTAAGGGCCATACTGGTGGTTAAGGTGTTGATAACTACTTGTTCAATCAATATAGATAAGCAAAACATTACTGCTTTAAATTTCCATATATGTATTTTACAATTATACATTTTGATTCATATATACATGATATAGAAAATACGTTTTTTTGTTGTTAGATAACGTTTAAATAGCATATTATTGGCAGGTTTCAAATCTGTTGCTAGGCAACGAAAAAATGGGAATCACCAAAAAAAAATGCCATTTTTTAAAGCTACTATACCTAGTCTATTGAAATTGTAAAATTTAATGTCTTTCAAGAGGGGGCCAAAAATGACCCTTATTGTACCTTGTCCTTTGTAGTTATCGCTTCATATAAAGTGACTTTAGGTGTAATATCACCAAATCATGGTACGTCACATCCGGTTGCATACGAAAGTAGGCCTAAAAAAATATTCCCTTGAATTTGACAGTTGTAGAAAATTAACCCTGCATATCAATGCACTTAAATTTTTCTGAGTTGTAAATATGTATGTTGGGTGTCTGAAAGCATCATTCTTTTTTTATTTGATGGTCTTATAAAATATTTTGGAACGTTACGGTTACCTAGTTACCAAAGCAGGTAACCAGTAAATAACAGTGTAAAAATTGGGTTGTCTACCCTCGGCGGTGGTTACTTTCTTATATGCAATGAAATGTAGTGTGAAATTTTCACTGTATCACTGGAAAGGATTGAACTTTACACATGCAAAGTATTTCTTTGGTTGAAATAAAGGTAAATACTGTACGATTTTTTTAAAAGTGCCAATTTAACAAAGACTAATAGGGAAAAATCAATGGTGGTATTACACCTATTTAGGGAAACTAAATGTGCACTCGTGACCCTATTGTACTTTCATTTTTAAAAGTTATTAATAAACCAGTTCATACATTGTAAACATGGACTATTCGGAATGGATTTAGACACAGAAAGTACGTTTGAGGTAAAATTGCATTGAAATGGGGGTTTACGGGTGTTTTCTTAGTCAAATGGGTGGACAGACGAAGCTGTATTTAGATTACTGTGTTAAATTTTAAATTACCCTTTCAGTTTTTGTTTTGTTTATACAACATGTGAATTTTTTATTTCAGTGTTAACCATGTTCTGAAGAGCATTCTGTTGAAAAAATCTTATATGTGAATTGGTCTGCAGATGACACTTCAGCATTAAAGTATGTATCAACTATCATCATGTTTTTTTTTTTTTTTTGGCCGCAAAATGTTACAATTTGCCATTGTGCCGTCTACATTTTGCACAGACAATAACTCATCTAAACACTTATTTGTCCTGGATTTATACACATCAGAATCCAGTGACACATACTTAAACTTTATAATTCTTACCAATTATTTTTTGTACCAGCATTCCAAGGGACATAACCCTTTTTAAAAACATTTTGAGGTATTTTTTTATTACACTTTCTCCCCATTTTCTAATGTAAAATACAAGAAAGTGGACTTTTTGTGTAAATCTATTAGAAATATACTGTTATGAGTAAATAAAAAGACTTTGATACCAGTAGCAATAAATGATTGACTGAAAGGGAACCGTTATTTCTCACACTAGGGGAACAGACCAAAAACTCAAGTTACACATAATGGCTTATAGAAACTTCCGTGTAGACTGTTAACATTTATAGAGACAGTTCTTTCAGCTAAAACACTTAAATTATTGATTTAACATTACATTTATTTCATTTTTGTGGGAAAATAATCACATTTTTTTATTTTTTAGACAAAAGATATCAAGTTTTGATGAAAAAGGAAGGAAGGAGGGAAAATGGACCAAAACAGACCAAAACAGACCTTCAAATGAACTCTAAAAGGTGCAATAAAATTGTTTATCATCTTAAAGTTGTCTTTTGTATTCTATTTAATTGTTTGAATGCATATATCATGAGTTTATGATCAAATATTAGTCAACATTGCATTTTATAATGATACACTGAAATTAGGATTTTTCGAAGAAATTGGACTGAAATTGCCGTAGGATATGGCCTTACATTATAGTGATTTTCTCTGAAACTATAGTTCTGACTGAGACAAAACTTGACAGTTATGCTTGAAATAACTTGCAATTGGAGGGGGAAAAATTGCATTAAGTTTATTTGACATTTAGGTGTTCTTTAGGTGTAATACCACCAAATCATGGTACGTCACATCCGGTTGCATACGAAAGTAGGCCTAAAAAAATATTCCCTTGAATTTGACAGTTGTAGAAAATTAACCCTGCATATCAATGCACTTAAATTTTTCTGAGTCGTAAATATGTATGTTGGGTGTCTGAAAGCATCATTCTTTTTTTATTTGATGGTCTTATAAAATATTTTGGAACGTTACGGTTACCTAGTTACCAAAGCAGGTAACCAGTAAATAACAGTGTAAAAATTGGGTTGTCTACCCTCGGCGGTGGTTACTTTCTTATATGCAATGAAATGTAGTGTGAAATTTTCACTGTATCACTGGAAAGGATTGAACTTTACACATGCAAAGTATTTCTTTGGTTGAAATAAAGGTAAATACTGTACGATTTTTTTAAAAGTGCCAATTTAACAAAGACTAATAGGGAAAAATCAATGGTGGTATTACACCTATACAAAGATAAGAATTCTGTGTTACATTTACACCTATTACCTCTTTCAGGAAAAGTCTAAGTACAGGTAGTTTCTCCTGTGATCGTTCCAGATTTTGTCTGAGATGATTGATGGATATAAGATCCCTGTATCTCCATACTCCAGGGATATCTTGCAGTTTTAGGATATCCTGATTCTCTGGTACTTTGTCTGTTTCATACAAAATCTGTAAGAGTGCATCTGCACCTACAGAAAAAAATCCACAAAGAGCAGTCAATTATGCATCAATTCATCTAAACCCAATAAACCATGAAAATGAGGTTAATGTCAGATGTGCCATACAGACATGATCACAAAAAAGTTACCCATGAAATATGTCACAGAATGGAATATTTTCATATGAATGTTTGTATTAAATCATGAACATGAAAATGCAGAGGTATATAACATGTAGCTTGATGACAAATTTTAGAAAGGTTTGATTTGAAGTTCATTAAAAAAATGAGACAGAAGTTTTATTATATGGTGTGACAGACAGGGGTCAAACAGCTTACACCTCCTTCAGACCATGTGTATAATAAAATTATGTTAAGTTGATCATTTAAATATTTAGAAATGACATAAATTTGTTTCTTTTTCCATTCGACTGACATCAAATATAACTGTATCTTATATATAAATTAAAACGTTACCAAGTCTCTGATCTTTCTGTATTTTCTCATTGCTTTGCTTCAAGACTTGATCCATATTCTGTAAGAAACAAATCATCAGTTTAAAATAGATGCCAAATTATCTTGAATGTATTGAAACATCTATATTTGGAAAATTTAAAATATTTCACAGGCTTGTCAATATATACTTTTTAATTTTAAGTTTAAATGCCATATGATCTTTTACAAATGGTACCTGCAATACTGGAGATATATATTTCTTATCAAATTCTTCTTCCCATTTTGATCTGGACTTCTTGTTTACCAATCCACACATATCTGCTGGATATTCTTCTCCTGAAATTTCATAGATTTATAAGATTAAATTACTTTCATTCCACATACGATTTAATTCGATTAACTTAATTATTGATTTTTTTTGCATTGTCAAGCCTAAAATATAGTAAATTTATATCACCAAAGATAAACATTTAAACTCTAGCCTAAAATAGAAATGTATTTGTTTAACCAATTTTGTAGAAGTTTAAGAGTTGTCACGTCTTTTTGTCGTTTTTTTTTTTTTTTTGGCCATTGCATAAATGAAATCATAATTTTTAGCAACAAGATTATCTCCCCTTGTGGAAGTCTGACCAAAATTTTATTTGTTGATCTATATCGTAAGTTTATGGAATTTTAAAACTGAGTAAAACTTCATCAACATTTGTTCCATCATTAAGGTGGAGTTGTGCTAACAAGAGAATATTGCCACATATTACAATACTCAAGTAAGTTAGTATCTTTCCCTTTGAAAATGGATGTCCAGAATGATACTCCTTTTTGTCAAATCCTCTTATAGTGTTACTGTTCTACAATTGTATAGTTTCATCAATATCTGTCACACCTTTAAGAAGAGTGACACTTACAAGACACATAGACAGAGGAACAAACTGACTAGGTGATTCCTATACATCTCAAATGTTTTTTTTTATTACTGTGGATTCATTTACTTTTCGTGGATACCAATTTTTGTGGATTAATTGAGATAAACCTTCATGGATATTTAATTTTGTGTTTTTTTGCAAAGTCTGCATATATTCCTTTGGAAAATTTGTAATTTGTTGAACAGTTATATTCTGTACCCATGAAATCCTTGAAAATTGGTTTCCAACAAATATTACAAACAGTACTGTATAATGAGTGTCTTGAGAAGGCTGATAAATTCAACAATTTATACATCACTGAAATTTTAGTAAAGTAAATTAATCCTACCTATAACTGCCATGGTATGTTCCTCCATCATTCTTGCCAACAGATGATGAACTAACAGCAATATATCATCCTTATTTTTACCCAGGATATTCTGTATAGAGGTCATATCAAGGTCAATATGTTCCAGTATATAACCACAAACTTCAGTCTCCACTATATTGGGTTTTATGGACTGACCAACTGCCTAAAAAAATTATGTTGGATGATGAGGTATTTGATTACATTGGAAACATATATTAAAGACTTCTGGAATAGTAACTTCAAACTCAAATCTTAACCAATCAATTCAATACATGCATTTTTCCGTTTTGATCAAATAAACCAACACTAAAATCCAATGAATTTGTGGTCAGATGTTAACTTATGTGTAGTTTCATGATATCATCATAACTTCTTGGGAATCTACGAGTGTTTAACAGCTTAGAACGTGAACAGTGTTTGTTATCAGTTTAGAAATGTCAAAGAATTCTGACATAGTTTTGTGAGAATGAAAGTGTTTAAAACTAGATGTGTCAAAGCGACAAGAATGGCCCATCTCAAAAAGTTGAATAACACATGTGGACACAAACATGATGGTAGTCTTACATATCAAAAATCAGCTCAAAATCTGGATGGTATAGAAAAAAAAGTCTGTAATCTGAGATTTTCAACAATTTTCAAAGTTGTAAACCCTTAATTTTGGCAAAAATTAGCGTAGCGGAACAAAATTTAAACTTGATCTGTAACTCATCATGAATTACTCACATACCAAAAATATCTGAAAGCATTTAGAAAAAATGTCTGTATCACTGATATTCAACAATTTTCAAAGTTGAAAACCCTTAATTTCGGCAAAAATTAGCAGAGCGGAACAAAACTTAAACTTGATCTGTAACTCATTGTGAGTAACTCACATACTAAAAATCAGCCCAATATCTGAAAGCGTTTAGAAAAAAGTCTGTATAACTGTGATTTTCAACAACTTATCAAAAGTCCAAAGCCCGTAATCTCGGCAAAAATTAGTGGAGTGGAACGGAACGAAAGTTAAACTTGATCTGTAACTCATCAGGGTTAACTCACATACCAAAAATCAGCCCAATATTTGAAGGCGTTTAGAAAAAAAACTGTATAATGGTTTGTTGCGGAATGATGGAATGACAGAATTTCGGAATTACAGCATTACGGAATTTCGGAATTATGGAATTTCGGAATATCGGACAAGGGTAAATCTATATGGCATGTACAACTTCATTGCAGAGCCATAAAAAGATTGTAGACTTTAGCAATAAATTAATTACAATGTATATTGCAAGATTAAGATACACAGTTTAAATACCTGTATATTCATATTTGCTCCAATGTACATGGAGACATGAGTCAATAATCTAAGTATAGCAAAAGAAGCTCTGTTTAACTGCCTCTCTGGAGCTGTTATCAGACCAAGATGTGTGGCTCTACCTAAAATATGTCCTGTCTCTGTCCTGTCACCTCTGAAACATATCAAAGAATTGTTAATCCCTTTTATTTTGCCATTTACTGTATGAAAAATGGTTAATCCTACAGGCAAGAGAAGATATCTTAAGTTTATTGATTAAAATTGTATGATAGAAAGAAAGTTGTTATGGCTTTTTTATCAATTACGACTAGAATGACAATAGTCTTAACAAAAACATAACATTATTCCAAAAATAAACTACATGTAGTTTCAATCATAGTTCCATATGACCTCTTATCCGAGAAATTGTTTAGTGTGCATAATGCATAACCCAAAATCTTGCCTAGATTTTTCACTGTTTGTATGGCATTTTAACTAGGATCTTTTTTATAAAATAATTTCATTCTTTCACCAAGAAGACTAAAAAGCATTTGTTTCATGACCCATAATAACTCATCCTAAATCTAGAACATTATCTGACTTAAGGATGTACTTAGGTGAAGTAAGGTAAAAATTATAAAATCAAGAATTTAAAATTGATAGTATAAGCTGGTAAAGCATTCGTTAATGATAAAAATAAGCTAAAAATATTGATAGGTCTTGGACCTCTTTTTTGAGATATTTAAGATTTAAAAATATGGTGGGAAAAGGCTGACTTAGACTTTTACCTTATATTTGCATTGGTATTATTTGGGTCTCAAAACAAAAGAAAGAAAATCCAGAATCTTCTAAAATTTTGGTAAAGGACGTTTCATGAGCTATGTAGTCTCATATGAAAAAAATAAATGGGTGTTATGGGGCAATTTATTTTACCTTGTGTTGTATGGAAAAACACCAAGGAGTCCGAACATTTGACACAAATTCCAAAACCTCACCTAAGTACATCCTTAAGTACTTGACACATACTGACAGCTTATGCAGAATCTTGAACATTGTATTATTGACTCATAAAAACTTACCCAGAATCTATAATATTATCTGGTCTTAGTACATGACCTTCCCCTCCAATCTTTAGTGCGCATTCTAAACATTTACCAAGAGAATTAGCTATTCCACACTGTGATACAAGAATGGTTAAAATATTATAATACTATAAGAATTTTAATGATTTATTTTAGTTTATAAACAACCGAGTATTGTAGACTAGAGTAATATTGAAAACAGGGATATTTCTGGGGCAGTTTTATTCATGGTTATTTAAAGGTAAGAGTTGAAACGCCCAAAGGAAACTACCACGAATATTTCTTGGAAACTCAACCTTGAAATTGGCTTACAATCACTCATTAATTTAGTTTACGTAATAAACTGTTCCTTTTCCACTTTTATCCACAATTTTGAAGACTAAATAATTTCACAAGAACTGACAATGTATGTTAGTGGTTTAATATTTTGACCATTTATTAATTGACTGATTGATTTTTGGTGTTTTAACACAACTTTTAAACACCTCTTTAAGGCTATTTTGTGGCGGCCAGTTTTTTCCTGGTGGAGAAAGCCGGAGTGCCAGAGAAAACAACCGACCTTCAATAGAAAAACTAACTATCCTAGTTAATAAAGATTGGAGTTGAGTGCACCCGCACAACAAGGTTTCGAACTCACAACTTCAGTGTTGACTGGCTAGTAGTAACTACTTTAAACCACTCGGCCACTGAGGCACCCATTTATTTAAGGCAATACATCTATAGTTTCTCCATATCACACTATTTTTCAAAGGAGGATTAGACCAAGGTTTATCAAATTTTTTTTTTATGCTAATTTTAATCATTTTAATAGCCTTTTATAGACAATTAGAGTAAGGCCGTGTTCACATTGACCTAAACTCGGTGTTGTGTAACTCACACGTAAACTAAACAAAATTACGTTCCCATTGATAAAACTCAATGTTTCATGTAGTGTAAATCATGTTTTGTCTACATGCAGTCGATACTCGATGTAGGCCTTGTGTAGATTAAGTGTACACACAACTAGGCATTTAAAACATTAGTTTCACCATGCATATTTAAGGAAAAAACTATTTTTGAATAAAATTGATATTTATAGCAATTATTTATAATGTTCTTTTCAGAAATATTTGTTTAAATTTGATATATTTATTTGTTTTGTTTAGAAATAAAATTTAACGTAGCTTTATTAAGACCTTATCAAGACTCAAAGCAGCATCATTGCCGAACACATAATTCATTTGAAAATTAAGGTCTTTCCAAATCGACCTGACTTACACAGAAATATTTGCCACTGGTCTTTACTCAAACAACATTCACTCATAAATACATTACTTAAAAAGTGTGAGGCAAATGTATTGTTTGTCTTATATCTCGGATCCGTGAAATTACACTTAAGGTGGCTCCTGGGTACAAAAATTTCAGAAAAAAAATTAAACCTTTATTTTTTCATTACAAATTTTATTTATTACACTATTAGTTGTTACTTTATGATATGGTACAAAAAACAACCCAAATAATTGATTTGGTTTGGCCCCAGATGACTTTAAAAATTGAAAAAGATCCAAATTATCTCCCTTTGGTGCAAAAATGCCATTTTTTGGCATTAAATTTGAAATATCTTTTTTAACTCATCGGTGAACTATATTTTTTTTTTATTGTTTTCAAATAAGCTTTACATAAACTAAATAATTGTAAAATTTAAGCAATTTCTGTAATTAGGTTATTTTTTTATTTCGATATTTCTTCTTTTTCTCCTATTAGTTCAACAGAAAAAAAGGACATTAACAAAAATGTATGCTTCTTCCAGAGGCAGATTTTAGCTTAAATGAACGGTGACCCCATTTTTTTATTTCATTTTTCTTTTAAGTATACGATAAAGTTCATTTATAAAAAAATATAGCGAAATCCTATATTAGAAAAAAAAATTGATTTATACCCAGGAGCCCCCTTAAAAAGTAAAAAAAAAAAAACATTACCACTTCCCTTTGCCAAATACTTCTTGGAGAAGAAATACCATTTGAACAAACAGAAAAGATAGAAATATAGTGATCCCTAATATATCAATCCTTCTTCGTCTGTAAGCACGTTGTTGCAGCCTACGTTTTCTAATGCTTAATTGAGACATCTTTAGTATCTTTTAACTACTGCAAATCATCAAAATGGCTTTCATAAAGAAGCAACCACTTTACTTCAAAAAGAGGGGGGGGTATTTTGTTTACTTATCTGAGTCAGATTTTTTTCCGCGCAAACGTTTTATTCCGGGTTTTTTTCGATGCTGGTAATCAATTTTTTTTCTTCAACATTTAAAACTATAATGTATGGGGAAACTCTGGATTCATAATATTTTTTATAATCTGTAGAACCAGTTTTCTTTATCCAACTTGGGTTCGGAATATTTCCATTCCCCCTATTTAGAGTCAAATGGTCGTTCCCTTACTGCTAGAAAAGTTGTCTGAAAACGTTTCATTCGATTCTACGTAATGAACATTTAAATGTCATAGAGTTTACAAATGTGAACAAATCTTATGTACAGGTAATTTAACAAAGTATATAGATGTGAACAAATTTAATGTGAAACCAATGTCCAGTCCATTAAACTAATTGTAAACAAGTTTACTGTACACAGAGTTTGATGTGAACACGGCCTAACACTGGATAGAGTTGGGTACCTTATTTATGAAAAATTGAAAATATATTTCACGTTTTATGCTGATCTATTTATAGTTACATCGGTTTGAGTTGATGAAAAAAGTCATCTTAAACAAAATCAAAAAATAGATGTCAAAGTATTGCTAACATTTTAAGTGACCCTGGGAGTCATAATATTTTAAGCAATAAATGTAAATGTAAAAAATAATATGTTATAAGATTGTCAATAAACCACTCTCCACCAGAGTCCAAATGTCACAGAATTTTACAACAATAGGTCACCATAGGCCTTTAACAATGAACAAAGTCCGTAGTGTTCTTTATCTATTAAAAAAACTATTCAAACCAACAAACAATGACAGGGATCTTGAATTGTAATATCAAAAGATTATATCTATACTTACATCACCTATAACATATGGGTGGCCATTTGGACATCCTGGAAAATAACATAAATAGTTATGTTACTGAAACATGTATTACATTATTGATATTTAGATGTTTGACTTTTAAATAGAACCTTTGTGTGGGAATTGACCAAAAAAATCCAGGGTTACTTACTTAAAAATAAAGGATTTTCATTAGTTGTTTTGTCCCTAGGGAACGGTTACTTACTATAAAATAAAGGATTTTTATTAGGAGTTTTGTCCCTAGGGCAGTGTTACTTTCTATAAAATACAGGATTTTCATTAGTTTTGTCCCTTGGGAAGGTTTACTTACTATAAAATACAGGATTTTTATCAGGGTTACTGTAAAATATGGAATTTGCATTAGAAGTTTTTTCTGTTGGAGAGGGTTACTTACTATAAAATACAGGATTTTCATTAGTTTTGTACCTTGGAAAGGGTTACTTACTATAAAATACAGGATTTTCATTAGGAGTTGTGTCCCTTGCAGCCAACAGTGCCTCTTTTATTTCTTGTATTTCATCCTGGGGCATTGTAGGGAAGAAAGAATTCTACAATTTGAAATAAATAATCGTATTTGAACTATATATATTAGCTATGATATCATTACATCAATTTTATATAAAAAAAACATCATCTCAGTAAATCTGATGCTATGTTGTTTGTATGTTTGTCTTTTTCTTCTTTTTTAGCCATGGCGTTGATGGTTCATTTTTAGTTTATTTTTCAATTCCTTTTGTATCTTTCACCTCCCTTTTAAAACAAATCCATCTTAATCTGTATTTCCAGCCAGTTGTTATCACTGAAAACTTCAGAAACTCTTATACACAAAAATCTCTTAAACAACTATAGACTGAGTGTCTTATCAAAACTGGTATTCTTGAAAGAAATATATTTACTTCCAAAGTTTGTTTTCTTGGTTTATCTTTTTTTTAATTATGAAAGACATGAATCTGTTCAATGCATATAAATATGCATGCGAGACAAATACATACCTGTCAACTTGTGACAATGAAAGTGCAGATCATGACCTGCATTGAAGAATCAAATCTCAGGTCATAACGCGTACAAACTTTTTCGAGCTGAATTTCAGTATTTATGGTACATTTTTCTTATAACTTAAATCAAAGTTACCAAAACATCAATGCATGTTCACATGGTTAAGTAATTTTAAATTTATTATTTCAAAAAGATTTTTATAAATTTGTGTAACCAATTCAACCAATAACATCAAATGCTAGGATATATTTTTCAAAAGTAATTTTAAATTGTTTCAAACCGGCCAAGCCTCTACAATAACTTTTTTTTCAACTTGCCCAGTAGGACAAGTACATACCAAAACTTACTTGTCCGAATGAAATTGTAACTTGTCCAAAAAAAATCTTAATACTAACCTTTTTTGCATTTTAAGTTGATTCAATGAACAAAATGAATTAAAACAATAAAACAGAATTTGATATAATCTTTTGAAAATCTTTTCAAATATATGAGTTGAGAACAACTGAATCTAGTCATGTCACGGGACATAGGTTCCAGTTGTCAAAGTACACTCATTGGATTTGTATCCTGGTTTTTTAAGTTGAAAAAAAGTTTATTCAAATACAATCAAAAAAAAAAAAAGATGAGGTATGCCAATGAGACAACTCTTCGCGAGAAACCAAATGACACAGAATTTACAACTATAGGTCACTGTATTGCAAGTATTTTTTTCTACATATGATTAAATATGATTTTGTGAATTTTGTGGTAAATGATTTCTTCTTTTTTATTTGAAAAATATTTTTGTTAAAAAATTACTGGTATGGTATTTATTTTGAAGCAACAGAATAAGGTAGGAAATCAAGGTACTGATTTGTCTTGGTCCGGAAATGTCTCCTGGGTTGCCAAACTGTCTATTAATCATGTCTATCAAAATATGGATCCTACGGTGCCAAACTGTCTATTAAACCAACAGTACCGGAAGCCGACGAACTGCCATGTAAAGTTACCTTATCTACAAAGCGCATTGCTGATTCGGATCAGTAAGACTGGTTTCTGAGAATAGTATGCATTTTACCTGTTAAAAAGTACCTGACAAAAAAAACAGTTTTAAATTATCGATTGCAAGTGATGGGGTCTTGAGAAATAAAATGTTTCAAAGTTTCAAAGTAAATAGTCAAATTATTACTTGTTTTTTGTTTATAATTACTTTGTTCATCAAAGTTGGATGAAATTTATTTTGTGCAGAATAATTTTACTTGTCCCATCGGACAAGCTTGATATAGCTTTTTCTTGTCCGACCTCTTTTGTCTCTGTTACCAGACAATCGGACAAGCATTATTGTCGAGGCCTGCCGGCTGTTCAGCCTTTAAAACACATCAGCACCAGCTGTATTGAAATTAGAATATAATAAAATATAGTAATACAGTTAAAGGAATTATAGATGAACAAAATAATAACTTTTTTTTTTAAATTATATAAAGGTATAAAAAAATTAAAAAGTTATATTTCAATATGTATTTGAATTTTATTTTTTTAAGATTTAATCTTTTTCACCCAAACAACGTAAATATAAGGAATAATTTTGAAGGGTGACAAAAAAGGGGAAGTAACTCTAGTTGAAATATGTTGCAATTTATTTATGACCTAAACCTAAGGTAATTGGTGTTAATTAAAAGTGTGTATGACACCAAAGCTGTCAAATGAAGCCACATGCCATGCACTAAATGGGTCACTTAATTTGACAGTTTACACAGCTAGATGAACTTCCTGTTCATGGAAGAATAACGAATTTGCCTGTATTTCAAAGGAATATTACTTATGAAATCAATCTCAAGGCTAAGAAATACTGGTGAAAACGGGTCATTTTGGAATTCCCGGGTTATTCAATGACCCGGCGGGTGTCCCTGGTGATCCTTCAGAATTGTGAAAATGTCGGGTCACACCCGCAGAATACAGGTCAGTTGACAGGTATGCAAATATTTTATCATTATTCACAATAAGCTTAGTTATTTGTGCTTTACATACAGTAATAACACATATATCTTACCACCATACTAGTAGGTTCTAATGCTATTTTCTGTAAAGGTGTCAACAGAGTTGTCTTCCTTGGAATTTCAGACATCAGAATCATAAAGTGTGTTAAAAGACAGAACACATTCTGCTGAGCTAGTTCCATTCCTTTGATGATGTTTCCCTTCAGTTTCCAGACTTCATTATTCAGTAATCTTTGTGCAAAATCCTAACAATGAATAATTGATATATAAAAAATACAAAAATTTATTTCTGTCAAGTATTATTCCAATACAGTGTTTTAACTGTAGACAACATAACAAATGCCTAACTGACAAAACTAATGTTTGAACATTGGAGACCAGTACATAAAGCTGTTAAAAGAATATAAAATAAGTGCAATTTCATGTGGTATGAATAACAGTCAAGTTTTCTCTCATGTCCTTGTTTTGCTATATATGGGAAACCCAAAAATTTATTAGCACAAGAGATTTCTTCTTTACTAGACATATAAATTGTTACCTTATCTGTAACAAGCTGACAGTTCTCACTAAGCATGTACTGGTTGATGAAGTCTATACCCTGCAATGGAAACAAAAAACAACTTAATTTATCTAATATACAACATCTTAGCCTCCATATTTTAAGTATGCAGGAAGACCTTTTTACTTTATTTTGTTTGTGTAGATGAAACAAAAATCTATATGTAAATAGATATGGTATGATTGCCTTTGAGACAACTCTCCACAAAGGACCAAATGACACAGAAATTGATAACTTTTAACTATAGATCACTGTACAGCCTTCACCAATGAGCAAAACCCATACTCCATAGTCAGCTATAAAAGGCCTTGTTTTGGATAGTTATTGCATAAAACAACTGGCCTTCATGTAATTTTGAAAGGGTAAAGTAAATGTTGAAATTAAAATGGCAATACTGTAACATGTACATTATGCACAAAGTAATTATATGTTTCAAGTGAAATTAACAGTAGATTGTCTAAATATTTACAATACCTACCTCTTCTGAAAACTTTTGTGGACTTCTATCTGTCACTTTGTTCATACATATTTCCCTGTGTAAAGCTAAATACAACTTTACTCTGCACTGCCATTCATTTTGAGGGCTCTGAACATTCTGGTAAAACATGTTTGATTCAAGATTTAAACTTAAGAATACTCAATGTAATTAATCTTTCGAGACTCAGCGTTTATATTTTTTTTGTTTATGTCAGTTCTAGATTTCATTTTTATAGACAGAAAGCTGCATCTAATAAAAAAAGTTTTAAGTGCTTACCAAAGTTGAACTCCATGTATGTAGTATGGATATTGTAAAAGTTCTGCACAAAAAAAATCTGCTTAAAAATGCAGGAATTCATTTTCATAAGGAATAGTTACTATAACAATACAAATAAATGTTATATTATACTTTAAACATGTAGAGTGGGGTGCTCATATTCGCCGGGGACACAATTTCGTCGTTTTATGATTTTAAGGTGTAAAAACTTCAAAGGATGGCTGAAATAGAAGGAATATGCCGGTTTATTATATTTTTATAACAAATATGGTTATTTTAAAAATTTAGACAAAATTTTGGCACTTACTGCAAAGGACCGATAAACAGACTAGGATTTTCGGACAATTACCCGAATGAAAAACATGATATCAAAGAAATATTTCTTAGTAATTCTTTGACTGATTGCCTTATAAATTTCAGTTGTTTACACCTTTGAAATGTCTGCTATCTATCTATAATGAAATTGATTTGATAAATATTGTTTAAAGCTGCATTTATTTGGTTTTAAATAGATGTGTTAAAACGGCGAATATGTTTCCCCCTTTGACAAAAAATCAGGAATTTTTATACAGCCTTTGATCTAACTTTACAGAGGAATTTTTTTTAAAAGAAACACATTTTAAAGCTAAGAATATTTTGCTTTTGATTTGTTATTTCTATATAGAAATATCAGTATACTTCAAAAACATAAATACCTAAACATAAAGTGCAGAATACATGGAAACTTGTGGCAAAAATGAGCACCCCACTCTAAGTATATTTCTTTAGGTCACCTAACCAGATTGTGTCCTGTGGTTCTTTTAAAAAAAATTTATGACAGCTTGTTGTTTGCTTAACGTACAGTGGCAAATATTTAACGCATACATACATAAAGTAATGGTACTTAATCAAACAGATCTTTCAGGACAATGTTATATCAATAATCAACTTGCCTAACTTATTGTGTCATACCTTTAACAGTGTATCTATTTTTTCACTGTTTTCACTGAGTATTGTGGTAACAATGATTTCTCTCAGTTGTTTGTACTCGTCTCCAATAACAATATATCTGTCATGACATTCCTTCACCTATCAAAATAAAAGAAGAAGTCCTATAAATTTGCAACAACAAAAATTTCATAAATTATTGTAACATCATATTTCATCAATCACATTTATATTTGGTCCTCACATCTCATTTCATTCCTCCCATTTTAATTTAGCCAAAGCATCTTTTTTCAATCGGTCATAGCATCAAATTTGATGAATCCCATTCGAATTTGGTCATAGCATCTTATTTCATCACTCCCTTTCAAATTTGGCCATAGCATGGACTTTAATCAATCCCTTTCAAATTTGGTTATATTTGTTTGCAAACTTAAGAAAAGTTTTACCTCATTTGCCTGTAGTTCTGGTAGACAGACCCATCGTAGAAAACTTGCTTCACTGTTCGCTATGACTGTATGGTAACTGTCTATACCATGACACCTACACAACTGCTTAACAAAATACCTCCTATAAATATAGAAAATATTCACTGAATTCATATTTGAAAGAGGGTGGTAAAAGGGGGTGCTTGCACGGAAAAAACGTGAAATAAGACATAAATTCACGTTGAACATGAAATCATTTCTGTCATGAATGTTGCACGAAAAATAAAAACCTCGATGTGAACCTTTTGTGACTGAGTCACCGACTTCTTGTATATATTAACTCTTTGTTTTACTTGATATTCCCGATTTAGTATACACATTTATGATATAATTGGTTTATGGCTTTTAAAAAAGTATTTCTTGACGATCCCTGCAAAGTGCTTGAATTTAATTTGAAAAATACGGAGCATGCAAAACTAGCATTTGAAAATCATAATGCACGTAAAATTAAATATGCAGAACACCTTAACGAGGCACCTGTCTTGCACGATTGAACGTCAAATAAAAAAGTAAAAACATGTTGAACGTAAAATAAAAAACGGTGATCCGTTGCACGAAAATTACCCTTTACAACCCTCTTATAAGAGTTATATATCAATGAAATAACAATCCAACAACAACAGCAACACAAAGAATAAAAAAAATCTGACTATTATCATAAACATCATCTTAAAACAATAAATACAGATAAAAATATAAAAATGTTAAAAAAAAGTATACAGACTCATTATATGAACAGTTTAAAAAAAGGAAAAAAATAAATAAAAGGAAAAGTAAATCATTGTAAAAATGATACAGCAGTATCATAGTTTATTACCTAGGCCATGGAGATTTACATTCATCACAAAGTTTAGCCGCCGCCTCAAACATTCTCCTAATTTTTTCATCAGGCATAGATTTCTTTGATGTCCCATATAGTCTATGGATATGCCTTGCCACTACTGTCAAAGAAAACCGAACCCTAGCAACGTGATCTATTTTTTCAAGGACATCACTATCACACACAATGTATTGAACTGCCTCTCTCAACATCTGAGTTGCTATGGTAACTTCTTCTTCTCCCTGTATTGTTGATGCAGTGAATCCTAAAAACAAATGATTTTCATTTTAAAACAATCATGACACATGTCATATAATTTATCAACAGTGTATATCAGTCTGTATATTTACCCAAATAGCAATAGAATTCTAGGGCAGTGGTCGAATTAGGGGGTGGGGGCATACAGGGCATACCCATTCTTGTATCACTACTAATCAGGAATCACAAACAAACCTTTCAAAAATCCAGGATACATACCCTAGGGTAGTTATAGAAATAAATATTCATACTTTTCTGTTAATTACCTAATAATAAAACTCAAATATTTTGTATACTATCCTATATGCACATAAATATAAAATTACAAATTAATATTTGATGTTTGAGGGTGGTAATGGGGGTCCCTTCATGACGAATCACGGTAAAAGGTCTTGCAAAATGACATTAACGGTAATTTTTTATGCATAACGATAAAATGTACACTTTCTTTTAGACGATAAGAAAATTGACTGATTTTGACAAATCACGCTAAATTTTCCCCAAAAATGACAGCAAAGATAATTATTTGAGACCTCCGACGAATAACGATAAGGAAAGTATGACGAATCACGGTAAAAATTTAACCCATTTGAGGCTAACGGTAGCTGAAAATGACCGTTGGACGCCTGATGGTAAAGGGCATTACTACCCTCATGTTTCTCATTGAGTTTCTTCAACACCTGCACCAACAACTCAGATGTTCTCATACCTCCATACATTGAAGAACAAGAAGACACAGCTCCACTGTATTGTGAGGATTGTGAGGTTTTGATTTTGAATTTTTGGTTTTTGGTGCACTTTAGCACCGCATTTAGGCTATTTCGTGGCAGCGAGTTTTTATTGGTGGAGGAAGCCAGAGTGCCCGGAGAAAACCACTGGCTTTCAAAAGGAAAACTGACAATCCTAGTCAAATGAGATTGGAGTTGAGTGCACCCACTGTAGAAGTTTTAACTAGATCATACTTACTTTTTTTAAATTGTTATTTGGATGGAGAGTTGTCTCATTGGCACTCATACCAAATCTTCCTATATCTATTTACACCACTCAGATACATACCTCCATACATTGAAGAACAAGAAGACACAGCTCCACTGTATTGTTGGGATCTGTAGATCCTTTAACTACATCATTGGCAAGAGTAAAGTAGGCAGACAAGTGATTCTGTATTTCATGGTCGCTACTGAAAATAGATACATCATATTATAGGTCAACATTCTGACCTAAAACATTCCATTACAGTCAAATTGCAATCAACAGGTACTTCAATCAAAATTAAATAAAGTTATCCTATGAAACTAACAATGAAAACGACCTCAAATGATAAATCTGTCGTAGCTGACTTAAAAACTTGCAGTATCAAGAATTGTTATTTAAAATTGAAAGAAAGAAAAAAAATCTGTTTATAACTTGATAACATTCAAAATTAAGAAATAGTGCCTTACTATAGCACTAACAGTGAAAAAAGAGTCTCAAATGAAAATCATGATAGGTGAAAAATTAAGAATTTATTTTATCTAGTAAATATGGTAGACCATTCACAGCAACAACAAAAATCAAAAAAATTTAAGGTAAGCAGAGCAACAATCTTAGGATCAACTACTGAAATAATCTAACCTTGTCTGCATTAACTGTTGTAACAGAAAGGATCTGACCACTGGTGTAGGGTCTATTGTATCTTCAAATATGGTCAGTTCTTTAGACAAAACCCTCCCGGTCTTCTTTATCTTACTTTGACCAGTAATATAAGACAGGAGTTTATCTACGACCTCCTTGGACGGTGGTGTTCCATCAGCAAAACAGAGCTGTGATACAACCTCCATAAAGAAACTATTACAACGTCTTCTATAGTCATGGTACTTCTTCATTTCTAATCTGAGTAAATAAAGTACCCATTTTATGAATAGAATTAGTCATTTTTTTGGCCTTATATAGCTTGCTGTTTGGTGTGAGCTATCAGGCTCCCTGTTGAATACCATACTCTGATCTACAATGGTTTACATTTACAAATTGTCAGACTTGGATGGAGAGTTGTCTCATTGGCACTCATACCACATCTTCTTATATCTATATCAGCTTCAAGATGATGTGACTCAATTTCATTATAAACTATTCGTTTTTAATACATCTATTTTAAAACACATTGTATACAAATGTGTAGCTTGAAGACAAATTTATTCACAGAAACAAAACTTAAGTAATAAACCTTACTCTTTATCAGTTTTGTCGGGGTCAAGGTCTTCTGGGAATTTCTTGTGACATTCTGGACAATCATATTCCTTGAGTTGAATATTGCCATGGAAACATTTTCTGCACATCACATGACTACATGGCAGCCTGACTGGTGCCCCATCTATTGTGGTTTCACATGAAACACAATCTGTCTGTTTGCTGGAAAAATCAAAGAGCTGAAAGCTCTGAGGAAAAATGACGCCACTGTCTCTAATATTGGGATAGTTTTTATGCAAGTCTTGATTTTCACATACCTTAATTAGTTTAACAATGCAACATGTCTCGTAAGCATATAATTGATATTTGTATATGTGTGTGTGTGAAGTGAAGGTGACAACTGGCTGTGTTTTTTTTAAAGACAAATGAATAGGTCAAGACTACCTGAATTGTACCAATAAATACCGTAGAAAGGCTTGTATATTTCTCACTGGTACATAGTCTGAATCCATGTCCGTTCGCGCCCATTCACGTTTGCGCCCACTCATGTTCGCCCCCTTTCACTTTCACACCCTACATGTTCGCACCCAATCTTAACTGGTTTTGTGTTTAATAACTCTGTAAACAAGTGTTTTCTTATAAGTATAATTGTTGTCATTGTCTCAAAAATAAAGTGTTGAATAAATCTTAATCATGTTTTGGATAGGGTATTGTTAAAAATAATAATAATCCTTTCTAAATAAAGTGGTATTTTGTCAACGTTTTATTTTGTGTTGAATAACTCTTAATCATGTTTTGGTTAGTGTATTGCTATAACTTTGTTTCATTGACTTGTTTCAAAATGAAGTGAGATTCTGACTATGTTTTTTTCTGTGTGTTGAATAAATTTTATCATGTTTTGGTTATAATAGTGGATTGCTATATTTTAGTTCCTATATTTTATTGCTTCGTTGTTTCAGATCAAAGGGACCAAGCTGTTAAAAACAATTATCTTTTGTGTTTTTCCTTTAAAATCTTCAATGTTTTACTCTATCAAGCTATAAATACATTCAGTATTTACACCAAAGCAATTTAAATCAACAATCATGATTTTCCAATTATTCAACTTGAATTTGAATTAAAATTGGGCGCGAATGAGTAGAGTGCGAACGGACCTTGGGTACGAACGTGCGAGCTGCGAACATGTAGGGTGCGAAAGTGTATTGGGCGCGAACAGACCTGATACCACAGTCTGAACCCCCTTCTCCCACAAAATATTAAGTAAATAATCTTTTTGTTACTGTTATCAAAGGTCTAATGAAACTCAGGTAATTTCAAACATTTGTCAAAGAATTCTAGTCAAACCGGTACCTGGTTGAATTGGCACCTGGACAAATCAGCACCTGGTTAAATCGACACCTGATATAGTCAATTCGTCACCCATGTTAAATATATATTCTTAACAGTATTTTAAGCAAAAAGAGTAAAAATAAGAAAGGGGTTGCCAGAATTTTTTTCAGTATTTAAGCAAAAAGAGTTAAATACTAACTTTCACATTTTTGGGTGTTCATGTACATTTTGTATATATTTATTTTTCTCAACTAAATGACTTTTTTGGTGTATTTTTAATGATATAGAATGTATATAAATATATGAGTAGTCCAAAAAATTATTACGTCTGGCAAGGCTTTTTTTATTTCATTCTGGGACACCTTCCTATGACCGCAAGGCTATGTTAATTTTTTTCTGGGACGCCCAGAAAAAAAAAAAATATCCTACCCAGACGTCATAATTATTTGGACTAATACATGAGATATTGGATATTTTTATGCATTATTTTAACCAGTTGAGCATTTTACAGGATTGTTGGTTTAATGCTGTTTAAATTTTTTACTGAAAAAACACCTTAAATTTGTTAATTATTTGGCATGAAAGTTTGATTTATTGAAAGGAACTCATAGTTTTCCATTTTATTTTAATAATTGTCTAATTGTTAAAACAACAGTTGGGTAAGGGACTCGTTGTTTACCTTTATACACAACAACATATTCACTTTGGTTTCCTTATTTACCTAAATACACAACAACATATTCACTATGTACTTGGTAACAGTTATTAATTAATTGAATAGAAAATATTATAACAAATATTATTGGATGCCGAATTGACGTCAAATAGGTGCCGATTTGACTAGATGCCAATTTAACCAGGTGCCGACTTAACTTGTACGTTTCAATTCCTCTGCGATCGTTTGCGGTATTTTCTTGAGAAAACCTATTTTCCATCATCAAAGAGAAGAAAGAAACTGCTTGAAAATGATTCTGGAACGCTTCATGATTGTTAAAATAAGTTTAATTCACTCAAATAACAATTTTGAAACTTGCGATGTTTAAACAGGAAGTTTCAAAAGCACGTGTTAAAGAAGAAATTAACCGGTGAGAGTGGAAATCCGTACATGACAGATATCACTATAGTACGACTTTGAAAGTAAAACAGTTCCATCCTTTTGTAAAACAGTCTTTAATATACCTATCACATTAATGTTTGAAGACCCTTCAAACATGGGTCTTAAGCTTATTCAAACCATATAAGTCGGTATGAAACACCAAAACGGAATGAACATTAACCGATTACGTTTTGTAGTTTACAAATTCTAAACTGGTTCCCGTCAAACTACAACACTTTGTTCGAGTGTAGTGGAATACAAGCAGGAACCAGTTTGTTTGTATAGTAAATTATGAAACCGAGTGTAAACTGGTTCCTGGCTGATAACTACACAATGATCATGCATAATGATAACACAAGCAGATTCCAGTTTGTATGGAAAATAGTAAATACGAAACCAAGCGCGGTAGGCAGAGAAATGTTATGAAGTTCAGGTCGGCAGTTATGGAACAATGACTGCGTCATTTTCCAAAAATCATATAGTATATAGAGTTATAGTAGAAAGGAACAATGATCATACGCTAAACAAATTTAAAACTTTGATTTATACTAATACATAGTTTCTGTAATGTTATTTCTGTTGTCTTTTGCTTTTTGCCTTGTTCTTGACAGTTTATCTTGATTTAGAGTTTCAAAGATTCTCCTAGAATCTTTAACAGCTTTTTTCTTTTTTTATTATTCCACTTTAGCAATTCAACTATTGGAATATATAGATTTTGACTAAATGAACATATTTACCATATGTCAGATTGCTATAAATGCTTTAATTTTTTTGGTATAAGCCAAAAATGGCATTTGACCCCTATGTTCTATTTTTAGCCATGGTGGCCATGTTCATTGATGGATCAAAAATGTTGCATACAATTTATACTCTTAAGGAACATTCAGTTAAAGTTTGTAGATAATTTATACTCCAAGGAACATTCAGTTAAAGTTTGTAGATAATTTATACTCCAAGGAACATTCAGTTAAAGTTTGAAGATAATTTATACTCTAAGGAACATTCAGTTAAAGTTTGAAGATAATTTATACTCTAAGGAACATTCAGTTAAAGTTTGAAGATAATTTATACTCTAAGGAACATTCAGTTAAAGTTTGAAGATAACTTATACTCTAAGGAACATTCAGTTAAAGTTTGAAGATAATTTATACTCTAAGGAACATTCAGTTAAAGTTTGAAGATAATTTATACTCCAAGGAACATTCAGTTAAAGTTTGAAGATAATTTAAACTCTTTAGGATAATCCCATTAGTTAAAACTAATATTCCTGCGAGTCCTCAAAATAGTATTAACATATTAATAAAGTAAAATATTATTATTTGGGCCCAGCTGTGAGCTGAAAATGAAGCACTGTGGTTGGTGTTATTTGCTGTAATATCTAATATCTATGGAAATTCCTGTATTAATTAAAACATCTTTGATATTCAAAGCTTGAAAAAATACATTGGATAAATTCTTACCCAAAACATTGTGTCACAACATCTTTGTTGCAGTGTTTTATAAACTTTTCCACTTTTTCAAGACTTTTCAAGTCTTTCATGTCTGCCCCTTCTCTAAGTGTCTGTTCAAAATAAAAATATACTAATAACATCAATTTGAACATTTCTTACATTTCATACACACCCATTATTTCAATGGACAATTTAATTCATAGTTTTTATTAATTCTTCACATATGCGTATTAAAAAATTATATTTTATAGAACACTTTGATTTTTGGTTCACCTTTATCCTGGAAGTCTATGAAACCCAATTATTCAACTATAAAAATATAATATATATGCAATATATCCATTGTTCGACCTGTCAGTCATGCATTTGGTTAAAATATACTTTTTCACTTTTTTTGTTCTTTTGGAAAATGGTTGTTTGTGTTGTATTTAGACCCCTCTACCAATAAATTTGTTTTACATGTATACATATAAAAATTGTGTTTTTCATCAAACGAAATCATAGGTTTGAAGGTTGTTTTCATTTTAGACTTGTTTAAAATAACATACATATATACTCACACCCCAGAATGGCATACATCTTTTGATACTAATCTCATCTTTATCTGTTGTACAAACATGTTCTATAAATAACTTCACTACAACCACCCTGGTCCACTGGTATCTTAAAAATACATAAGAATTGAAAAACATCTAAATATGGTTAAAGAAATATAAACTTTTACGCACAGAGGTTAAAATTTTGTTAGCAATGAATACAAATTTAGATTTCAGTTAGTTCATTAACCACAGTTTTTAAAAAATTATTGTATGAAGATCAAGATGGTACATTTGTACTGGTAACAAGATCAAGAGAGTAATTTTGTACTGGTATGGAGATCAGAAATGTACTTTTGTATTTGTATGTAGATCTAGAGAGTACATATGTACTGACATGGAGATCAAGATCGTATTTTAGTACTAGTATCATGGTCTGGTCTACTATAGTACCAATGCTCAGCAAACTAATTTACCTAACACTTTCTATTCCTTTCTGACAACGATCTCCATAATGGTATTCTCTATTCTCAGCATCCTGCATAAAATGTCCTAGAATTCTTTCTACAACTGGGCGATAGTCACAGACTTGTCGTAGCCATTTTGTCCTGGTTTCTACTTGGTTTAAGGCATCTCTGTTGGGTTCTAGGTTGTCAACTAACATTTGTAATGCAAGGACATCTAAAGTCTGTATAAAAGATAATACACAGATAATGATAGAAGGAATTGACAAAATCAACCATAAACATTACAACAGTTGTCAACTATATATAAATCAATACTAATAGTGCAATTATCAAAACATTAAAATTGATATAACAAATTTTCAAATACTACTGTAGATTCATTAATATTTGTTGGATATCAATTTTTGTTGATTTTATGGGAACAGGGGACCATAATTTTGTATGCAGACTTTGTCAAAACTATGAAATTTAATATCCACAAAAATGCAAGTTTCTTCAGTCCACAAAAATTGGTACCCACGAATATATTATGAATCCACAGTGCAACAATAAACTGCTATATATAGACTGCTTGGTTGGAAATCAAGTTCATATCTGAACACAGTCTAATTTCATTGCTGCTTTCTGTTTCAGAAAACTTCTGTTACATACACTGTATTTGTTGCGTTTCCTTTCAGGTTTCTCCTTCTAAATAATTTTTAACTGACAGTGCATTCATATAGGTAACCAAATGTTATGTTACAGTCAAAATTGTAATTTGAAAATTTAACAGGAACCTTGAGAAAATATGATTAATTCAATATCAAATATCCCTACACAATCCTCCATGTTATTTACTCTAGTTAAACTTACAAGTTCATCTTCAGTCACTAAGTAGAAGGAGGATTGGCTCTGCTGGAATTCCAACATATTCTGACTACATTCTGGCCATACATGAACAATATGTGAAAAGTTTTTAAACCTTGTATTATGCAGTATAAAAGTCATGTGACAGCCTAATATGGAGGGTAACAATCTTCCAAATTCTCCTCTGAGTAGATGCTTACAGCCTACTATCAAACTCTCACAAATCAGCTGAAAAAAATAATTAAAAATACACACAACCAAAAACATAAAAGGGACTTGACTTCAAAACAATACTATTTATGGTATAAGAAATATATAACTCATATCATGTTGAATCAAATCAACTGAAGAAAGGCTAAAATGATATGTTTTTTCATCAATGTCAAATTCTCTGTTTGTAACTCTTAAACAATAAGGAGCAAATATAAAGAAAAATATTACTCAATCACCACTGCATATACAACAAAATATGATACAGAAAAAACTTTCCAATCTCCAATTATTTATGGTTAATCATCCATATTCTTAACCTCTGTAACTATTGGCAGATATCAATTTTTATGGATTTCAGGGTATATAACAACCACTAATTAGTACCAGGAAAATAATGAATCCCCAGTATTCATTTATCTATACATTACATTGCATTCTGCTTCAGACTGTACAGGATGAACCATGTGAACAAAATCCTGTATGTAAGCTTTGAGAACTTGGTGGATGTATGTTCCCTCTATACCTGACAGGAGTCTACCCATAGGTAAGGACTGGAGAATATCTGAGGCTTTCAGTACAACGTCAAAATCACTATCTGTAAAACAAAAGAATGTCCTTCCAGTTAAAGCATACCAATTAAATTTTTTGACTACTTATTTAATAAATAGAATTCATAATTTTTACGTCTTGCAGACTTTTAACTTTATCAGTTTTTGAGAAACCCATACATCATGAAATTTCATTTCTTGAATGCTACTTTTAAAATAAGATTTCTTTGGAATTTACATGATAGATATTTTTTTTTAAACTTTATCTCTAAAAGTTGAATTTACAAGAGTAGCTATAAAATTAAATATTTTGTCAATACTTAGTATTACCTGAGGTTTCTTTTGTTTCCATAGAATTCCTTAAAACATCCTCTATCTGTCCAAAAATGATCCATGAGAATGGCATCTTAGCAGAGAAAACCCTTCCATCTGCAGATGTTATTTTCACAGTTATTTCCTGCAGTTCTTGTAGACGTGTTGGCGATACCATTGAAGAATACTTCAATTGGGTCAGTTCTGGATCATTCAAAATCTGTAACCAAATGTCAACTTCCCAATCTTGGGCATTAGAGTTTGCTAAAATGTCTAAATTTCTATTTGTATCCATAAAAGCAATGATACCAGCTAACACAGGTATGACCTTGGCCTCTAAACATTGAACAGCAAAGTTTCTACAAAATAAAAGATAATTTTTAACAAACATTCACTTACCCTTATAAAACAAATGTCCTGATTCTTACTTGAATTATTCTGATAGGAAAGTAAACAGCTATGTGTAGTTATTAACAATGCAATGTAAAGATATGTTCATATATTTGAAATGTTTACTCTCTTTTTTTATACCCCCACTTATTATTTGAGTGAAAGGCACTACATACATCAAACAAGAATATGTCCATAGTACAAGGATGCCCCACTAACACTATCATTTCCTATGTTCAGTGGACTGTGAAATTGGGGTCAAAACTCTAATTTGGCATTAAAATTAGAAAGATCATGTCACAGGAGACATATGTACTAAATTTCAAGTTAATTGGGCTTAACTTCATCAAAAACTACCTTGACCCAAAACTTAAACCAAAATCTTTAACCTGAAGCAGGACAGACAGTCAAACAGACAGATGAAGGGACGGACGGACAGACTCACAGACTGAACCAGATGCTATGCAGGGTGCAGCTTTATACGACAGCAAAGGTCAAACCCTGAACGTTTGGGGCTAGTATGAACACAGCATTCAAGCTGGATTCAGCTCTGAATTTGGATTGTGATTAAATAGTTGACACAGCATAGGTTTCTGACACAGAATGAATGAAGTCTAATGAACTTAAACAATTTTTTTTGCTTTTGAGCAATTCACTATGCCGTTGAATATTAATCCTCTAAAAAAAAATTATTTGAAGAAATTCCGATTTAATTTCTGAAATCTGAAATGAGAAAAATTGAAACCTCCCCCCCCCTTTTTTTTCTCACCTCCCCCTTTCCCCTATTCCAACAATGATCTCAATTAAAATTTCTAATGGAGTTTGCAACAATTACTACTCATTTAAATACATCATAAAATATCAAAATATAAAATGTCATAAATGGGGAATGTGTCCAAAGGGACACAGATGATGCCCCCGCTAGCATATAACGTTATAAAAGGACATAACTCAAGAACTGTAAAAGTGAAGCCGCCAAAAGTTGAACTTAAACTGAGTTTAGAGGTAATAAGCATTATATATACATTTCATTAAATTTAGTTGAGAAAAATTAAGTTAAGAAAACAGAAACTAAAAAATTCTTCAATTTTTATACGACCGCAAAAATTTTAATTTTTCGTCGTATATTGCTATCACGTTGGCGTCGTCGTCGTCGTCCTGCGTCGTCTTGCGTCATCGTCCGAATACTTTTAGTTTTCGCACTCTAACTTTAGTAAAAGTGAATAGAAATCTATGAAATTTGAACACAAGGTTTATGACCACAAAAGGAAGGTTGGGATTGATTTTGGGAGTTTTGGTCCCAACATTTTAGGAATTAAGGGCCAAAAAGGGCCCAAATAAGCATTTTCTTGGTTTTCGCACTATAACTTTAGCTTAAGTAAATTGAAATCTATGAAATTTTGACACAAGGTTTATGACCACAAAAGGAAGGTTGGGATTGATTTAGGGAGTTTTGGTTCCAACAGTTTAGGAGTTAGGGGCCAAAAAAGGGCCCAAATAAGCATTATTCTTGGTTTTCGTACAATAACTTTAGTATAAGTAAATAGAAATCAATGAAATTTAAACACAAGGTTTATGAACACAAAAGGAAGGTTGGGATTGATTTTGGGAGTTTTGGTCCCAACAGTTTAGGAATTAGGGGCCAAACAGGGGCCCAAATAAGCATTATTCTTGGTTTTCGCACCATAACTTTAGTATAATTAAATAGAAATCTATGAAATTTAAACACAAGGTTTATGACCATAAAAGGAAGGTTGGGTTTGATTTTGGGAGGTTTGGTCCCAACAGTTTAGGAATAAGGGGCCCAAAGGGTCCAAAATTGAACTTTGTTTGATTTCATCAAAAATTGAATAATTGGGGTTCTTTGATATGCCGAATCTAACTGTGTATGTAGATTCTTAATTTTTGGTCCCGTTTTCAAATTGGTCTACATTAAGGTCCAAAGGGTCCAAAATTAAACTTAGTTTGATTTTAACAAAAATTGAATCCTTGGGGTTCTTTGATATGCTGAATTTAAAAATGTACTTAGATTTTTGATTATTGGCCCAGTTTTCAAGTTGGTCCAAATCGGGTCCAAAATTAAACTTTGTTTGATTTCATCAAAAATTGAATAATTGGGGTTCTTTGATATGCCAAATCTAACTGTGTATGTAGATTCTTAATTTTTGGTCCCGTTTTCAAATTGGTCTACATCAAAAGTCCAAAGGGTCCAAAATTAAACTAAGTTTGATTTTAACAAAAATTGAATTCTTGGGCTTTTTTGATATGCTGAATCTAAACATATACTTAGATTTTTGATTATGGGCCCAGTTTTCAAGTTGGTTCAAATTAGGATCCAAAATTATTATATTAAGTATTCAGTAATAGCAAGAAATCTTCAAGTGCAATAGCAAGCAATTTTCAATTGCACAGTATTGCGCAATAGCAAGAAATCTTCAATTGCACAATATTGTGCAATAGCAAATATTTTCAGTTGCACAGTATTGCGCAATAGCAAGAAATATCTAATAGCACAATATTGTGCAATAGCAAGAAATTTTCAATTGGAGTTATCTTTCTTTGTCCAGAATAGTAGTTGAATCAACTTAAATCATTGTTTTATACAATATACAATGTATATTCACTTTTACTACCAACTGATAAATTAAAACAATCTTTACCATTCAGTGATAACAAGCACTTTATTTTACATTTTAATATTTTATGATGTATTTAAATGAGTAGTTATTGTTGCAAACTCCATTAGGAATTTGAATTGAGATCAGTTTTGGGGAAAAAGGGAAAGGGGGATGTGAAAAAAAAAGGGGGGGGGGTTAAATTTTTCTCATTTCAGATTTCATAAATAAAAAGAAAATTTCTTCAAACATTTTTTTGAGAGGATTAATATTCAACAGCATAGTGAATTGCTCAAAGACAAAAAAAATATTTTAAGTTCATTAGACCACATTTATTCTGTGTCAGAAACCTATGCTGTGTCAACTATTTAATCACAATCCAAATTTAGAGCTGAATCAAGCTTAAATGTTGTGTCCATACTTGCCCCAACTGTTCAGGGTTCAACCTCTTCGGTCGTAGATAGCTGCGCCCTGCGGAGCATCTGGTTGCCATTTGTACAGGGGCATAACCCTAGAATGGTAATCAAAGTGCTTGTAATCACTGAATGGTAAAGACTGGTTTAATTTTCAGTTGGTAGTAAAGTGAATATTGCTTGTATATTGTATATATAGCATTGATCTAAGTTGATTCAACTAATATTCTGGACAAAGAAAGATAACTCCAATTTTCAAAGATTTCATAAGCATTGGTATTAGGTAATTCAACAACCATTCTGGACAAAGAAAGATAACTCCAATTTATTGTCTTGAAACTACAAAAATGCTTGTTTTTGGCCCCTTTTTGGCCCTTTATTCCTAGACTGTTTGCCTCATAACCCACAAAATATACCCCAACCTTGTACTTATGGTATTAAACATTGTGGTTCAATTTCAGAACAATTGAAATACTTATACACACTTTTTTGTACTGACACTAGATAAATGCTTGTTTTGGGCCCCTTTGGACCTTAAGGACCATAACCCCCAAAATCAATCCCAAGCTTTCTTTTGTGGTTATAAACATTGTGTTAAAATTTTATTGATTTCTATTTACTAATACTAAAGTTATTATCCGGAAACCATCTGTCTTCGGACGACACTGACGACAACGACCTGATACCAATATACGGCCGCAAAAATTTTGAGGTCGTATAAAACATAATGCCCATAAATGTGCCATTAAAAAGTTATAGCAGACAACAGAAAGTAGATAAGTACAGAGTTTAGCTTACCAATATTTAGCTAGATGAAAAATATCAAGAAACTTTAATCTGCTGCTGCTGACAAAAATCAATAATTTCTCATTTGTATGTGAATTTTGGTACTGAATGCAACTTATAGCAACTTTGGCTATTTTTATTTATTCAGGGAGCTTGAGAACCATGGGAGGATTTGTCAATTAAAATCAGAATCAAGCATAGTACCTCACCATGTAACGCATAATAACTAGAATACAAATACTTTTTGTAAAAAATATCATGAAGCTCTGGGTTTCTTAATCATAAAACTATCACAGTAATAAGAGTACAAAATTTGTGCTTTAAAAATAAATACAGTATTTTGATTGGTTGATTACAACTATCATGCTAGACCACAAGGCCAGATTTGTAGTCCTGAGAAAAATATTAAATACAGGTACAAATCCACCAACCTGAATGTACCAGCTCTATTCAAGTTTTCTGGTTTAGTAGCCTCTGTAGTTAACCAGTTTCTGATTTGTCTACCAATACCGGTATTCTGTTCTTTTTCTTTAAGAATACCTGTCATATGTTTTGCTATTCCTGACAGTACTGTCATTTGACCTGAAATAAAAACATAAGAATTAAATCCTTACACATGCTTGACAAGGAATATGCTTTTATTACTTTCTTTATCTCACAGTTATAATGAGGCCTTTAACGCAAATGTGAAACAAAAGATACCCCAAGACAGTCCCCATCAGGTTTAAACAGATTCTTTGCTAGATGGGGATAACTCTAAACCTGTGCATAACTCCACAAATGTGCAATGTGGATAACTCTACACCAGTGCGATATGGATAACTCCACAAATGTGCAATGTGGATAACTCTCAGCAGTGGAATGTGGATAACTCCACAAATCTGCATTGCGAATAACTCTACACCAGTGCATTGGAGACTGACACATGCAAGTTATATCTTTCACTCTATTGTTTGGTTATATTTCTTTAACTGTTTTCAATTCAAATGTTATTGACACCTATGTTTATATTAAAGAAATTTAAGAAAGAATGTGTCCATAGTACACAGATGACACACTCACACTATCATTTTCTTTGATCAGTGGACCATGAAATTTGGTAAAAACTCTAATTTGACATTAAAATTAGAATTATCATATCATAGGGAACATGTGTACATGTGTACTAAGTTTCAATTTGATTGGACTTCAATTTCATCAAAAACTACCTTGACCAAAGACTGTTAACCTAAATCTGGACAGACAGATGACCAAAAAGCATTAAAATCAAAAGCCAAGATGAGGTACAAAAAACACAACACAAGTTATACAGAACAGCAACCTTGCATCAATTACGAGAACAGATGATTTAGACCAGGCCAGGATAACATTTGGAAATAGCCTACTATTTCAAATTTATATTTTTAAATTAATTCCAAATGCTTTTTGAAATTAAGATTATATATACCTTCTTCAACCTGCATCCAATTAAGTATTATCTTAAGTCTGTCTACAGCTCTAGTTTCATCTGACTTTGGATCTTTTACATTTCCCAAGGCAGGTTGTATACATTTCTTAATCAAATAACTAATTTCAAACTGCTTCTTTGTTGCTGTTTTTTCTTCTATATGTATGTCCATTAAATCTATTTCCTCGTTTGTTTCCATTGTTTCAATGTCTCTGTCCTCATGATCTCTCTCTATTTCCATATCGACCTCAGATCTGTCCTTGGTTACATCTAACAAGGCACTGACAGATTTACCAGACATTTCTGCAACTGATGGAATATCTTTAGGAGCAGGATGAATATCATCAATGTGAACTGAGTGCCATTTACCACACTGAAATAAATAAACAACACTGTAATAAGTTATCCACACTGAAGTAAATAAATCACAATGTAATAAATAAACAACACTGCTATTAATAAACCACAATGTAATAAATAAACAACACTCCAATTAATAAACCACACCCTATTGATTAAAGCAATGAAATAGAAGAAATAAAATTAAATGAATTAAATAAACCCTGATTGGAACATTGAAACAAACAAACCACACTGAAATAAAAACAAATCTGGACAAAAAGTGAAACTGTGAGCTATTATTCACTGATAATATCCCCGCCCCAACTGAATTTTAATGGTGTAAAAATATGAAAGTGTTCAGTAAATATGAAGTTGTTGAGTGATGAATCTGAAAATGCATCACAAGGTATAGCTGACCTATATAAACCATGAAACCAGATTTCAGAAATCTGTAAGATGGTAAGTTCCTGAGAAAGATGCTATGAAAAATATTCATGAGAGGGATTGACAGACTGACAGTCTGACTGACAGACAGACAAAGGTAAAACAGTACACTCTCAATTTTTTTTAAGAGGTGGTATAAAGCGGGGTATAAAAACCCCACTGAAATAAACACAAACTGGGGATTTATATAAATAAAAATTCAAAAAGAAAGCAAATTCTATCAAGTGTTTAAGTCTCCTTGATTTCACAAGTGTATGAATATGAACACCAGTGAGGCAGTCTTAGCTATACTTTGAGATTTATACATTCCTTAATTAATATGTTGTAATTCTTCATTTGTTGTGTAACTTACCTGAAATCCAGTAAAGCATCCTCCAGCTATACCTGGGAGTTGTATAAGGAGGACAACATGGATATGAGCCACTCTGTCGTGGATCTGTTGTAATTCATCCTGTAAAGTGTTTCTAGCACATGCTATCAAGTCTCCATTCTGGTCACCACTATCACATTGTATAATTAACAACATATCATCTGAAGTAGCCTGGTTCAAGAATGACCTATCAAAATATCACAAAGTTTCCATAGTGTTAAAATCAACAGATAATTCTAATACAGACAACCTCATCACAACTGAATTTCTTGTCAAAATTTTTACTACATTAAACTTAACATTATCCTCAATCCATTTAATAAAAATGAGGTCAAGGTCAGTTCAACCAACCCTGATATACAGTTGTGTACACCTTACAATTAATGTCTTTACCAAATAAGTTCTACTGAGAAATTGACCTTACCACAAACCGAATATTTACCAATGAACCATGAAATGATGTATAGGTCAGATGAGCTTTGACAGACAGACATGTTCACCTAAAACAAAATATTTAGTTTATCTTCTGCTTAAAGAATTCTGGAAATTAGGTCATGGTCAGGTTAACTTAACTGTATATAGAAACTACAATATGATATTCCTATTAATAGATATAAGAAGATGTGGTATGGGTGCCAATGAGACAGCTCTGCATCCAAGTCAAAATTTATAAAAGTAAACCATTATAGGTCAAAGTATGGTCTTCTACACGGAGTCGTGGCTCACACACAACAGCTAGCTATATAAGTTTGGTTCAAATTGACCTACTGGGTAAATATAAGACCAGTAAAAATAACAGTACTAGTATATATAGGACTCATACTTGATTTGTCTGCTGAACTGTTGTTCTGTGTCAAATGATTGAAGATTCAGTAAAACTATATTCTTCCTCAGAATAGGTAGAAATCTACACAATATATCTAGATTTGCTATGGACAGTAACTTAGAATTGGTTGTAATCTGAAAATATAAAACTTATACATTAAGGTAACAGGTAACTAGAGAGTAAATGGGTGATCTCACAGATTTTTCCCGAAATTTTTGAAAGTACACAATACACGTGGAACTGCATATGAATATAAAATACTAAGCAGGATAAAGAAATTAAATTACTTGTTATTAGAATTACAAGTGTACAGAATGGACAAAATATTGTAAAAAATATCTTTCATTTTTTTACTATTAATTGCCCTTCCTCAAAATTCAAATCCTGTCACATGGTTTAAAAAAAATAGTATGTTATTGCCACTGAAATTATAGCTTGATAAAAAGTTTGATATAAATGGGAGTGGGGAACAAATGAATTTGTGTTGCATAAAACATTCAAGTGAAAGCGAATCCAGAAAAGCAAATTTATAAAAGTGTTGGTTTCATTTTTTTATAATCTATGAACTAGCTGTCTTTAACTGCCAGTCCTCTCAGATCTGTACTTAAGTGCCTTTTTGTTTTGGGGACATATTAATACCCTCCCACATCTAGTCTGTTTTTATTTGAGTTGTTTTTCTGCTTTGTACCAATCTAATGAGTTAAGTATTTATCACTTATTATTATAGGTTGTTCTTATGTTGTACTATTCAACCATTGTCCAAGACTAGGGGAGGGTTTGTCCCTAGCAATTTAGTTCAATTCGGCAAGATTCCCTGTGTGCCTGTCCCAAGTAAGGAGAGGTAATTCAGTGGTTGCCATTTGTTGCTTTATATCATGTATGTTTTTGTTCATTATTTTGTTCATAAATTAGGCATCTGAATTGCTTCAAATTTGTCATTTCAGAGGTTTTTTATCTAGCTAACTATGCGGGACAGGTTATGCTTATTGTTGAAGGCTGTACAGTGATCTATAGATGTTTAAAACTTGTATGCCATTTGGTCTCTGATGGAAAGTTGTTTCACCTTATTTTTATATTTAGTTTTGGTTTGCGGTTTCATAGAAGTTTACAACTTATCACATGTCAATATGATTTCTAATCCCAAATGGTTTATTTTAAACAACTTCAGTTTTTTCTTGCAAATCAAATCAAACACAATTAGTTAAATCTAACCTGAGCATGTATGTTTTTCTGTTGTTGGTTTGTTACTTTAAAACGTAGATAATCAGCCAGACTTTCATGATGTTGTTCTAAGAAGTATGTGTTAAATATCTGGTCATCATTGAGTTCTTCTTTAAGTTCTAGCACTGCTGCAGGGGTAGCACACCATAATAGGATACCTTCTGCATCTTTTAGAATCTGAAGAAAAACATTTCTATATATACTTGAAACGTAACATAATTAGTACATCAGAATATCACAAGAGGCTGTCACAACGACAGCAAACCGGATTTATTAACATTTATTTGTGTCCTGGCAATATCACAAGAACCATTACTGATGAATGGTGAAAGTGAAAATCGTCAATATCAAATTTGACCTCCATTTTGTCATCAGTATCAACATATTAAAATTTGAAAAGCTTAGATTGAATGGTTCATGAGTAAATGCAACAACGTGAATGGAAACACCATTTTTCAATCTTTCAAGAACCATAACTCCTGAACGGTAAAAGTCAAAATCGTCATTATTGAAATTGACCTCTATTTTGTCATCAGTAACAACATATTAAAATTTCAAAAGCTTTGGTTGAATGGTTCATGAGAAAATGCACGGACACGACGGGAAACACCATTTTTCAATCTTTCAAGAACCATAACTCCTGAACGGTAAAAGTCAAAATCGTCATTATTGAACTTGACCTCCATTTTGTCATCAGTAACAGCATATTAAAATTTCGGAAGCTTTGGTAGAACAGTTCATGCATAAATGCACGGACACAACTGGAAACTCCATTTTTCAATCTTTCAAGAACCATAACTCCTGAACGGTAAAAGTCAAATTCGTCATTATTGAACTTGACCTCCATTCTGTCATTAGTAACAACATATTAAAATTTGGGAAGCTTTGGTAGAACAGTTCATGCGTAAATGCACGGACAACTCCATTTTTCAATCTTTCAAGAACCATAACTCATGAACGGTAAAAGTCAAAATCGCCATTATTGAACTTGACCTTTGTATATAGTTGTCAGTAATAACATATTAAAATTTTAAAAGCTTTGGTTGAACGGTTCATGAGTTAATGCACGGACAACATTTGATTGCCGCCCGCCCGCCCGACCGCCCGGCCACCCGCCCGACCGCCGTACATCCCCAAATCAATAACCGACATTTTTGTCACAAAAATCCGGTTAAAAATGAAATATATTGAGCAGTAAAAAAATATAGAAACCTAAAAAATTTATGACTAAATATTTTTGAATAAATTAAATAAAATTTAGTAAGACTGATAGTTCTATCAATTGAAACTTCATTTAAATACTGTTTTCCTAAATAGATGTGTTATGATACCTCATTTTCCATATCTGGTATAGCCTGGTCACTACACTCTCTTTCATGACAGGCATACAATATAATAGCAGCACAAGTGTCGTCATGGTAACCCATAAAAGCATCTCCAATTTGTCTGCTTTCTTTCCTATTATGAAGAAAATATCTTTACACATGATATATTTCTTTTCCTACCAATTTGAAAAAAACAAAAAAGACAGTCAAACTTTATCCTTAAATTGTAGCAGAAATGCAACCATGATGACAAACAAGCATGTTTCATGTTTTACTGGGTTTTCATCTCATTGATGTGTATCTTACATCTCATTTTAGTATGCAAGAATTTGGAATTAATTGTCTCCTTTATTTTGAATTGAAAAAATAAAATATCTCTGAAAACCCAATACACTTTTGAAGGTTCTAATTGTTGAATTGCTTTTTCCTTAGTGCATATCAAAGGAGAAGGTTTGTGAAGGGTTAATATTGGCCGTAAATTTTTGATATTTTTTTAAATAGGGCCAAAAAATTTACAAATTTCACAAAGAAATATTTGTGATAATACTATGAAGACAAAAATATATTTGTTTGGCACCTTTCTTTAAAATTTATGAAGCTATGACCCCTTAAATAAACATTATTTTTGTATTTTAAGGTAAATTTTGGTAAAAAATTTCCATAATTTTAATTGTTATTGGCAAAACTAACCTTGGCCGCCATTCACCATTCAAAAAGATTTAAAATTCTATATCAGATTTGGAATCATTTAGTAACAACACATTTTGGATTGTAGGTGGTGGCCAAGATGTTTCTGAAACTCTTAGGTCTGAAAATTGCACAAAATCATCATCTTTTGACAAAATGTCAAAAATGGTGTTACTTTGAATAATATTATGTACTTTTATGAAAAGAATTGATATATTTTTCATTAAGACTTTAGAAATAGACCCATTTAAGAACCAAATTGTGACCTTTTTGGTGTTTTGTGATATATTAGGCCATTTTGTGCCATAGGTGACATTTGTCATTTTTGCTTTTTTTTTTAACATCCATTCAAACATTCAGCATTCAAATAAGAACAAGTGAAACTGCGAGCTACTGCTCACTGATGATACCCCCGCCGCAAGTGGATAATATTAATAGTGTAAAAATATGCAAGTGTTCTGTAAACAGGAAGTTGTCAAGTGATGAATCTGAAAACGCATCACACGGTATAGCTGACTTATATAAATCCTGAAACCAAATTTCAGAAATCCTTGAATTGTAGTTCCTGAGAAAAAATGTGACGAAAATTTTCAACTTGGCTATCATGTGTAAAATCATACAAGTGTTCGGTAAACAGGAAGTTGTTGAGTGATCAATCTGAAAACGCATCACACGGTATAGCTGACTTAGATAAACCCTGAAACCAAATTTCAGAAATCCTTGTATTGTAGTTCCTGAGAAAAATGTGACGAAAAATATTCATGGGACGGACGGACTGACTGACGGAAGGACAGACAGAGGTAAAACAGTATACCCCCCTTTTTTAAAGCGGGGGTATAATTATTGGACCTTGTTATATAGTGCAATGCAAATAAAGAACAGCATATCTAATGCATATAACAATGATGCACTTACTTCGGTTTATTATGTCTCATATGCATAGGAACTTTGACCTCACAGAACCGTTGTGCCCATGTCTGTAACTTGACCGTTAGCTCTAACTGAGAAGGTGTAAGCATGGTCTTCAATGACAAGAAATGTTTCTCCAGACGATTGATCAGTGGAATTGGAAACTTGTCATATACAATCTGTTTCTCTGCTACTACAATCAGTCTGAATAAGAAAAAATTGCCATTGATATGTTTAACCTACATTTATTATAATTATAAGGTCTATAAAACATTCTTATTTTTATACATATAAAAAGATTATACTTAAACTACAGTAAAACCTGTATAAATCAGCCAGCTGTGGGACTATGGAAAAGGGCCGGTTTTGAAAGTGGAATTGTGTATTCAGGATTCCACTTTGACCAGAAGTTGATGACTTGTGACGTCCAATATATATCATTTAAAAGTTAAAAGTTCTGTCTGATTATAAATTATAAGCTGATAAACACAAAACTTCATTATGTAATAACTTTGCACGATCGTTGTTTTGAATATTCTTAATCATTGTCTAAAGAAATTTAAGAACTCATTGTTCCCCATATTAAAAAAATTACTTGTAAGTCAAATAGACCTTGGTACGTAACAGTCTCTGACTTGTCAGTTTCAGTTTCAGTTTGTGTTTATATTTTCATTTGCTTCATACTCCTCCTGTTGTTTGAATAGTGACACTATAGTTTTGTTTTACTTCCATCGTTCATTTCCTACTTTGACTGAGAAGTGGTGAACCAACACCTGAAGTGGTTATCGTGCGGTTGGGTAATAGCGGGTGGATACCACGCGGTATTCACAGTTGTCTTTCACTATAAAAGCAAATAAACGTAATTAAAGACAACAACACCCATCAATTACCGCATGGTGATTAATTTATTGTGGTCGACATGTTTCGCCAACAAGCGTGGCGTCTTCAGGACAATATTATACATGAAATCAAACAGTGAAGTACAAATTTTGCGGTTGTGCGGTTTGCCTTAACAATAGAGGTTGTTATGACGACGTTATAGATATAAATAGAAAGTGAAAGTGAAAGTAAAATAAGAATCTAGTATAGTTCAAAGAGAACCGCACGATAACCACTTCAGGTGTTGGTTCACCACTTCTCAGTACTTTTTTACTGTGAACCCCTGCATCCGAGAGGATCCCCTTTTGCCAAACTAGCGTTGTACCTAACAACCACACAGCATGAACGAAATACCGGACCATTTAAAGAGTTCTCGATCTGTTGCTGAAAATTACCAGATACAGAGAAAAAATAAGGACAGATTTGGAAACAGAAGCAACCACAGAAACATACAAAGAAGAAGCAGTCCATCACTGAAGATTTACATACCATACATAAGTACACAAAGTCAAAGAAATTCGGAATACCAGGCATTTTACTTAGAGAAAAAAGGAAGGAACCAGAACCAAGATGAACCACATAAACCACAAACCATATTTATAAAGAAAAGCTTCATCCACGGACATTTTATTAGCAAAGTTAATTTTTATGAACACATCTACCAAGATTTACAATTCCCAAAATTGCGGCGATCACACACTTCACCTTTTACTAACTCAATGGAAGCAGTACCTCCCTCGGAGTGAAGCCAGTTGAATTGGTACGGGATGGCCAATGGGGTGTTGTCCAATTTGGAAATGAACTGACATTTTATGAGCTACTTCCATCATTTCTACATTATTACCACTAGAAACTTCTATGAGGACCACTACACAGACGTGCAAGAATAGCAGATAACCACATCGTTAATAACTTTATTGACTAACTTTCTCTTTGAACTATACAAGATTCTTATTTTACTTTCACTTTCACTTTCTATTTATATCTATAACGTCGTCATAACAACCTCTATTGTTAAGGCAAACCGCACAACCACAAAATTTGTACTTCACTGTTTGATTTCATGTATAATATTGTCCTGAAGACGCCACGCTTGTTGGCGAAACATGTCGACCACAATAAATTAATCACCATGCGGTAATTGATGGGTGCTGTTGTCTTTAATTACGTTTATTTCCTACTTTGGTATAACCAATTAAAAAGCAAGGATTTTATCAAAAGAAATGTCATCACAATCAAAACATTGTCGTACAGTGTCCATACCCATGGATTGTCCTCATCCACGTGCTCCTCATTATCAGGGTCATTGATATATTTTTGGTGTGTTTAGAGAATAAGAGAAGAATTTAAACTTTTATAGTGTTTCAATAATACAGCTAACTAGTGTACCATGAGTAAGTTCATGGTTTAATGTCACATCTGGCTAATTTATTATCCTAAAAAGCCATCCCATATAAACAAATATGTTTTGATTGCATATTGATCAATACTTGTTTCAGAGGGTTTGATGAAATGAGAAATAGATTTTATTTCACTTCTATTTGAACTCTTGCATTATTGTTTTTTTTTTTTCATTTTTTCAATAAAAGTCAGAATCTTGTTATTTAACATAATTCCCAGCTACTTGTTAGGAAATGACTTTTATATTTATTCTAAGTATAAATTACACTTATCTGGTGCTTGGTAAAAAAAACCTGTAACTTACTGCAGACTGAAAAATAAATTATTTACCTGAACTTTCTGTGTACCCTACATTTCACTCTATGTGACCCAAGACCTAAGTCTACAAATCTCTCTCCATTAAACTCTACATAATACTGTAATGTACAAGAATCATCAATGTATACACTTGGAAACTTAATAAATATAATCTTAGTGTTGGTTTTTTTACTGTTTGTTAATGGATCTATTTTAGTTTTGGAATGCTCTACCAAAGTTATGCAGGGGCGCTCAAGTGTTTAAGATTCTTATCTAATCAGCAAGGGGTTTCCTAGTCACTTTTGCATGTGCTTCTTGCTTACTATTTGTTTTGCGCAATCATACTAATTATTAAAGATAAAAGGTTGCTCATTAATTTTGAATTAACTAATCAGCACTTATTTAGCAGAGTTTTTGTTTTATTTACTTTGGAAGTGCTTTTCTGGATTTACCTTCATCAGGAAATAATTTCACAGCATATTTAGCAGAATTTTTTGAAACAAAGAAATTGTTCATAAATATGGGCTAATATTTGCTTGACAAACAACACAGTCCAAATCATTTGGACATATTTTACCTGATTCAAGGCATCGTAAAGACTTTCATATAGATTCTCCAAGTTCAACAGGATAACAGTACTGCCAGTCTCCATACAAACTTTGATACGGTTTATATTTCTACACACCTAAAACAAACAATTCTGTATAATATATATGACAAGTTACTTACACAAAATTTGGCACAATAAGACTTTGTAAAATGGATACAGTATTTAATAAACTGTTTAAATGAGTAAAGTTTAGTTCTCAATCAACATGCATTGTTAATATCAAGATGGAAGTCAAGATTTGAAGCAGATTTAACTGTATATAAGACATTCTTCATTTAAGTGTTAAGTTTGTTCTTTGCAAATATTATATAACTCAATACAATTTTAATTAATAGTTTTCTAAAGCATCACTTATAGTAAAGCAAAAGTTATTCTTTAAAATAATAAATATAATTGTTGTGAGTTTTTTTTTTCATTTGTTCATAATCATGTTCCATATGGTCTATAAGGGATATTAATCAAGTTGAGCAAAAAGGGTGACAGTACCTCATTACATTCAGATCAGACTTATGATACAGACATACCTGGGTATATTCTTGATCACTTGGAAAACTACTACCAAATATAACAACTGCATTCTCCATGGTAAATATTTTCTGTTGTAATATTGTCAGGGCTCCATAGTTCTCGGTCAGTAGTAAAAGGTATCTTGTCTCACTGAAAAAATGAAGGAAAAAAGGAGGGTGCCAATTACTACAGACAATAGCTGTTTCCAGACACTGAATTTATCATTATTCGTTGGATACCAATTTTCATGGGTTTTGTGAGTATACATGTTAACCACGAATTTAAATGTTCAACAAAATACAAATTACTTTAAAACTGTATCCAGACTTTGGCAGAACCACGAAATCACATATCCCCCAAAATGCAAGGTTTCAACAAACCAGGAAAATTGGTACCACGAAAATAAATTAATCCACAGTATAGTGTTGGTTTAGCAAGGGCCATTATAGCCAAGAAACCTTGCATAAATATTGCAAAAAAAAATTCTTTCCTTTGCAAATAAATAATAATGATTTATATGAATTTAGGTGACCTCTGGAATTCCTTTTGGTTTTCTGTTAGGTTGCTGTAACATACACCTTATCACTATTTGTCTACCATTAGGCCCGAGAACACAGTTATTTCGTAGTGCATTTCTTTTAGACAATAAATTCAAATAAAAAACATAGCATCTGCTCTATCTCAAAAAGATTTTTACAGTGTTGTGTACTGCACTACTAGTGGGACAAATAATATCAAAATTATAGAAACTTCTACCAACTCTAACTCAAAATATTGACAATTCTGTGTTAAGGGGTCTCAAATTCAGTTTGACAGCTTCAGACTTAATAAAACTTGACCTTTTTAAACTGGACCAAATTCAAATCACTACATAAAGATTCAGCACCCATTTTTTTTAACATGTAATTTCATCCCCCTTCTTAATATTTCATGCATTAAATATCAAGAAATAAATTGGGAAAGTGTATCAAATAAAAATGCAAGTTATACACTGTTTACACTGTGGACTATATTCGTAGACAACGAAAACCAAAGGACGATAACTGTGGGACAATAACTGTGTCCTTGGACCATTACTGGACATCACAAATTTTCCCGTAAAATTTTGACGTCATAATACAAAATATCTGACGCCATAATGGAAAAGTGATTGTTGTATGACATCAATAGTTCAAGATGAACAGATTCTCCGGTCAAGTGGGATAGATTTCCAAATAGTAATAAGGTGTATTGCTTCATACCCCACATTTCATTTGATTAAATCTGACATACCTGATAGATGTGTCTTCACCTGTCAGACAGGCCTGAATCATTCCTGCTGGGGTACAATCTGGATCATTTTCTCTTCGCTGGAAATATTCCATAAAAGTTATATCATCTAATGGTATAACAGATACTGAAACTAATTTAGTTGTTTAACTCAGCTCCTATATACTAATTTAAGACAGACAGATAGATACCATAAACATACAACGTATACACAAGCCAGAGTCTGAGCTTGATTTGCTATATGATATAAAAACTAAACTGACGAAAAAAGGTCATTTATTCACAATCATAAAATGCAAAAAATACATTTTGCAAATAAAACATTTGACATAAAAGTTCATATTTAATATGAAATAATAATACATAATTACTACGAAATTACATCAACTAATATCATGTCAACTGAATAAATGACAAAGAATAGCAAAGGTGGGGAGAAAAACCTGCCCCATAAATAAACATATATACATATCTACTCAAAAGATAATATAAAGGGCGGTATGTGGGTGGGAATTTTGAACAAATTGTTTGATAAGAATCACAAGTTAACACATCAAAAGCTGATGATAAAAGGAAGTGACCACAATGCACTTACACGTGAACTCGTGCTGACCCGCAATGCCATTGACCAATAAGAAAGATGATATCCGGTCATGCATTGGTCATAAAAGAAATTTCTCTGCACGTGAAAACAAGTTATCTAATTTCAACAATTTATCGTTTAAACTTTAAGTAGGACACTCTGACCCTTTGACCAGACTAGAGACATTATACATTTACAGTAATAATAGCTCACTCTTTTATTTAAGTCAGTTAGTAATAACCAATTAAACAGAATTATCTTCTCTTCTGTCTTAAATTATTTTATTCCGCTTAATTTTCAATTAGCAAATAAAACTGGTTTTAAGACAGACAGCTAGATACCATAAACATACTACGTATACACAAGCCAGAGTCTGAGCTTGATTTGCTATATGATATAAAAACTAAACTGACGAAAAAAGGTCATTTATTCAAAATCATAAAATGCAAAAAATACATTTTGCAAATAAAACATTTGACATAAAAGTTCATATTTAATATGAAATAATAATACATAATTACTACGAAATTACATCAACTAATATCATGTCAATTGAATAAATGACAAAGAATAGCAAAGAAGGGGAGAAAAACCTGCCACAAATCCACTCTTTGGCTGAAAGAGTGGATGTGAAATCCACTCTAAGGCTAAAAGAGTGGATCCCCCACCCGAGGACTCTGGCGACGTGAATACAATTATATATGACTTGAAAAAAAATACATTCACATACATGTACACCAAACACATATCACTTTATTATATAAAACGTTTCCACATTTAGCAGAAATATTAAAAGTTCCTATTTTCATATACCAAGATATTACTTTAAAATTATCTTTTACTGGTAAAAATGATTAAAGGTGTAAATCTTATTCCGACCAGGATCACAGCAATTAAATTACAATAGAATCGCAGTTACAATGTAAGTATGATTCAGAATTCATATTTCTTCTTACATCCAGACATTTAAATATAGAATCCTTTATATATTTTAGTACAGACAATTAGTACTTTGATTAACCGAAACTATATTTTTAATTTTAAAAATTCAAACAAAACTAAAGTATATTTTTACAAAGCCCTGGATCCTTCCTAAATACGAAGTTTTATATCTGACTATTTCTGTAAGGGATCAGAGCAAAGGATTCCCAAACTACACTTGACATTTTTAATCGAAAATGTATAAATATATAAAAGAAGATGTGGTATGATGCCAATGAGACAGTTCACCACAAGAGACCAAAATGACACGGAAATTAACGACTATAGGTCATCGCACGGCCTTTAACAATGAGCAAAGCCTATATTGCATAGTCAGCTATTAAAGACCCCAAAATGACCATGTAAAACAACTCAAACAAGAAAACTAACGGCCGTATTTACATAAAAAAAAAAAAAAATTCAAAAAATAAATGAACAAACAAGAATGTGTCCTCAGTACACGAATGCCCCACTCGCACTATCATTTTCCATGTTCAGTGGACCGTGAAATTGGGGTAAAAACTCTAATTTGGCATTAAAATTAGAAAGATCATATCATAGGGGACATGTGTACTAAGTTTGAAGTCGATTGGACTTAAACTTCATCAAAAACTACCTTGACCAAAAACTTTAACCTGAAGCGGGTCAGACGGACGGACGAATGAACGGACAGACGGACGGACGGACGAATGAACGGACAGACGGACGGACGGACGCACAGACCAGAAAACATAATGCCCCTCTACTATCGTAGGTGGGGCATAAAAACTTAAATGTAACACATAAGCAAACGACAACCACTGAGGCTCCTAACTTGGGAAAGGCACATACATGCATAATATGGCGGGGTGAATTCCAGAGGGTAAACATTTTCAAATTAAAATTAGTAAATAAGTATTAATTTTACTTTAAACCTTTTTTAACTCTCAGTTATTTTTGTTGTGATCCGAATTGATATGAGACTATAGAAATAATTTTCGTAACTCATGATACGGTAAAAAGAAAAGTTTTAGTCACAATTTTTAATATACAGCTTTTTAGAAATTTAGTGACTGGTGAACATCACCATTCAATATTAATAGTAATAATTTATATCGATAACACCACTATAACAAGAGGCTCTCAAGAGCCTGAATCGCTCACCTGAATTTTTTTGGTTAAATATCTCATCAATGATTATTTTGGCTTTTCAATTTATTTAAATGTTCTTTGAATCGTCCTATTTTCTTCAAAAGCAAAAAAAAATAAATAATTTTCTCCCATGTTCTATTTTACCCATAGGAGCTATGTTTCTTGACATACAGGGAAATAAAATATAAAATTTATACTAGATACTCTGAAACTCATTTAGCCTAAGTTTGGCTGAAATTGATACAGCAGTTTCAAAGGAGAAGATTTTTTTTAAAGTAAGTCAACATGATGAACAAATTGTAAAAAAAAAACTTTAAAGGGCAATTACTCCTTAAGGGGTCAATTGAAAATTTTGGTCAAATTGACTTATTTGTAGATCTTACTTTGCTTAACATTTTTGCTATTAACAGTTTATCTGTATCTATAATAATATTCAAGATAATAACCAAAAACTGCAAAATTTCTTTAAAATCATCAATTCAGGGGCATTATACCTGAAAAACCAGTTACCCAATTCGGCTGAAAATTTCAGGACAGGTAGACCTTGACCTAATAAATACTTTAACTTCTTGTCTTATTTGCTCTAAATGCTGGAGTTTTTGAGATATAAGCCAAAAACTGCATTTTATCGTGTGTTCTATTTTTAGCCATGACGGCCATGTTTTTTGACGAAATAGAAAATAAAACACAAACTTTATTTCATACACCCTACTGATCATTCAGTTGCAGTTTGGTTGAATTTGGTTGAGTAGTTTTAGAGGAGAAGATTTTTTAAAGTTAGCAAATATGATGAACAAATTGTGAAAAATTGTCATTAAAGGACAATAACCCCTTAAGGGGTCAATTGACAATTTTGGTCACATTAACTTATTTGTAGATCTTACTTTGCTGATCATTTTTGCTGTTTACAGTTTATCTTTATCTATAATAATATTCAAGATAATGACCAAAAACTGCAAAATTTCCTTAAAATTACCAATTTAGTGGCAGCAACCCAACAATGGGTTGTTTGATTCATCTGAAAATTTCAGGGCTGATAGATCTTCACCTAATGAACATTTTTACCCCATGTCAGATTTGCTCTAAATGCTTTCGTTTTTGAGATATAAGCCAAAAACTGCATTTGATCCCATTATTCTATTTTTAGCAATGGCGACCATGTTTGTTGATAGATCAAAACTTCGGATACAATTTATGAACTAGATACCCTAAGGAACATTCAGTTAAAGTTTGGAGGTATTTGGCCTAGTAGTTTCAGAGGAGAAGATTTTTGTAAAAGTTAATTAAGATTAACGAAAAATGGTTAAAAATTGACTATAAAGGGCACTAATTCCTAAAGGGGTCAATTGACAACTTGGTCATTTAACTTATTTGTAGATCTTACTTTGCTGATCATTTTTGCTGTTTACAGTTTATCTTTATCTATAATAATATTCAAGATAATGACCAAAAACTGCAAAATTTCCTTAAAATTACCAATTAAGTGGCAGCAACCCAACAATGGGTTGTTTGATTCATCTGAAAATTTCAGGGCTGATAGATCTTCACCTAATGAACATTTTTACCCCATGTCAGATTTGCTCTAAATGCTTTCGTTTTTGAGATATAAGCCAAAAACTGCATTTGACCCCTATGTTCTATTTTTAGCAATGGCGACCATGTTTGTTGATAGATCAAAACTTCGGATACAATTTATAAACTAGATACCCTAAGGAACATTCAGTTAAAGTTTGGAAGTATTTGGCCTAGTAGTTTCAGAGGAGAAGATTCTTGAAATAGTTTACGACGACAGACGACGGACGACGAAGGACGCAAAGTGATGGCATAAGCTCACTCGGCCCTTCGGGCCAGGTGAGCTAAAAAAGGAGGAATACACCAAACTTACTTCAACCTAACATAAAATAAATTCATTCCTTCCTGGCATGCGACTTTGAACAAACTGTTTGATAAGAATCACAAGTTAACACATCAAAAGCTAATGATAAAAGGAAGTGACCACAATGCACTTACACGTGAACTCGTGCTGACCCGCAATGCCATTGACCAATAAGAAAAATGATATCCGGTCATGCATTGGTCATAAAAGAAATATCTCTGCACGTGAAAACAAGTTATCTAATTTCAACAATTTATCGTTTAATTAAGTAGGACACTCTGACCCTTTGACCAGACTAGAGACATTATACATTTACAGTAATAATAGCTCACTCTTTTATTTAAGTCAGTTAGTAATAACCAATTAAACAGAATTATCTTCTCTTCTGTCTTAAATTATTTTATTCCGCTTAATTTTCAATTAGCAAATAAAACTGGTTATATTCACAAAAACATATTTTGATTTGTTGATGGCTTTTTTCAAAGTTAAGGATTTTTATGTTTTTCCGAGTACCATGAAATTCAATTATTTCTGCAATATAGCAAATCCAGTAGAGCTCTTTGTGACACTCTTCTCAAAAAGAAAATCTCTATTGTCTTTCATTTAAATTCTCTAGAATTTCAGTTATTTAAGAGCTCCATAGTTTATATATCTTCGTTCTGTGGTCTTCTGCACTTTAAAACAGTACAAATGGTTATATTCTGTAAATTATCTTAAATAGCAACATAATTTTTGATTATATATAGTAATTGTGTTTTGTACTTAATGGTATGTCAGGGATAATTAGACAGTTGATCAGTTTTTTTCTTTTACTTTCATATATAAATCAAATCCTTCTTTCCAAAGTATAAAAAGCATCAATTGTACAAACATGTTTGTAATAACAATCTTTTAAATCAACTTAAATTAGGATTTGATCAACTAGTTTTTGTTGTTAGAATACCTTATCATATTTGTCCACTAGATGTGCCAACTTTTTACAGAAAATATCAACTGGTTTAACATTCTCTAATCCTCCAAAATTTCTCAGTATGGAATGCTTTAGTTGGAACCATGTTGGCTTTCTCTTCGACTCTGACACAAAGCCATATAACATCTTCAGTAAACTAAAATAACAAGAAGGCATTAGACATTGTGATAAGCATGCCCAATACTTTAATAACCAATGTATAAGAGACAAGACTATATATTTTTTGCCCTATAATTTTTATACATATAGTGTGTTTTTGCATCTTTTTAATATCATTATCTATTATCCAAGAGTTCCAAATGGTGAAGTTGAAATCATCCCTTTCGTAAATTTTACGGACGCAATCACGAGTTGGTTGACCGTTATGGAATAACCGTTTCACAAATGATATCGGATATGTTCCTTACGTAGTAACTACAATCCCCTTCCCCTTCATAAACGTGACGTACCGAATTAGAATATTTACCGGATTTGTTATAACATAAGCAACACGACCGGTGCCACATGTGGAGCAGGATCTGTTTACCCTTCCTGAGCACCTGAGATCACCCCTAGTTTTTGGTGGGGTTTGTGTTGCTTATTCTTTAGTTTTCTATGTTGTGTCATGTGTTCTATTGTTTGTCTGTTTGTCTTCTTTCATTTTACCCAGGAGTTGTCAGTTTTATTTTCGATTTATGAGTTTGACTGTCCCTCTGGTATCTTTCGTCCCTCTTTTATCATCATTACTTTTTGTCAATTCCTGTAATCAGTGGACAAATAGTCTATTTGCCAATTCCTGTAATTGACCCTGTAATTAGAGATTCCTTTTCTTGTTGTCTTCCTTATGATGGGCATACATTTTTATTGACAATGGAAAGCCAGGGGAAAGAGCAAATTTAGCTGTGCGTAATGTGAGCAACCTTTAAATTTTCAAATCTTTTAATTACATTAATTTGTTGTTTAGTTAAATACTTTTGTCACCAGAAGTTACTTTTCATGAAAATTTAGATAAACAGACGATAAACAGACTTTCAACTTATCATGCTTTGCATTGGCAAAAACCAATTTTGACCAGTATAGAACCAGTCTTCGATTGACAAAGGGAAGTAATTTGTTTAAAGGCGTGTAATAATAGAATCAAATTGGTAATTGGCAAATGGACTATTAATGTGTACATCTTCTGTGCAGGTAACTACTGAAAGAGAAAATAACCTGTCATATTTACCTGTAAAAGTCTCTAAGACCAAAGAATTCCCTCATCTCTGTAGAAGCCTCTTTAAACAAAGCCAAATAAGAATCAGCCATTGGGTGTATCATTGGTTCTATGTATTTCAATACTTTCTGTTTCTTTGTTGTACATATCCCTCTAATAATACAAACAATTTCACATAAATCATTTAGATTTATTATCAAAGAGAAATACATGATCATGACACAATTCAAATTTTATTTGTAAATCTATTAATTGTTTTGTACACAGTACATGTTTTACATTTACATATACTCAAGAGCTCTATTTGAATTTAATGCCCCTTTATGGGTATTATGTTTTCTGGTCTGTGTGTCCATACGTTCCTTCATCAGTCTGTTCATCCCTCTGTCCTGCTTTAAAATAAAGGTATTGGTCGAGGTAGTTTTTGATGAAGTTGAAGTCCAATCAACTTGAAACTTAGTTAACATGTTCCTTATGATATGATCTTTCTAGTTTTAATGCCAAATTAAAGATTTTACCCCATTTTCACAGTCCACTGAACATAGAAAATGATAGTCCGGATGGGGCATCCATGTACTCAGGACACATTCTTGTTTTTTTTTATAGAATAAGAAATAAAATGTATTCCCAATCAATTTTACCAAAAATCCCTATGCTTGATGATCTTGAACTTTGTATACATGAAGAAGTTACATTCAGAAACTTGTTATACACAAAACAAATACTGTGTCTTAAGCTATAATAAATGTAGATAAAGATGATACTTCCACTTGCATATAACGATTTAAAGGGACATAACTCAAGAACAGAAAAAGTGATGAACCCAAATTTGAACTTGATCAGAATTTTGTGGTTTCATAACACTTGGTTGAGGCAAAACAAAAAACTAAAAAAAGGGTAACACTTAATGCCCCCTCTGCTGCAGTGGGGGCATAAAAAGGAAAGAAGCAGTCATATAGTAATCAGGTGTTTACATTACATATGATCTATATACATACTTAGCACTTTCAATGAGTTCCGTGATATCAGGAACTTCTCTCTGTACCAGGATACCTCGATTCATTTTAGCTGGATCCAGGGCCCAGTTTGATATACCAATGAAAGCAACCTGCAAGTATTAAAGAAAATATATAATGAGCTAGGAAAATATCAGCACTTAATAGATATAAACCAAAACTAACTCAGCATGGTATTAGCAATTTAACCTGCCAGGCTTCCATTCTTTGACTGTCAAAATATTCATATAAGATTTAGAATATTCTATTTTATTTCCTTTTATAGTTTACCTACATACTTACAATGAACTTTCACTTTCACTTTCAGTTGCTATTTATAACGTTACTTACCATTTTAACATTGTGACGTTAAATTTTTTCAATAAATTTCAGCAGCAGTCCCTAAAGTGTTGTTGTTATAAGACTCTCTACATTTTATGTTTTTTATCACAACGACCCTGCATACCCGAGGTATCCACTTTATGGACTTTACCGTACTACAGATTCACCAGGCGTTGGTTCACTTTCGTTTGTAATTTATTTTATTTAAAGTATTGAACATAGTTTTTAGGGTATGAAGCAATTATGTAAGTTAAGTACACAGTTTTAATTTTGTCTATTCATATCTAAGCAGTAAACAAAAAAAATACCTTTTTATATTCTGCTGGTTCTTCATCGTCAGGGCAACCATCTTCAAGGAGCGGATGTAAGGTCTACAAAAAGTATTTATAAACTGATTTGTACATTAAAAAGATCATGGTAATGTTTTTTTGCTGTTTAGGATCTGATAAAAACTGCTCAGTATGAAAAAGTAGACTGAATTCTGCTTGTATCTAAAGGTAAAGGTAACTGCACTGGTTTAATTTAAAACAAAAAAACTGAAAAAAATAAGAAGTACTATAATTACCTTCAAAGGCATTCTGGGAGAATCTTCAGCCAGACCAATCTCATCCAATACAACAATAGATACAAATCTATCAAGTGGTTTCCCTTTCTGGAAATTAGCACATTTTTTGAAGGTACCCACTATACCTTCTGGTACTGACAGATGACTACATTGGAAAGATACCATTTGTACCTGCAAAAGTAGTCAGAGCATAGATTTAGACTATATACTGTCTACAGTGTTCTAGGATTTTTTTGGCACCTTGACTTACCACGGGTAAGATCAATAAAAAAATTACTTACCCACATCTAAAAGTTAAATCCGCCAACCAATGCGGACGGCGCAAAAAAAAACGATTTCTTACTAAATTTGACAAATATGTTATAGTTATTACTATGTCATTTATTAAGATCGAGCTATAATAAATGCAACTGTAAGTTTATTTTCCTCCGATGACAAGAAAAAAAATCGTTTATGTCCCGATTTAAGCACCAGTTATCAATCGTTTATGTCCCGATTTAAGCACCAGTTATCAATCCGGATTTTCCGATTTTACCGACACCGTGACCGACTTTTAGCATGATAGGAGAAGAATGTGGTCTCTTTTGCGCTTGATTACACCTAGTAAACGAGTGCTTGAATAAAAGCGCCGATAGACATCGACAAAATCTTCGATCTTTTATCAAAGTTTTTTCTCGTGATTTAATAAAAATAAAAAGCAGATATGGGAAAATTGAAGAGGACCGGGAAATTTCAAGAGTTTTTCGGCTTCCCCGAACTTGAAAATTGACTTACCACCGGGTGACAAAGGCTAAAAAATGACTTACCCGTTGTCCTAATCCACTTACCCCGGGTAACGGGTAATGGGAATCCTAGAACACTGTATACATATACTGTGGTAACAGCTGTTGTCGTGGACTATTCCAGAATTAAAACCAATTGGAGCATAGACACACTATTTTTTAGACCCCAACCATTCATAATAGAAGATTTTCATGATACTTTTTATTCTTACAAAATTCTTAAGAAGTACCTTAGTACAACCACTAACAATTAATAAATTTGAGAACATCCCATTCTTTCACGACCATCAACTTTGGAATATCATAAACAAGAGTGCACATGCTGAAATGTCTCACCTTCTTTACTCATCATTGATATTATGTTGATAGTCCTAAACATAAACCTTTACTTCAACTATAAAATAAACTTAACATGATCCAAAAAATGAGGTCAAGGTCATATAAACCAAAAAGAAAAACATGTACAACTTACAATCATGCAATACACTAAATATAGTTAATCTGTTGCTTATAGTTTCAAAGAGACAGACTTAACCAAGAAAACTTAACATTGATCAATGAACCATGAAAATTAGGTCAAGGTCAGATGAACTATGTCAGGCAGACATGTATAGCTTATAAACCTTTCATACAACAAATATAGTTGACCTATTGTTTAAAGCCCAAGAAAAACAGACCAAAACACAATAAATTGCTTCGCTGAGTGCAGCCTGATACGACAGCAGATGTTAAACACTGAACGGTAGTGGCTAGTTAGGACACAATATTCAAGCTTGATACTGTCTGAATTTGGATTGTGATCACATTTTTTAAATAATAGAGGTTTCTGACACAAAATAAATGTCAAGATCTTACAAATCTATTGCGCAATACTGTGCAATTAAAGATTCTTCTAGAAAATTTTCAAACCTTTGAAATTTGAAAAATTTTGAAAAAAACATTTGAACCCCTTAGAAAAATTAGAACTCTCCAAACTTTTGAATCCCCCCTTGGAGCAATTACCCACACACTGAATCCCAGCCTTTCTTTTGTAGTATGGAACCTTGTAGTATAATTTCAGAGTGATCCATACTCTTAAACACAAGTTATTGTCTCGAAACTAGAAAAATGCTTGTTTTTTACCCTTTTTTGGCCCCTAATTCCTGCACGAATTGGGCAATTACCCCCAAAACTCAATCCCAGCCTTCCTTTTTGTGATATGGAACCTTTTGGTACAATGCCAGAGAGATCCATAAACTTACAAACAAGTTATTGTCCAGAAACTACAAAAATGCTTGTTTTTGACCCCTTTTTGGTCCGGTATTAAACATTGTGGTACAATTTCAGAGCAATTGGAATACTTATACACAAGTTATTAACCTGAAAGTAGAAAAAATGCTTGTTTTGGCCCCTTTTGACCCCTAATTCCTAAATGATTGGGACCATCATCCCCAAAATCAATCCCAATCTTCCTTTTATGGTATTGCACCTTCTTTTTAAATTTCATAGAGATCCATTGACTTAAACTTAAGTTATTGTCCGGAAACCAAATGTGTCTTAGGACGACGCAGACAACGACATCATACCATTATAGGATCCCAAAAACATTTTTGCTGTTGTATAAAAACTTAACACTGAGCAATGAACTGTGAAAATGAGGTCAAGGTTAAATAAAATCTGCATCATAAAACATTTCCATACACCAAACATAGTTGACCTATTGCTTAAAGTATAAGAAAAAAGACAAAACACAAAAACTTAACTATATCCACTGAACCATGAGAACGTAGTCAAGGCCAGGTGACACCTGCCAGTTGGACATGTACACCCTAAAGTCCTTCCATACACTTAATATACAAGACCTATTGTTTATAGTATCTGAGATATGGACTTGACCACCATAACTTAACCTTGTTCACTGATCCATGAAATGAGGCTGCGGTGTAGTGAAAACTTTCTGACAGGCATGAGGACCTTGCAAGGTATGCACATACCAAATATAGTTATCCTATAGCTCATAATAAGAGAGAAATTTACATTACAAAAAATCTTAACTTTTTTTTCAAGTCGTCACTGAACCGTGAAAATGAGGTCAAGGACAATGGAAATATGACAGACAGAAACTTTGTATATAAGGCATCTATATACAAAGCATGAAGCATCCAGGTCTTCCGACCTCTAAAATATAAAGCTTTTAAGAAGTGAGGTAACGCCCCCGTAGTAGCCGCTGCTGGATCATTATGCCTATGTCGAGCTTTCTGCGACAAAGGTTGCAGCCTCAACAAAAAAGTACTTACAACTTTAAAGAGAAATCATAGTTCACAGAAAATTGTAATAACTATCAATCAGCAACATAGATCCTCATAATTTGACAATTAGACCTCTAGCACTAAGTTAAGTTTATGAATATACAGAAAATGCTTTCCCAACAAGTCAGTCTAAGACCTAAGATCTCTAAAGACATATATGATATATCACCTGTTTGTAATTCTTGAAGAGTTCATTCTGAGCAGCATTCCCCTGCATGGCATCAGCTACTATGGTCTTAGCTAGAGATTTAGAACTTCCAGGTTTACCTACCAAGAACATAGGAATTCTCAACTCTATACACACTATCATCATAAATACATTCTCCTTTAAAGCCTGATTCTTCGCTATGTTTGGTGCTAAGCTAACACTATCCAAGAACACAGACTGACACCTATAATTATATATAGAGGAATGTTTGATCAAATGCTTATTTCTTCACTTTTCTAAAGCTTTTATTTAAAACTCTACATTCTTATTCTATTACTCTTAAAATTTATGTATTTTTTTCTTTACTTTTGCTGAAAATGGGTTAATATCTGAGATTCTTTTCTGTTTCTCTTTCATTGACTCAAGCAATAGTTTCTCATAATTATTATTAGGTCTTTCCACTTTTCGTGGAAAGACCTTTTGTTTTTCTTCTGATTATTTTTTTTTTTTTTCTTCTGCCGTCTGAGATGCTTTTTTGTCTTACAACATATCGAATGGATTTTTTGCCCAATGATGTTGTACAGTAATGGGGGTTTCAAAACTCACCCTGTGTGACCAACACTTATTCTTATAGGAGTTATCTCCGCGTGTCCCCTTTTTCTTGTTATCGCTATATCTCTAAAACCGTAAAAGATTTTAGCAAACTGTTTTCACCAAATTGTTCGTCTACTCTTGAGAATGATTTGGTTTATTTGACTTGAGTGATCGGAAGACATTTTATGGGAGTTATTTCCCTTTGAAAATTTAAGATAGTTGATTTGTTGGTTAAATTCATACGTTATAAGTCGTAGAGGCCTACAGTCTTTTGATATGAAGTCCTTGGTCCATTTGAAGGAAATTGAGGTCAAGGTCAAAGGTCAAGGTCATGTTCTAAATTTTGAATTTTGCTTGTTATCGTTATTCCACAGAAACTGTGACAGTAAATGATATGATGTGTTTGTCAAATAACAGTTTACAATAAGGCGCAACTTCAACCTATTTCAGTCAAAGTGTTTTGGTTAACCCTTATAGGAGTTTTCTCCCCTTATGTATTTCAAATCAGTATTTCTCCACAACCATTCAAGTGATTGACCTCCGGTCTTCCGTTTTGAGTTCACTGACCTATGACCTTGAAATTGAGATCAAGGTCGAAGTTCAAGGTCATGTTATAAATTTTCAATTTTGCATGTTATTATTATTCAAAAGAAACTGTTACAGTTAATGATATGATTTGTTTGCCAAATTACTGTTTACAAAAAGGCGCAACTTCAACCTATTTCAGTCGAAGTGTTTTAGTTAACCCTTATACGAGTGTTCTTCCCTCATGTATTTGAAATTAGTATTTCTCCACAACCATACAAATGATTGACCTGGGGTCTTTTGATTTGAGATCACTGACCTATGACCTTGAGGTTGAGGTCAAGGTCAATTTGACATTCTAGATTTTGACCTTTGCTAAAAATTACTTCTGTATATACTAAAACAATTAAGTCTTCTGCATATACATATTAATCTTATTTTTTTATATCAATTTGAAGAACCAAATTACATCAACAAAGAGTGACATTTTCTAACATCGTTTTTTAAATTCCATTCTTATTATTGAGGTGGAAAGACCTTCAATTGTTCTCTGAAGAATTGGTTTTTAATTATAACAATTTTTGTTCTATTCTATCTTGCTTCTTTGTGTTATACTTTTTAATCATTTGGACTATACAAATCTTGGCCACTATGTAAAAGTCTGTTTATTTTAAATGCTTACTTTGTAATTTCATCATCGATCTGATCAGCCCCTCCTGGTAACACTAAGGGTTGTGTGAAATACATAGCAACTGTATCCCTGTATTCTTTTCTGTTCTTTAGACAGGCATGGTAACAGACTCCAAGGGCAAGCACCAGTGATCTGGTCACATCATCTATTTGCTATAAAAGTTTTATAAATAATTATGAAATGCAAGATTTCTAAGCAGATTATAATCGTATCTAAAATAGCTATGCTTATTTCATTACTCACATATTACAGATGCAACATTTTTATATCCAGGAGTACATATGGTTCCAGGATATATTTAACTTGAAGTAAAAATTCCTTCACAACATTGCTGTTGTTATTGTTTTTGGTAGGCAGCTTACTTATGTAGTAATTGTGCCTTAAATTCATATAACATAAATATTATTTATATATACTTTCAGTCTTTAATTTATTAGTATAACATTTTGCTGAGTAATTATATGAAACTTTGTCAAACATGGTTGACTGAGTTACTAAGAAGTATTTATATTTAGACAGAGAAAAAAACCCACAGATAACAGAAGGTACATGTAATACGAAAATGAAAAAAAAAGAAGCAAAGGATAGTTCCTAATGAAATGTACATAATAAATTGATAGATATCATAAACTTGTATAGAAATTTTGTCTGGTTGTTCACCTTTGTGTCATCTGTGATATACTTATAAAAACAAGAATGTGTCCCCAGTACATGGATGCCCCATCCTCACTAGCATTTTCTATGTTCAGTGGACCATGAAAATGTGATAAAATCTCTAATTTGGCATTAAAATTAGAAAGATCAAATCATAGGGAACATGTTTACTAAGTTTCAAGTTGATTGGACTTCAACTTCATCAAAACAACCTTGACCAAAAATTTTAACTTGAAGTGGGACACACGATGGACGAACGGACAAATGAACAACGAATAGACGCACAGACCAGAAAACATAATGCCCATAAATGGAGCATTAAAAAACATATAACAAGACATGTGCTTGTTAAATGCTACCAATGTAAGGACGTCTTCAACGATTGATGTAGCAAATAAAGAATCCTTGAGTAAGGATTGGTTGTCGTTTACCTTTTCCATAACGGCAAGTTGCGTTAATTTTTCCAAATAAATTTCCAAAGACATACTGGTATTTAGTGATTCCTCCTTCCCTGACGAGACAAAAAACCCACTTCTGTCATTGAATGAGAAATCACCCCTACCTACACCCTTAATCGCCTATTTAGATATATATATATGTTATATATATCATGATAAACAAAATTCTATAAAAAAAATATTGGAAATGTCTCAAACGGGTCTTTATATGGTAAATGACAATATACCATCAAACTTTATTTACTCATTACATGAATGCACAAATGCACAATTGTTATATAAAAGAAAATTATTTGATGCAGTGTTTTCCACTTACCTGATAAGATGTTTCACTTTTCCTTATGCGGTTTGTAACATTTAACTGCTAGAGTGTTTCACATTTACCCTACAAGATGCTTCACTTTTCTTGATGTGCTGTTTAACATTTACCTTGTGAGGTGTTTCACATTTACCTAATGGTGTGTTTCACATTAACCTAATGGGGAGTTTCACATTTATCTGATGGGGTGTTTCATATATCTGATGAGATGTTTCACATTTACCTGATGAGGTGTTTCACATTTACCTGATGGGATGTTTCACATTTACCTGATTGGGTGTTTCACATTTACCTGATGGGGTGTTTCACATTTACCTGATGGGATGTTTCACATTAACCTGTAGGATGTTTCACAATTACTTGAATGGGTGTTTCACATTTACCTGATGAAGTATTGTAAATTCACCTGACAAGGGTGTTTCCCATTTACCTGATGAGGTATTGTACATTTACCTGACAAGGGTGTTTCCCATTTACCTGATGAGGTGCTTCTACTTCCATTGATTCATCCTCTGAATCCTCGTCTGAGTCTTCTGCCTCATTCATGTTGTGAAGTCTCTTGAACAATAACTGGTCTTCCCTACTCTGTTTGTAGAACCAACTCATCATCTGTAAAACTCTCTCTACATCCCTCAAACTAACAAAACTACACTCATCCTAAAATACAAATATATATAGTGAAGTCTCCTGAACAATAACTGGTCTTCCCTACTTTGTTTGTAGAACCAACTCATCATCTGTAAAACTCTCTCTACATCTCTCAAGCTAACAAAACTACACTCATCCTAAAATACAAATATATATAGTGAAGTCTCCTGAACAATAACTGGTCTTCCCTACTCTGTTTGTAGAACCAACTCATCATCTGTAAAACTCTCTCTACATCTCTCAAGCTAACAAAACTACACTCATCCTAAAATACAAATATATATAGTGAAGTCTCCTGAACAATAACTGGTCTTCCCTACTCTGTTTGTAGAACCAACTCATCATCTGTAAAACTCTCTCTACATCTCTCAAGCTAACAAAATTACACTCATCCTAAAATACAAATATATATAGTGAAGTCTCTTGAACAATAACTGGTCTTCCCTACTCTGTTTGTAGAACCAACTCATCATCTGTAAAACTCTCTCTACATCTCTCAAGCTAACAAAACTACACTCATCCTAAAATACAAATATATATAGTGAAGTCTCTTGAACAATAACTGGTCTTCCCTACTCTGTTTGTAGAACCAACTCATCATCTGTAAACTCTCTCTACATCTCTCAAGCTAACAAAATTACACTCATCCTAAAATACAAATATATATAGTGAAGTCTCCTGAACAATAACTGGTCTTCCCTACTCTGTTTGTAGAACCAACTCATCATCTGTAAACTCTCTCTACATCTCTCAAGCTAACAAAATTACACTCATCCTAAAATACAAATATATATAGTGAAGTCTCCTGAACAATAACTGGTCTTCCCTACTCTGTTTGTAGAACCAACTCATTATCTGTAAAATTCTCTCTACATCTCTCAAGCTAACAAAACTACACTCATCCTAAAATACAAATATATATAGTGAAGTCTCCTGAACAATAACTGGTCTTCCCTACTTTGTTTGTAGAACCAACTCATCATCTGTAAAACTCTCTCTACATCTCTCAAGCTAACAAAACTACACTCATCCTAAAATACAAATATATATAGTGAAGTCTCCTGAACAATAACTGGTCTTCCCTACTCTGTTTGTAGAACCAACTCATCATCTGTAAAACTCTCTCTACATCTCTCAAGCTAACAAAACTACACTCATCCTAAAATACAAATATATATAGTGAAGTCTCTTGAACAATAACTGGTCTTCCCTACTCTGTTTGTAGAACAACTCATCATCTGTAAAACTCTCTCTACATCCCTCAAACAAAACTACACTCATTCTGAAATACAAATATATATATAGTGAAGTCTCCTGAACAATAACTGGTCTTCCCTACTCTGTTTGTAGAACCAACTCATCATCTGTAAAACTCTCTCTACATCCCTCAGACAAAACTACACTCATCCTGAAATACAAATATATATAGTGAAGTCTCCTGAACAATAACTGGTCTTCCCTACTCTGTTTGTAGAACCAACTCATCATCTGTAAAACTCTCTCTACATCTCTCAAGCTAACAAAATTACACTCATCCTAAAATACAAATATATATAGTGAAGTCTCTTGAACAATAACTGGTCTTCCCTACTCTGTTTGTAGAACCAACTCATCATCTGTAAAACTCTCTCTACATCTCTCAAGCTAACAAAACTACACTCATCCTAAAATACAAATATATATAGTGAAGTCTCCTGAACAATAACTGGTCTTCCCTACTCTGTTTGTAGAACCAACTCATCATCTGTAAAACTCTCTCTACATCCCTCAGACAAAACTACACTCATCCTGAAATACAAATTGATTCTATCTAAATCAACTTTTATTTTAACAATACATTGTTTCCAGGTTTGGTAACACTTACATAATCATATGACCAGATATTATAACAGAAAATCTGTAGCATATTACGAAATTCTAACATTTCAGGAAAGTAAATATTTTTTTCATCAAAATGTGTCCATAGGACACCATTAACTACCATCACTATCATATTTCCATGTTCAGTGAACTGGTGATCAAAGAAAACCATTATTGAGCAAAAACATTCAACACTTGATAATGAATATGTTGTGCTGTTTCTCCAATGCCCTGCTAACATGTTCAACCCAGCCACAATATGTTAGTGCCTGTCCAAAATCAGGAGCCTGAAATTCAATGGCTGTGTTTGTTGCTGTTTTCATTCTAATCAAAACTGTACCTTTTGATCTCTCATAAAATCTTGAGATACAGTGAGTATCTTGCTCAAAGTCGTCTCTATTCCAGAAGGCAGTTCTCCATTTTTTATCTGAAAAATTAATAATGAATGAATCATTTGTATGAAATTATGTAATCATTAAAAAGATAATTCCTGTTAACAGGCACTAATTCATTAAAGGATTTTTAAGGATTTCTTGCATTTTTGTTTAATAAAATTTTGAAAACTCCAGAACAAGTTCTTAATATGAGATGGATAATATAGGCTTTAATTAAGTTTAGTTCTATGGCAGAAGCAGATGTTTCAATTTCATTTGTGGATTTCTATGTTCAGAAAGTGTTTATTTTCTTTGTAAGTGAAGTGTTAAATTCACATGTGTACACAACAAACGTTAAGATAATGATTTTGTGTAAAGAGCAACACAATACAGGCCTGATTTTTAGCCTTAAAACAGAAATTATTATAACATTGTGAAGTACATACATATCTGACAACCATCTGTTTGATATACATCTGCTCCACATCAGTGTTCAATTGTCCAAAGTCCCAGACTAGGGGCAGCATACTTTGAGGGAGTGGTTGGACACGGTATACTAAGTGTCTCATTGGTATTCTCCCTGTATTTAAAAATATGTCATGGAAAATACATTGCTGATTGATTGATATATTTGTAAAAGGAATCAATAAGCAACCATTTTCCCATATAAAACATAAAATGGAAATCAGAATTTGAAAGCCAATTGAAAGCTACATCTTATAGCTATTCATTTTCCTTAGAATTATACATGTATATAAAGCTGTGGCATCTAAAATTGAACCTGAATAGTATTCTATTATAATTAATTTCTTATATTTCCTAAAACATTGACCATAATAGTTTTCTGATAATCATACTTCGGTGTATAAAGAAGACATTGTAATATAGTTAGCCAGTCAGTTGATAAAGGAAGACAATTAAATTTTGTGCAATCTTTCAGAATATAAGATAGCTAAGAAGTGTTCACATACCAAGTTTGTCTGTAGTTTTGTCAGAACTAACATAATATCCAAGTCCGGCCTGTTCTAATCTCTTTATCAACTTCTCAGAATGTCTAAATTTTGGATATAAAAAACAAAACAGCTGTAGTTATTTCAAATGCCATACACCTTTGATTTTATTCATCTTTTATATTTCTTTCCATGTATGTTTGAATATACTATTGTTACTTGGATGGAGAGTTGTCTCATTGGCACTCATACCACATCTTCCTATATTTATATACATTTGTTTATAACAAGAATGTGCCCGTAGTACACGAATGCCCCATCCACAGCTATCATTTTCTATGTTCAGTGGACCATGAAAATGGGATTAAATCTCTAATTTGGCATTAAAATTAGAAAGATCATATCATAGGGATCATGTTGATTAGACTTCAACTTCATCAAAAACTACCTTGACCAATTTTTTTTACCTGAAATGAGACAGACGGAAGGAAGAACGAATGGACGGACCAACAAACAGATGGACAGACGGACAGACCAGAAAACATAATGCCCATAAATGGAGCATAAAAATGTTTAATTCCATAAATTCATCTTTGATAGGTACATAACTTGCAAATATTAATTTAAACCAAAATGAAATTGTCTTTGAAAAAAGATTAATAATAAAAGCAATTTTCTGCTACTTTTGTTTTTTCATGTACATGTATAAAGATTGATTGGTTTCCCTCCAAGAGATTTATCACACATGATATCTTCAGTATAAACTAACTTTCTATATGGATTACAAGATGCCACTATTTTCAGCCTCTCGTGAAGATTAATTGGTTTCCCTCCAAGAGATTTGTCACACATGATTTCCTTGATTACACCAATGGCTTCGGTTGTATTCGCTTCATCAAAGAATAATACAGTGTCCATATTTTTATAATTGGCAGAGTTTTTACTGGCAATTTCTTCTGCTTTCTTCACTTTTCTTACTATATCAGACGGCTTTGTTCCACCATGAACCTGTGCAAAGAAAGAACAGAGAAGGTTATCAACGTAAAACACACATAAAATGTTTTTTTTTTTCCTACATTTAAATCGCACACTTTTAACAAGTGAAACTGCGAGCTACTGCTCACTGATGATACCCCCACCGCAAGTGGATAATTTTAATAGTGTAAAAATATGGAAGTGTTCGGTAAACAGGAAGTTGTTGAGTGATGAATCTGAAAACACATCACACGGTATAGTTGACTTATTTAAACCCTGAAACCAAATTTCAGAAATCCTTGTATTGTTGTTCCTGAGAAAAATGTGACGAAAATTTTCAACTTGGCTATCATGTGTAAAATCATACAAGTGTTTTGTAAACAGGAAGTTGTCAAGTGATGAATCTGAAAACGCATCACACAGTATTGCAGACTTATATAAAATCTGAAGCCAAATTTTAGAAACCCTTGTATTGTAGTTCCTGAGAAAAATGTGACGAAAAATATTCATGGGGCAAATGGATTGATGGACTGACGGACGGAAAGATGGACAGACAAATGGACGGACAAACTGACAGACAGACAGAGGTAAAACAGTATACCCCTCTTTTTCAAAGCAGAGCGGGGGTATAATAAAAACAGACCTTACTCTTACCTTCATAAGAATCATATTTTCCACTTTAACACCTGGAGGTTGTTGTAGTGAACACATAAACTTGATAAGACGAGTTTTACCACATCCTGTCTCTCCCATAATGATAACTGGGATGTTACACCTGAAACAATATTATATATATTGCTCAAAAACAAGAATGTGATAACTTTCCTGGGGGCTGAAAAATGAAACATTTGATATTGGTTAATAGCTCGGCTAAAATTTACTACTAAATGGAATAATACAAGAGATGTTGTGATAGTTGAAATGTTATTATTTAGAGAGCTTGTTTGACTGAATTATTTCAAATTATCAGCATCCTTATAGATTGTTTCATAGTGTGGATCTGATGATATATTCTGATTTTCAATTAAACTTTTCCTTACATAAATCTCAAACATAAATATCTAACAAAATTAAAATATTCAATGTTTGTTACGAGATATTTTACCTGGAGAGAATGTTTTATTACCTGAATCTCATATATATAGCCAGAATTTTCTTCACATTGTCTGTTGTCAATTCATATGTCTCGTCAGGGTCATGCGTATACTCTAGTCCCATCACGTTACACAGTTTATTTATTTTCTCATGTCTGAAAAAGTAAAATTTCCTTTATTAATGCTGGTCTTTTCTTCCATAATAGGTTAAATTAACAAAGGAGTAGGTTCAGTAAGCCCCCTTTTTGGCCCCAAAATATAGCAGTTTTACAAAATTGTTAAGATGTAAACTTTTAGTTGTTTATTGGAAAGTAAAATGCTTCTGCTACATAAATATGGGCTGTTTTTGACAATACAATGCACATATATCGGGTGCCAGCATCATTAAGTCATGCTAAACTACTGAAATCTTCACAATTTTAGCATTTTAGTTAAATTTTAGACGGTTTCCGTCTTAATTGAAAGTGGCCGCATTCATGTTCATTCTTAATATTGAAATGTAAGTTGTATTTTATGATAATACATAACATATATAAAGGTTGTGGATGAACACGGATGCGGCCACTTTCATTTTTGACAAAAACCATCAGAAAAGTGACATTTTTGGGCATATTTGATAGATTTTTCATATTTAAGCTAGAATCGGAGCGTTTTTAATGAGTAAATTAGTTAAAATCTTTCACATAAACTTATTGAATCAACTGAAATATACACTTAAGTGCTTAAAAAGTGTCTACAATCATTCGTCAGATGAACTTGAAATTTGAGGCCAAAATCGGCCCTTACCGGACCTACTCCTTTTTTAGATTAAGTTTGCATTAAGGAAACAAAAGCGCAATGTTGACATGATGGATATACATCGATACCATGAAGAACAAAATCTGAAAGTAAAGAAAGTTTTGAAGTTTTCAATGGTTAAGGTATCTTTTTGACGACTACAGGCAATTCCAAATTTTTACATTTAGTCCTATCCATACCATCAAGTAAAACTAGAGGCTCTAAAGAGCCTGTGTCGCTCACCTTGGTCTATGTGAATATTAAACAAAGAAAGCAGATGGATTCATGACAAAATTGTGTTTTGGTGATGGTGATGTGTTTGTACGTCTTACTTTACTGAACATTCTTGCTGCTTACAGTTATCTCTATCTATAATGAACTTGGCCCAGTAGTTTCAGTGGAAAATGTTAGTAAAAATTTACAAATTTTATGAAAATTGTTAAAAATTGACTATAAAGGACAATAACTCCTTAGGGGTCAATTGACCATTTCAGTCATGTTGACTTATTTGTAAATCTTACTTTGCTGAACATTATTGCTGTTTACAGGTTATCTCTATCTATAATAGTATTCAAGATAATAACCAAAAACAGCAAAATTTCCTTAAAATTACCAATTCAGGGGCAGCAACCCAACAAAGGGTTGTCTGATTCATCATAAAATTTAAGGGCAGATAGATCTTGACCTGATAAACAATTTTACCCTCTGTCAGATTTGCTCTAAATGCTTTGGTTTTTGAGTTATAAGCCAAAAACTGCATTTTACCCAGATGTTCTATTTTTAGCCATGGTGGCCATCTTGGTTGGTTGACCGGGTCACCGGACACATTTTTTAAACTAGATACCCAAATGATGATTGTGGCCATGTTTGGATTAATTTGGTCAAATAGTTTCAGAGGAGAAGATTTTTGCAAAAGATTACTAAGATTTACGAAAAATGGTTAAAAATTGACAATAAAGGGCAATAACTCCTAAAGGTGTCAACTGACCATTTCTGTCATGTTGACTTATTTGTAAATCTTACTTTGCTGAACATTATTGCTGTTTACAGTTAAATCTATCTATAATAATATTCAAGATAATAACCAAAAACAGTAAAATTTCCATAAAATTATTAATTCAGGGGCAGCAACCAAACAACGGGTTGTCCGATTCATCTGAAAATTTCAGGGCAGATAGATCTTGACCTGATGAATAATTTAACCCATGTCAGATTTGCTCTAAATGCTTTGGTTTTAGAGTTATAAGTCAAAAACTGCATTTTACCCCTAGTTCTATTTTTAGACATGGCGGTCATCTTGGTTGGATGGCCGGGTCACCGCACACATTTTTAAAACTAGATACCCCAATGATGATTGTGGCCATGTTTGGATTAATTTGGTCCAATAGTTTCAGAGGAGAAGATTTTTGTAAAAGATTACTAAGATTTACGAAAAATGGTTAAAAATTGACAATAAAGGGCAATAACTCCTAAAGGGGTCAACTGACCATTTCGATCATGTTGACTTATTTGTAAATCTTACTTTGCTGAACATTATTGCTGTTTACAGTTTCTCCCTATCTATAATAATATTCAAGATAATAACCAATAAACAGTAAAATTTCCTTAAAATTACCAATTAAGGGGCAGCAACCCAACAACAGGTTGTCCGATTCATCTGAAAATTTCAGGGCAGATAGATCTTGACCTGATGCACAATTTAACACCTGTCAGATTTGCTCTAAATGCTTTGGTTTTTGAGTTAAAAGCCAAAAACTGCATTTTACCCCTATGTTCTATTTTTAGCCATGGAGGCCATCTTGGTTGGTGGACCGGGTCACCGGACACATTTTTTAAAGTAGATACCCCAGTGATGGTTGTGGCCAAGTTTGGTAAAATTTGGCCCAGTAGTTTCAGAGGAGAAGATTTTTGTAAAAGTTAACGCCGGACGCCAAGTGATGAGAAAAGCTCACTTGGCCCTTCGGGCCAGGTGAGCTAAAAAAGTATACTTCATCATAGACAACAAAAACTTCTACTAGAAAAATTCGATGGCGCCTCTGAATTGAGTTTCAAGTTAATCTTTTTAAGATAGCTAGAAATCTATATTGTAGAAAATGCAGTATTTCTCGAACTGACATTAAAAAAACATATTCGAGGTAATCCCCTTCAAATTCCATATTAGCAATGCCTTTAAACTTATCACAATTAAGTGTAATGTAAAGTCACATACCTAGGCAATGCATCAAAGTTTTCAGACAGATTGACCCTGTTTCCAACTAAAGCATCAAACAAGTTTGGTTGCATGATAGCTGCCTCCAGAACTTTCCCAGTCTGCTGATCTACCAAGTTACCACTTCCTCTTTCAATGTTGAACCCAAGGAATGTCATGCTGTGATGGTCTGGGTTGAAGAATAAATAAGGATGAGGGCTGAAAAAATATAATATATACTGTACAAAAATTTAAATTAAAGTAAGGGAAAGTTGCTATAATATATCTTAAGTCCATTACCTTTGATCTTTCTCTCTACTCTTATCCTTATTCTTTATCCATAATTTATTATGATTTCATATTGCACAATTTGGTTCATTTATTATGATAAACATTACCTAGTTTCCCATGTTCTTCTCATTTTGTATTGTTGTACCACATCGCCCTCCTCCTCTTCATCGCCCTGACTTATCTGTCTCTTTAACAGCTGTATAGGTGATTCTTCACTCACTTCTAATGATCTCGTAGAAAAATCCTGCAAATAAATATTCCATCAAATCACTTTTTCTTAGTATGCACATGTTCTAATTGATGAAAATTTTCCCTGTTAAAATTTCTGAATAGATTTTCACTAATATCTATTGTTTTTATCTATTTTTATGTTAAAGTTACTTAATCTACACTTTTTAGAATAATAGTGAATACAATATTTTATGAAACACTAATAAATTATAATTGGAATGGGTCTATTCCAAATCAAAATACTTCTATTGCCAATAACAATACTAGTAATACATTTTATAATTATTTTTTTTGTGTCATTTTTTCTTTATAATTTTTTTATTATAACTAATAGGAATACATTTTTAGCATGGCCTTTAAGTTCTAAGCTGATGTTAATAATCACACTCACTCTTGACATCTGTATAAGAAATCTCAGTACAAACTTAGAAAATCCTGGTAAATCCTCAGAGGTAGCTAAACCAACGAAATCTGACACCTCAAAGTCTCGTAACTGTTTGTTCAGGAAGCTGACAAAATGATACAACTCAGACCAAGATGGATCTCTTATACCACAGTGTCTGAAAAATACAAAGGTCAACAAAATGATACAACTATGATCAAGATGGATCTCTTATACCACAGTGTCTGAAAAATACAAAGGTCAACAAAATGATACAACTCAGACCAAGATGGATCTCTTATACCACAGTGTCTGAAAAATACAAAGGTCCTCAAAATGATTCAACTCTGACCAAGATGGATCTCTTATACCACAGTGTCTGAAAAATACAAAGGTCCTCAAAATGATTCAACTCTGACCAAGATGGATCTCTTATACCACAGTGTCTGAAAAATACAAAGGTCCTCAAAATGATTCAACTCTGACCAAGATGGATCTCTTATACCACAGTGTCTGAAAAATACAAAGGTCCTCAAAATGATATAACTCAGATCAATATGGATCTCTTATACACCAGTGTCTGAAAAATATAAAGAATATCAAAATAATATAACTCTTACTAAGATTAATCACATATACCAGAGTGTCTGAATTTATAATACTCCTCATTATTGAATTAAATGGAGCTATATATTGTCTCATTTTTCTATCAATCATAAACTATATTCTAAATTCCATGCATAAACAATAAATGGGCATCAAACAGGCTGTCTATAGTATTTTATTTATCAATAAAAATATATTAACATTCATATTCCAACAAAAAATTTCTGTGTTTTTATGCATACCTCACAATCAAAAGAACACCCATTTTAGCAAGGGTTTTATTGCTGAATAGGAGAAGTCAGGTTGTTTAAGAATATCATTTTTTTAAATTGTTGAACTAGATCAATACAACATACCCATTATCAGCATGTTTGATTTAGTAATATTTCAGATTCCTACATCCTTTCAAGTCATCAATAAATAATTTACAAACCTGAGCAAGACAACTAAACAATCCTTTTTATCTCCTTCTGGCTGGTTCGGATTAACACTGTCAAGTTTATTGTTAGTGTCAAGCCTCTTCAGGTATTGGTATGGTCTCTGGAATGTTTTACTCCTGAACTCTATATTATCAAACAATCTATCATGAATTGTATAATCATCAGGCTGTCTTAGGATGTCTAGGCTTTCCTGTGGAGATCTACAGGTTATGTGAGGTAAAATGTCCAGGCAATGGTGTAAACATTTAAATTTCCTTCCCTGTAAATATCAAAAGGATCATTTATTTATCATTTAAGTTTGAGGTACATTAAATTAGAGGCTCTCAAGAGCCTGTGTCGCTCACCTGTATTTACTGATGCTTTGGAAGTGTTGTAAAATAAGAATAACATTATAATTAATAGCATTAATTATTGGATACTATTAGATACTAAAACTAAATACCCCAATGATAATTATGGCCAAGTTCGGTTAAATTTGGCCCAGTAGTTTCAGAGAAGAAGATTTTTGTACAAGATTAAAAAAAAAAAAAAAGTTGTTAAATATTGACTATAAAGGGCAATAACTCCTTAAGGGGTCAACTGACAAATTTGGTCATGTTGACTTATTTGTAGAACTTACTTTGCTAAACATTATTGCTGTGTACAGTTTATCTCTATCTATAATAGTATTCAAGATAATAACCAAAAACTGCAAAATTTCCTTAAAATTACCAATTCAGGGGGCAGCAACCGAACAACAGGTTGTCTGATTGGTCTGAATATTTCAGGGCAGATAGATCTTGACCTGATCAACAATTTTACCCAATGTCAGATTTGCTCTAAATGCGTTGGTTTCAAAAATATAAGCCAAAATATACATTTTACCCCTATGTTCTATTTTTAGCCATGGTGGCCATCTTAAATGGTTGACTGGTCATCAGACTCTTTTTTTTTAACTACATACCCCTAGGATGATTGTGGCCAAGTTTGGTTAAATTTGGCCTAGTAGTTTCAGAGGAGAAGATTTTTGTAAAAGTTTACAGATGACGGAAGACGGACGCCGACGAACAACTGACACCAAGTGATGAGAAAAGCTCACTTAAACTTTCAGGTCAGGTGAGATAAAAAATAATAATGATCTCTTCGTGAACAAAAAGTATGGTGAAGGTCTGAATAACTGAGGAAAACCCATATAATTTGGATAAAAAAAGAAAAATAAGAGGTGCATAATTGCATGACATAGTTAAGATTGTAAGAAACTTTCACCGATTGATTGATTGTTTCTTGCTTAATGTCCAGTGGCAAATATGTCATGCATATTCTGTACAAGAAAGTTTCATTAAACTCTGATCAGTTTTTTAGGAGTTACTGGAACAACTTAGCCTTACCTCTTGAACATGTGCATCTGTATCTCTAGCTAGTAGAGGCATAGACTCAATAATGTAGTAGTCTAACTCAGATCTCCTCCATACATATCCAGAACTATGGCCTATACAACCAGATAACCCTAGTAAACAGTGTCCTTACCTCTTTAACATGTACATCTGTATCTCTAGCTAGTAGTGGCATAGACTCAATAATGTAGTAGTCTAACTCAGATCTCCTCCATACATATCCAGAACTATGGCCTATACAACCAGATAACCCTAGTAAACAGTGTCCTTACCTCTTTAACATGTACATCTGTATCTCTAGCTAGTAGTGGCATAGACTCAATAATGTAGTAGTCCAACTCAGATCTCCTCCATACATATCCAGAACTATGGCCTATACAACCAGATAACCCTAGTAAACAGTGTCCTTACCTCTTTAACATGTACATCTGTATCTCTAGCTAGTAGTGGCATAGACTCAATAATGTAGTAGTCCAACTCAGATCTCCTCCATACATATCCAGAACTATGGCCTATACAACCAGATAACCCTAGTAAACAGTGTCCTTACCTCTTTAACATGTACATCTGTATCTCTAGCTAGTAGTGGCATAGACTCAATAATGTAGTAGTCCAACTCAGATCTTCTCCATACATATCCAGAACTATGACCTATACATCCCAGTATCAACAACTGGAATAGGAACACATCCACTCCTTCTTGGACCTAATTCATATAAAAAAATATACAAATAGAAAAATTATGATTTTAAAATACTAGAATCAAAAATGTTATCACATCATTCTCTCCCAGTGAGATGCCAAAGCAATTCTAATTGTGCTAACCACATGAGATATGTAGATGTGGAATAGTGTGTTAAAGCTTATATAATGAGATGTATCAATATGGAATATTGTGTACTAACCACATGAGATATGTAGACGTGGAATATTGTGTACTAACCACATGATATATGTAGATGTGGAATATTGTGTACTAACCACATGAGATATGTAGATGTGGAATATTGTCTAAGTACTAACCACATGAGATATATCAATGTGGAATTGTGTCAACAATCTTATCTCATGAGATATATCAATGAAGAATAATGTGATTTTGCTAACCTCATGAGATATATCAATGTGGAATATTCTTGGTCTGTATTTCTGTGGAGGTAAAATTTCCTCCCTGAAAACATCCATTATTTGATCATTATTTAATGTCTTCTCATGAAGTGGAATAGTTATACTATTCTGTGCGGATGAGACTTGTTTCACTAAACTTTCTACCATTCTTTTCTTGTACAGGGATTTCCCCACACCTGCCCTCCATGACTTTACAACACGAACACTGCATCTGAAATAGGGTACAATAACATTAATGCCAAAGAAAAATCTTAAAGAACCTAATACAAATTAGTTTGGGTAAGTGAATACATATCAAAATATTTTAGTTTTCCTGTCTTTCATAAATGGCCAAATCAATTTTGTGACCATCAACAGTATCTAATCAGTGTGTGTTACTCTCCAAATCTCACTTTTTCGTTTGTAATTTTGTACCTTTCATAGTCTACTGTTGACGCAGGTGTCCATTCTTTGTCTGATTTGTCCACTTTAAATTTTGTCAGGAGATATTTCCTGACCATGTTGACATCTGTATGTAATGGGGGTTTGTGATATTTGTCTAGAGCTGCTACTATTCTGGATCTGTACTCATTCTCACTACTACATATAACTACCAATCTATACTTTATACCTGCAAAAAAAGAAAGAAATAATGAACACAGAAACAGTTCATATGTCAATATAAACACTCAAGGACTTCTAATAAAAGCTTGTTCACTGTAAGATGAGTGAGGCAAGTGGATCAGAGTATACTTATTACTTTAGAGTTCAATCTTTGATTTTCTGTGTGGTATTTTGTGGACTTAAATATTGATGTTTCTTCATCTTTTTCTTTTAAATGGTTTTGTCATCTTCTTATTTTCTTTTACAAGATAAGCCTAACTAATTCCTTATATTAATAATTGATATGAAACACACAATTTTCACTCCTAAAATAATTCATGTTTCTTGAAATCACAAAAGTGTAGGTAAATTTTACCTTTACTGTCAGCTTTCCTGAGATGTCTCTCTAGTGAGTTCTCTCCCTTGTCACTCACATCGTAATTAAGCAGATCAGCATTCACTAGACAATACACTCTGTCATTGTTGGCAAATAATGCTCGTCTCCAGAAAATTTCAATCTGTAGGAAACAATCATTTGAAAAAAAAAAAGATTTTTTTGTAAAGTTTTAAAATATGAAAAGAATTAAACCTAAATAATATATTGTATCAACATAGAGGCTCCAAAGGAGCTCTTCTTGTTCACTTAGTCTATTTATGAAAAAAACAACACAAATAGTCATCATACTATAAAGCTATATCATACAAACATACATAAGAAATAAGAATCACAAATTGTATATGCAGTGGCAGATCCAGGGGTTGGAACCCCCCTTTTTTTTGGACCGATAAATGCATTTGAATAGGGACATATAGTTGTTCCCCCTTTTGTCCTGGGTTGGGAACCCCCTCTTTTTAAAATGGCTGGATCTGCCATTGATATGATAATAGAAACTTACTAATTAACATAACCTCAAGTTTCATTTATTTAATAAATTTTCTTTTAATTCAAACTTTAAATTCTTTTTCAGGAAGGAATAATTTAGCAAGCAATATTTTATCTTGGAGAGGGAAAGCATTATATTTAGATTATATTATACAAGACTTCAGTTTTCTGGATCATTAAATAAATTTGAAGAAACAAAAATTGGCAATTTTCTGTAAATTGTGGGGTAAACAATGACATAAAATTAAAAAAATCAAAGCGCTGTAAGCGCTGAAGGCAGTTAACCAAAAACCAGGCAAACGTAATTATGTGCAGTGGCGGATCCAGAAATTTTCATAAGTGGGGGTCCACTGCCTGCCTAACAGGGGACCTGCTCCAGTTATGCTTCAGTGATTCCCTATATAATCAACCAAATTTTTTCTCTAAAATGGAAAGGGGGGGCCACTGAAAAACCCTCTAAATCCGCCTCTGATGTGCCATTAAACATTCATATATTGTACATTTATGTTTATCTAATGAATTAATTATTAAGGCAAATAATTTATATGTTATCAAGGTTTCAATAGCAATGAATATATAAATGTATATTTTTTATGGTGAGTCTGCAGTGGTACAAGTTCGCAATGATTGTAGTTGTTCTAGTTGGTAGTTAACGTTGGTTTTAGTTGACTGTTAGTAGTACGTGTTGACTTAGTACGAACATGTAATAGTATGAAATTCATACTATTACATGTTCGTACTAAGTCAACATTCTATGAATGGACTGGTTTCCCTGTAAAGAAAACTGAGTATGTGTTCTATAGTACAATAGTTATGCGACACAAATCAGACAAATGTTCACTACTACAAGGATCAAAGGTGAGGTCTGACTGACCTGCCCATAGTAAATGTAAATGATTTGTTATATTGTCCCATACATGAATATATATGGTTTAGGGGTGGGGATCTCGAGGGTTTTCAAGTTCTCAAACAGGAAAGGGTAGGGTGACCCCAGGGACTTCCCCTATATTTCATTTGATTTGTTATATTGTTCCATACATGAATATATATGGTTTAGGGGTGGGGATCTCGAGGGTTTTCAAGTTCTCAAACAGGAAGGGATAGGATGACCCCAGGGACTTCCCCTATATTTCATTTGATTTGTTATATTGTCCCATACATGAATATATATGGTTTAGGGGTGGGGATCTCATCGGTTTCCAAGTTCTCAAACAGGAGGGGGTAGGGGGACTCCCCTATATTTCATTTAATTAGTTATATTGACCCATACATGAATATATATTGTTTAGGGGTGGGGATCTCGACCGTTTCGTAAGTTCCCAAACAAGAGGGGGTGGGTCACCCCATGGACTCCCCTTATATTACATTTGATTAGTTATATATATAGTCCCATACATGAATGTATATGGTTGAGAGGTCATCCGTTTCAAAGTTATCAAACAGGAGGGGGTAGAGTGGCCCAAAGGACGCCACCTATATATCATATGATTTGCCTACATTCAGGTAGTTATTTGTGAAAATAACGTAAGAATCTTCCAGCTACTTTAACTGATCCTTCAAAATTGAGAAAAAAAAAATACCCCTTCAAAATTGCAGTAATATGTTTACACTTTAAAAGCATCTTACATGCATTATCAACATTTATCACTGATAAAGAAAATTTAAACTGTGACCAGGAACATATATATTGTTAGATATAGTCTTCACGCCGAGTGGCAGCCAAGGCAGCCCAGGCTGGTAAAATTGCTTTTTGGCCTGTAAAAATCAGACCTACAGGCCAACAGAATCTAACTAAAAATTTTCAAAAATTGAGCTGCGGGCCTGTAGATTTAGCAGTTCAGCGTGAAGACTGGATCATCATCATATACTGTTCCCAGCTGTCACATTGTATTGGATTTTGACATTAAAATTTGTCAAAAGTAATTTTGAGTTTCTGTTTAAAATATTTTCTGCTTTTTCTTTCTTTTACATATATCTTTTGGTTTTCAATTCTAGTGTTTATATTCATTTACCATGCATAGATGTATTTTGTCACCTGCCTGGATTAGCCAAAAACCCGGAATTACTCTTATCCGCTTCCGGAATCGGATCCGAAATTGTAATTGTCTTTTCATGGCAGCCATTGTCATTGTGTTCCAATGTTGTTTTTGTCAGTCAGATACGATTTTACTCGTATTAACACATTTTTTGTCGGCGATTTTTCTGTATATAGCTAGCGATTGAACTAAATTGACATCGCTGTCATGAATAATAATGATTAAAATAAGTATTGAGATCGTTGATTTGGAGACTTTGGCGAAAAGGTTTGCAAAGCTATTTTTTATTTTCTTTCAAGTGGAACTGAGACTACTATAACTGTGATATAGTTGTCTCAGAGTGGAAGGCCCGTCGGGCGTGGCTAGTAACCAATTCGAAAGTGGAAGGTCGCGGACCTCGGATCACCGCTAATTTGAACCCCTGCCTCCAAATTGAAAAGATACGAATTTCGTCTTCTAATTTGAAATTGCCGCCAACAGTATGAACAGTTGAACTTATTATATAATAGACTACTGACGTAGTTGTACTACGTATTGACGACAAACAATATTCCTACGACTTTTGCCATTTGGGAAATCTTAACTACTTGTCTTAAAAGATTTTCGGCGATTAAATATTTTGTACAATTGTTTTTTGACATCTTAGCCAAAAGCACAGGCGATAATAAACTACATAAGAATTCCTAATGAGCACTACTTCCTATGTGCAACTTCAAAACTTTTGGGAAAATCGACGACCATTTAACGTTTTTATGGTAATATTTTTTATATTCTAGCATAAAAAGTATTAAAAAAAGTGTTCAATTAGTTATATATAACATAGTAGCCAGCTAGATAATAACAATGGCAAGTATTTCAGCATTTTTTGGGTAGACCACAAATCTAGGGTGCTCGCATAATGCAGATTAACTGCATAAAAATCATTTTAATGAAGTGATAATTCAGTGAGTTTTCAAACTAGAGGCTCTAAAGAGCCTGTGTCGCTCACCTTGGTCTATGTGAATATTAAACAATGGACACAGATGGATTCATGACAAAATTGTGTTTTGGTGATGGTGATGTGTTTGTAGATCTTACTTTACTAAAAATTCTTGCTGCTTACAATTATCTCTATCTATAACAGTACTTTCTGTGGAAAATGTTATTGAAAATCTTCAAATTTTAAGAAAATTGTTAAAAATTGACTATGAAGGGCAATAACTCCTTAGGGGGTCAATTGACTATTTTGGTCATACTGACTTATTTTTAGTTCTTACTTTGCTGTACATTATTGTTGTTTACAGTTTATCTCTATCTATAATAATATTCAAGATAATAACAAAAAAACAGCAAAATTTCCAATTCAGGGGCAGCAACCTAACAACCGATTATCCGATTCATCTGAAAATTCCAGGGCAGATAGATCGTGACCTGATCAACAATTTTACTTCCTGTTGGATTTGCTCTTAATGCTTTGGTTTTTGAGTTATAAGCCAAAAACTGTATTTTACCCCCATGTTCTATTTTTAGCCATGGCGGCCATCTTGGTTTGTTGGCCGAGTTACCGGACACATTTTTTTAACTAGATACCCCAATGATGATTATGGCTAAGTTTGGTTAAATTTGGCCCAGTAGTTTCAGAGAAGAAGATTTTTCTAAAAGATTACTAAGATTTACGAAAAATGGTTAAAAATTGACTATAAAGGGCAATAACTCCTAAAGTGGTCAACTGACCATTTTGGTCATGTTGACTTATTTGTAGATCTTACTTTGCTGAACATTATTGCTGTTTACAGTTTAGGCCACACCAAATTAATTTCTTGTTCTACGGATTTTTGGACTCCAAAAATTGGGGTGAGCGAGCGATTTGAAAATTTAAATAAAAAAATATTTAATTTGCAAATTTTTGAGGCGAAGCTTAAAAAGTTAAGGCGATCGAGCGATTATATTTTTTTTTTTTGTAAACATAAAATAGTAGGTTTTCACTATATTAAAACTTGATTTATCACTTGTACCTTGACATTTCTTTAATTTATGAAGTATTTTTCCCTGTTCAACAAGAAATAATCAGATAATTGAATTATTAAATTTGATCTAGTATGTATGTGTGACTGACAATGAGACAATTCTCCATCCAAGTCATAATCAGGTTCAGAACAACCCCTTAATGTTATGAATATCCCTTTTATGAGGGGTCAATGTAAGTTATAATATATTTTTTTTTGTAAAAACACTTTTAGTACAAAAGGGCAAAAAAGAACTATAATATCTATATGGTATTAAATGGTCAAAACATGTCCAAGAATTTTACTGGACTATTATTCAAAACAAGTGGACCCCTCTTTTAGAAAAGTTGCTTAAAAATATAATGTACTTTCTCCTCTTTTTGAGTAAATCAAAGAGCTGAAAGCTCTGAAGAAAAATGACGCCACTGTCTCTAATATTGGGATAGTTTTTATGCAAGTCTTGATTTTCACATACCGTAATTAGTTTAACAATGCAACATGTATCGTGAGCATATAATTGATATTCGTATATGTGTGTGTGTGTGAAGTGAAGGTGACAACTGGCTGGTTTTTTAAGACAAATGAATAGGTCAAGACTAGCTGAATTGTACAAATAAATACCGTAGAAAGGCTTGTATATTTCTCACTGGTACATAGTCTGAATCTGGGTCCGTTCGCTTCCATTCATGTTTGCGCCCACTCATTTTCACCCCTTTCACTTTCACACCCTACATGTTCGCACCCAATCTTAATTGGTTTTGTGTTTAATAACTCTGTAAGCAAGTGTTTTCTTATAAGTATAATTGTTGTCATTGTCTCAAAATAAAGTGAGACAGCATTTTTTTTTTTTGTGTTGAATAAATCTTTATCATGTTTTGGATAAGGTATTGCTAAAAATAATAATAATCCTTTCTAAATAAAGTGGTATTTTGTCAACGTTTTATTTTGTGTTGAATAACTCTTAATCATGTTTTGGTTAGTGTATTGCTATAACTTGTTTCATTGACTTGTTTCAAAATGAAGTGAGATTCTGACTATGTTTGTTTCTGCGTGTTGAATAAATTTTATCATGTTTTGGTTATATTAGTGGATTGCTATATTTTGGTTTCTATGTTTTATTGTTTCGTTGTTTCAGATCAAGCTGTTAAAAACAATTATCTTTTGTGTTTTTTCCTTTAAAATCTTCAATGTTTTACTCATACCAAGCTATAAATACATTCAGTATTTACACCAAAGCAATTTAAAACAACAACCATGATTTTCCAATTATTCAACTTGAATTTGAATTAAAATTGGGCGCGAATGAGTGGAGTGTGAATGTGCGAACGTGTAGGGTGCGAAAATGTATTGGGCACAAACAGACCTGATACCACACAGTCTGAACCCCCTTCTCCCACAAAATATTAAGTAAATAATCTTTTTGTTACTGCTATCAAAGGTCTAATGAAACTCAGATAGTTTCAAACATTTGTCAAAGAATTCTAGTCGAACTGGCACCTAGTTAAATTGGCACCTGGACAAATCAGCACCTGGTTAAAATCGACACCTGATATAGTCAATTCGTCACCCATGTTAAATATATATTTTTAACAGTATTTTAAGCAATAGGGTAAAAATAAGAAAGGGGTTGCCAGAATTTTTTTCAGTATTTAAGCAAAAAGAGTTAAATACTAACTTTCACATTTTTGGGTGTTCATGTACATTTTGTATATATTTATTTTTCTCAACTAATGACTTTTTTGGTGTATTTTTAATGATATATATATATATGAGTAGTCCAAATAATTATTACGTCTGGCAAGGCTTTTTTAATTTTATTCTGGAACACCTTCCTATGACCGCAAGGCTATATTAATTTTTTTTCTGGGACGCCTTCCTACGAACGTCGTAGGAAGGCGTCCCAGAAAAATAATAAAATAGCCTTGCCAGACGTCATAATTATTTGGACTAATACATGAGATATTGTGTATTTTTCTGCATTATTTTAACCAGTTGAGCATTTTACAGGATTGTTGGTTTAATGCTGTTTAAACTTTACTGAAAAACAAACACCTTAAATTTGCTAATTATTTGGCATGAAAGTTTGATTTATTGAAAGGGACTCATAGTTTTCCATTTTATTTTAATAATTGACTTGTTTTTACAATTACACAAATTGTCTAATTGTTAAAACAACAGCTTTGGTAAGGGCTTCGTTGTTTACCTTTATACACTACATATTCACTTTCGTTTCGTGGTTTACCAAAATACACAACAACATATTCACTATGTACTTGGTAACAGTAATTAATTAGTTGAATAGAAAATATTATAACAAATATTATTGGATGCCGAATTGACGTCGAATAGGTGCCGATTTGACTAGATGCCAATTTAACCAGGTGCCGACTTGACTTGTACGTTTCAATTCCTCTGCGATCGTTTGCGGTATTTTCTTGAGAAAACCTATTTTCCATCATCATAGAGAAGAAGAAACTGCTTTAAAATGATTCTGGAACGCTTCATGATTGTTAAAATAAGTTTAATTCACTCAAAAACAATTTTAAAACAGGAAGTTTCCAAAGCACGTGTAAAAGAAGAAATTAACCGGTGAGAGTGGAAATCCGTATATGACAGATATCCCTATAGTACGACTTTGAAAGTAAAACAGTTCAATCCTTTTGTAAAACAATCTTTAATATACCTATCACATTAATGTTTGAAGGGTCTTAAGCTTATTCAAACCATATAAGTCGGTATGAAACACCAAAACGGAATGAACAATAACCGATTACGTTTTGTAGTTTACAAATTCTAAAACTGGTTCCCGTCAAACTACAACACTTTGTTCGAGTGTAGTGGAATACAAGCAAAAACCAGTGTAAACTGGGTCCTGGCTGATTTAATACTACACAATGATGCACAATGATAACACAAGCAGATTCCAGTTTGTATGGAAAATAGGAAATACGAAACCAAGCGCGGTAGGCAGAGAAATGTAATGAAGTTCAGGTCGGCAGTTATGGAACAATGACTGCGTCATTTTCCAAAAAATCTAAGTTGTCAAAGGTTTTGTATAGTAGCACTATACAAATCCTTAGTATTTCCTGGGAGCAGTTAATTTATATGTTCCTGGTATTTCTATTTTCTTTTTACAACAGTAAACATGGTAAAATGACCCCTTCAAGGCCCTTGTCTGAGGGATTACCTGATAATAACAAACATAGGTCAAAGTACGGCCTTTTACACAGAGATTTGATCCAGACCAAACCACATCCTATAAGGGACCACAACTTAGTATTGTACACAATTCAAACAGGAAAACCAACGATCTAATTTATATTTCCAAACGGGAAAACACCCAACAACAAACGATAACTGCTGAACAACAGGTCCCTGAATCAATCAGGACAGACACAAACCTGCAGCGGTTATGACCTTCAGCATACATTATAATTGCAGTTGAAGGCAAATCCTTCAGAAGTTCTTTGTACTTATTTTAACAACGAACATTTTTTGATAGGGAATACAAGTCAGGGGGAAAGAAACTAATGTTTTGTTCTGTACAGGTATTCCCGCTGTTATATATTTTTATCGGAGCACTCCCACTCCACTCATGCTGAAACAAATATTCTCACAGATATTTACAGTGTTGTGGGGTGCTTATAGGTTTAAAATCGTTATATAAATGTTATACTGTGATTTTAAAAACAAATGTTGAGATCTTTTTATAATACTTACAAAAAAAACGGTGCAGGAAATGGACATGATTACATTTCCGGATGCGGAAAGCGGGAATATAATCAAAATAAAAAAATTCTGTTTTGAAAAAAATAGGTGCGGGCGGGTCCGTCGAACAAGGAATTAAATTGGTGTGGCCTTATCTCTATCTATAATAATATTCAAGATAATAACCAAAAACAGGAAAATTTCCTTAAAATTACCATTTCAGGGGCAGCAACCCAACAACGAAATGTCCGATTCATCTGAAAATTTCAGGGCAGATAGATCTTGACCTGATGAACAATTTTACCCCAATGTCAGATTGCTCTAAATGCTTTGGTTTTTGAGTTATAAGCCAAAAACTGCATTTTACCCCTATGTTCTATTTTTAGCCATGGCGGCCATCTTGGTTGGTTGGGCGGGTCACCGGACACATTTTTTAAACTAGACACCCCAATGATGATTATGGCCAAGTTTGGTTAAATTTGGCCCAGTAGTTTCAGAGGAGAAGATTTTTCTAAAAGATTACTAAGATTTACAAAAAATGGTTAAAAATTGACTATAAAGGGCAATAACTCCTAAAGTGGTCAACTGACCATTTTGGTCATGTTGACTTATTTGTAGATCTTACTTTGCTGAACATTATTGCTGTTTACAGTTTATCTCTATCTATAATAATATTCAAGATAATAACCAACTAGAGGCTCTAAAGAGCCTGTGTCGCTCACCTTGGTCTATGTGAATACTAAACAAAGGACACAGATGGATTCAAGACAAAATTGTGGTTTGGTGATGGTGATGTGTTTGTAGATCTTACTTTACTGAACATTCTTGCTGCTTACAATTATCTCTATCTATAATGAACTTGACCCAGTAGTTACAGTGGAAAATGTTAGTAAAATTTTACAAATTTTGTGAAAATTGTTAAAAAAAAATGACTATATAAAGGGCAATAACTCCTTAGGGGTCAATTGACCATTTTGGTCATGTTGACTTCTTTTTAGGTCTTACTTTGCTGTACATTATTGCTGTTTACAGTTTATCTCTATCTATAATAATATTCAAGATAATAACCAAAAACAGCAAAATTTCCTTAAAATTACCAATTCAGGGGCAGCAACCCAACAACAGGTTGTCTGATTCATTTGAAAATTTCAAGGCAGATAGATTTTGACCCGATAAATTTTTTTACCCATGTCAGATTTGCTCTAAATGCTTTAGTTTTTGAGTTATAAGCCAAAAACTGCATTTTACCCCTATGTTCTATTTTTAGGCATGGCGGCCATCTTGGTTAGTTGGCCAGGTCACCGGACACATTTTTTAAACTAGATACCCCAATGATGATTGTGGCCAAGTCTGGATTAATTTGGCCCAGTAGTTTCAGAGAAGAAGATTTTTGTAAAAGATTACTAAGATTTACGAAAAATGGTTAAAAATTGACTATAAAGGGCAATAACTCCTAGGGCAATAACTCCTAAAGGGGTCAACTGACCATTTCGGTCATGTTGACTAATTTGTAAATCTTACTTTGCTGAACATTATTGCTGTTTACAGTTTATCTCTATCTATAATAATATTCAAGATAATAACCAAAAACAGTAAAATTTCCTTAAAATTACCAATTCAGGGGCAGCAACCCAACAACAGAATGTCCGATTCATCTGAAAATTTCAGGGCAGATAGATCTTCACCTGATGAACAATATTACCCCATGTCAGATTTGCTCTAAATGCTTTGGTTTTTGAGTTATAAGCCAAAAACTGCATTTTACCCCTATGTTCTATTTTTAGCCATGGTGGCCATCTTGGTTGGTTGGCCGGGTCACCGGACACATTTTTTAAACTAGATACCCCAATGATGATTGTGGCCAAGTTTGGTTAAATTTGGCCCAGTAGTTTCAGAGGAAAAGATTTTTGTAAAAGTTAACGCAGGACAACAACGACGACGGACGACGACGGACGCCAAGTGATGAGAAAAGCTCACTTGGCCTTTCGGCCAGGTGAGCTAAAAATGACAGTTAATTTTTTTTCAGGGTTTACTATTATGTTTGGAGAACATTCCAAAATATTTTATATTTCAAGATTTATTTACCATATCCAGAGTAGTACTGGGTGTACAAAGCAGAACTTCTTCAGATTGTGGTAAAGGTCTGTCCACTTCATGACTGTAAACTGATAATACTGTGTTGTAGATATCACCTAAAATATATAGATACATTTCAAAATGTGTTCTTTCTTCATTATTTTTGAGAAAAAGTAACATCTAGATGAATTACTTGATACTTTATATTTGTGACGTTTAAAGTTAATTGAAAGCATTGTAAATAAAGGCAGAATACCGAGAAGTACTGTGAGCAACAACCCCAATCCCCTCCCCCTCTAGGCGTCTTCATTGAATATATCCATGCTAAATAAAAAATGTGAAAAAAAAATTCTTTTTTCAGCAAACAGGAAAAATAGTATCAAAGGCACTTAATCTGGGTCACGCTATGGCATAGCAAGATTAGCTGGCAGTTTAACAAAAAGCTATCACTTGTAGTTGCTGAGAAAAATGAGACAGAAAAGATTTATATACAAATATCATTACACAACATTTCTGGCTGGTTTTATAGACATATTCCTTTCGCACTTGGCAGGTGTGCTCTACTCAGTTTTTCAGGATTGTCAGTTTTCCTACCTACGGTCAGTGGTCCTCTCTGGGGACTTCTTCTAACAATAAAAGTTGACAGCCACAAAATAGCACTATAGAACTGAAAGTGGCATTAAACACCAATCAGTCAATCAAACAATCAATCAACATAGACAAATTCCAATACATTTGTTAAATATCAGATATTTTTTCATCTAGCTATTCAAATACATAAGAGACTTACTTTGAGGACAAATTAACAAGTTTGGTTCTCCTGCAGTAAAGCATGGTAGTAACGTCCTGTCTACTGTAAAGTAATCTGAAACAAATATCAAACAGGTTGGTCTTCATTTGAAATTAGAACTGATGCCTATAAAAAATTACTAACAAATTCTTACATACAAATTCAAACAGGAAATACATTATACACTATTGTAGTTATTGAACCATTTTCATATACTTTGATGACTGCTTTCTTCAGTTTCTCTATTATCATTCTAACCTACATGGTAGACAACTCACTTTTCAATTTCCATTGATTTCTATTTGGACGGGAACATGGAGCAAAAGCATTGACAACAATGATATTTTCACATAATGTTTTTATAACATTTTCATATCTGACTTGAATACTTAGCTTGTCGAAGCTGTGCTCTATGTTTCCTAGGCCTTAAGTTGGTAGAAAACTTGCAAAAATCAATATTGTTGGTCTATTTTGGATGAAAAACATATGTTCTATTTAACTTTCTCAAATGTCTTTTCATATGCTTAACGTAATGGTACCCAAATTGTACCGAGTACCCAAATTGCACCTATTTAGCAAAAAATATCAGCGGACATCTTACAAGATTTCCTAGGGACTAAACAATTTGTATTCTTATGATTTGATACTATGCACATCTTTCAAAATATGTAAAAATATTTAGATATGCACAAAGCGTTCACAGTATTTATCAATAGAAAAATCAGGAAACGGATTAATATAAGCTAACAGCTTGTTTCTGGATCCTATTAATTATTTCACTTGTATTATTATGTAAATGCCTATGTATGTACCTGAATATAATTAATAAAATATGTTTACACTAATAGATGAAGTGTTTACTGAAAAAGCAAAATGTACTGAAATGTCGCCATGCGACGTCAGGCTTAAATTAAAATATTGTTTGTTTGCCCTTTACCGACCGACCCTATAAATTCGTTCCGACTGAAAATCTTTTATTTGTATTTACCAGCAATATTTTATTTTATTGTTTTTTTCGTTCCTATCGAAAATCTTATATTTGTATTTCCCGCTCAAGACTTTTTTTACCGGAATCCATGGGTTTAATCTTCCACGTATAAGGTTAAGCCCATTTGGTATCACATGAGCGTTTGGCATGAACACTTGCATTTAGAGATTCAAAGCATTTGATTGAAGTCGATGTTGAGTGTATAACGAACGTTGACCTTTCTACTTGAAGAGCAGGGTTCATTCAAAACAGTTTGTCCAATAAAATTATCAACGTGTGTACAAAATATTTTGTTTACGAATGTTGTATCCTATGTAGGGATGACCTTTAGTGATTCATATATCAGGATGATTATATTAACGCTGCCTTCTACCAGCTTTGACATTTTATTTATTTCTGACATGAAACGGAGTCCTGTAAATTGGAGAATAATTGGCAGTAAAATCGCCAAGTTTTCCTTGCAGACCATTTATAAATGCGATGTAAAATACGTGACATTTGAGTTTCAAGTCTTTTGGATTTTTATTGATAACACAAGGACACATGAAAATTTAAACACTCAGTCTCTAGGGTTGTAAGTAAAGTAAGATAAATGCTTAGTTTAAGCTCTTTTAACTGGTTGCATGATGATGATGTGGAAAATGCACTGCCGGGCAGTGGATTTATATTTTAGTCAAATATTTTTTTTATTTCACAGATATCATCTCTGATAATTTCAGTTCAAATTTTGATAACATGTTAGAATGTCAGAATAACACATGCTATAGGTGAGGGGTAGGAGGGTCCTGATCCTGAAATCCCGGGCTTTAAACCACGAAATCCTGAGCTCCCAAATTTAAATAAATTTAAATTCTGCATCCCGAAATTCGAAAAAAAAAACAATTCCTGGAAATGCTGAAATCCCGAGCTACAAAACACCAGATCCCGGAGTCCCGATAAAGGTCCTACCCCTCCCCCTAATAGATTGCATAAAAGTAAAGATCAGTAAAATCGATCATTCTTAAAACAAAAGCAAATACAGACAAAAATGATATCATGCAGATATTGTATCTATAAAATAAAACATTATACCTACCTGCCTACCCATGAAAAAAATGTACCGAGCCAAGTTATTTTATGGGAAATAAAAATAAAATATTTTACCTACCTACGTAACCCTGTTTCAAAAAATAGGGTCGGAAAAGGACAAACAAACAATATTTTAATTTAGGCCTCATCAAAACGTCATCTTTTTAAAATGATCAAATACAATATGTTACAAGTATCCATTTAAAAAAAAAATGAAGAGTAAGCATGGACTAATATTCAATTATTCAAAATATTTATTAGACTTTTGACGATGCGAATTTAAGCATGGATGCAATTTGGGTACTCCTCATTTCAGAATCATTGATGGTTTGGAGGTCAGTTTAGACCAATTTTTCTATGATTCCATATGGATTAAAAATCAAATTGGTGTACCTTTATAATAAAGAAGGATACGGCTACAAAATAAACACAGAATGGACATTTTTGTCTTTATCATAAAATAAGGTAGGTGAAAAAACTGTCAAAATAGGTGCAATTTGGGTACCGTCACGTTAGATTTTATTTTTTTCTTGAAACATTGAATTTAATAATCGGAGTTAAATATGGCCCTTACATGAATTACTCTTTTATATGTATAAAAACATGTATATACCTTGCTCATTAAGCCTATTAAGAATGATGCCCAGATCTTCTACACTGAGATAATCAGACACACTGGATGAAATGGACACTAGGAATGTCTTCCACAAGTCCTCTAAAGTTTTAATCAATTTGTCAACAGAATTCTCTCTACAAAAAAATTAAAATAATGATTGATTTTCAGTATAATGACATTTAACCTGTAAAATAATAATGATCAAAGAGTTCTTTACTTTTAATCGATGCACCATCAAGCCATGTAAAGTGATTTTACATTTATTTCTTTTTGAAAACGAAACCTGATGAATCTGATGTGAAATTAAAAAAAAAAAAAGATTTTTTTTACATTTTGTTTTCAGTTCCTTAGAATTTAATGGAAAACATTTGATTTCAATAAAAATTTAAAAACATTGAGTGGAATAAAGGTTAATTATAATTTGAAAGGTAGTTTCATTTCATCATTTGCATATGTAAAGTCTATATTAATGACAAAAATATATAAACAAGAACGTGTCCATAATAAAAAGATGCCCCACTCGCAGTATTATTTTCTATGTTTAGTGGAACGTGAAATTGGGATAAAAACTGTAATTGGATTTCAACTTCATCAAAAACTACCTTGACCAAAGACCTGAAGTGGGACAGACGGACGAACACACCAATGGAAGAACGAATGGACAAACGAATGGACAAGAAACATAATGTCCCTCTATTATTGTAGGTGGGGCATAAAAACAATTTTTTACCTGGATCCCACTCCAACAAGTTTTTTTTTTTTTTTTTTTAACGTAATAATATCTTTATTGCATATTTGCTGTAACAATTTACTAAGTTTACAGCTTGTAACTTAGTATCCCTCATGTTAGTTTACCTAATAGTTTAGGGAAGCACTATTTGGTAAGATATAACTAATTCATAATATTAGTATCTATAGTACAATTGATTTCACAATTATATATTAAAATAAATATTGTGAATACACATACAGATCTTTGTTAAATAATTTCCTTCCCTATTTTTATACATTAACTTTTCCGGAATCTTTTCCGTTATCGATTTTATCAAATGATCCGTATTCCATTGAAAGAAATTGGGCATAGTTAGTGTTGTTTCAACAAGCATGTGCGTTATCGCATTATTGATTGTGTCTAAATATTCTTATATAAACAGGATTTAACTTATTTTATAACATTTGGTAAGTATGCAATTTTTGTTTAAGTTTCTACTGATCTATTGTATGTCGTCGTGTATATGTATTACACAAGTAAGTCATTCATTTTAGCGTGCACAAATTTATTCACAATTTGTCTACACTAGAATAAATTATTAAATAATCGTGATTACACATGTTTATCTTTTTTTTTCCCTATAATGTTTATGAATAAAACAACAATATGTACCATGTCGTTACTTATGCATGGTTGAACATTTTTACAAACATGCCAACATGCATGATTGAACTTGTGAATAAACATGACCATATATGGCTTGTAAACAATTAACAATTGTGTTTACAAATTACTATGTTTTAACTTTTTATAAAATAATGTTTCAAACATTTAAATTGATTTAATTCTGATTTTTTTTTAAATCTTCAATGAATCTATTTGTTTTTAGAATTGTCTTACTATTATTTTTGTTATTAAAATTGTTCATTTCAATAATATCTGAAATTTCTTTTTGGAAAATTTTCAAAATGTTTATTTTTTTGGTTTTCTTTTCTGAGACATAATATGCTTTATATAATGAAAAGGATATTATTGTTAGTATGTAGTTAATATCAAAGTATGCTGAGTCTTCAATTTTGTACCCTATTACTAGATTTTCAAGACTTATAATGTTTTTGTCTATACCTAGGGAGTTCATTAATTTCATTGCTATTTTTAGGAAGTCTGTATTAAATAAGCAGTTGACAAAAAGTGTTCATAGTTATCTTTTTCTTTACAATGTTTACATAAGTTGTCTTCAGTAATTTTCCACTTTTTTAATAGTTCATTGCATGGCAGAATATAGTGAATAAGTTTCCATCTAAACATTTTTAATCTGTTATCAGTGAGATATTGAAAAATGAAAACAAAGTTATTTTTGAACTTGTAACTTAAATTTTTGTCAAATAATTTTTCCCACAACAGAAAACCGTTCGGTTTTTCATGATTTTCTTTTATTTTGAACATTTTATAAAGTTCTCTAGTGCTCGTTAATGGAGTTATTGTTGTGTACCTAATTTTTAAGTCGTTAACAACTTTAACTTTAGTTTTGATGGATTCTTCAGTACAAAGAATTAATTTCCAATTCATTGGAATAGCCTTTTTTAACATATATATTTGGTTTATCCAATTTTGTTTATATTTAAGCTTAGATAAGATGGTTGTTTCAGAGATTTTACCCTCTTCATCAATGATATCATTTATTGTAATTATATCACTTTTTATCCAATCGTCAAAGTTTAGACATTTTCTGTTAAACCTAATATTATCATTTCCCCACAAAACTTGTTTTCTAATTTCAAAAAATCTTTTGGGATATTTTGTGTTTCCTCCTTTTTCACTAATCCAATCTTTAATTAGTTGCTTGTAAAAGTCTGGCATATTTTGTAACTTATTTTTATCAATGTCTTTAATACTTTTTAAATTCATTTTGAATACAAGAAGATTTTTCCCTAATTTGTTAAAATAAAATTTTGGAATGATTGTCCAATTATCATTTTTATCTTCACTTAATTTTAAAATCCAGCTGATATGCAGTGATTTTATGTAAACATCAATGTCTGTCATTTTAAGTCCACCTTCCAAAAAATCTTTTGAAAGTGTGGATCTTTTTATTTTGTCTTTTTGCCTTTCCATATAAAATTATATATCAAAGTTTTAAAATTTTGCAACATTTCTTTAGGAATTATAGTGTTTGATGCAATATATGTTAGGTTTGGCAAAACAAGTGATTTGATGATGACTATCTTTCCTATAATAGTAAGATTTCTTTTACTCCAATCAGTTATTATTTTTTTACATTTTAAAAGCTGTTTTTCAAAGTTTAATTTTTGACATTCTTGTTTATTGTGACCAAAGTAAATTCCAAGACTTTTAATAGGTGTAGTACACCAATTTATATCTTCACATTTATCACGACAGTGTTTCAATTGGCCTAGCCATATCCCTTCAGTTTTTGTTTTGTTCAATTTTAAGCCTGAGAAAGTACCAAATATTTCTATTAAATTAATTGCAAGAGTAACATCTTTTTTTGATTGAAGAAATAAAGTAGTATCATCTGCTAGTTGGCAAATTTTCAGAGTATTACTTTTTCCGTCTAGTTTTATTTCTAGTCCTTTTAAATTTTTTTTTTCCCTTATTTTAATTGCCATTACTTCTACTGCTAGAACAAATAGTAACGATGATAACGGACATCCTTGTCGGATTCCACGTGAAGCACTGAATCGAGTAGAAACCCACCCGTTATTAATAATGCATCCTTTAATATCCGAGTACATTGTCTGAACCCACCTAATAAAATTATTTTTAAAGCCAAATTTCTTTAAAGTCTCAAACATGAATTCCCATTCTAACGAGTCAAATGCTTTTGTAAAGTCAAGGAATAAGATTGCCCCATCTATTTTAAAAGTCTCAGAGTAATCTATTACATCTTGTATTTGTCGAATATTAAAACCAATATACCTATTTTTTACATATCCTTTCTGGTCAGTGTGTATAATTTTGGGTAGCAGGGGTTTTAATCTTTGTGCTAATGCATAAGCGAGTAATTTTGCATCATAATTTAAGAGAGTTATAGGTCTATAATTATCTAGTGAAAGAGGGTCATTTTTTTTATAAATTAAGGATATTAGACCTACTTTCTGAGTGTTTGATTAACAAGGCCCTCAGTAATAGAGGCTAGAGACTGGTCTGTTTGTGTCCATCCATGGAAATCTGGAACTTCGTCACGTGCTGTTTCACTCATGCTCTGTTCCTCTGTTCCATATTCATCTTCATTGTCCATACACCAAACAATTCCTGTTTATAAATACTAAGTAATAAGAGAATCAAGGCTTATATCCTATTATTTGCAACATTAATTTTCAGAAATCATGAAAAAAAAAGGATGTACTTTATAGGTTAGGTTTAGTTCCTTAACTATTGCTCTTCTGACTTATAGTATCAATTTGAAATTATATATTTTTTTAATTTCACCTAATTACTTATCAAAACATGTTTCTTTACAAATTCATTGTATCTACAAAAATAAGTATGGCAGGTTTACAGGGTGGTAAAGAGTTACATTTGTTTCCTTAAACTTATTGTGAACTGATTCTCATGAAAGGTTCTGTTTCCTGGTACATTGTATCTATGATGAGTTTATTTTCATTTGCAATAATTCAACTCTATTTTTCTAACACATTGGTTTAATTTCAACTTCACTTTATTAATTGTTCAGGCATGAATGCCAAACTTACCTCCATCTATATCATCAGCCTCTACATGTTTCAAAGCTTCTCTTGCTAACCCTAAGGGGTACCCTGATTTTGTCATTTCATTGAAAAATGTCTGAGTTTTCAAATCATCTGATACTTCTTCTTTCTCCTCATTCTTATCTTTCTCTTCATCTTCTTTCTGTGTTTCACTCTCAGTGTCAGCTCTATCAACATCAAGTTTGGCAGCAGACATGGCTTTAACAAGATCGTCCTTTGTACATCCATGTTTTACTGCAGACAGCAATGGATAAATTACAGCAGCTGGTTCCTGGGCAGATCCTACCTTGACAAGTTCCTGTTGTAAAATCACCATTTGATCTATTGTGAAGAAATTCAGACAGTAATACTTTTCCCGCTTTTGGACAATATAGTCCAGCCATTTCTCATGGCATTGCTCCAGAAATCTGGCGAGTTTTGGAATGATAAAACTGACATCATGGTTTTCCTCATCAATTCTACCTTTTAACGTATGCCTGTCCTCTCCAAATCCAAAGTTTATAAAAGCACATGCTTTAGTCTTTTTGTCACACAGAAATTTCACATGCCAATGTGAAAATAACACACATCCTTCAGTTACCAGTTTTTTGTAAATATTTCCAAGTCTAACAACTGAATCTAAGATCTGAAAAAAATATATATATAGGTAATTGCAACAGATACATTACAGAAAATTCAACAGTCATATTCTAAAAAACATTAAATACACATTAACGATAGGAATCACTATTCAGGGAAGTTATTAAACTACAAAAATACTGACCTCCGTAGGAAATTCAAAACAAAATGGCAAAACAAAAAGCTCAAACATATCAAAGTAATAAATAACAACTGTCCTATTCCTGACTTGGATTAGGCATTTCCTTAAGTAAATTTTGTGATGCTTGATAAGCCAATCAAATTAATTTAGATTTTCGTATGACTTTTTTTGTATCACACTCTGTGCAATGTGATATGAGAAATATCTATTCATGCAAGAAATAGATGACAGGCCACAACCATAAGAGAATACTGTTTTTACTTCATGAGATATGTTTCAATTTATCCAAGTTTAACTAAGGTCATGTCAATTTCTTTTAGTCATTCTAAACCTTACCAACATAAACCTATCCACATCATCTTTGCCTTTCTCAGCTTTCCCTGCCACTAACATCAGACGTGACTGGAGGTCATGAAGTTGATCATATCTGTAATGGTTTCTCTGAGCCATATTCCCCTCCTCTTCAGGAACACGTAACTCCAATACATCTGTCAACTCCTGTATCAAAAAATAGGTAATTTCTTATTGAATTTAATATCTAAACTTAAATAAGACAATGAAATATAAAATAAAGGTCAGAGTAATCTAACATTAGTGGTTGGCTTTTTCAATGAATAAAACCCCATAACTCAGAAAAGTAAAATCTAAAACTTATAAAAACATAAAAGAAGCTTATGTCAATAGATATATACAGTTCACCAAAGTATCATAAAAACTGCTCTTAACAATTTGGAGTTATTATCTGGAAACTGGAAAATTATCCTCTTTTAATGAATAAAACCCCATAACTTGAAACCCTACAATCTAAAATTTATAAAAATCAAAAGGGATCATAAGTCAATAGATATATATTCATTGAAGTTTCATGCAAATTGGTTAAAGCGTTTTTGAGATATTGTTTAACATGTTGATGACAGATGGACAGACAACAGTATACCATAATACATCCTGTAAACATGAAAACTTAAACCACTGATTGACAAAAAAGACTGTACTTTGTCCTATGGTAGTTTACTTTTACTAATTGTGACTTGAATGGAGAGTTGTCTCATTGCCACTCATACCATATCTTCATTAACTGCTGATTTTCCATCAAGAATCCTTTTGAAATAGCATATTATACCTATCCTATTAGTCTTCATTTTAAGAAATTTCTTACTTTCAAACTCTTGAGACATTTTTTTACATTGACAGGGCTATGAAATTTACTCAACTTAACCTAAAATTAGAATCAACCGAATTGAGAAATTACTTCAAATCATCTGTGTTTTCCACACAACTGAGTTGGACACAACAAGGTTAAACTTTTCCTTAAAACCAAAAATTTGACCTTGAATCAAAATTTTAAACTGAATAGAGACAAACAGGCTAATGAACCTACTCATAAATGCATCTAAAAAATATGCATGACAACTGTGCAAAATTTCATCCGTACCAATTTTAGAGTTTTTGCTTTTATTAAGATTGTTGAGAGACAAAAACTAATAAAGTGAAAACTTAAGAACTTTAAAATTCTTAATGCAGGTCCATAATAATTCTTAAAACTTAGCAACCATTTCATTCCATTAGAACTTACTGGAATCTTCAGAAATGTTTTCTTCTGTATGTTTCCAACTTGGTAAATACCCTTTCCATTGATAGCTTCAACTTGAGCAAGGGTGGTAACTTCTACAGACCCAAGAGATTTTTTCACTGATTGCAGCCAACCAAGCTGTCTTTTTGTATCAAGCTGAAATTTTTAAGAATATGATAAAGAGATTTTTATAATAATTACACCTTATATCAGAAAGCCAGATTTTGATTGGTTGATGGCCAGTGTATTTTTCGCATATTCCAAAATTTTTTCCTCCTTTCAAATGAACTTGCCTGTTTTTCACCACTGCCGATGAATTTGCCTCAAATATCATGGTAGTTACCATTTTGGATATTCCTTTTTTACCTCTCAAGCATCTTCCCGCCAAAAAAATTCGGTATGACTTTACATAAAAATGCGACCTAACGCGTATTAGTACATGTATAATTCCTGGGGTTCTATGATAATATACTCTTATCCTCAAAACTATGCATAAATATGTTAATGAATACAGCTTTCAAGAAAAAAATAAAATATCTTCACTTGTACAGAGAGTTTCAATCAAAATCTTTTCGGTGTTATTAAACAGATATATCATGTTATGGAGGGGTATTATCGAAAAATACCTGTCTTGGGATCCAATTTTACAGTCCCTTGACTGGTAATTTTCGCAAATACCCCTCCATAACATGATATATCTATTCATTAATCCATCAAACAATAGCAATGATATAAAGCATGCAATTTGACAACCACACATAATATGTAAACTCATTATATAAAGCATGCTTAAAATTTCCTTTCATTCATTACTTACATTTGTCGATTCTTCTAGATAAGCAATAAACAATAAGTTAACACAAATTGAAAAAAAATAATAATTTGTGACTGATGTGTTATTCTCAATACTTTGATTGCAAAATGTTCATTTTTGATTGTGATCAATAAAAATTAATTAAGGTATACATGAGAATACCCAATAGAAGCACTAAGATGTCGATCACCTTGATCTATGTGTATCTTAAACAGTTGACTCTCTCCAACATTGTAGACTTGTATAGAATTCAAAACGCCAAAACACAACAGAAAGTACGTAAATCTTCAATTGGAGTTTTCAAGATAATAAGCAACAAAAGCAAACCAGGTGCTCCGCAGGGCACAGCTTTATACGACCGCAGAGGTTTAACCCTGAACGGTTGGGGCAAGTATGGACACAACATTCCAGCTGGATTCAGCTCTAAATTTGGATTGTGATTAAATAGTTGACACAGCATAGGTTTCTGACACAGAATGAATGTGGTCTAATAATCTTAAAATTTTTGTTTTGCCTTTGTGCAATTCACTATGAATTCACTATGCTGTTGAATATTAATCCTCTCAAAAAAATGTTTGAAGAAATTTTCTTTTTCTTTATGAAATCTGAAATGAGAAAAAATGAACCCCCCCCCCCCCCATTTTTTTTTCACATCCCCCTTTCCTTTATTCCAAAACCAATCTCAATTCAAATTTCTAATAGAGTTTGCAACAATAACTACTCATTTAAATACATCATAAAATATTAAAATGTAAAAAAAACTGCTTGTTATCACTGAATGGTAAAGATTGTTTTTATTTATCAGTTGGTAGTAAAAGTGAATATACATTGTATAGTGTATAAAACAATGATTTAAGTTGATTCAACTACTATTCTGGACAAAGAAAGATAACTCCAATTGAAATTTCTTGCTATTGCACAATATTGTGCAATTAGATATTTCTTGCTATTGCGCAATACTGTGCAATTGAAAATACTTGCTATTGCACAATACTGTGCAATTGAAGATTTCTTGCTATTGCGCAATACTGTGCAATTGAAAATTTCTTGCTATTGCACAATATTGTGCAATTGAAGATTTCTTGCTATTGCTGAGTACTGTGCAATTGAAAATTTCTTGCTATTGCACAATACTTAATATAATAATTTTGGATTCTGATTTGAACCAACTTGAAAACTGGGCCTATAATCAAAAATCTAAGTACATGTTTAGATTCAGCATATCAAAGAAGCCCAAGAATTCAATTTTTGTTAAAATCAAACTTAGTTTAATTTTGGACCCTTTGGACTTAAATGTAGACCAATTTGAAAACGGGACCAAAAATTAAGAATCTACATACACAGTTAGATTCTGCATATCAAAGAACCCAAATTATTCAATTTTTGATGAAATCAAACAAAGTTTAATTTTGGACCCTTTGGGCTCCTTATTCCTGAACTGTTGGGACCAAAACTCCCAAAATCAATCCCAACCTTCCTTTTATGGTCATAAACCTTGTGTTTAAATTTCATTGATTTCTATTTACTTAAACTAAAGTTATTGTGCGAAAACCAAGAATAATGCTTATTTGGGCCCTTTTTTGGCCCCTAATTCCTACACTGTTGGAACCAAAACTCTCAAAATCAATCCCAACCTTCCTTTTGTGGTCATAAACCTTGTGTCAAAATTTCATAGATTTCTATTTACTTAAACTAAAGTTATAGTGCGAAAACCAAGAAAATGCTTATTTGGGAGGTTTGGCACCTAATTCCTAAAATGTTGGGAGCAAACCTCCCAAAATCAATCCCAACCTTCCTTTTGTGGTTAAACCATTAGTTAAAATTTCATAGATTTCTATTCACTTTTACTAAAGTTAGAGTGCAAAAACTAAAAGTATTCGGACGACGACGACACAGACGACGACGCCAACATGATACCAATATACGATATAAAAATCTTCAATTTTTACGGTCGTATAAAAATTGGTAAAACTTGTCACTTTAAAAGTGTAATAACTCCAATAAGGAGTTGAGTAAGACTCTTTAACATGTTGACATTTCTTATTACATAAATCACTTACCAACTTCTGTGGCAGTTGAGGATTTGAATCTAATTCTTTCCAAACTTCCTGGCATTTTTCCAGGAAAATCTTTGTATTACAGTGTTTTTCCAAATTAAAGATCAATGGAGCATATCCAGTTGTAGCAGAATGTAAACAGTTGACCTTGGCAATCTCCATGTCACCGTCACCTGCATATGTACTGGCCAAGTCGACAAATACATTTAACTTCTTTAATCCACCTGTTCAATAATAATAGGGGGAAAATAACTTGCTATATTTTGAACAGAGAACTGTTACATTGTATGTAATTTGATAAAAGACAGAAGACACTTTTTTTACAGTGACCAAATATCTTAGAGTATGATATTACTTAACCAAATCTAAACATGATCGGTGCACATGTGGAGCTGAATGTGCATCCCCTTCCAGAGAACATGTGATCACCACTGTTTTTGTAGGTTTTTCTCTTGCTAAACTTTTCATATTTTGTTTTCTCTTTGATATCTTGGTTTTCTACTGGTGCCATCTGATGAATTGCACATTTCAAAGATGATTTAATGAAACAAATAATTTGATGACTGAACTTAGGTCAAATAAAAAATAGTGTAGCATCTGTGTTCAAAGCTACATATCAGTATTATTCCTTGTGTATATTGACCCAGCTAGTGAGATTATAATAGCTGACATTTGAGGTCAAGGACAATAGACATATGACATTTAAAGATTTCATATACATAAGGCATTTATTTGCAAGTAACCTCACCAATTGATGTCGTCAGAGCTTAAAATGCAATAGTTATCTCCATTCTAATGCAACTGTCAGAAAATAGTCAATCAGATACTTGATGATAATATCAATCCTTTCTCTATGTAACTAACATTCTAGAATATTGTGCAGTAAAAAAGCAAATACAGTTACCTGGCATTGATTCTTTCAACCAATTAACAAGTGGTTTACATTTTATGAAATCTTTCAAACATTCAGATCTTTCTGGAGTTACTTCTCCAAGTATAGAGCAAGTAGTCAGCAGATTTTGGTCCAATTTTTTCATCACTGTGTCCTGACCTCCAGTCTGTACAGAAAATGAACACAAACTGAATATGTATGATATGGTGTTTTTTTTTCTCTAATTCTTACATGATTTGTCCTTTCCCTGACCTGCTGATTATTTTTATCTAATCAATGTGTGATTCAATTTGATCTCAGTTCTTCATTGGTATAAATTCAATTATGATGTCAATTTTTTTGGCTTTCCTCTTAATTTCCTATTGTGATGTCATAAAAACTAGAGGCTCTCAAGAGCCTGTGTCGCTCACCTGTTAATGTGTTTACTGATGTCGGCCATCTTTGTTGGTAGGCGGGGTCATTAGACACTCTTTTTAAAATTAGATACCCTAGTATTATGATTGTGGCCAAATTTGGTTAAATTTGGCCAAGTAGTTTTAGAAAAGATTTTTATACAAGTTACAAAAATGAGGAAAAGTTGTTTAATATTGACTCTAAAGGGCAATAACTCCTTAGGGGGTCCTCTAACAATTTTGATCATGCTGACTTATTTGTAGATCTTACTTTGCTGAACATTATTGCTGTTTACAGTTTATCTCTATCTATAATAGTATTCAAGATAATAACCAAAAACTGCAAAATTTTCTTAAAATAACCAATTTAAGGGCAGCAACCCAACAACAGGTTGTCCGATTCAACTGAAAATTTGTGAGGGGATATATCTTATTCTGATGGACATTAAAATCTTGAAAGATTTGCCCTTAATGTCTTGGTTTCAAAGATATAAAGCAAAAACTGCATTTTACCACTATGTTCTAATTTTAGCCATGTCGGCCATTTTGTTTGGCAGGCTGGGTCATCGGACACATTTTTTAAACTATAAACCACAATGATAATTGTCGCCAAGTTTGATTAAATTTGGCAAAGTAGTTTTAGAGAAGAAGATTTTTAGAAAAGCTACAAAAAATTATGAAAAGTTGTCAAAAATTGACTATAAAGGGCAATAACTCCTTAAGGGGTCGACTGGCAATTTTGGTCATGTTGAATTATTTGTAGGTCTTACTCTGCTGAACATTATTGCTGTTTACAGTTTATCTCTATCTATAATAGTATTCAAGATAATAACCAAAAACTGCAAAATGTCCTTAAAATAACCATTTCAGGGGCAGCAACCCAACAACAGGTTGTCCGATTCGTCTGAAAATTTCAGGGCAGATAGATCTTCACCTGATAAACAATTTTACCCAAGTCAGATTTGCTCTAAATGCTTTGGTTTTTGAGTTATAAGCCAAAAACTGCATTTTACCCCTATGTTCTATTTTTAGCCATGGCGGCCATCTTGGTTGGTTTGACGAGTCACGCCACACATTTTTTAAACTAGATATCCCAAGGATGATTGTGGCCAAGTTTGGTAAAATTTGGCCCAGTAGTTTCAGAGGAGAAGATTTTTGTAAAAGTTTACAGACGACGGACGACGGACGACGGACGCCAAGTGATGAGAAAAGCTCACTTGACCTTTCAGGTCAGGTGAGCTAAAAAGGTGACTATGCCCAATGACATCACATAGAACACATCTTTTCACAGATTATTTGAAAAGAAGGATTGAGTTTGTCTGCATATTGTTTTAAAATCATTAGAGAAACAGATTCTACCATCAAATATTGCATATTACTATATTTATCCACTCATTAGGCCAAAAATAAAATATTGTTTGTTTCCCCTCCCCCGACCGACTTGGTAAAATCGCCAAAAAATTTTATTGGCCATTCTTGTCCAAATTTTTTTTTTTGCTATGTTTGTTTTTGGTGATATCTTTCCGATACTGTAGTAAATGTGCATTGGTTTTTTGTCATACCTTTCCGATGCTGTAGTCAACAAGCGTTTTAAATCAAGGCATTTTTACATTGAAGCGTCTATATCATACGGAATCAAGGAAAACAAACATATGCATTGACACACGATTTGTGTTGTGTGCAAGGGTGATATTTGAAAAAAAATAATCTGAAGAATCTTTCAACCCACTGAGTGCACCTTGATTGGCTTTGTCTTTTACCTCTGTTCCTGTTTAAGGGATAAAATTTTTGAGTAAAAATGGTCTGAATCGTGCTTTGAAATCAATCTACTTTGTCTTCACTTCGAACAGGTTGGGCACAAGTCAGAAAATGTTGGATACGTGAATTCCCTGCTTTCAGAGAACCTCCCTGATTTCTGGTGTAAACAAGACCAGTTTAAATGTGTTTTTATTTTTCAATTTATGGCATGAAATTTACAAAAGGGCAAGCTGCATGATCCAGGTGTAACTGAACATAACTGAATTATGTTCACTTCTATTGAAAATTTTTATTCATTGAATTTTAATTCCCAAGTCATTAACATATTTTTTTGTCATCTCATAATTGATGATCAAGGTATGAATGGGTGAACACAGGAATTGTTTTGTTGTGAGTTATGCATCAAATTAGACTTGAAATAAGCTTGATTTTTAACTTATAAAACACTTGCTTTCATTAAACATTGTTATCACATGAAGAATGTGTGCTTTTGTAGATTTCATATCATAAAATAAATAGGAAAAAAAAGGAGGTCCCTGTATACAGTTTTTAACACCAGAAAACTGGGATCTACACTGAAATCAGGGAATACCCCACTTTTCTTGACTTACCTGTTGAATTTTGTAAAAATTCAATATAGAAAAAATTATATCAAGAAATAAAATAAAATAATTTGCCTACCTACCTACCCATACCCTGATAACCTCAGGCGGGGAGGAGAAACAAAGATATTTTTAACGTTGGCCTTACAATTAAATTTAAAATATTTATGGAGTTTGCAACCATAATTACCCATTTAAATACATCATTAAAGGCTTAAAAAATAAAAATGACATACATAATCATGGCTAAAATTTATAAACCTTAATCAGCATTTTTAAAATAGTAAGTTCTAAAATAAATTGGCAACTAATCACCTCAAGACAATACAACATTTCTTTATCCATAATTTAAAAGCAGTGTAAGGGGGGTAATTCAAACAACAGTTTGTGTTGAAGACCGTATCTTGACCTATGATGGTTTAGTTTAATAAATTGTGACTTGGATGGAGAGTTGTCTCATTTGCACTCATACCACATCTTCCTATATCTACTAACAACAGTGTACATTTAAAGTAATTGTCCATATACCCCCTTTAGGCCCCTAATTCCTAAACATGTTTCCTTTCTTTAAATTTAATTTACATCCAAAGACTTTTTAAGTTAATACATACCAATTCGATTATGTCTTTAATTTGATTGAAATCTCCCTTTAAATTAAATGCATCAACCACTTCCATCATAGCTTTTGCACCATACAAATAATTCCTGATATTTCCATGTCGTTCTATCTGGTCTAATCTTTCTTTTATCCAACTATCATCCCCATCATTATCAAATAACAGGAATTCTTTCTTCAAATCACTTCTATCTCTAGTCTTGAACCATTTATCAAATTCAGAGAAGTGCATGTCTCCTGATCTTAACTTTGTACTTAAAGTTCTCCATTGTTCTAAAGCTGGTTGCCACACTTTGTCAAATACCTCATCTATCTTCACATCCCTCCCAAGTTTTTTTTGTAATTCAGTTCCTTTCTTTTCCCAAATCTTTATAAAAAGTAGCCCTTTACAATGCTCTAGTATCTTTGGTAGTATATCTAATTCTTCTTGACAAAGACCAAATGCAGTCACCATTGGTTTATAATTTTCTGGATCTTTTAAATTTTCTAATAGTTCTGTTTCAACAAGTTTGTTCAGAGAAATCATATCTGGTTCCTGAAAAACTTGCAACTTGGTTAGTAGACTGGCAGTATCAGCTATAAAGGAAAAGAAAAATACCTATAAACTAGCATTAACTATATGCATAAAAAGTCTTAAATCAATGAACTAAGAAATATATCAAGGTCAGGTCCGACAGCATGTACAACCTACATTAATTCTATGGTGACAGAGGTCTGAGTTATCAGAAGGTCAGGTTTTCAAAGGTCCCTATTGGGATTTTATTGTCAACATGAAAAACAAAAAGAATGAAAGAAACAAATATGTATATGAATATCAAACAAATTAATACCAAAATATTTGAACACATTGTCTGTGACATTCCCAATTTCCACTGCCAGATGAAATTATTCTGATAGCCAATTACAAGAAGGAAATTGAGCTTACCTTTGCAGTGAATACTGACATGAGTAAATTCTTGTACAACTTGATAAGTTTGATCAAAGGTCTGTAGTTCTTTGGATCTGATGGTTAGTGTATTCATGATGACTTCAACATTGTTGAATTTCATTGCCATTATCAGTTTTTGAAAGTTTTCATGCTTTTCTATAAGTTTTCTCAATGTTTTGACTAAAATAGTCCCCTCTTTTAATCTCTGAACAAAATCCTGTATGATTTCTACAAACTTCTTCAACACCTTCTGACATTCTTCACCTAATGCCTTGGGTTTATTACCTGAAATAAAGATATAGCAAAATCAACTGCTTAATAAGTGTGTTCTCAATCTAAAACAAGAAGTAATTGTAACAGGATGCTGTTACGAAGTCTCCCAGACAAAGCTCCTATAACTCGCCATTCATATGGTCCCATGTTCATTTGATTTGATTTTTTGTCCCATACAAGAATATATATGGCTTACGGGTGGGGATCTCCACCATTTACAAGTATTCAACAGGAGGGGGTGGTGGTGACCCCCAGGAAATTTACCTATATTTCATTTGATTTGTTTTATTGTCCCCTACAAGAATGTATATGGTTTAAGGGTGGGGATCTGGACCGTTTACAAGATAATAGCACATTCTCAAATTGAACGGGGTAGGGCGACCCCCAGGAACTTCCCTTTAATTGTATTTGATTAGCTTTATTGTCCTATACAAGAATATATATGGTTTAGGGGTGGGGATGTTGACCGTTTACAAGTTTTCAAACAAGAGGGGATGGGGTGACCCCCTTGGGACTTCCCTCTTATTTCATTTCATTTGTTTTATTGTCCCCTACAAGAATATATATGGTTTAGGGATGGGGATGTTGACCGTTTACAAGTTTTCAAACAAAAGGGGGTGGGGTGACCCCCTCCGGACTTCCCTTTTATTTCATTCATTTGTTTTATTGTCCCATACAAGAATACATATGGTTTAGGGGAGGGGATGTTGACCGTTTACAAGTTTTCAAACAAGAGGGGTGGGGTGACCCCTTAGGGACTTCCCTTTAATTTCATTTCATTTGTTTTATTGTCCCCTACAAGAATATATATGGTTTAGGGGTGGGGATCTGGACCGTTTACAAGATAATAGCACATTCTCAAATTGAACGGGTTGGGGATGACCCCCGGGGACCTCCCTTTAATTTCATTTGATTTGTTTTATCGTCCCATTTAAGAATATATATGGTTTAGGGGTGGGGATCTGGACCGTTTACAAGATATAAGCATATTCTCAAATTGAAGGGGGTGGGGATGAACTGCCAGGGACTCCCCCTATCTTTCATATACTTTGTTTTATTGTCCTAAAATCAATTCTGAAGACTGCATGTATCTATCACTTACAGTTTTCAAGTTATATTCATTTGAAAATTTTAGAAAATAAAAATCCCATAGGGTTCTATAGTTAACCCCTCCCTCCTTTCTATCCCCCAAAATACCCCTTAATAGACCCCAATGCACAAACGAAAGATTGATGGCTCACCTAGACATATTAGTCTACCACTTTATGAAATTCTAAGTTAATCTGACAAGCGGTTTTGGAGAACCGCTGTGGACAAGTTCATTTTTAAAGTGGCGGAAGAAGAGGAAGAGGAAGAAGAAGAAGAAGAATAACTAGATTTGTAATTGCTAGCAATAACGGATGGCACCCTCGTCCCCCTATTGCCAGGCGAACGGCAGCCATTTTGAAAATTTCAAAGTCAAAGAGTGCATCTACACATGCAAGTCATCATTTTTGTAAAATTTCATTAAGTTTGGAGCATTTTGAAATTTTGGACAATTTTGCTGTTTCCATGGTTACGGCAGCCATTTTGGAAATTCCAACTTCAAAATTCAACTCCGCACATGTCAGTCACTATTTCTGTAAAGTTTCATCCAGTTTGCAGCAATTTGAAATTATTTGAAAATTTGGAACATTTGTCCTGCAACCATGGTTACAGTAGATAATTCCAAAATTCTAAAAGCAGGCATCTTATTGCCACATGTCATGTTATATATCAATGAAGTTTCATTTACTTTGTTGCAATACTCTCTGAGAAAATGCAGATTTTATGCATTTTTCCATAGGGTCAATGCAAAACTTGGCCCCAGTTTCCATGACAACGGCGGCCATTTTGGATTATCAAAATATTGTTTTGACATCTTAGCGTACCTGGTAACATTTTTATAAAGTTTCATCCAGCTGAGTGTTATAACGAAAGAGTTAGAATTTTTGATATTTTAGCTGTTTCCATGGTAACGGCAGCCATTTTGAAAATTCCAAAGTCAAATTGGAAATCAGCACATGTCAGTTACCATTCCTGTGGAGTTTCTTCCAGTTTGGAACACTTTGAATTTTTTCGCATTTTTGCTGTTTCCATGGAAACGGCGGCCATCTTTTACCATTCCATACCCAGGTGCACAACTTTACATGGGGGTCCTCATTATAGTAAAGTTCCATCAACATTGGTCCATAGGATTCCGAGAAACACGACGGACAAAATGTGTGGAAGAAGAATAAGAAAAATAAGAAAAAAAAGAAACGTAGAATAACAATATGTCACCCCAACTCCGTTGAGGGTGCCATAATAAAAATAATAAGAACTGAGCAAAAACAATAAGTCTCCAAACTTTGTTTGGGAGACTTAATTAAAGAAACTTTCTAAGCACGCTCACATACCCCAAGCCCCGACATTCTCACTGGACAAACAAAATCTAACCAGATTCCTAAGTTCAAAGACTCATTACCTCTACAAATGTCAACTGATAAAGGTTTCTTGTGGATATGCATATTAAAATATTATGTCCTCATTAACTACAAAGTTTCATGAAATTCTGTTGTGTAGTTTCAGAGCAGTTGCGATTACAAACAGTTGCAGTAGTATATTTAGGCCAAAATTAAAAGTTCAAAGGGGCATATATAACTCCTAGAAAAAAAATTGAATCATAATTTCCTGTCGATTTTCACATCTACAAGGTTTGTCCTTATTATCTACAAAGTTTCATGAAATTCTGTTGTGTGGTTTCAGAGGAGTTGATATGACAAACTGTTGGAGTAGTATATTGAGGCAATTAAGTTCAAAGGGGAGTAACTGCTAGAACAAAAATTGAATTGTATAATTTCCGGTCGAAATGCACATGTACATAGTATGTTCTTATTATCTCCAAAGTTTCATGAAATTCTGCAGTGCAGTTTCAGAGGAGTTGCGATTACAAACAGTTGCAGTAGGTAGTATATTAGTATAACGGACAGACAGACGGACGGTACGATGGATAGACGGACGGACGGACAGACAGACAGACAGGTCAAAAACATTATACCCTCCGCAACTTCATTGCATGGGATATAATTCAGAATTTGATGCAAATTCAAGACAGAAACCTCTGAGATTTATTAGTCTTGTGTGTTTTTTAATTTTGACTTATTTATGTTTAGAGTTTAGTGTGACATTTCCTGCTCTTTAGTGGGGTCTAACACATTTCCATTCTCAATTCTATTTTACTGTGTAGAATCATATAAGACTAAAACTAACGAATCCCCTTTATCTTTAGAAATCACTCACTAAATCAGGCTCAGAAAATTTACCAAATATAATTGATCTACCACCAAGAATTAAATATATATATAATATATATATATGATTAAAGGTAGGTGATATAATTAACTGTATTCAAGCTACTTTTAACAATAATGATATGTAATGGGTAGATAATATACAATTATAGCCTTTGTGTGAGGTTCAATACAAGGATATATTGACTAAGGACGAAGTCCGAGGTCAATATACTTCTTTGGGTGGATATATCCTGTATTGACCTCATCAATAGGCTATAATTGTTGTATTATTAATTCCTGATCATATTTGTATCAAAATCGTCATTTGATTTGGTTGGATTTTATAGAAATCATATTGTCTCATATCAGTTGTTATTTCATTTACATTTTTTTAATTTTTTTACATCTTATGTATTGAAGATTTTTTTTTCAAATACTCGATCATAGATATTTTTTTTTATAAAACTTTAAACAATATCATGAAATTCATTATATAACGTCACAAAATATGTCAGTTTTTAGATATTCTAAAAATAACTGTGTAATATGCTTTTTGCTATCTGCCGTTTTCTATCTACCTTCGAAAATATAGTATATGTGACTATCCCTGAATGAATCAAATTAGTTAAAATATACAAATTAATAATATTAGATATTAGTACATATGGTATGAGTGCCCACGAGACAAATCTCCATCCAAGTCACAATTTGTAAATGTAAACCATTATAGATCAAAGTACAGTCTTCAATGAATGTATTAAAGGATAAAAGCTTACAATACCCTTTTGCCCTAGTGACGAGAAAACTATAAATTTTTATTTATTATTATGTGGCATCAAATAACATTGTGTATATGGAATAACTCTGAATGTACAAAAGCAATTTGCACGTAATCATGAGTTTATGTTGCCATGTAGTAACTAGAGGTTCCAAGGAGCCTGTGTCGCTCACATGATATTTTTATTTACAATTGATGCATGAAATAATGCAACCGTTATACTTTTGCTCAAGTTTTAGAGATACAAAACTAAATACCCTAATGCTTATTTGTGGCCAAGTTTAGTGAAATTGTCTCAGTTATTTCAGGAGAAGATTTTTGTGAAAGATTACAAAAATTGCCTAAAAATTGTTAAATTTGACATTAAACAGCAATAACTCCTTATTGGGTCAATTGACCATTTTGGTCATGTTGACTTATTTGTAGATCTTACTTTACTGAACATTATTGCTGTTTACAAATGATTTCTATCTATAATATTATTAAAAAAAATGACCAAAAACAACAAAATGTCCTTAAAATTACTAATTCAGGAGCAGCAACCTAACAACAGTTTGTCTGATTTGTCTGAAAATTTTAAACAAATATATCTTAGCCTGATGAACATTTTTATATACGTTAAATTTGCTCTAAATGCTTTAAGCCAAAAACTGCATTTTACCCCTATGTTCTATTTTTAGCTATGTCTGCCATGATGGTAAGCAGGTGGGCTCATCAGACACATTTCTTAAACAAGATACAATAATGATTGTGACCAAGATTGGTTAAATTTGTTTCAGTAGTTTCAGGAGAAGATTTTTGTAAGATTACAAAAAAAACATTTACTGTAAAGGACAATAACTCCTTAAGAGGTCAATTGACCATTTTGGTTATGTTGACTTATTATGTAGATCTTACTTTGCTGAACATAATTGCTGTTTACAGTTTATCTATATCTATAATAATATTCAAGATAATAACCTAAAACTTCAAATGTTCATTAAAAATACCAATTCAGGGGCAGAAACCCAACAACAGGTTGTCCCATTCGTCTGAAAATTTCAGATAGACCTGATGAACGATTTAACCCCATGTCAGATTTGCTCTAAATGCTTTGGTTTCAGAGATATAAGCCAAAATCTACATTGTTTGTTAAAATTTGCCCCAGTAGTTTCAGAGGAGAAGTTTTTGTAAAAGTTAATGAGGAAAACGGTCGACGACGATGACAGACCATGTGAGCTAATAATAGGGTAAGTTAAGCAGCTTTTTTAAAGAATTTAATGGTTCCAATATTTTCTTTTAAAAAAAAGTACCAGCTTAATAAAACACTGAACAAAAACAATCTTTCAAAATGTATCTGTCATGGTACCAAAATCTTTGCTTAAGCTAATTAAACTATAATTCTGTCCAACTCAAGAAAAGGCAGGAGAAACAGTGATAATATAACATCCAATTTAGTATATGATGTTTCATGCAAAATACAAGTATGCATTCATTGTGGTAAATAAGTTGACTGTTATACTTCAGGAAAACCTTGTATAAATAAATATGCTAGTTATAGTCTCCCAAGGTAGATATGGCTGTTGATTATAATGTCATTTCAACACACATTAATTCAATGTAACTTACGGTACATCTCCATATATGTAGGAAATGGCCTCCATGAAAGAGCATGTTCAAAAACTTCATGAGGGTCATCCAGCTTTTTAACATCCCAGCTCCTTTCAAAAACATTAGATAAAAGTGCTCCTAGACGAATGATACAGGGTTCATCTTTTGCAGATCTCCATTCAAATTTGTCACATTCATTCACTGCCTTTAAAAACAAATAATAAAAATAACTATATTCTGGTCTTGTATTTTTACTTGTGCTTAATCTAATTAAAATCCTAAATAATTTGGAGGGTAACTTGAACATTGATATATATTTAGAAAAGATTTTTCATTAGGATTTAAAGAAGAACAGTACAAATTTATACTCAAAATAACAGGAATATGGGTTAATTTCCCACTCACACTATCATAATTCCATGTTCATTGAAACCAGAAATCTGGCTCAAATCAATCTACTTTGTCTGAGGAAGTTGAAACCTTAAGTTCTTCATAATTTATAAATTTATAAACACACATGTTATAAATCATGTCAGTTCCTAAATACTGACTTCTCGGCTTAAAACTGTTACTTACTTTCAAAGCAACTTTGGTAAGAATATCTTGCACTACTCCACCAAATGACTCTGTGTGTTCACAGTAAATCTCAATTAATTTTTCAAATGAACTCTGCAAATATATGTTCATGGATGATATAATTGATAACAATTTTTAAAACTTTCCTAAGATGATAGTTTACTGCTTTTTACACTTTAATGTAAACATGAAGCATGGTCTAAAACAATAACAAAGCTAGAGGCTCTAAAGAGCCTGTGTCGCTCACCTTGGTCTATGATCATACTAAACAAAGGACATACATAATAGATGAGAATAGAATTCATGAGAAAATTATGTTTTGGTGATGATGATGTGTTTGTCAATCTTACTTCACTGAAAATTCTTGCTGTTCATAAATTTCTTTATCTATAATGAACTTGGCTCAGTAGTTTCAAAGGAAAATATTTTGTAAAAGTTTACAAAAATTTACATAAATTTACGAAAATTGTTTAAAATTTACTATAAAGAGCAATAACTCCTTAAGGGGTCAATTGACCATTTTGGTCAAGTTGACTTATTTGTAGATCTTACTTTGCTATACATAATTGTTGATTACAGTTTATCTTATCTAATATAATATTGAAGATAATAACCAAAAACTTCAAAATTTTCTTAAAATTACCAATTCAGGGGCAGGAACCCAACAATGTGTTGCCTGATTTGTCTGAAAATTTCAGGACAGTTATATCTTGACTTAATGAACATATTTGAATGAATGAGATTTGCTCTAAATGTTTTGAATTCAGAGATAATAGCCAAAAATTGCATTTTACCCCTATGTACTATTTTTAGCCATGTCGGCCATCTTGGTTTTGGACAAAGGTCATTGGGACAGATTATTGAAACTACAGACCCTTTAGATGATGGTTGCCAAGTTTGGTTAAATTTGTCTAAGTAGTTTCAGATGTTGACCTATTTGTAGATCTTACTTTGCTAAACATTATTGCTGTTTACAGTTTATCTCTATCTTTTATAATATTCAAGATAATAACCCAAAACTGCAAAATTTCCTTAAAATTACTAATATGGGGGCAGCAACCCAATATCGGGTTGTCCAATTTGTCTAACAATATCAGGGCAGATAGATCTTGACCTGAATAACAATTTTACCCTGTCAGATTTGTTCTAAATGATTTGGTTTCACAGATATTAAAGCCAAAATCTACATTTTACCCCTATGTTCTATTTTTAGCCATGGCGGCCATCTTGGTTGGTTGGCCAGGTAATCAGACACATTTTTTTAAAAATAGATACCCCAGGGATGATTGTAGCCAAGTTTGGTTAAATTTGGTCAAGTAGTCTCAGAGGAGAAGATTTTTTTAAATATTACTAAACTTTTAGAAAAATGGTTAAAAATTGACTATAAAGGGCAATAACTCCTTGAGGGGTCAACTGACAATTTTGGTCAAGTTGAATTATTTGTAGATCTTACTTTGCTGAACATTATTGCTGTTTACCGTTTATCTCTATCTTTTATAATATTCAAGATAATAACCCAAAACTGCAAAATTTTCGTAAAATTACTAATTCGGTGGCAGCAATCCAGCAAAGGATTGTCCGATTTGTCTGAAAATGTCAGGGCAGATAGATCTTGACCTGATTAACAATTTTGCTCTAAATGGTTTGGTTTCCGAGATATAAGCCAAAATCTACATTTTACCCCTATGTTCTATTTTTTGCCATGGCGGCCATCTTGGTTGGATGGCTGGGTCATCGGACACATTTCTTAAACTAGATACCCAAAGGATGATTGTGGCCAAGTTTGGTTAAATTTGGCACAGTAGTTTCAGAAGAGAAGATTATTTTTAAAAGTTTACAGACGCCGGACGATGGACGCTAAGTGATGAGAAAAGCTCACTTGGCCCTTTGTATACTAATTTGCCAAGAGCAGCAATATGGGTACAACAAGTGGGGAAGGACACTTCCTATATTCAAGGTGATAGGGTGTGCAGCTGGAATAGGTAACCATTTCAAGCTTGAAAATATGGGAATAGTGAATTGTGTTCCTGGTTGTGTTTTTATCAACCAATTTTCTCTCTATTGACATTTTGGTATTCCACTCTTATATTACACACCAGGAAACCCAAACAAGGTCAAACAATATGGGAAAAGATAACATTTTTACCAATACAATATATGAAAAGAAATACTTTTTTAAAAATCTAAAATTGTATGAGAAGGGTGGGGTAACAGAAATTCAGAGGCACCTACTATCAATTAAGTATTGAAGTGGAACCCCCATCGAGTTCACTATATTGTGTCTTTACCTTATTTTTAATCTGATATATGACGATATTAGGAGGTACAGTCACAAACAGCAAGAAAGGACACCATTCATACTTATTTTAAAAATAGAGCAGACAGAATTTGTTTTAAAGAGTAAGGCCCATTGTTGAATACCAGAAGGTGATCTTTAGATGTCTTATTTACGACCTTTATTTTTAAAACTGGTGATGATCTTCATTAGGCCAGGATTTTTTAATTTATTGGTTTACGGATCCGCCGACCCGATTTTGCTGATTTCCAGAATAAAAATAAAATTCACTTTTCACGCTTTTTTATTCCCGCCAACCTTAACAAATGCATTATCCCTGAAAAATATTTAAAATATTTTTTTTCCTGAAATGAAATGCATTAATCACTAACAAAATTGACAACACTTTTTTGTGTGAAAAAAACCCTTCCAGTTTACGTTTCTAAATATAGACAAATCAATTATAACTGACCTTGAAATGTTGTTTGCGCAAATAATTTTGCGGAACGAAACTTGTGTTTAAAACCAATTACACAATAAGTTCGTTTACCTTATTTGTCATTAGTCCGTAAGATGCATCATCTCATAGAAATAGACTTGTCCAAATGTGGACAGGGTGAAGGCATCAAATTAAAGAACTGATTATTAACAAATCATTAGGAATTTTCTTGTTTTTATAGGTAATATAAAAATGTTGTTCATTTGGATTAAAAAAAACGGGAATGCAAGACAACAGATTAACCCGATATCGTTTTTCCAGTGGACGATTCTATTAGGTTTTTGACACGTGTGTTGAAACTTATTTTCGTACGACGTTTATGCATTTTTTCTTTATCAGTTTTCGTGCTTGAAGTTCATAATTTACCAAGTTTTCTGGAATTGATTAAGAGCTACGCGAATCTATTTTTCTTGTTTCTGAAATGATGATTAATTTCGTCTTTGTCCGTGCATCCCCTTTTATTTACTGTAAATTACTAGACAATGTCATGCGTAGTTTATAACAGCTGAGCAATAATATTTCATTGAACTAAAATTTTAGAAATGATGATAAAATAGCATAACAAACATATTGCTAGAAAGGTGAAATATATATTGATTTTGCATATTTTTTTGTCTTCAAAGATGATATTTTTTCTTTTTTTTTTCCCGACCGACCGACCCGACTTTTTCATGGGGAAAATCCGTAAACCAACAAATTAAAAAACCGTGGCCTTAGTCCAATAAATTATTCTACTTATAGGTATCATTTATACATAACATTATTTTAACTTTTCTTCAATATGTATCACAATCGGCATGTTTAGCACCAATAATGTATAAATTAATCGTTTGAGGTTCTCATAGAGGATACAAACTACTGATTTGCATGAACTATGATTTTATTAAGGTTTATGTGGACCCTATGGCTTAAATGGTCGTATTTTCACTTCAAAATTTACTCTGAGTACAGACAAACCTGCGCGTCTGTAAATTTTTTCAGGCATAGCATGCCCTAGATAAATGAATTTTAAATATGTTTTAAGTTTTAGAAAAATAAAAACTGACCAGGATTTTGCCGTGCACTTTTTTTCATTCCTCCAGAAGGTGCCGAAATAAACTAAGTTGGGAAACAGGTTTGAGAACTTCCCCACAGGTAAAAATTAAAGTGAGCATTCTTAATTGACATGGACATTAGATGGACAATAGATACCTGACAATAATTGGTTATTTAAACTGTGTACCTGAGTGGACCATATCAAGGTAAACTCAACTGTTTGTTAATTTTATCAACTTCTGCAGAGTCGAAAAAAAGTGTATGGCAAAATCCGGTTAAGTTATGAATTTTCTAAATCATACAATGCTTTTGAATTCTATTTTTCTAGGGCATGCTATGCCTTAAAACTTTTCCAGATCCACAGGGTTGCCTGTACTCAGAGAAAATTTTGAGGTGAAAATACGGCCATTTTAGCCACAGGGTCCACATGAACCTTAAATGTATTTACAGTCTTGTTTTGCAGTATTTCCAGTAAGGAGTTCTCCAAGGCTGTTGTGTAAGAACCTTTTATTTTACCATTTGGAACTTTCAATTTGAATGCTGAATTCCAACGCTGAAATTAGAAAGAAAAATAAGATATGATTATACTGTGGATTCATTTATATTTGTTGGATACACATTTTTCGTGGATTCGTGGGAACAGGAGAACCACAAATTTAAATGTTCAACAAACTACAAATTTTCTAAAGGAATGTATGCAGACTTTTCCAGAACCACGAATATATATATCCACGATTATGCAAGTTTTCCTTAATCCATGAAAAATTGGTACTAAAGAACATAAATGAATCCACAGTAAACAGAAATCTATAGACTGTTTCTTAAAAGTAAAAATCAATGTGTAAATTCTTTCTTATCCATATAAATATCTGTCGTCAACATGTCGGACAATAACTCAAAAATGCTTCAACCAATTTGCATACAACCTGTATGGTGAATTGTTTATATCTATTGACGTGAGCTCCCTTTTGTTTTTTTTATAAAGGAGTAGGTTCAGTAAGACCCCTTTTTGGCCCCAAAATATAGCAGTTTTACAAAATTGTTAAAATGTAAACTTTTAGTTATTTATTGGAAAGTAGAATGCTTCTGCTACATAAATATGGGCTGTTTTTGACAATACAATGCACATATATCGGGTATTAGCAGCATTGAGTCATGCTAAATTACTGAAATCTTCACAATTTTAGCATTTTAGTCAAATTTTAGACGGTTTACTTTCATTTTTGACAAAAAACATCTGAAATGTGATATTTTTTGGTAGATTTGATATATTTTCCATATTTCAGCTAGAATCGGAGCGTTTTTGATGAGTTAATCATTTAAATCTTTCACATAAACTAATTGAATATACTGAAATAGACACTAAAGTTTTTAAAGAGTGTCTAAAATCTTTCGTCAGATGAACTTGAAATTTGAGGCCAAAATCAGCCTTTACCGGATCTACTCCTTTAGATTTTACATTTCCAAATTATGGTTCACATTTTTTTAATCTTGCAAGAACCGTAACTCATTTTTTTAATCTTTCCAGAACCATAACTCCTGAATGGTAAAAGTGAAAATCTTGAATATCAAACTTGACCTCCATTTTGTCATCAGTTACAACATATTCAAATTTGAAAAGCTTTGGTTGAAAGGTTCATGAGTAAATGCATGACACGACTGGAAACTCCATTTTTCAATCTTTCAAGAACCACAACTTCTGAATGGTAAAAGTGAAAATCTTGAATATCAACAGTATATTTGAATTTTAAAGCTTTGCTTGAATAGTTCATGAGTAAATGCACTGACAATATTTGGCTGCCCAAAAATTACCTGCCTGACCAATAGACCGACCCGTGGTGTAGTGGTTAGTGCATCGGACTACTGACACAAAGGCTCCTGGTTGGATTCTTGTTTGGGATGAAAATTTCAGGAACTCAATTTTCGTCTCTCCCTTGACACCATCTGCGAGTATGGTCTTGAGGAAACGATGATAGTCCATCGGAAGGGGACGATAAATGGCTGGCCCGTGTTAAGAGAGAGCCATATCTCTTGCACGTTAAAGACACCCTTGTAGATTTCGAAAAAGAGTAGGCTAATGCCGCTACAAGGCAGCACTCGCACCCGCAAAGTGGAAAGGGATTAATATAAGTTGCAAAATTTGTTTCCCAATCTACTATAAATAAATATGTTTAAACTAATAGACCGACCGCCTGACTGCCGTACATCCCCAAATCAATAACTAACATCATACCTGTCAACCTGTGACGATGAAAATGCAGGTCATGACCTGCATTGAAGAATCAAATCTCAGGTCATAACGTGTACGAACTTTTTCGAGCTGAATTTCAGTATTTATGGTACATTTTCTTATAACGTATATCAAAGATACCAAAACATCAATGCATGTTCACTTTTGTTAAGTCATTTTAAATCTTGTTAAATATTATTTCATTGCACTTTCAAAGATTTTTATAAATTTGTGTAACTCAGTCTTATGTGCTTTACTTTTTGAGAAAAAATACTACAATCATCAAACACTAGAAAAAAGTAAAATCACAAAAATACTGAACTTAGAGGTAGATCAATTTGGAAAGTCCATAATCACATGGCAAAATCAAATAACAAAACGCATCAAAAACGAATGGACAAAAACTGTCATATTCCTGACTTGGTACAGGCATTTTCAAAATTTAATGTAATTCTTAAATGTTTGAGACTTTTGACTATCACTGGTATTAAAGAGATAATCGTAACTGCAATTACGATTATCCCAATATGGCGACGGCAGATATAGGTAAAATCTTTACAGTCATTTTTCTCAAATGTAGCATGTTTTTGTCACTAGTTACTCAGCTGCAAGGTTGTTCTATACCATTACATCATATTTGAATCGTAACGGTGCACTGGAATTGTCTAAGCGCTTTGAAAATTGCCGTTGAAAAATTCGGGATGATAATTGTAACTCGGAAAAAAAGATAGTCGTAATTATGGTATTAAAAAATAAGAAGATAATCGTAACTGGATAGTGTTTTATTGATATTGACACTAAAAACGTATATCTGATAGCACATGATGAAATTATGGTGATGAATTAATCACGTTTCAACATCTTATGACATATCTTTTTGTGCATATGTAATTTTTAATGGTTCTAATGAAAACAGCTACATACTATTATATCATAAAATTGGAAGGGTGAACAAGCTTCAAGAAATTTGAATATGAGAAAAACACGAACTATGTCAAAATACAGAAAACTCCCAAGAACTAGGAATGTCTCAAAATATTGGAATGAGCGAAGAGGCAATTTTAAAGGAAGTTATGATATATGGCAATACTTGTCAGGGAAACGCATGTGTCACCCTACATCAGATTTGTGATTAATAAAATTGAGAATGGAAATGGGGAATGTATCAAAGAGACAACAACCCGACCATAGAAAAAACAACAGCAGAAGGTCACCAACAGGTCTTCAATGTCGCGAGAAATTCCTGCACCCAGAGGCGTCATTCAGCTGGCCCTGAGACTGTTAAAGAACATTGATTTATCCTGAATAAAAACAAAGTAAATATAGTAAATATTGTTTTAAATCATTTAATGCAGGTGGCTATATGTGCTATTTCTTCCCCCGGGAAGCGACTGCTGGTTCAATTCTAGCCCATACCCTATATGCCATAATGAAGTAGGAAAGATGTTTAGTATTCGCAGAGACAGTTTGACGAGAAATTAAGAACACCAGTTTTGCACTTTTGAGATATGGGATATTGCTATTCCCCCTCCAATTTCTCCCCAAAAAAATCCACCTTAAACGCGCACATAACATTGAAACTTTGAAAATAATTAGAATATCTACTTACCACAATACCTGAACCGACAGCTGCTTCATTGACAATATCTTGAATCGGTACATGTATATATTAAAAGATTATGCATATTGTTGTCTGTTATAAGGGCATTTTTTAATAAAAGTGTGAATTTCAGATCTAAAAAAAAAGAAAAATCAACTTTTTATTTCTAGAGTTATTTTAAATACCTCTAGTGTAGGCAAAGCAGTTTCAAACGTAGTGGACAAAAAGAATCGTAGTTGATATCAACCCTATTCTATGTTGATAACTTACTGAAAATAACATGAAACTAACCCTTGTTATTTGTTTTGCACGAATAGAATTGAAAAAATAAAAATCTCCAATACTTGTTTCTTAGGTGACCGTCTTGTAGTGGACATATTTACGTGTTTTTTTCTCCACAATCTCTATATTACAATAGTAACAAGAAAGATTATATTCATCTAAACACGTACTAAGCTGTACACTGATTTTGTTTCATAATTTTAAAACCAGATACTGAAGGAGATTTGAACCGTTTCGAAGTGGACTTTAACAAAAAAACGGTATCACTCTGGTCCATTTGATGTGCTCGTTTTTGTCAACAATTAAACTGCCGTTATTAAAACATCATTTCTTTTGTAAGACCCTTATATTTATATCTCTTGCAAACATTGAGCATGAATGTAGAATAGGGCGTCTAGGGAAATGCCATTTTGGTTATTTTAAATCATTCGGGAATCAATAGCTTATTAGTCCCTCTTAAAATAGTATGTTTCTTTGCTTAAAAAATGTTAAATCTAATTCCATGTAAAGACTGAACAAAAATTACTTGTAAAGATCAAACACATTTTTTTTAAAAAGTGGCTGGGACAAGAAATCACGGTTTTGTAGAAAAACGCCAATAAATCGAGAGATATATAAGTAAATTTGTTTTAGATAAATTATTAACCTGTAAGTTTCTTCATTTATTTTTATTTTCCGTTAATGTCATCAATTAATTTGCAATTGAATACACACAATACCATTGAAATGACACACAATACCATTGAAATGCTGAAAGTTACATTTAATATTTTTCAGTTACTATTATCCGATAAAGAAATTACGATTATCAAACAAGAAAAATTCCATAGAGTTACGATTATCATCCCGAATTTTTCAACGGCAATTTTCAAAGCGCTTAGACAATTCCAGTGCACCGTTACGATTCAAATATGATGTAATGGTATAGAAAAACCTTGCAGCTGAGTAACTAGTGACAAAAACATGCTACATTTGAGAAAAATTACTGTAAAGATTTTACCTATATCTGTCGTCGCCATATTGGGATAATCGTAATTGCAGTTACGATTATCTCTTTAATACCAGTGACTATGTAGACTTTAACCATCAAATTTTTCATTCACAAGGAAATTAGACTATGATAAAATATAGTAATACAGTTAAAGGAAGTATAAATGTAAAAAATAATTTTCAACTTTTTTTTTTTAAATTGTATAAAGGTATAAAAATAATGAAAAGTTATATTTCAATATGTATTTGAATTTTATATTTTTATGATTTAATCTTTTTCCCCCATAAAACGTAAATATAAGGAATAATTTTGAATGGTGACAAATAAGGGGAAGTAACTCTAGTTCAGTTTGTAAACCATTGTGCAATTTATTTACGACCTAAAGCTAAAGTAATTGGTGTTAATTAACAGTGTGTTTGACACCAAAGCTGTCAAGTGAAGCCATGCACTTAATGGGTCACTTAATCTGACAGTTTACATAGCTAGATGAACTTCCTGTTCATGGAAGAATTACGAATTTGCCAGTATTTCAAAGGAATATTACTTATGAAATCAATCTCAAGGCTAAGAAATACGGGTGAAATCGGGTCATTTTCGGAATTCCCGGGTTATTTCAATGACCCGGCAGGTGTTCCGGGTGATCCCTCAGAATTGTGAAAATCTCGGGTCACACCTGCAGAATACGGGTCAGTTGACAGGTATGCGACATTTGTCGAAAACCTAGTAAATTATTGTTGGTGGATAAAAAACACCAGGAATTTTCATCCTCTTACAATGATGGATTCAAACCAATGTTACAACATTACTCTTTAAACATACTTGATCGGCACTGATTTTTTTAATATTTTATGAACATTTAATTATATAATCTTTGTATTAATTTTACCTGTAAGAATTCTAATTCTTTGTACGGGAAGCCTTCTTTTTCTAGCCAATCAATTATTTTTCCTTTTAAGTCCTCAAACTTCTTCCAATGGCCATCTTTTGTAATATTAAACTGTGTATAGACATTTTTGCTTGGGTTTAGATTGCTCTGTATTTTATCATATGCATCCAAGCTTGTAAGGAACACTTCTATAGCTGACATATGAATTGCTTTATAAGAATAACCATGTTTCAAACTTTCTGCAAGCAGGTCAGCTGCAATTCTGTATGTTCTGAATGCACTAACAAATCCATTGACAGATCTAAAAAGGTTGCATTCAAATAGAAAAATGAACTATTAAGTCTACCTCCCACAATCAAAAGCTTGCTAAATATCAAATTAGGGGGTATAATGAGCCTATATCACTCAACTTGATCTTATGTCTTATGTAACCAATAGTCACCCTCCAAACTAACATATTAAAAATTTAATTATGAAAAACATATGATTTTTTAAATTGAAGTTTTTTTTTTAAATCCTCTTTGATAAAACATAATATTCACCACCAAAAAAATCAACAGAGGTTAATCCCTTCTGCATTTTATGGGCGTTATCAGGAGTTGGTTAAACGTTATTGGATATCTGTTACACAGATGATATCGATTATGTTCCTAATGTCGTAACTACAATCCTGTTCCCTTTTCAGGAACGTGATGTACCGAAATAGACTATATATGAGTTTGTATTTTGTAATAACATGAGCAACAAGACAAGTGCCACATATTGAGCAGTATCTGCTTACCCTTCCGAAGCACCTGAGATCATCACCAGTTTTTAGTGTGGTTGGTGTTGCTTAAAGTCTTATTTTTCTATGTTGTGTTTTGTGTACTACATGTATTGTTTGTCTTTTTACTCTTTTAGCCATGGAATTGTCAGTTTATTTTTCATCTAGGAATTTAAATGTCCCTCTGGTATCTTTTGACTCTCTAATATAAGATTAGGAACAGATGTCCATGTACCAAAATGCAGGTATTCCAAGGCAAAGTCAATGACTTAGATTTATATAAAGCTTTTTTTTCTTCTTCTTGTTTTCAGGGTATTTTCTCTTTTTCTTGTTTTTGGTGAATTTTTCCAGGAAACTTTGTTGAATGTTTCAACTTATAAAAATTATCAACTGCAAAAGCATCTATGTGCAGGGAGCAGTTTTAAAAGTATCTTGAGTAAATCATACTAGAACAAGAATGCACATGCTGAAATGTCTCGCTTTCTTTACTAATCATTGATATTATGTTGATGGTCCGAAATATAAAGCTTTACTACAACAATCACATAAATTTCAAGAAAATGAGGTCAAGGTCATATAAACCAATCTACATCTTACAATCATTCCTACACTAAAAAAAGTTGACCAATTGCTTCTAGTTTCTCAGAAATAGACTTATCAAAGAAAACTAAACATTGACCAATGAACCATGAAAATGAGGTCAAGGTAAGATGAACCATGCCAGGCAGAGATGTACAGCTTACAATGCTTCCAAATAATGTTGACCTATTGTTTATAGTTTAAGAAAACAGATCAAAACACAAAATCTTAACTCTGAGCAATGAACTGTGAAAACGATGTTGCTTATGAGGTCAAGGCTAGATGACACCTGCCAGCTAGACATGCAAACCTTACCATCATGCCATACACCAAATATAGTAGACCTATTGCATAAAGTATAAGAAAAACATACCAAAGCACAAAAACTTATCAATAACCACTGAACCATGTAAATGAGGTCAAGGTCAGTTGACACCTGCAAGTTGGACATATACACCTTGCAGTCCTTCTATACACAGAATATACTAGACCAATTGCTTATAGCTTATCTTAGATATGGACTTTACCACCAAAACTCAACCTTGTTCACTGGTCCATGATATGAGGTCAAGGTCAAGTGAAAACTGTATGACGGGCATGAGGGCCTTGCAAGGTACGCACATACAAAATATAGGTATCCTATTACTCATAATAAGAGATAAATTAACATAACTTTTTTTCTCCAGAAGTCATTGAACCATGAAAATGAGTCCAAGGACAATGGACATGTGAAAGATGGAAACTTAGTAACATAAGGCATCTATATATAAAGTTTGAAGCATCCTGTCCTTCCACCTTCTAAAATATAAAGCTTTCAAGAAGTCAGCTAACGCAGCTGTAGCCTCCACCACCACCAAATCACTATCCCTTTTTCGAGCTGTCTGTCACAAAAGTTGCAGGCTCGACAAAAATGGATGAGCATAAAGTCCCATAATAAAACAATTGTTGACTGATCTCAGTTGATACAATGATTTATCTCATACTTAAGACATGATTTTTAACGTATGATAATTGCGTTAAATTTACGTAAATTCCATATTTTTTATATGCGGCTCTTGGGTTGATATTGAACCTAGGGCTGATAATACATGCGATATGAAAAATGACATGTTATGATCTTTTTATCATATGCTTCAACAATGGAGAAAAATAACAGATTCATATTTTGATCCTTTTACGTGGTTCCCAAATAGAAGTTCAAAGATTGAAAAGTTCAAGGACGTCGGACCCAAATTTAGTACATTCGATATCAAATCTTTCTACCATATGCCTCAGCAGAGCAGAACACATTTTTAATATGGACGACTCGACAAACAAAAAAAACCAACAATATACATAATGAACACTGTTTGAAAAAGTCAACCTTTTCAAAGTAACTTTCTAAATTATGTTTGAAACTTATAAAGAATGCATTTATTTAATAATTTGTTTGTTTTTTTATTTTATTTTTTTTTTTTTTATTAATTTACACAATATACTTTTCAGTATCAGACTTAGTAAATAATTGTTTTGTACACTATTTCGTAATGTTTTTCACTGAAAACGTAGCATTTGGGTGTATTTTCCAGAATTTGCCGAGTATCACCGGAATGCCATGTGATAACGTTACGGAAAGGCATGTGATAACAATCGAAGCATGTGATAAACTTTTCATATCAGCCCGCTAAGCATCAAATTGGAAAAAAATGGAATTTACGTTAATTTAATGCTATTATCATACAGTAAAAGCCATATGTTATTTAGTCTAAGTATATGATAAAATGATTTATCTCATACTTAAGACTTATGATTTTTAATGTATGATAATTGCGTTAAATTTACGTAAATTCCATATTTTTCAAATTTGTGCTTAGCGGGCTGATATGAAAAGTTTATCACATGGTTCGACTTTTATCACATACCTTTCTATAATGTTTTCGCATGGCATTCCATTGAAACTCTGCAAATTTCCGAAATACATCACAATGGTACGTTTTCAGTGAAAAAAAAATCAAAGAAGGGTACAAAACAATTATTTGGATACTGAAAAGTATATTATGTAAAATGAAAAAATAATTTTAAAAAATGATAAAATAAATGCATTTTTAAAAGTTTCAAAGTGACTTAAAAATGTTGACTTTTCCAAACAGTGTTCATTATGTATATTGTTGAATTATTTTTTTATCATCCATATTAAAATAAATCATACGGCTGTTTTTCTTATGGAATGTACAACATTTGGGGTCCGATGTCAGTGAACTTTTCACTCTTTGGACCTATATTTGAGAACCACGAAAAAGGATCAATATATTAATCTGTTATTTTTCTCCATTGTTAAAGCATATGATAAAAAGATCATAACATGTACATAACATTTTGAACTTCTTTTTCTATGGTGATGGCAAATATCATTTTAGTTTTCAAATTTATTTCAGACGTTAAAACAAAATAACCGAGAATTATCTTTTGATCTGTACAGTTTTTCAATGTTTATGTTGTGTTTAGTTATAAGAACAAGCAGATGATTTTTTTTATGCAAAATAAGATTTTATGTTCAGGTAGTAAACAAAGCATTACAGTGGAATAAAGTAAATCATTGTATCAATCTCATCAAAAGCCAATAATTGTATAATATTGAATGATAATTTATATCATAATTGTTGTTGAAATGAAAAATTGATAATTTAACGTGGGAAATAAACTAAAAAAATATCCCTTCTCTACATCATACAACAATGGTTGATGTCCCAATGTTCTGATGATGTTGCATTAAAGCAAATTGTAAATGCAAACAAGAGTGCACACACTGAAACGTCTCGCCTTCTTTACTAATCATTGATTTTATGATGATAGTCCTAAATGTTAAGCTTTATTACAACTGTCACATAAACTTAACATTAACCAAGAAAACCAAACATTGATCAATGAACCATAAAAATGATGTCAAGGTCAGATAAACATGATAAACCATGCCAGGCAGACATGTATAGCTAACAATTCTTCAATACAACAAATATAGTTGACCTATAGCTTATAGTTTAAGAAAAACAGACCAAAACACAAAAACTTAACACTGAGCAATGAACTGTGAGAATGAGGTCAAGGTCAAATAAAATCTGTGCGACTGACATATGATCATAAAATATTTACATACACCAAATATAGTTGGCCTATTGCTTATTGTATAAGAAAAATAGACCAAAACTCAAAAACTTAACTTTTTAACCACTGAACCATGAAAATGAGGTCAAGGTCAGATGACACCTACCAGCTAGACATGTACACCTTATAATCATTCCATACACCAAATATAGTAGACCAATTGCATACAGTATAAGCAAAACAGACCAAAAACACAAAAACTTAACTATAACCACTGAACCATGAAAATGAGGTCAAGGTCAGATGACACCTGCCAGTTGGACATGTACACCTTACAGTCCTTCCATACACTGAATATACTAGACCTATTGCTTATAGTATCTGAGATATGGACTTGACCACCAAAACTTTACCTTGTTCACTGATCCATGAAATGAGGTCGAGGTCAAGTGAAAACTGTCTGACGGGCATGAGGACCTTGCAAGGTATGCTCATACTAAATATAGTTATCCTACTACTTATAATAAGAGAGAACTTAAAGGGAAACTTAGCAAAAAAATCAAAAATTGATATTATGTCCTTCTGTATAGAAACGCTCGAATTCATAGATATTAAAGTTTTATTCTGCTAGATAAGAGATCACCATCGATTTTAAATTTAGAGTATCAATTCTCTGCGTTCGGCCATTTTGTCATCTTGTCTGATTTGAAACCACGATATGTCTAAGGACCAAAACAACAGTAACCTGATGTAGTCGTAATTGCGGGTCGATATCATGTTAATCATACGGTTGTTTTATCCGACTAGTTTAATAACTAACTTGATACGGAAAATTAACTTATTTTTTTTAAATAACCATGGTCTGTTATTTTTTAACTGTTAATATTGGAAATAGTTAAAAAGTCAAAGTTCAAATCATAAATAAGTGTTCCGTGAAAATTGAATCGTTTTCGAAAATCTAATTTGTTCATAATTCTTTTATGCAATAAACTTTATTCAAATAAATTCGGATCTTCTCTCAACTGATCACCCGCGTGGCTAAAGGTATTACTCCCAAAGGTATTGTGAGGGGTGTGAGGTGACACGTCCAGGTATTCAAGCGATTTCCTGTTGGTCTTGTAAGTTCATGCATCGTTTCACTTCTAAGGGTATTGATCAGTGTACACGGCTGATAAATTATAACTTCCCATTTTGAACTATTAGGTGTATAATAGACATCTCTGTCTTGCGTGTCCGAAAGTTATATAATATACTAGTCATTACTAAACGCATACGCTTGTTTATAAATAACTTTTCTGGTGTAAAGAATATTATTGATAAAAATATAAATAACACAAAAAAAAACCCAGATTTGATGAAATAAAAATCTATATACATATTTTTTCCAAGGGTAAATTTGGTAAAATGTAATATATACTGGTTGTCAATAGTGAAGGACAGATTGGAACATACCAGAAATATTGATTTAAAAAAATTTACGCACTTGTCGCCCATTCGTTTATACGCCTGGATAATAAGTTACGGAACTATAGCACAAATTGAAATATATACATGTATACATTGAACATAAGAAAGAAACATATATTTTGTGTAAAAGTTTTGTAAATAGACTAGTCCACGTATGCCAACAGTATGTAATAGACTATTGTATACCAAAAGAAGAAGAAGAAGAGAGCCAATTTGACAGGCCGATATATAACTTGCGTTAGTTCATCAAAGTTATAGATATAGTAAAATCACAGATTTATATATCAATTAAATTGTTATAGGATTAAACACATTTTTTCTAGAGGTTATTGATGTGTAAACCGGGGCGATTAACTCACAAACTGAATAAAAGTCCGAAGGACTTTTATGTCAAGTTTGTGAGTAAGAGACCCGGTTTACACATCAATAACCTCTAGAAAAAATGTGTTTAATCCTTATAATTCTTCATCCAAACATACGCAATTATTAATTCAGATTATTTGATTGATGGCTGCTATATTTACCATCAAAAGCACAATGGCATGTCGTAACTAAGCAGTGGCCGCCATTTTGACTTTCTAAAAACCATAAATGTCCGATAAATGCAACAGAATCTAAAATGAAATAGCACCTACCTCAAAAACTTCATTTAAATTAAATTATATCCGAATTTAAAGCGTACGCCTAACGAAATAATCTTTCCCTTGAATATTTTCATTCGTATGACGTCGTGTTTTTCCATGACGTAAATTTGCCAAATCCTTCATGAAATTTCGCGGAATTTTATTCAAATTTTATTTTTATACATTTTCGAAGCTTTTGTGCATTTATTTTATTTCTTTTTTTGTTAAATATCTAAATATGCATTAGAATAGAAACAACTGTTATGCAATTGTTTAATAGTTTCAATTTGATGAAATTCCCAGTATCCCTGCAAGAATGTGTATCGCGCATGAATAGATTACGAAAGTAGTTTCGGAAACATGGTTTATCGAAGTGTAAACCAAGAGAAAAAATCCCAATTGACCAATCCAATTCAAGTATTTATAAATATGCAAATGATATAAGAATTTTCTCGAATAAAGGAAGAAATTCGTCATCATCACAATTGTTCCGACATGCATGTAATACATACGCAAACTGGGCGTACACTAATGATCCCCAAGGGATGTGAATATTTTCCAGGGAAAACTATAGAGTATCAAAGTTTCAAATCAATTTCGGGATTTATTTTCTTTCTTGATATTCAATGACAGCAATTTAAAGAATAAACTTCTTGTCCGTTTTAGCGGCCCCCTTTTTAGGGGTATTCTTGCCAGTTAAAACAGACTTAAAATTCGTTCTGGTTTTTTTTTAAATATCGTTGGTCAAATAGCTAAAGTATTATACGTTGTGAGACGAAGACTTTTTAATAAGGACATTCCCGATTATGCATAAATTTTGTTGATGTTTTTCACACTTGAAAACTATATCTTTTCGATTCCATTCCAAGAAAATCCTTTAATTTCCTAAAAAAAAATTTCATATAGCTGAAGTATTCATGCGTTGTGAGATTTAAAATATTTTGATGAGAACATTTATTCCTAAATAGGTAAATAAAGATCGCTTTGGATGGACTAAATTATATAATTGCAATTGTTAATGGTCTGTTTGAAATATTTAAGGTTGCCGATTCTAATTTAAAATAGTACAATTTTTAGTTCATACACTCGTGTTTAGAAGGCTATTTTTATTTATAATAAATTTATTCAATTAAAATAATTCAGTATTTTATCGTTACAAAAGTAATCAGAAGTCATAATTCATTTAAAAGTGATCTTATGCAAAATATAAAAATATGCAACAGCTATCCAGTTATTGTGCGACCTTATTATTCCTGTTAATTAATTTTAATTCTTTTTTTTACATTTCTGTGTCTAAAACTATGACTGACTCCTGTTTACCATTCTGATACGAAATGTTGTTCACACCTGAAATGCCAGTGAACCGTGACGCCTAGATTTCACTGAACGAAGATCAAAAGATTAGAATTACCGGTACATAATGCTAATCTTTTAATTACCTTGAGTTTAACTACGCATTCAACATTCACTAAGTGTCACAAAACAATACACATTTTATTTCCACCTCACAAGCAAGTGAACATTTTTGCTGGAATGAAGCAAAAAGGTCAGAATACAAAGATGTATTTTTAATACACTATCGATCATGTCAGTTTCGAATGTTTGTTTAAAGTATTTGTAGAAAAAAAAATCATAAAAATGTTCTATTGTATGATTTACTTTTATTATCAAAATTCGTTTAAAAAAATCCACACAATCTTATTTTAAAAGTTGCATGGCTTTCACTTATTTTTCGGTGGTTAATAGCTACACCAAAAGTCATTGATGCGCTTTAAATCACGTTATTAGATGGTTAATGAACAAGACTTAAATGAGGTTAATTTCACTCCCGGCATGCAAAAAGACTTAAACTACGTCACATAAGTCAGGAAGTTTCAAGAAATAAAATTAATAATTCCCAATTTTCTTCTTTATTAGTTTTCATTTTAAAATAAAACTTGGTGAATATGTTTTTTATGGTATTATGAACATAATAAGATAAAAAGTGAAAAATTATCCCTTTAACATTACAAAAAAATTTAACTTTTTTTTCAAGTAGTCACTGAACCATGAAAATGTGGTCAAGGACATCGGACATGTGACTGACAGAAACTTTGTATCATGAGGCCTCCATATACAAAGTATGAAGTATCCAGGTCTTCTACCTTCTAAAATATAAAGCTTTTAAGAAGTTAGCTAACACCGCCGTAGCCGCTGCCGCGGGATCACTATCCCTATGTCGAGCTTTCTGAAACTAAAGTCGCAGGCTCGACAAAAAACTATATAGTTCCTTTCATTTTCTACTTTTATTCCATTAAAAAGCCTATTGTCAATGTATTAATAAAAAGAAACAGAATTCAAATATAGAAAAATATTCATTCGTTAATTAAATTTTTGTTCAGTCACTCTATGAATATATTTTTATAATTGAATTTTTAAATCAGTGTTTTCTATTAACTTACATATCAAGCTCCTTATCTACAATTTTCACATTTACATGATGAATAATTTTCTTGATTAGTTCCTAAAAAAGAAATCATATATGTTACTATTCATACAAAAAGAACAAATAAATTTATTTCTGTTTCTGAAATGATCATATGGAATGAAATACATATTTTTTTATCTCTATGGATAGTGACCACTACTGTTCAAATGATATTTATTGTGCCCTGCTCTACTGTTTAACTGTATTGTTATTGTTCCCTTCTGTTTAACTGTACATTTATTTTGTTCTACTGTTTAACTGTATAGTTCTTGTTCTGTGCTCTTCTGTTTAAGGTGGTACCTAACACTACAGGGACATAACTCTGTAAAGTCAGCTAAATGCTTTAATTACCTTGTGTTTTTAATGGAATATTAAGCTTCTCAATAATCAAAATTGGTATTTGCCAAACTACAATATAACCAGTGTAATTTGTCTGATAAATTGTTGGGTTCAAATATTTAGAAATTCTTATATTTTTGTCACAGGGTCACAATAAATACTTTTTCAAAATTAAATGAAAATTAAACGAGCCAAATTAATTTTAGTGAAAGTGTTGGATACCACCTTAAATGTATGGATATTGTGCTCTAATGGTTTAAAACTGTTTGGTTACTGTACATTTGCTCTACAATTTAACTGGAATGTTAATGTGCTCTTATGTTAAACTCAGTGGATATTGTTCTCTACTGTTTAACAGTATTGTTACTGTGCTCTACTGTTAAATTGTATGGATATTGTTCTCTACTGTTTGACTGTATGGTTATTTAAACTTCTTGTCTAGGAAGAGTCATGAATTTGCCAGTATTTTTTAAAGGAAAATCACTTATGAAATCAGTCTAAAGGCTGAGGGTCATTTTCCAAATTCACAGATTATTTGACGACCAAGGGCATATTTCACAAAATCCTTGGTTTAAGTTGAAATCATAAGGTATGACCCACAGGATACGGGTCAGTTGAAATTTTCAGATACTGGAAAGTGATCAATATGTTGTTGCACCATCAAATGTCTTTAAAACGGCATTTATGGTTCTACCATTTACAAAAAAATTTCTTACATAGTTACTACTAGATCTCAAATAATAACACATTGATGCTAGAATTATATCAGGAGAGATATCATTAGGAGCATTAACAACAGAGAAGAGCATGTCAAGATTGAGTGATCCTATCAAAGTCCTTGGTAAAAGATAATCCACTTCAAAGTAGGGTGTCAGCTTTGCCACTATTTCTTCATGGGATCTGTAATATAAAAGCTAGGTTACAGTAAACAATTTCATCAGACTTCTAATTGTATTGTCACCACAAAAAGTGCAGGATACTTGAGTAACATGTGAAAATTCACAACTAATTTTCACAACAAGAAAAAAGTTTCATGAACCCTGTGTGTCCCAATTGTGATGGCTGCTGTCAGTATAAATTAAATGCTTCACTGAGGGCAGCCTGATACACCCGTATAGGTTAAACCCTGAACAGTCCGGGCAAGTTTGGACACAATGTTCAAGCTTGATACTGACTGAATTTGGATTGTGATCAAATTTTTGACAAACTGTAGGTTTCTGACACAATATAAATGTGGTCAAAGGTCTTAAAAATCTATTGTGCAATACTGAGCAATTGGAGATTTCTTCTTGATATATACTGAGTGCCAATGAAAACGCAACACTTGGTTTTTCCAAAATAAAATTTATATTAGAAATGATAATCTTTCAAAATAAATTGTTCTTGAAAATTAACAATTCTAACAAAAGATCGATATCAAACAAAAATGTTTCATTGTCATCTTTCAGACGCTATAGGTGAACGAAACATCCAATGTCGAATCATCAACTCACAGTCCTAACACAACATGATACAACCCCGTTGTGCAGCGCAATCTCGACAGCGCCGTGGAATTGATCATCCCAGACGTTTAATGTGATCTCGAGGAATGTTGTTCCACTTGTCCCGCATATCAAACTCAAGCTGACTTTATGATATTGGTGGTGTTTTTCGTCGGCTAAACCATGTCCAATCTGATGCAAAATTTGCTCGATCGGACCAAAATCGGGCGAAACACATGACTTTTGGCCAAGATTGGTGCCAAATGTCAATGTAACCATTACTGACGGGTTTGGGTAACATTGAATGATTTTTGGTTTACAGAATTCAATATTTACGCCTTACGTCCATTTAGATGTCACTGAGGAAAGACTTTGGTGCTCTTTAACAATTTCTGCGCAAATGGTGCTTTACTAAAATTGCTCCAAAGGATCTACCGTGACCACCATTGAACTCTCGTGACCTTTGTACACCCATCAGAGTCAATATCGAATATGTTTAAGACCAAACGTATCGGTCTGGCTGAACGTTTCTTGCTTTTTGTACCCAGGGATGTCGCTTAACATTAAATGATCCATTTTGGTTGAATTTTTGGATGATTTGGATTATTGTAGATGCTACAACTTCAGTCTTCTCGTAATTGTATGCTTTGAAAGGCTTCATTGGATCATGCTCAAAACTGCATGTCGCTGGTTGTCAGAAAGTCCTGGCATTTACTCAGATGTTTATTGCAGTTTCCTTACAATAAGGGCGGGAAAATTCATGACATTAGCCAAGCTTTAACTGACAAAATCGTGAAAATGATGCGTATGTTGAAAAACGGTGAACTCGGATTATGTCCGTTCAAAATAACCCTTACTTCGCATTTGTTCCAAAAATCACTCAACCATAAAGTTGTCGTCAATGGTCTTAAAAGTCATTTTAAACCAACTATACAAAGTTTTAATATAAATAAAATAAAAATTATAAGATTTTTTTGAAAAACAAAAGTGTTGCGTTTTCATTGGCACTCAGTATATTTCTAAAAATTTGCAGAAAAATATATGAACCCCCCCTCTAAACCCCTCTTTGAGTTATTACTCCCAAACTCAATCAAAGCCTTCCTCTGTGGTATGGAACCTTGTAATACAATTTTAGAGAGATCCATACACTTAAACACAAGTTGTTATAATATGGTAGAACAAGTAAAATGCTTGTTTTTGGCCCCTAATTTCTGAATCTTTGGAGCAATTACTCCCTAACTGAAACTCAATTTCAGCCTTTTATTTGTGATATGGAACCTTGTGGTACAATTTCAGAGAGATGCATTACTTCTCAATGTCATATCAGAAATTTGTGAAAATCAAAAGGGAGCTTACAACAATAGTTGTAAACAATTCTTCAAAGTTTTATGAGAATTGCTGAAAGCATTTTTGAGTCATTGTCTGAAAACTAAAAAATCCTACCTTTTTTTAATTAATAAAACCCCTTTACTTGGAAATGTAAAATCTAAAATTTATAAAATTCTAAAGAATGGATATAAACAATTCACCAAAGTTTCATGAGAACTGCTGATAGCATTTTTGAGTTTGAACACTGGAAAATCCCCCCTATTTTATGAATAAAACTTAAATTTAAAAAAATGGAAAAGGAGCTCACATCAATAGATAAAAACAAATCATAGTTTTATGCAAATTGGTTAATGTGTATTTCAGTTAAAGTCAGACAACTGGAAATTCACCTTTTTTTTAATGAATAAAACTCCATAACTCTGAGACATAAAATCTAAAAATTTTAAACAACAACGACAATGTGATACCAAAATAAGAATTTTTTGGAGTCGTATAAAAACTTTGTCCTTTTATCAGTAAAATATAGAAAAAAAATATTTTCATTATTTTACTCTGGAAACTGTCTAATTTACATGACATTCAAAGAAGATTTGACAAAGTTATTCAGGAATGAAAAACTTGTACTCTAGTCTGTATCTAAGTAATAACGAGAAAAAAAAACATTTATCAGAAGAAAAAAATAAATTTTAATTTATTAAGCTCTGGATGATTGTATTTTGGTTATGAATTTTTTTTTATAAAAAGTTATCGATGTCTGAAAAACTTTAACCACAGACTGAACCTATATGTTGACACACCGGACAGCAGAACGTAGGAATTTTGATATTAAGGCCATTCTGTATAAAAATACCCAACAGTTATATAAATGTTATGATTGACAATTCAAAACATATGTGCAACTGGCTAACGGAAGAGGTCTTTAATGATAAATGAAAATAACATTACTGGGATGGAGAGTTGTCTCATTGGCACTCATACCACATCTTCTTATATCATTTCACCTGTAATTTACCTGTTATTTACCTGTAAAAAAATCGGCGCAAATGAAAAAAAAAATCGGCGCAAATGAAAGAAAAAATCGACGCAAATGAAATGCAGATCGGCGCAAATGCAAAACGCCGATATAGACCTTATCATGAAAATTTATCCTTGACCAGTGATCCATGAAATGAGATTGAATAGTTTTATTTGAATTTGCTTAATGTAGAGAGGCAAATATTTCATGCATGTTGGTGATGCCATTATATCGTGAATTAGGTCTGGGAACACAGTTATTTCTTAGTGCAATTCTTTTAGCCAATAAAGGAAAATTTAAAAAATCCCACCTGCTCTTTCTCAATAATATTTTTACAGTGTGTGTACTACTTATGGGACAAATTATATAAAAATTATAGAAACTTCATCTGTTCTCACTCAAAATATGGACAATTTTATGTTAAGGGGGTCTTGAAATCTTTTGAAAGCTTCTGAAGTACTAAATTTTAACCTTTTTGCAGCTGTACCAAATACCTACTTTACTTTAAATTTCATGACCCAATTTTTTTTAAGTGTAATTTCATCCCTTTACTTAATTGCTATTTGAGGCTTAAAACATAAGGAAATAAATTTGGAATGGATATAAAAAAACTAGAGGCTCTGAAGAGCCTGTGTCACTCACCTTGGTCAACAAAGGACACAGATGGATTCATGACAAAATTGTGTTTTGGTAATGGGGATGTGTTTTTAGATTTTACTTTACTTAACATTCTTGCTGCTTACAATTATCTCTATCTATAATGAACTTGGCCCAGTAGTTTCAGTGGAAAATGTTTGTGAAAATCTACAAATTTTACGAAAATTGTTAAAAATTGACTATGAAGGGCAATAACTCCTTAGAGGGTAAATTGACCATTTTGGTGATGTTGACTTATTTTTAGGTCTTACTTTGCTGAACATTATTGCTGTTTACAGTTTATCTCAATCTATTATAGTATTCAAGGTAATAACCAAAAACAGCAAAATTTCCTTAAAATTACCAATTCAGGGGCATCAACCCAACAACAGGTTGTTCGATTTATCTGAAAATTTTAGGGCTGATAGATCTTGACCTGATAAACAATTTTACCCCTGTTGGATTTGCTCTAAATACTTTGGTTTTTGAGTTATAAGCCAAAAACTGCATTTTACCCATATGTTCTATTTTTAGCCATGGTGGCCATCTTGGTTGGTTGGCCTGGTCACCGGACACATTTTCAAAATTAGATACCCCAATGATGATTGTGGCCAAGTTTGGTTTAATTTGGCCCCGTAGTTTTAGAGGAGAAGATTTTTGTAAAAGTTAACAACGACGACGGATGACGACGGACGATGGACGCAAAGTGATGGGAAAAGCTCACTTGGCCCTTCGGGTAACACACTGTCCGCACGGGACTATATTCTTGGACAACAAAAATCAAAGATCATATCTGTTAATGAGTTGTTTGGTCACTTGTTGAATATTTTCTCTATTTGAATTCTCCAATGAGTTCTTCTAATTCATTACCTGTCCCATTTGACCTTGTTTTTAAAATAATCAATGTCTTTTTTATACTCCACTATTCCCCACCATTTTGGAACTTGATCATCATGGTCAACTTTAGCCGCTGCTTCTTCAAAAGGTTTACATTTTTTCAATAAAAAATGAATCATTGGAACACAAAACATCCAGCTGGGGTCAGGTGTTTTTCCAGCTATATTTCTTGAAAAATTCAAAACTGATTCTGAAACATTTCTGAAAATAAAAAGTTTCATTAATACATTTTTATACACTATGTACATGTATTATATTTTTAAACATATAAAAGTAAGGAACATGACCTCTATATTTGGTTTTATAGAAATGTGAAAGTAACGTGTATAAATTTCAACACATTCCCTGTTTCCATTTTCTAATATATTTGAATGTCATGGTATCAATAATAAAGATAGTAAAAGTAATATCTCACAAAAACACACTTGAAACAAGTGAATCTGTGAGCAACTGCTCAATAATGATACCCTAGCACGCTTAAAGTATAAGGTGAACAGTAAGTTCTTGAGTAATGAATCTGAAAACAAATCACACGATATAGCTGAACATATAAACCCTGAAACTAAATTTCAGAAATACTTAAATTGTAGTTCCTGAGAAAAATGTGATGAAAAATATTCATGGGGTAAAACAGTATATTCCCACTTTTTTAAAGCCTTTGCCCTCACACCCTATGGATTTTACTAACCTTCTATGGATCCATAGGGGATCAGTGTCTAACCATATAAATTTTACAGACATCTTTTACTCATAATAAGAGATAACTTAACATTACAAAAAATCTAAACTTTTTTTCAAGTAGTCACTGAACAATGAAAATGTGGTCAAGGACAATAGACATGGGACAGACAGAAACTTGGTAATATAAGGCATCTATTTACAAAGTATGCAGTGTAGGACAGTTTTTTTGGGGGGCAAGTGTAAAAATGACTTCACAGGCCCAAAATGCATATTGGTAGCCCAATTATTTTACTCAAATTTTTTTACATGTTAGCCATAAAAAATGCTTTGAGACACGACGGCCATATTTCCATGACGGTCCTAGGATGTATCGGCCATACAGCCACATCGTCCATGGGACATATCGGCCATGCCTTGTGAGACGTATCGGCCATGCCTTGTGAGACGTATCGGCCACACTTTAATTTTTGTTTATTAAGGTTATAAACATAAAATATAATAATAAAATAAGTTTATATTCATAGTAATATCATAAGTATGATTTTGAAGTATTTTTTGCTGCACAAGAGATCTACTGCTCACCAAAATGACAAAAAAAGCAATATAAATACAGTAGATGTTCCTCAATCAAACCTTCCTGATACATAACCCTAAAAAAAATCATTCCCATAGTCTTCATTGTCACTGAATTCAGCATCACTGTTCAGTGCCTAATCCAGGATTTTGGAGAGGAAGAAGTCACTTCTCATTTCATGAGAGAGTAGACGGAGGCAAAGTTCCATTGCCGTTTCGGTTGCATAGTGATTTCGTGTTATCATTGAGGAAATATTGTTGTTACGTTTAAATTAAACAAGTTCCTGCTAATTGATCTAAAATAGCACAGGGATTCCCCAAGATATTCTATTCAGTCAGTCATTTCAACAGGTTTCTCCAAAGTGTCAATGCAAAACAAAATAAAAAGACATTTTATAAACGAATTATTTTCTTATGTCACTGCCACATGCACTTGTTTCTGTCCTTGGGGGGGGGGTTTAACTATCAACACTCGTATGAAAAATATTTTGACGGCTTCTTTGATGCTGAGATTACTATAACTGTTATAGTAATCTCAGTTGGATGTATCCGTGTATGCTGGAGTTCTTTTCATAATTCCCTTTGCCCTTGTTTGGTTAAGTGGGTCAGACGAGGTTTTACTGTCAATGACTGTCGCTAGCCTATATAAAACACCAATAGTTTAGCGACCATTATTGTCAGTAAAACTATTTTTGACCCACTATTAATAAGTACATTGTCACGATGCATTTGTATACGCCATATTGATATTTTAATACACTTGCCTAACGATGTGACCAGAGGATTTCCGAAAATGGGTGTTTTGAAGTTGGGGTGGTTTATTATAGGCGTAAACTACGATTTTGAGAATGATAATACACTCGCCCAATGATTTATTTTTGGGCCAGTTACTATCCGTCTTTTGACAATGTCTAATTGCCCAATCAAGGTTCTGGTCGCATTTGGCGACCAGGCGACTGGCTGTGTCCAACACTGCGTATGAAGCATCCAGGTCTTCCTCCTTCTAAAATATAAAGCTTTTAAGAAGTTAGCTAACACTGCTGCTGCCACCACCAGATCATTATCCCTATGTCAAGCTTTCTTCAACAAAAGTCACAGGCTCGACAAAAACCAGAAGAATAAGAAATATTGCTCATACAATTTGTCAAAGGAGAAGCATAATTATATGATGTAAATGTAATCAAAAACATACTTAACATCTTTAGGAAGGCATTTGACTGCTTCCTCAACATCAAGTGACATTTTACTGTCAAAATCAGGACTAGGCAGTAAAGCCTCACACAACATTCTTCTTTCTTTGCTCTCCAAATGGACCTCAAACTCAACAACTATATGTGTTACTGTGACAGCAGTTACTAAGCAGAGAGTCTTTGCCTCCAAATCAAGTTTTTCTTTCTTCCTTTTTTCCAATTCCTGAATGATCTTCTTTATTGGTGACATAAGACCCTAAATACAAATAAAAATCAGTGTGTGAAAGGCAGTTAAGACATTGATCTCTACAATCTTTTTTTAGCTTATGTATCCACTCTTGCAATATGATGTGCTTATTCTTATTATTTGATAATCGATATTAAAGAAAAGCAAGTAAAAATTAATGGAGAATGTGTCCAGGGGACACAGATGATTCTCTGCTTACAAATATTATAAAGGGCATATATAGAGAAGGGTAAAATTGAAGCTACCAAAGTTCAAACATGATTTGTGTTTTGTGGTAATAAACATTGTGTTTAAGTTTCATAACATTTGGTTTAGGTAAACTAGCGTTAGAGAAAAGAAATTAATTTTGGGGACATAAGGTCAGCTGGATATATGAACAGAGGACAAGTGTAACACTTAATGCCCCATCATGTGACAGAGGGGGAATAAAAATATGTCATACCTTTCAACTGACTGGTATTTTGGGGAAGTAATGCATGAATTTACCAGCTCAACAGAGATTTGCTCTCAATTCAAAGATTTAAAGCTAACAAAACATAATTTTGACACTTTTTTCATTGAAAGGAAATAACAATTTGCTGATTATCTTAATTGCAAATATTTGTAGGATAAATTTTTCTCCAGAAGACATCTTACTTTTGCAAACACAATATCAAACGTTGCTCCATTTAACATGCCCATTTGCTTGACATACACATTCCTAAGTCCTTCATTGATATTCACAATCAAAGATATCATTTCTTTCCCGTTCACTCCATCTGATGACATCGATTTTATCTGCCACTTTGGCAGAAATGCCGACACTGCTTGCTGTGCATCTTCCTTCAGTAAAGTTAAGTAGTCATCTTTCCCAACTAGTTTTTTCACAGAATCTTTTAAGTTGTCTAATTTTTTGTACCAAAAACCTTTTTTTTTATCTACTCTTGGATCTTCTCTTATTATTCCATCATAACAATGATAAATTCCTGTTAAAACATAAGTATTCAATTTTATCATCACCCATGGATTATTGCATTATTAGCCTGTTGCCAAACTAAATCAATTGATTTTGAATAAATACTGTCTTTTCTGTATTTACCAACATTTCTAAGGTTTCAACTCCCTCGGGCATTCAGGCAAAGTTGACTTTAGAGGAATTTTGGTACATTTTTTGATTTTTTTAGTCATGAGCTGTTTTAACTATTTCATTTTTATACATTCTTGCCTTTCAAAAATTGGATTTGAGTTTTCATGAAGAAAGTACATCCAGAAAAGCCCTTTTGGATAAACGAATTCTATTAAATTGTACTCTCAGATCAGAACTTAGTGTCTTTATGTTGTTAGGATATACAAGTACCTGGCCACGTCCACTCTGTGTTTTTGTATTTCTATTTGTATCTATCTGATGTGTTAAGACTTTTTCAACTGATTATTTTAGTTCGTTCTTATGTTTACTGTTACACAACTGTCCAAGGTTAGGGGGAGGGTTAGAAACCCACTAACATGCTTAACCCGCCACATTCTGTATATATATGCCTGTCCCAAGTCAGGAGCCACATTCTTTTTTTATTTTTACCATGAAATCTCAACATTGAAAAATGAACCATGAAAATGAGGTCAAGGTCAAAGGATACCTGCCAGACAGACATTTACACCTTACAATCCTTCCATACAACAAATATAGTTGACCTATTGCTCATAGTTTAAAAAAAACAGACCAAAACACAAAAACTTAACATAAGCAATATCCATAACAAGAGGCTCTCAAGAGCCTGTATGGCTCACCTTAATCTACCTGGGTTTTTGAATTCATATAAAAAAAGATAAAATTTGGCTACAAAGTAACAACACTTGGCAAGAACCTCATTAGGAAAGGAACATTTATGCTATGTTTGGTTTTATTCAATTCAGTGGTTCTCTAAAAGAAGAAATTTGTATGTATTTCCCATAGGGTCCTATGTTAAACTAAGTCCCCCAATGGCGACCATCTTGGAAGTTGGATTGGCGACAAAGTAACACCACTTGGACAGCATCTCATTAGGAACATTCATGCTATGTTTGGTTTCATTTCATTCAGTTGTTCTCTAAAAGAGGACATTTGTATGTATCTCCCATAGGGTCCTATGTTAAACCAAGTCCCGTGCTAATGGCCATCTTGGATGTTGGATCGGCTACAAAGTAACAACACTTGGTCAGCATCTCATAAGGAACATTCACGCTATGTCTGACTTCATTCCATTCAGTGGTTCTCTAAAAGAAGACATTTGTATGTATGTCCCTTAGGGTCCTATGTAAAACTAAGTCCCCGCTGGCGGCCATCTTGGATGATGGATCAGCTACAAAGTAACAACACTTGCTTAGCACCTAATAAGGCACATTCATACACGGTTTGGTTTCATTCCATTCAGTGGTTCTCTAAAAGAAGACATTTGTATGTATGTCCCTTAGGGTCCTGTGTAAAACTAAGTCCCTGCTGGCGGCCATCTTGGATGATGGATCAGCTACAAAGTAACAACACTTGCTTAGCACCTAATAAGGCACATTCATGCTATGTTTGGTTTAATTCCTTTCAGTGGTTCTCTAGAAGAAGTCATTTGTATGCATTTCCCATAGGGTCCAATGTTAAAATAAGTCCCCCGCTGGCGGCCATCTTGGATGATGGATCGGCTACAAAGTAACAACATTTGGTCAGCACCCAATAAGGAACATTCATGCCATGTTCGGTTTCATTCCATTCAGTGGTTCTCTAGAAGCCATTTGTATGCATTTCCCATAGGGTCCTATGTTAACTAAGTCCCCCGCTGGCGGCCATCTTGGATGATGGATCGGCTACAAAGTAACAACACTTGGTCAGTTTAGCGCCGACCGTTTATTAAGTTTACCAATTTCAAAGCAATGAATGAAAAACTGGTGTAAAATATATTCCGTTTATTATAACAGAAATAAATGTGAAATGTATTGCAATTTACAATAAATAGTATTTAAATAGTCTCTATGTGTTTAATTACCTATAAAATAACTAATTTGTGAAGTTATATATATTCTGAAGTTCGTTTCTGAAAGTAGCTGATCGTTGGCAATCCAAATTTGAAACTGACTATAGTCGACCTAGTTTACAAAGTGAATACACAAAAATAGATATTCCCTACTTCAGGTTAACGGTTACGATGTAAACATGAATGCTGTGTAGCAAAAGACTACAATTATGAAAGATTATCGTTATGAATGAATGTGTAAAAGGTAATTCCATACAACTTTAACATATATAAATGATTTGTTATGCAGTTCCTATGAAAATTACTCCGCATAACATCTGAGTCGCGAATGACAACCTAAAATGTGCTACGAACTCCCGGTAAAATCATTACCAAAATATTGCAGGAATTATGAAATATAAAAATGAACTGCACAAACTATTTGCATTAAACAACGTAATAACTTCTATCACGAAAGTAAATTAAGTTAATGAGCTTTGGCACAACAGTCAGCACCACATTAGGAACATTCATGCCATGTTTGGTTTCATTTTATTCAGTGGTTCTCTACAAGAAAATCAAAATGTAAAATGTTAACGACGACGATGGACGACGACGGTGACAGATGACAGACGATGGACGACAGACGATGGACGCCAAGTGATGAGAAAAGCTCACTTGGCCCTTCAGGCCAGGTGAGCTAAAAATGAGGTCAAGGTCAAATAAAACTTACAAGACTGATATGTACATCATAAAACATTTCCATACACCAAATAAAGATGATATATTGCATATACTATTAGAAAAAAAGACCAAAACTCAAAAACTTCACTTTGACCAATCACAGGCAAGACACAGGTTTCTGGGGGAACCTTTTGCATATTTTTATAGTAAGAATCTTACTCTTATTGTAAAAATCCTAAATAGAAAAATCTAATCTAAGCACTGTAAGCGCTGTAGGCAGTTAACCAAAAACCAAGGCAAACATAATGATGAAAACTGTGGCAATGTAGCTTCAATTTTTTTTAAAGATTTTTTAAAAAGAACAAACATTAAACATTCATATATCATGTATATTGTACATTTATGTTCATTTAATGAATTAACCATTAAGGCAAAAAATTCATATTTTATCAAGGTTTTCAAAAGCAACACATATATCAAGTGTATTTTTTACATGGTCATGAGTCTGCAGTGGTACAAGTTCACAATGATTGCAATTGTTCTAGTTGATAGTTAACGTTGGTATTAGTTGACTGTTAGTAGTTCAAGTTAACTATAGTACAAGCTTGTTTAAGTATGAATGGACTTGCTTCCCTTGAAAGAAAACTGAGATTGTTTTCTACAGTACAAAAGTTATGACAATCAGACAAATGTTTACTACTACAGGGATCAAAGGTGGGGTCTAACTGACCTGCCCATAGCAAATGTAAATGACCCCTACCTTCACACTAAATCAATGATGTGTAAGTTTTGGAATAAAATGGTAGGTTATAAAACAGTTGGTCAAACATTCTTGGGCTTGAAAGATATGTTTTCTTAAAAATGAGCCATATTAAAATGAAAATTTTTATAGGACCAGATATAAATCATATAATTCCAAATATAATTAAGGTAAATTCTTTAAACCTACTCATTTTTTCCATCAATAAAATTTTATAATAAACAAGAAATAATTGTAATATAATGCTGTTACGTAGTCACCCAAATAAAGCTCCCATATTATTCATTCCCATGGTAGCCTGACATTGGGCAAAGTCTAGTACACATTGGTTAAGTCTAGCAAAGTGATATGCATATGTGACGACTATGAGATTGACCTTGAATGTCAATCAATCTTTTAGAAATGACAAACAGGAATGAATATTGTTTATGGGTTGGTATCTCAATCTTTTACAAGTTCTCACACACAAGAGGGGTGGGGTGACCTTAGGGACTACCCCTATATTTCATTTGATTTTTTGTCATTGTCCCATACATGAATATATATGGTTAAGGGGTGGGGATCTCAACGGTTATCAAGTTTTTAAAAAGGAGGGGATGGGGTGACCCCAGTGACTTCCCCTATATTTCATTTGATTTGTTATATTGTCAAATACATAAATATATATGGTTGAGGGTTGGGATCTCATCTGTTTCCAATTTATCAAAGAGGTGGGGTTAGGTTGACCCTAAGGACTCTCCCTATATCTCATTTGATTAGTTCTTTTGTCCCATACATGAATATATATGGTTTAATTAAAAGGTGGGAATCTTGACTGTTCACATGTTCACAAACAGGAGGGGTGGGGTGACCGCAGCGACTCCCCTATATTTCATTTGATTTAGAGGTTGGGATCTCAACTGTTTCCAAATTCTCAAACAGAAGAGTTGGGGTGACCACAGGGACTCCCCCATATTTAATTTGATTTGTTATAGTCCCATACATGAGTATATATATATATATGGTTAAAGGGTGAGGATCTAGACTGATTCCAAGTTCTCAAACAGGAGGTGACCCTAGTGACTCCCTTTATAATTCATTTGATTTGTTATATTGTTCCATACATGAATATATATGGTTTATGGTTGGGGTCTCGACAGTTTTCAAATTCTCAGGAAGGGGTAGAGTAGCCCCACGAACTCGGAGTCTCAAATTATATTTCATATGAGAGGGGGTAGGAAGGGTCCTGATCCCGAAATCCCGGGCTTAAAAACACCAGATCCCGAAATCTGAGCCTAAAAACACGAAATTCCGAGCTTAAAAATACCAGGTCCCAGAGTCCCAATAAAGGTCCTATCCCCCCTGTCATATGGGACAATATCCCTAATGGGCCTTGAAATGAGGAACTCAAAAGTCACGTGTAAACAATAAATCTCTGTGTAGTGATATTTGACACATTTCTATGATAAACAAATGACTGAGCTGAACCATTTGTGTTAATTTAGAGAGTAAGGGAACACAGAATAAATGTGTAAAAACTATGGAGCCATTAAATGTGTTCAAAGTATTAAATTTTTAAAGAACTTATTGTGTCAAAAATGGGATTTTTTACCATGAGGAGCCACATCGCAAAAGGATACTCGGGGTTTGCTAATTTATGGAAAAATGAATCACACTTCGTACCCCGAAAATTTAACCACATATGTAAAAATGTCCCAGCTTCGAAACAAGCCATCATACATATACAAGTTTATGATATGGGCTAAGCAACAGAAGAAAACGTTACCATTACCGCCTATGTAGAAACAATTGCGCATATTGCCCCATATGATTTGTTATGTATTGTCCCATACAAGAATGTATATGGTTTAGGGGTGGGGATCTCGACCATTTCCAAGTTTTCAAAAAGGAGGGGTGGGTAGACTGCGAGGACTTCCCCTATATTACATTTGATTTATTATATTGTCCCATACATGAATATATATGGTTTAGGGGTGGGGATCTTGACCTTTTCAAAGTTCACAAACAGGAGGGGTGGGGTGACCCAAGGGACTCCCCCAGTATTTCATTTGATTATATATATTGTCTCATACATGAATATATATGGTTTAGGGCAGGAGATCTGGACTGTTTCCAAGCTCTAAAACAGGAGGGGGTGATCACCTTAAGGACTTCCCCTATATTTCATTTGTTTAGTTATATAGTCCCATACATTAATGTATATTTTTGAGGGGTGGGGATCTCATCCGTTTCAAAGTTATCAAACAGGAGGGGGTAGAGTGACCCAAAGGACTCCACCTATATTTCATATGATTTGCTTACATTCAGGTATCATATAATCTAGTTGCACTATTTGTGAAAATAAAGTAAGAAACCTCCAGCTATTTTAAATGACCCTTCAAAATTGAGAGAAAAAAAATACCCATTGAAATTGCAGGAATATGTTTAGACTTTAAAAGCATCTCACATGCATTATCAACATTTATCACTGATAAAGAAAATTTATACTGTCACCAGGAACATATATATTGTTAGATATACTGTTCCCAGCTGTCACATTCTATTGGATTTTGACATTAAAATTTGACAAAAAGTAATTTTGAGTTCCTGTACAAAATATTTTCTGCTTTTTCTTTCTATTTAACATATATCTTTTGGTTTTCAATTCTAGTGTTTATATTTATTTACCATGCATAGATGTACTTTGTCACCTGTATGAAATTTTTTTAGTTGATCGCCAAATCCAGAATTACTCTTATCCGCTTCAGGAATCGGATCTGATATTGTAATTGTCACCCATTTTGTTTTCAATGTTGTTTTTGTCAGTCAGATACGATTTTACTCGAATTTACACATTATTTGTGTACGATTTTCTGTATAAAGCTAGCAGTTGAACAAAATGAACAACTCTGTCATGAGTAATAATGATGAAAATAAGTTTTGAGATCATTCATTTGGAGACTTTGGTAAAAAGTTTTGCAAAGTTATTTATTATTTTCTTTCAAGTGGCATGTCGGGCGTAGCTAGTAACCAAGTCGAAAGTCCGTATGCAAAAATGGAAGGTCGCGGAACTCAAATCACCGCAAATTTGAACCAATGTCTACATATTGAAAAGATACGCAAATTTCGTCTTCTAATTTAAAATTGCCGCCAACAGTATGAATTTTAATAGACTACTGACGTAGTTGACTACATATTGATGACAAACAATATTCCTATGACTTTTGCCATTTGGGAAATCTAAATTACGTGTCTTTAGAAATTTTCAGCGATTAAATATTTCATAAAATTGAGAATGAAAATGGGGAATGTGTCAAAGAGACAACAACCCGACCAAATAAATCAAAGCGCGAAAGCGCTGTAAAGGCAGTTAATTACAGGTTGTGTGTATTTCTAGTCCAGTTATATCATTATCTTCCATAGAACAGAGGTGGTTTGTAGAATTTAAGATTTAGAGTTCTTTTGTACCTAGTTCACCTATATCTATAGTCTACTGTTTACAGTATATTTTCTGTGCCTCGCCATGAAATGCATTTTTAGCCATGGCCTTGTCAGTTTGCTTTAAATTTATGAGTTTGACTGTCCCTTATGTGTCTTTCGTCCCTCTTCTTTAGACATATAAGAACTTTTCCTTTTCAATATAAATAGACTATTTTTAATTATTGATTGTATACGCATATTCTATGACTCCCATAAAAAGAAGTTCACAAAGATTGACTAGTCTCTGTACTGTGTGTATAGCAAGAACATCAAGTAACATAATGGTAAATGTACATAGTAACACATCAACTTTTTTGATGACCATACCTGCCAACTGTCAGTATTTGCAGAGTATTTCCCCCATCGAGCTCGAGGCTCCCAAATGGAAATTTTGTAAGAGCAATTTTGTCGACTATTTTAAAGAAAACAATTAATTCAACAATGGCAATGAGCTTGTTTATGCACGAAGAAGCCAAAAACCACATTAGAATATATTTGAAGGGAATCCATGACAAATCGCCCCATTAGCAAATAGCCCCACTTTTTCACTAACTCGCCCCACTTTAAAAAAAACTGCCCCAACCTGGATAACCAAATCGCCCCACTTGTGAAATGTGTTATATCCCTTAATATTACTCCTGCCAACTTGCCCCAACTTATAGAAAACGATAATATCTAGATAAATATATTATTAACCAGGAAGAATTTACTAATGCCAACTCGCCCCACTCATGTAAAAAGATGTTATCCCGTTGTATATAAGTTAAATTCCGTTAATATTACTCCTGCCAACTGGTCCCACCTAATGGAAATCAGTGAAATCTAGATAAATATATTATTAACCAGGATGAATTTAGTAATGCCAAATAAAGGCAACAGTAGTATACCGCTGTTCAAAACTCATAAATCCAGGGACAAAAAACAAAATCGGGGTAACAAACTAAAACCGAGGGAAACGCATTAAATATAAGAGGAGAACAACGACATAACATCGAAACGTAACACACACAGAAACAGACCAAGCATCAGACAAAACACTACGAGAATAACAAATATAACATGAAAACCAAATACATGAATTAGGGATAGACAAGTACCGTGCCACGTCTGATCTCAATATCTCAAAAATAAGAGAAAACACAAACGACTCAACGTTAAAATGCAACACACACAGAAACGAACAATAATATAACAATGGCCATCTTCCTGACTTGGTACAGGACACTTTTAAAGGGAATAAAAGTGGTGGGTTGAACCTGGTTTTGTGGCATGCCAAACCTCGCACTTTAATGGCAAAGTTAAATATAACATTGAAATGACAACATATTACAGGACTACAATACAAATAAATAGGAGAACATATTAGACAAAGAAAAACATGATTAATAGATAACAAAAAGCATCAGGTTTAAAATTCAATACGCCAAAAACGCGCCTTGTCCACACAGGACTTACAAGTGACGCCCAGATATAAAAGATCGAAAGAGAAAAAAGTACAAAGTTGTACAGCACTGGAGATAAAAAGTTGAAAAGGTTTCGCCAAATACGGCATTGTTTTTATGCCCGGGATAAGAACATTCTTATTATATAGAACAATTCATGCTATTGCAAACAGTAAATTTTATCAAATGAATATGAAAGAGATATACATAAAGAAACTGAAGTATTAACTAATTACAGAAAACTAAACCCGAATACATAACGCCCAGATATAAAAGATCGAAAGTGAAAAAGGCACAAAGCCACACAGCACCGAAGACCAAAAGCTGAAAAGGTCTTGCCACTCTCCCCACTTATGGAAAAAGATGTTATCCCGTTGAATATAAGTTAAATTCCTTATATTGCATTATGATACAATTAACAGGTTTCTTTTCAATTGTTATGCAAATAACTAAGCTTCAAAACTTAGTTATTCTTCAACAATACATTTTTTTTTTTAGAATTATAATTTCAGTATATCAATAATAGTAATTAAATAAATTTTCGGTTTGTTTGTATTCTGTGTAGATTAGTTTTCATTAAAGTGGTGAGAGTTTTTATTTTTAATTATATATATATATATTAATCTAAATATTACCGTTTTTTTATAAGTAGGGCGGGTTGGCAGGAGTAATATTTAACATGATTTAACCAATTTCACATGTGGGGCGATTTGATAAATCAGTTTGTGGTGGTTTTTTTAAAAGTGGGCGATTAGCCAGTGGGGCGACTTGTCCTGCTTCCATTTGAAGGCCCCCTTGAAGGTTTTGTATGACTATATGAACAATCTTTCACGTAAAACCCCCATGTGCATTTTGAAAAGTTGGCAGATATGTTTCTAACTCCAGGCAAAATCTACCGGTATGAATGAAAAAGAAGTTTTCAATTAAGGCTCTGTGGCCATAACAGCTGTCTCATTAGCATTTTAACCACTTCCCATATTTGCAATTAAAACAATAGAAGAAAATTATTCAACGCAAAAACAAAACTTACTTGTAAATATGAAATTCTCTTTACGGTATGAGTTTTTCTCATTGTTTGAGATTGTACAGTAGTACCTGTAACTGCTTATACCTATTTCTTATTCACTTTTGCTTGATAAACTCACTAAATATCATGTATATACATTGTACCACATCTCCTTATTTTTATATGCATTCCAATAACATGAACAATTGTAATTCAATTCTATATACCAAAGCAAAATGAACTGCACCACTTTCATTCACTAGTATGCATCTTTTGGCAAAATACAAGTTCTTAAATGACACAAGATATATTTATTGATAAAAAAAATAAAATTTAGTATACAACTCTTTAACAGGTATAAAAAAAAAGCACAGCTGTGTCATAACTTGTGAAATCTGTGCTGAAAACATAGACATTGATGGTATTTGAGTAATTCCATATGTGAAGCTCAACATTAGCTCGTCAGTTGGTGGTGGACAGTTATAGTTCCTTTCTGCAGGCTAGGATGAATGACTTTTCAGGAAAACCAATTTCACAAATCAAAACTTTCCTCTAGATTTCTCCTACAATATTCATCCAGTTTAGTTCTTTTGGTTTAATTGGACACCGTCCTGATTTTTAATTTTGCAAACCATTCAGTCTCTTGCTTGCAAATGGTGCATGAAAATAGGATTGGTATGGCAGTAGACAAGTCTCTTTAAAGTGGGTTTGTGCCCTGAAAAAAAGTTTTATAACTTAAGTTTTTTTGAAACTTGTGCAACACACATACCTAAATAACTATAACATAGAAGAGAGCATCATTCGTGTCAATGTTTTGTTCCTGTTTACATTGTCATTGATATTTTTTCAGAAAGCCTGAGGCATAGCTCATGAATTCCTGTCATTACATCCTAAATTAACATAATTACTGCTAGAATAATTATCAGTATGATATACGTACACTATCATTGTACAGCCCAAGTCTTCAGTATATATCATTGTTGCATTCATTCACTCCTGTGTTCAGTCGTTCAAAAATATTTAAACATCAACAAATGAACTTTAATATTAAAGGACAAGAAAACACTAGAAAAGATACGTACATACAACCCGTGTTTAAGTGTATTTGAAAGAGAAATATATCTGGTTAAACGATGTATAAAGGAGGGAAAAATTGCAGATATTGCATTACGATGCTTTCTACCTAATAGCACGTGGATATGTTTACATATTTAGACTTGACCCAGTATGACCCGTACCTTGTAGGTCACCGCCGTCCTTTAAACACTAGACTACAGTCGTGTATAAGACAATAAAATGCTTAAGCCTGTACTATTTGTGTGAAGTAAATGTGTTTTTTCTGTACATTTAAATTGTTTTACCTGATAGCAAGGACGTATATCTATCCGTTTCCTTCTCAATTCACTTTGTCAATTTCTTCGAGCTCCTTCAAAACATACGTATTACTGCGCCCGGAAGTGAAAAAAATATTAGAAATCCTCGTAAAATAATGCTATTTTCAATTTTGTGGAATCCATTTTGTTATATTTATTATATAAAGATAAAAAAAGTTACGATTAATTATGAATTTGCATATCATTATACGGAACGTTTATGGACTATTTTTCCATAGCTGTAAGTCGGTCATTTTGGCGGGAAATCATGTACACATACACACGTAGATTGGCTGGTACCTGATCGTAATGTTACACATCAGATATATCAAATAGCTAATACCTGGAATGTAGTACCGGGAACCAGGATAATACGTAGACAACATACATAACTAATACCGAAATTGAAAACGCTTTACGGTTTCTCGTTTATAAACTGAATTCCGCTTTGAATTATAGAAGATGCAATATTAATCATGTTCAGTCGACTTTTCATTGTTATATCAACGTCTGAACTAATTAAAAAATCTTTAGATCTCAGATAACACTCGAAATTGACCCGACCTCTTTCCACACGGAATACAAATAATGATAGTTTGTAGTCAGGTTGACTGCTTATAATGCAAAATACACATTAATAACAAGTTCTATAAAACGAACAATACACACTGATTGTTTCTTTAGTCCCCAATGTAAATGAAAGAAACAAAAACCATATCATACCATTAAAAGAAGAGGAGAAATTCGAACATTTCCGGATCTTTTTCTGGCCAAAAGACCCCCTGCATAGATTGCGTATGAAAAGATTAACCTCATGACTTGAAAGTCAGGCCTTAAAGCACTGCCTTTAAAAACAACAGCAGAGGGTCACCAACAGGTCTTCAATGTAGCGAGAAATTCCCGCACCCGGAGGCGTCCCTCAGCTGGCCCCTAAACAAATATATACTAGTCCAGTGATAATGAACGCCATACTAATTTCCAAATTGTACATACATTTGTTCTTTGACATCTTAGCCTAAAGCTCAGGGGATAATCAACTACATAAGGATTCCTAATGTGCTCTACTTCCTGCAGTGTTCTAGGATTTTTTTGGCACCTTGACTTACCACGGGTAAGATCAATAAAAAAATTACTTACCCACATCTAAAAGTTAAATCCGCCAACCAATGCGGACGGCGCAAAGCATACCCCCTGGTCCTTTTTTCAACATCATACAGTTTGTCTCTCTGCTTTTTGTCAAGTTTGGGCTTTTTTGGTGGGGGTGATGCTTGATTTATATCGTTTAGCCTTTTTGAAGTAAATCCAAACTTATGCAAACTCATGAAACTTTGAATATTGTAATTTACTGAACAAAGCTGGATTCGGATACGATTGAATTTTGTACAAAATTTAAAAAAAACGATTTCTTACTAAATTTGACAAATATGTTATAGTTATTACTATGTCATTTATTAAGAGCTATAATAAATGCAACTGTTAGTTTATTTTCCTCCGATGACAAGAAAAAAAAAGCGTTTATGTCCCGATTTAAGCACCAGTTATCAATCCGGATTTTCCAATTTTACCGACACCGTGACCGACTTTTAGAATGATAGGAGAAGAATGTGGTCTCTTTTGCGCTTGATTACACCTAGTAAACGAGTGCTTGAATAAAAGCGCCGATAGACATCGACAAAATCTTCGATCTTTTATCAAAGTTTTTTCTCGTGATTTAATAAAAATAAAAAGCAGATATGGGAAAATTGAAGAGGACCGGGAAATTTCAAGAGTTTTTCGGCTTCCCCGAACTTGAAAATTGACATACCACCGGGTGACAAAGGCTAAAAAATGACTTACCCGTTGTCCTAATCCACTTACCCCGGGTAACGGGTAATGGGAATCCTAGAACACTGTTCCTACGTGCAACTTCAAAACTTTTAGATAAATTGACGATCATTTAAGGTTTTTCTGGTCATATTTTTTGTAATCCAGAATTAAAAGTATGAAAAAACTGTTCAATTAGTTATAAATAACATACTATTCAGCTAGATAATAACAATGGCATGTATTTCAGCATTTATTGGGTAGAACACAAATCTAGGGTGCTCGCATAAGGCAGCTTAACTGCCTAAAAATTGTCAATGAATTATTCATTTCATTCTATCAAGACTATTCATATTCAAAGTAATAAGATACCTTTTGTTTATCTTTGTAGCCAATCAAACTTTACCTTGTGCAAAATATTCAGATGGCACTAAGAGATTTCTCATGCATCCATCTTCTCTATCTGAGACATGAAACAATTCGCATGTTCCATTGTGCTTAGCTCCTCCATAGTAAACCTTGTAGTTGTAGTATAATGGCCTATGGTAATCCGAAACTAAGTCTTTCTTTATAGATACAGTCACAGAGCCCACTACATATCCATCTGACATAAACCTAAAACAATAAATTTACTGTTTGAGGAAAATACAAATGTAAAGACAAGAAATTCATTTTGCACTTCTTAATAAGCTGTATTAGATACCTTAGTGTTGACCATTTGTACAGTTACTTGAAGCATGTTGGATACAAATGTGTCTAAACTAAACTTTCCTGACTTGTGACCACAATCATCTACATATATTTACTGTAAATTCAAACAATGCATTTATTATTTCAGGTATATTGAACAATTAGCATTTTTAAAATATAATTTTGTCTCTTGAACTTTTTCTTGAATGTCCTGATCATTTATAAAAATTTCAAAATATGAGAGATGTTTTATCATTTGTTTCTCTGAAGAAACCCTATGATCCACTCAAATTCAATGGTAGTGGAACACGCTCACATACCCCACGTCCCCACATTGTCATTGGAGAAATTAAATAAGTATAAGAAAAAAAAATTGTATAAGAAAAAATACTGAATAATAATTTCCTGTCAATATACACATCTACATAGTATGTCCTTATTATCTACAAAATTTCATGAAATTCTGTTGTGTGTTTTCAGAAGAGTTGAGATGACAAACTGTTGCAGAAGTACATTGAAGCAAATAAGTTCAAAGGGGCATAACTCCTAGAAAAAAAATTGAATCGTAATTTCCTGTTGATATGCACATCTACGTAGTATTTCCTTATTATCTACAAAGTTTCATGAAATTCTGTTGTGTGGTTTCAGAGGAGTTGAGATGACAAACTGTTGAAGTAGTACCTTAAAGCAAATAAGTTCAAAGAGGTGTAACTCCCAGAAAAAAAATTGAATCGTGATTTCCTGTCGATATGCACATCTACATAGTATGTCCTTATTATCTGAAAAGGTTTCATGAAATTCTGTTATGTAGTTTCAGAGGAGGTGCGATGACTAACTGTTGCAGTAGTACATTGAAGCAAATAAGTTCAAAGGGGCGTAACTCCTAGAAAAAAAATTGAATCGCAATTTCCCATCGATATGCACAACTACATAGTATGTCCTTATTATCTGAAAAGGTTTCGTGAAATTCTGTTGTGTGGTTTGAGAGGAGTTGCAATGACAACAGGGCTTTCCATTGAAATTGAAGTAGAAGGCTGAATTAAAATTATAGGCAGCTGTAACATGCGTTCGGCGAAGCCGGACGCCCACCAAGCTGTAAGCTTGGTGCCTTACGGCAGGGGGTCTTGGGGCCGCTCAAGGCCCCCTGAAGCTCTGGTATAAATAGAGAAAAATCCTGCATTCTCGCAATCTCCTGGCACCTAATTTCATCTTTCAAATTACCATTTTTTATGTATGAAATTAAAGAAAGAAAAAAAAATCTCAAAGAAATTTCATTTTTTTTTATGTTATTTTTTTTTTTATTTTCATTTCCTTATGCTTAAAATTCATTTACTTTTAAAGGAGATTTATTCATATAATAATCCGGTTTGTTAAAAAAAATCTTGATCGATTTATTTTGCATAACTACGTGCATTTGTAAACAAATGACCCCCCTTTTCCCTCTAAAGACTGTTACGCGTATTTAAACCATACAATTATTTCTCAAGCATTGACAGAAAATTGATATATCCCCTGATTTTCTCTTTTTTTTTGTAAACTATTCAATAAGTCGGATACATAAATCATTTGGAAATGTTATTTATTTGAGGTCGAGTCGACAATATTCTACTTTCGTTTTTGACCTTGATTCTCTGAACACCACGTGGTCTTTGAAAAATGAACTTCAAAAGAGACTGTTTTCCAGATTCTGAACAATATGATCTACTACACTTTCTTTAATTTGACTGATATTATTCCATAACATAAGATTGTCATCCTAATCTGATTGTCTTCACGTTTTAAAAGCCCAAAAAAGCCAACGAGTTAAAGACCATCGGAACGTCTCTATTGTTATCATTCAATGGCCACCAGAAGGTCTCTCTTGTTATCTTTGAAAAGAAACGATGCATTCTGACTTTTAAAAATAGACAACCAATCAGTGACCTAAATTCATGTGAACTATATTCAGCCCAAGGTAAACACTGACTTTTCATCCTTGTTAATCGTGACCGCGACTTTGCGACAATACGTCTCTCGGCTGCCTGTAAACATTTGAAAAAGATATTTTTTTCTTTTTGAATTTATATTTTTGTCAGTGAAGTAGCCTGCACTTGAAGCCACCGTAAACGGCGGATTTCCGCCGGCTACCGGCTTCAATGGAAAGCACTGTGACAAACTGTTGCAGTAGTACATTAAAGAAAATAAGTTCAAAGGGGCGTAACTCCTAGAAAAAAAATTGAATCGCAATTTCCCGTCGATATGCACAACTACATAGTATGTCCTTATTATCTGAAAAGGTTTCGTGAAATTCTGTTGTGTGGTTTTAGAGGAGTTGCGATGACAAGAAACAGGACTGACGGACGGACGGACTGACGGACAGACTGACAGAAGGACGGACGGACGGGTCAAAAACATTATACCCTCCGCAACTTCGTTGCATGGGGTATAATAATTAACTTGCACTTCTAATGTGTGAAATCCGGTGTGGACTACATACGACTAGCACATGATCACTGATGACTTGCACATTACTCACAAATATTCATGTTTGTCTTTGCACCAAAACTTTATTTAGATGGATGAAAACTATCAAATAATGTTTTCCATAAATTTAAATAAAGATACATTCATAACAAAATTCATTCTACGATACATGCAACCACTAGTGCACACCAATACGATGAATCTACATGCAAATGTATTGGGAAATCCCATGAAACAAAGTGCACGCTGTGAATTGCCTCGTTTTCAACTATTTATGAGCCAGAAATAGACTGCCCATTCAATATAATTCTTTTGTTTGAAAATCAAGAATGTGGGTGCGTATTTTTTAACAACGAAATTTTTGTGATATTTTCAATAATATAAGTTTGGAAAAATATTATTTTTATTGAAATCTGATTGTTTCTTAGTTAATTATTTTTATGCCAAACTTACGTATACCAAAACTGATTGGGTGCTAAAAATAAGTTGTTTTTGATAGTGGAAAAAAGACCTCGACTCAATATACAATTATTTAAAGTTAAAGCAACACTTGTTGAAGACAATGTTAAGCTCCTTGTAACCACTGTTATAACAAAAACTTTATTGCTGCTGACAAAAAAATCGTATATTTGGAAATGAGGATTCCTGATATATTCGTATGAAACCCTCCAAGGTAATACCCACCCACATTCTTTTGATTCTTTCATTTATTTGTGGACACAAATTCAAAATAAGTATCGTGATGAAAGATTTTAAACTTGAAGTAATTTGTTTTCATGCATGTTAATTGTGACAACGAAAATGAGAAGCAACATTTTTCATTGAGGTTGTAATATTACTGCCCCTGCATGACAAGGGTTAATAGTAGCAGAAGTATCTGCAACTTAGTAGAGATCATAAGATGTATAATTTTCACAAAACTAGAGGCTCTAAAGAGCCCGTGTCACTCACCTTGGTCTATGTGAATACTTAACAAAGGACACAGATGGATTCATAACAAAATTGTGTTTTTGTGATGGTGATATGTTTGTAGATCTTACTTTACTGAACATTCTTGCTGCTTGCAATTATCTCTATAATGAACTTGTCCCAGTAGTTACAGTAGATAATGTTAGTGAAAATTTACAAATTTCAAATTGTTAAAAAATGACTATAAAGGGCAATAACTCCTAAAGGGGTCAACTGACATTTTTGGTCATGTTGACTTATTGTAAATCTTACTTTGCTGAACATTTTTGCTGTTTACAGTTTATCTCTATCTATAATAATATTCATGATAATAACCAAAAACAGCAAAATTTCCTTAAAATTACCAATTCAGGGGCAGCAACCTAACAACAGGTTGTCAGATTCATCTGAAAATTTCAGGGCAGATAGATCTTGACCTGATAAACAATTTTACCCCAGTCAGATTTGCTCAAAATGCTTTGGTTTTTGAGTTATAAGCTAAAAACTGCTTTTTACCCCTTTGTTCTATTTTTAGCCATGGCGGCCATCTTGGTTGGTTGGCCGGGTCACCGGACACAATTTCTAAACTAGATACCCCAATAATGATTTTGGCCATGTTTGGTTAAATTTTGCCCAGTAGTTTCAGAGGAGAAGATTTTTGTAAAAGTTTACAGACGACGGACGACGGACACCAAGTGATGAGAAAAGCTCACTTGGCCCTTTGGGCCAGGAGAGATAAAAATCCTGCAATAAGATCCTAATGTCTTTGGAAGACTTTATAACCATTTTTAATTGATTGGCAAATTGATGGTCAAAAGGCAGTTTTACTAATGACATGTAGCAGAGCCAATCAAACAGATATTTGCAAACCATAGTCAAGTCTAATGTATTTCATAGTTTTTGAAATTAAACCTATAGTTCCTTATCCATACCTTTCCAGTTTTAGCTCAAACTCTCTTTTATTCCATCCTTCAGTATTTTTGTCAAAAGCCACAACGACAGTGTCTTTTTCAGGATTGGAAAGTATTGTTGGTGATATGACAGCATTGAAACAAACATCAATTGAGGAACTGGAAATCTGTCGCCTTCCAGTTGCTGGTGTTTTATCTGCACTACCAGAACTATGAAAAAAAGAATAGAACTTGTTAGTTAAACTAGAGGCTCTAAAGAGCCTGTGTCGCTCACCTTGGGCTATGTGACTATTAAACAAAGGAAGCAGATGGATTCATGACAAAATTGTATTTTGGTGATGGTGATGTGTTTGTACATCTTACTTTACTGAACATCCTTGCTGCTTACAATTATTTTTATCTATAATGAACTTGGCCCAGTAGTTTCAGTGGAAAACATTAGTAAAAATTTACAAATTTTATAAAAATTGTTGAAAATTGACTATAAAGGACAATAACTCCTTAGGGGTCAATTGACCATTTCGGTCATGTTGACTTATTTGTAAATCTTACTTTGCTGAACATTATTGCTGTTTACAGTTTATCTCTATCTATAATAATATTCAAGCCAAAAACTGCATTTTACCCCTATGTTCTATTTTTTGCCATGGCGGCCATCTTCGTTGGATGGCCAAGTCACGCCACACATTTTTTAAACTAGATACCCCAAAGATAATTGTGGATAAGTTTGGATTAATTTGGCCCAGTAGTTTCAGAGGAGAAGATTTTTGTAAAAGATTACTAAGATTTACGAAAAATGGTTAAAAATTGACTTTAAAGGGCAATAACTCCTAAAGGGGTCAACTGACCATTTCGGTCATGTTGACTTATTTGTAAATCTTACTTTGCTGAACATAATGGCTGGTTACAGTTTATCTCTATCTATAATAATATACAAGATAATAACCAAAACCAGCAAAATTTCCGTAAAATTACCAATTCAGGGGCAGCAACCCAACAACAGGTTGTCAGATTTATCTGAAAATTTCAAGGTAGATAGATCTTGACCTGATAAACAATTTAACCAAATGTCAGATTTGCTCTAAATGCTTTGGTTTTTAAGTTATAAGCAAAAACCTGCATTTTATCCCTATGTTCTATTTTTAGCCGTGGTGGCCATCTTGGTTGGTTGGCCGGGTCACCAGACACATTTTTTTTAACTAGATACCCCTAAGATAATTGTGGCCAAGTTTGAAAAAATTTGGCCCAGAAGTTTCAGAGGAGAAGATTTTGGTAAAAGATTACTAAGATTTACGAAAAATTGTTAAAAATTGACTATAAAGGGCAATAACTCCTAAAGTGGTCAATTGACCATTTCGGTCATGTTGACTTATTTGTAAATCTTACTTTGCTGAACATTATTGCTATTTACAGTTTATCTCTATCTATAATAATATTCAAGATAATAAGCAAAAACTGCAAAATTTCCATAAAATAACTAATTCAGGGGCAGCAACCCAACAACGAGTTGTCTGATTTGTCTGAAAATTTCAGGGCAGATAGATCTTGACCTGATAAACAATTTTACCCCATGTCAGATTTGCTCTAAATGCTTTGGTTTTTGAGTTATAAGCCAAAAACTGCATTTTACCCCTATGTTCTATTTTTAGCCATTGCGGCCATCTTGGTTGGTTGGCCGGGTAACCAGACACATTTTTTAAACTACATACCCCAATGATGATTGTGGCCAAGTTTGGTAAAATTTGGCCCAGTAGTTTCAGAGGAGAAGATTTTTGTAAAAGTTAACGACGACGGACGACGACGGACGACGACGGACGCAAAGTGTTGGGAAAAGCTCACTTGGCCCTTCGGGCCAGGTGAGCTAAAAATAAGATGTTTTGGTTCTTTTCAGAAAAACTAATCATTCTGATCATGTTAATATATACATGTAGTTAATGTATTTTATAGAGTTCAAAACAGACAAAAGCCATTTTACTTTGGCAGTTTAAAAGTCATAATAAACATTTTTACAATAAAAAAACACATTAAACATAAATGACAACCTCTAGAAATAAGAACTCAATATCCTTTCATACAATTTAACAGGTACCACATTGGAAGTTCTGTGTATGATTAAAAAAACATGATTCTCCTAGAGGACCAGATCATCCCTCTAAACTCAATTTAACAAACATTAATTGACTGGTATTAACATATGCATTTCAGCAGTATTAAAGATGTTGTGTTCCTTAACTATGTAGAGTGGGGTGCTCATTTTCGCCATAACTTTACATGTTTTCTTCAGTTTTAATGTCCAGGTCTTTATGTTTTTGCAGTATACTGATATTTCTATATGAAGATAACACCAAAAACAAAATATCCTTAGCTTGAAAATGTGTTTCTTTGAGAAAAAAAATCATCTGAAAAGTCAGATTAAAGGCTATTTGAAATTTCCTGATGTTTTGTCAAAGGGGACACATATTCATCGTTTTTACACATCTATTTAAAATCAAATAACTGCAACTTTAAACAATATTGATCAAATAAATTTCATTATATGAATAGCAGACATTCAAAGGTGTAAAGAACTCAAATTTTGGGCAATCACTTAAAGGATTACTAAGAAATACTTCTTTGAAATCATTTTTTCTTTCAGGAAATTGGCCGAAAATCGTTTTCTGTTTTTCAGTCCTTTGCGGTAAGTGCCGACATTTTGTCTAAGTTTAAATAATAATCGTATTTGTTATAACAATAAAATTTACTGGCACATTTCTTCCATTTCACCTATCCTTTGAAGTTTTTACACCTCAATATCATAAAACGGCAAATATGAGCGTCCCACTCTATGATGGTTTTTTTTGTGAGCATTAATTGTAGGTATCCCTTTGAAATATTGATATTTAGACAATATACGTATAGTGTCTTGAAATATGAAATTTATTTGTATGAGGCTTAGAAACGGGGGAAATGCGAGGTTATACCGAGCATTTCCCCTGTTCCGTGACGAATCCCAAAAAGTTGAAAAATCTGCAATTTGAATAACACATGTGGACACAAACATGATGGTAGTCTCACATGTCAAAAACCAGCTCAAAAGTCCAAAGCCCGTAATTTCAATAAAAATTAGTGGAGCGGTACAAAACTTAAATTTGATCTGTAACTCATCATGGTTAACTCACATACCAAAAATCAGCCCAATATTTGAAGGCATTTAGAAAAAAAGTCTGTATAACTGTGATTTTCAACAATTTATTCAAGTCCAAAGGCGTAATTTCATCAAAAATTTAGTGGAACAAAACTTAAACTTGATCTGTAACTCATCATTGTTAACTCACAATACCAAAAATCAGCCCTATATCTGAAGGCATTTAGAAAAAAAGTCTGTATAACTGTGATTTTCAACAATTTATCAAAGTCCAAAGCCCCTAATTTCGACAAAATTAATGAAGCGAAACGAAACTTAAACTTGATCTGTAACATATCATGGTTAACTCACATACCAAAAATCAGCCCAATATCTGAAGGCGCCAAGAAAAAAACTCTGTATATTGGTTTGTTGCGGAATGACGGAATGACAGAATTACGGAATTACGGAATTTCATATTTTGGACAAGGGTAAAACTATATGGCATCGACAACTTCGTTGCGGGGCCATAAAAAGTGTTTGGAATTTCCCTCTTGGGGTACCATTTTGGGGTATTTCCCTATGAGCGTAGTCTAGGCGGTAAGACATTGACAATTTAAGGAATTAGAAAGGGAAAATGAACTTAATTAATAATATTTAATAAACATGGTATATAAATTACCAATTTGAAGACATAACAAGTTTAAATTCATAAAACTTTGACCATTGTTACTACACGTTGTCATGGTTGTGATGTTGTTGATGAAATACAGTAGTTCCGGTAAGTAGGCAGGGCTTATAGGTTAGTTGAGGTCATTGACGTATAAAGCTAATGTTTATACATATAGCTTTATCTGTATAGCAAAATAGCTGATTGCAGTATAATTATATTTTGATGCCTCAATATTAATTAGCACATTAATTATTTTATTGTGTCAAAGAAGTCAGTACAGTTTCTGCATGTTCTGCCTGTTCACTGTTTGTTAGTGCACAGTGTCAGTGTTGTTTTTTCTTATTCAAAACATTATTTGAATAAATCAATTGTTTTTAAAAATATATGGCTTCAAACTATAATGGTGCGCCCCTTTCATACATTTTTCTTTTATTGTAACAATTCTTTGTCCTCCTAAATTTTTGATCAGTTTTTCAATAATGAAGACAAATCTGCATTGATCAGTCTTACACTGGCATACTAAATTGCCATTATAGTTGATTAGAACTGTCTCATGATCTTTCTACGTACCTAGTTCCTGCTTTAGCCAATGTGGTTCTGTCTTTTCCCCGTTTCTGAATAAACAAAAATACAAAATTATTTGAAGATACAATTTTAATCTTACTTGTGGAAGGTCCTGTAACAACAATACTTTAAGGAATGCTCCAGTATTTTATTGAGTTCAACATGTTTCGGTTGCTAAATATTTGCTACGAGAGAATAGCAACTTCTTATAAGACTTCAACATTGCTAGTAAAAGAAACTAGAGGCTCTAAAAAGCCTACGTATGTAGCTCACCTTGGTCTATGTGCATATTAAACGAAGGACACAGATGGATTCATGATAAAATTGTGTTTTGGTGATGGTGATGTGTTTGTAGATCTTGCTGCTTACAATTATCTCTATTTATAACGAACTTGACCCAGTAGTTACAGTGGAAAATATTTTGTAAAAATTTACAAAATTGTAAAAAATTGTAAAAAATTTACTATAAAGGGCAATAACTCCTTAAGGGGTCAATTGATCGTTTTGGTTATATTGAATTATTTTTAGGAATTACTTTGCTGTACATTATTGCTGTGTACAGTTTATCTCTAGCTATAATAATATTCAAGATAATAACAAAAAGCTGCAAAATTTTCTTAAAATTACCAATTCAGGGGCAGCGACCTAACATCAGTTTGTATGATTCATCTGAAAAGTTCAGGGCAGATAGATCTTGACCTGATAAACAATTTTACCCAATTCAGATTTGCTCTAAGTGCTTTGGTTTCAGAGATATATGCCAAAATCTACATTTTACCCCTATGTTCTATTTTTAGCCATGGCGGCCATCTTGATTGGTTGGCCGGGTTACCAGACACATTTTTTAAATAAGTTACTCCAATGATGATTGTGACCAAGTGTGGTTAAATTTGGCCCAGTAGTTTTAGAGGAGAAGATTTTTGTAAAAGTTAACGACAGGGGGCGACAGAAGACGGACAACGACTGTTGACGGACACCAAGTGATGAGAAAAGCTCACTTGGCCCTTTGGGCAAGGTGAGCTAAAAATCTGATAAAAAACGTTAAATGTAAATGATATGAACCTTTGAAGTCTTATATTATAGAATTGCATAAGACTTTGGAAAACAAGATATACTGAGAGTTTTTGCTCACCAATTATTCACTTGCATAATACTGTAGCAATTCAATGGTAGCATAATTTCTTTTTTCGAACAAGTAAAATGCCTATTAACAGAATAGAGTCAGAATATGAACAGAAAGTGATCAGACAATTGGTCTCACTGAACAAGTTATAGATCTTATAAAATACATATAGTCCGGCAGCTACAAGCATATTTCAGACGAATTGTGCACATCCTGCTACAAGCATGGAATTTGGTATAGACCTTCCTCAACTATTACTCTTTTATTTCGGATAGGGAGGCATTTGAAAAAAATATCTCACTTTCGGTAAAATCCAAGATGGCGGACATCATACTTGAATCAGCCTAATATCGAAGGCTAATATGTGAAAAGGTGTTATTAGCATGCTACTAGCATATTATTTGGTACAAACCTTTGTAATGTACAACTTTTTGATATACTATATAGATTAGATGTCTTTTATAACCCTACTTCCGGTAAAATTCAACATGGCGGACATTGTACTTAAATAAACTTATTTTTAGGGAGGGTAATTGAAATGTGTCTTTTTACGTATTGCTACTATCATTACATTGTGCAGGAACCTTTCTTTGGTGCTTCTGATGGATACAATGTATAAGACATATGTCTTAAAAACCCTAACTTCCGGTTATATCCAAAATGGCGGACATAGAAATATTAATTTTTTATTTAAATATTCCACCTTTTTCAAAGTGTAAAGAAAATGATTTTTTTTTGTGCTGGTCATTAAAATTTTGGTTTTAAGTTATCCCCAAAACCACTAATTCTATCATGTTGTAAATGTTTAAATACAAAATTGATACTTCCAGTAAAAATATGGTGTAAATGGCAAAGATGAGTCCTCAATCCATTTCTTCGATGTAGAGTTTTGGATAGATTGATTAAAACAAAATAAAAACACTATAGTACTTAAACATTTTTAAAATTACTACTATTTGGCCAGGAATACATGTTTATTCACAGTCACCACCACATGCACACAAGGCAGTGCACAGGAGACCCAATTTTCTACATTAACAATGACTGCGGCATCCTTTCTTACATCCACAATGTACAAGCTTCTGACAAAATGCTGAGGCCTTAGAAAAAGTTTTTTTTTAAACGGATCCTCTTTGTCCTTCGCCATCCATTAGCGCCTAGACTGTGTAGCATAAGAGCCAACCCCACTGCTCGTCCCCTTAACACCTGCATTAGTATATTGCACGTTTTACAGGCTTGAAAAGACTGAAGACCAAGTTAAGGGAATAACATCAATTATAATTAGCCTTCCCTTTTGTGCAAATAGTTATTTTCTTGCTTCGTTAACAATGTTAGCTCCATCTGATAAGTTTTTGCAATCTTACGGTAAAACCCCAATGATTTAGGCTGATCAATCATCAATCTTTAAGTTAAAGTCACATCTTCAAATGCCAACAATGTCTCCCACGCAGTCTTTTTCCTTTCCAAGCAAAGAGAGAACCGTATCACAACCGGTTAAGGTATTGGTCACAATCAATGTGTGTGATCAATCATTGCCTAGTGCATTTAAAAGGCCATTGATAGATATTAATCCAAAAATTTTTGCCTCCCCAAACACAATCCATAGTTCCTCTGCCCCTATGTCGCGAAATAGTATTGACAGCATCATCAGTAACGACTGTTAATCATGACTCGTTTAAGTTCGTGTTTCACTGCATCAGACACATGCACCATGATTTTAGTGTCTGTCTCTTAATGTGAACATGGTGCTACACTTGAAATACATCACGTGGTGGATAAAATAGAATATCCTGAGCATTTGTTGCTACAACTATACCATACTCATTGAAGACTTCATCCACTCTTGTTAGTTTCAAGGTATTTTATTAAGGTAAGGACACAATACCCAATCAGCATACTCGTTAGGAAACACCTTGAAACTGTAACAATAGTGGATGTAGTCTCGAATGCAAACATAGACAATACTGGTAGTTTGAAAGCTGCTACAAGAAGCAAGAGCTACATTAGGGGAAAGAGAATACAAAGACTAATTCAAGGTAAAAAAAAATCCTCAAAATTGGCAAAGTTTTCTGAAAGATGACGACAATGAGAAAGAACTTTTACGTTTTCATTCACAGAAGCTTGCTCAATACAATTTTGAGGAAAGGATAGTTGTAGCAACAAATTCTCAGGATGTTCAGTGTTATCCACAACTTGATGATGTTTCAAGTTTAGGACCATGTTTACACGAAGAGACTGACACTAGAATCAAGATCGATGTGTCTAATGCAGTTAAACACATACTTAACTGAGTCAAGACTCGAACAGTCGATACTGATGTCATTGCTGTTTCGCTATTCCTAACATAGGAGCAGACAAACTTTGGTTTGCATTTGGAAGTGGAAAAAGCTGAAGATATATATCTATCCATGACCTTTCAAAGCTCTAGGCATTAAGAGATAACACGTTTGCTGGAAAAGGAACTGCGTTGGTGACATTAATGGCAATTGAAGATGTGACTTTAGCATTTAGAATGATTATTGATGAGCCAACATCACCAGATATGAATTTGATAATGTCATTGAAAACGATACGTGGTTTTGTTGTAAGATAAAAAAAATTATCAGATGGCGTTAACAAAGCAAGAAAACGTGTGTTTTTGGAAGAGGAAAGACTTATTGAGGTTATTCCCACGACTTGGTCGAATCTTTTTCAGCATGTAAAGCGTGCAATATACCATGACGGGTGTGAATGAGTAACACGCTTGGAATTGGTTCCTATGCTAACTAGTCCAGACGCGTATGAATGGAATAGGAACAACTATGATCCATGGGAACCCTTTTGTACAACTCTTTGTGGGGCCTCTTCATCTTATCAGGAGCTTGTACATTATGGATGTGAGAAACTATACCAAATTCTTTGTAAATGTGGAAAATCAGCTCTCCAATTGTGAATTGCGGTCTAACAATTATGCTGATTGGGTTTTATGTCCTTACCTTAACAAAATACCTTGAAACTGTAATACGAGTGGATGAAGTCTTGGAAGAGTATGGTAGTTATAGAAGCAAATGCTCAGGATATTCTACCTTATCCACAACGTGATGTATTTCAAGTTAAGCACCAAGTTCACATTTAGAGGCAGACACTAAAATCATGGTGTATGTGTCTGATGCAGTGAAACACGAACATAAACGAGTCATGATTCGAACAGTCGTTAATGATGATGCTGTCATTACTGTTTCACTATTCCGTGACATAAGGGTAGACTATTGATTGTGTTTTGGGGGGAATCTTTGGATTAATATCTATCAATGGCCTTTCAAATGCATTAGGCAATGAGTGATCACACACACTTATTGTGACCCATACCTTTACCCGTAGTGATACGGTTTTCTCTTTGCTTGAAAAGGGAAAAAGACTGCGTGGGAGACATTGATGGCATCAAATCACCGGGGTTTTACTGTAAAATCGCACAAACTTATCAGATGGAGCTAACCTGGTAAACGAAGCAAGAAAATAACTATTTGCACAAAAGGGAAGGCTAATTATAACTGAGGCTATTCCCTCAACTTGGTCTACAGTCTTTTCAAGCATGTAAAACGTGCAATATACTAATGCAGGTGTTTAGGGGACGAGCTTGGGATTGGCTCTTATGCTACCCAGTCCAGGCGTTAATGAAAGACTAAAGGACAAAGAGGTTCCCTTTAAAAAAACTCTTTCTAAGGCCTTGGCATTTTGTCAGAAGCTGGTACATTGTGGATGTAAGAAAAGATGCCGCGGTCATTGTTAATAGGGAAATCGGGTCTCCTGTGCACTGCCTTGCATGCATGTGGTTGTGACTGTGAATAAACATGTATTCCTGGCCAAATAGTAGTAATTTAAAAAATGTTTTAGTGCTATAGTGATTTAATTTTGTTTTAATCAATCTATCAAAAACTCTACATCGAAGAAATGGATTGAAGACTCATCTTTGAAATTTACGCCACATTTTTACCAGAAGTGTCAACTTTGTATTCAAACATTTACAACATGATAGAATTAGTATTTTTTTGGATTACTTAAAGTTAAAAGTTTAATGACCAGCACAAACAAAAATCATTTTCTTGACATTTTGAAAAAAGTGGAATATTTGAATAATAAATTGATATTTCTATGTCCACCATTTTGGATATAACCGGAAGTAAGGGTTTTTAAAACATATGTCTTATACATGTATCCATTAGAAGCACCAAGGAAAGGTTCCTGCACAATGTAATGATAGTAGCAATACGTAAAAAATACATTTCAGTTACCCTCCCTAAAAAATAAGTTTATTTAAGTACAACGTCCGCCATGTTGGATTTTACCGGAAGTAGGGTTATTAAAGACATCTAATCTATTTAATGTATCCAAAAGTAGTAAAAAACAAAGGTTTGTACCAAATATTATGATCGTAGCATGATAATTACACATTTTTACACACTAGCCTTTGTATTGGGCTGATTTAAGTATGATGTCCGCCATTTTGGATTTTTCCGGAAGTGAGTCATTTTTTTTCAAATGCCTCCCTATCTGAAATAAAAGAGTATTAATTTAGGAAGGTCTATGCCAAATTTCATGCTTGTAGCAGGATGTACACAATTTTTCACAAAGCCGCCGTACTAATATATTAACTTTATCTTTTGTTGTTCCAAATACAGTTTCCATCTGTCCTATCTGAGTACTACTATTGCCTGATGTTTGTGGATCTACAGATGATCCTCGTTCATCTTCAACTTTGGCTTTTTCTGAAGGATAAAACAAAACTTGACATTAATCTAATATTAACAGCAAAAATTGACCTTTCCTGATGTTTCTCTGTTCCCATCTTAAGTGTATATTCCCCAACTATTTTGCTGTAATAGTGTCTGTAGTGACATATAGAGTTCAATGAATGTATTCCTGGTAGAATATTAATTCAGAGATTTTGTAGCCAAGAATTACCTGAATGAAGATTTGGTTTTAAAGTTTGCAAATACAGCATGTGGGTCATTCATTTGTTGAAACCTTTTGTCAGTGTCAGATATTTAGTGTGCATTCATGTATTATTTTGGAATACTAATTTGGTGGATTTCGTGGCTAAGGTAAACCATGAAATTAAAAGTGCAACGAAAACATGTTTTTAATAAGCTTATATGAATTAGGTTTTCAATAAGCTTACATAAATTAGGCCATGAGTTTTCTTGTTTGAATTGTTTTACATTGTCATGTTGGAGCCTTTTATAGCTGACAATGCGGAATGGGCTTTGCTCATTGTTGAAGGCTGTACAGTGACCTATAGTTGTTAATTTCTGTGTTATTTTGGTCTCTTGTGAAGAGTTGTCTCATTGGCAATCATACCACATCTTCTTTTTTTATATATACAGACTTTGGCAAAGCCATCAAATCATATGTCCACAAAAATACAATTTTTTCTCAATCTGCAAAAATTGGAACTGTAAATACAGATATTTTTGTATGTATTTATTATTGCACTTTTTGAAAGAATGGACAAAAACCACTGATAAATTTCCAATAAACATAACTTAAAAACAAGCATTCTGAGAGTATTGCATGGCAATAACTTGGCATGGTGTAAACTATTTAACAAATATCAAGTCAATATCTTCAGGCATGATGAAAAAAGTGTAAACCAGAAGCTCCGCAGGGCGCAGCTTTATATGACCTCAGAGGTCAAACCCTGAACAGTGCGGGCAAGTATGGACACAACATTTAAGCTTGATACAGCTCTGAATTTGGATTGTGATTAAATAGTTGACACAACATAGGTTTCTGACACAGAATGAATGTGGTATAAGAATTTAAACTTAAAAACTTAAAAATTTTAAATTGGACATTTACCTATTATGGTCCAATATTCAAAATCTAAATATATGGTTAGATTCAGTATATCATAGAACCCCAAGAATTCAATTTTTGATGAAATCAAATAATGTTAAATTTTAGACCCTTTAGACCTCTATGTCGACCAATTTGATAACCGGGCCCAAATATTAAAAAACTAAATACACAGTTAGATTCAGCATATTGAAGAACCCCATACATTCAATTTTTGTTGAAATCAAACAAAGTTTAATTTTTTACCCTTTGGACCTTAATGTAGACCAATCTAAAAATGGGACAATACTGTGCAATTGAATATTTCTTGCTATTGCGCAAAACAGTGCATTTGAAAATTGTTTGCTATTGCGCAATATTGTGCAATTAGATATTTCTTGCTATTGCACAATACTGTGCAATTGAAGATTTCTTGCTATTGCACAATACTGTGCAATTGAAGATTTCTTGCTATTGCCAATACTGTGCAATTGAAAATTTCTTGCTATTGAACGATACACGGTTAGATTTGACATATCAAAGAACCCCAATAATTCATTTTTTTATGAAATCAAACAAAGTTTAATTTTGATCCCTTTTGGCCCCTAATTCGTTGGGACCAAAACTCCCAAAATCAATCCCAACCTTCCTTTTGTGGTCATAAACCTTGTGTTTAAATTTCATAGATTTCTATTAACGTGTACTAAAGATATTGTGCAAAAACCAAGAAAAATGCTTATTTGGGACCTGTTTTTGGTCCCTAATTCCTAAACTGTTGAGACCAAAACAATCAAAATCAATCCCAATCTTCCTTTTGTGGGCATAGACCTTATGTTAAAATTTCATAGATTTCTGTTTACTTATACTAAAGATATTGTGCGAAAACCAAGAAAAATGCTTATTTGGGCCCTTTTTGGCCTCTAATTCCTGAACTGTTGAGACCAAAACAATCAAAATCAATCCCAATCTTCCTTTTATGGTCATAAACCTTGTGTTTAAATTTCATAGATTTCTATTTACTTTTACTAAAGTTAGAGTGCGAAAACCAAATGTCTTGGACAATGACGCCAACGTGACACCAATATACGACCAAAAACTGATCATTTAGGTAAATTTTCTAAGTCCAAGGACCATAACTCTGCATAAAATCATCAGACAAAAACAAAATATGAACATGGTCTGTTTAATACTTGTCATGAAATAAATGATGTACCAATTATTTCAATCAACATTTTCAAGCATGACGAAAAAAAGTGCAGGAAACTGCATATTTGAGTGAATTTACTCAGTTCGAGGACCATAACTCTGCACAAAACTACTAGACCGGAACAAAGTCAAACTTAGATTCTAACTTATCATGAAAAAAACAGTATACAAATAAACAGAGAATGTGTCCCCATCGCCACAGATGATGCTCCTGCTTGTAAACAACATTTTAAAGGGACATAACTCAAGAACGATACTAGTGACGCTACCCAAATTTGTACTTGATCTGAGTTTTGTGGTAATAAACATTGTGTATAAGTTTCATAACATTTGGTTGAGTCAAACTTAAGACAGGGAACGGAAACTAAAACTTTTGCATTTTATTCCATTTATAAAGGGGCATAACTCAAGAACAGTTAAATTGTACGCCACTAAAATTCAAATATCTGTGTTTTATGGTAATAAGCATTGTGTTTAAGTTTCAAAACATTTATTTGAGGTAAACTCGAATTAGGGAACGGAAACCAATTTTGGGACGTGTGGACGTACATAGGTACTATTTACGTACAGATGGACAAGGGTAAAATCTAATGCCCCCTCCGCTATGGTGGAGCCATACATATCAAAGCAATATCTTCAAGCATGAAGAAAAAAAATGTAGAAAACTGATCTGCCCCAGTGATTGATGGACAGATAGACAGATGGATTGCAAATTAACCTAAAATCCCCTTCCACTTCAATATACAGAATATATATTCTTCTATTTGTAATGGATCTGTATCTACTGAAAGATTTACAAGAAACACAAGATACCAAGAGAAAGAGATGCACAAAAAGCTTGTTAGAGACAATACACTGATTTTATATTACTTGTGCAGAGAAAGAAGACAATAATCAACTGGCTTTAACATAGCTAGTAGGAAGGAAACAAAGCACACCACCAAAAAATTATTTCTGCATTTTGTTATCTTCTACAATTAATCATTATTGTTAAAAACAAGTGAAAAAACTACTGAAAATAGGTTTGTGTGTGTTAAGCTGTGATAAAAATGGTAATGATGATACTTTTTCCTTTTCCAAACATGTTCTGTTTTCTTCCTGTCATCATTCTTTTTTTCTTTGAGGACTTCTTTATTTCTTACTTTCTTTTTCTCTGAATTACAAAAATTACCAGGAATTAAGTACAAATGACAAGTGTTTAGCTTTGTACACCCTCTAAGTCATTTAAAATACTGAAATTGCCTTCTTCATTGTTTATACTTAAATCAAAAGAACAAACTGTTTGCAAAATTGCTTTGTTTGAGCATCCTTATATAATTTTGGCATCTTGGATAACAGGTAAGTATTGAGTATGAAATCAATTGTTTGAAAATATGAAAGGAAACAAGACTTGGTGGAGTTGAATACTGGTGAAAATCATGTATTAAAAAGCTTTTGATGGTTGCAAACAATTTCATACTTTTCCGATGTTCATCTTCCGGCTTCCTTTTCTGTTGAACAATAGGAACATTTTCAGTACCACTGCTATACAACTCACTGTCGGAACAATATGTTGCAGAGTTTGTCTCTCCCTCATCTTTTATTTCTTTTTCCACTTTAATCTTATTTTCACCTGTGTGTAAACATGCAACTAAATGTAAAGGATAGAAAACCTGTTAGATCAGTATAATGAATCAATCCTGAAACATTTTCTTATCAATACTAGCAAAATATATCATCATATCCTCATTAGAAAAATAAAATGCACTATCATTATTCATATTTGTACAAATGAATCTGCAAAAAGTTAAAAGATTTTATCTCAGTTTTAGTTTATTAGTGAAAGTCTCCACGGAAAAGATAGAAAAGAAGAAAGAAAGAACAGGTTCTCCATCTGTATTATAACAATGGAATATGTAAAAATGTTTGTAGCCTCAAAAGGCTACCTTCATTAAAAACATTCAATAAAGCTTGTTCAAATCCATATGTTTAAAATATAAGTAAAACTTTGAAAGTTACACACAGGCATTCAAGCTTACAATATTTGACTACAAACAAAGATGCTGTCAAAGTGACAGAAAAACAGGATTTTAATCAAATATTAGTGTCATTATTAAAGCAATTTGGAGGTGCCATTTTCAAATAAATCAAGGACCATACTTTCTAAATGACAAAAGTGAGATTCATGAATATCTAACTAGATATCTATTTTGTCATTAGTTGAAACATTTCCCAATTTGAAATGCATTGGTTGAAAAATTCCTAAGTTATTGAAAGACACAACTGGATCACCCTATTCACATATCCACATGTCAGACTTACAACCATCTTGCTGTTTTACAAAACAAACATTAAACAAGGGTTTAACAGTGATCATAGGTCTTGGCCTCATGTCAAACCAGAATAAACATAATACCTTACACATTTTGAAGGTTACAGATATGCCATTGAACTATTTTGCTTTAATTATGTAATTACTTTAAAATGTACTTTCTAATATTTTCTTCCTGAATAGGCCCAGATTAGAGGTTCCTTGTCTTATATTAAATCTTAAAGACCTATGAAACTTTAAATTAAAAAAAAATATATATAATTTGTATCATATTCTGTAGTTGAATTGCTAGGTTTTATAATTAAACAAGTGGTGGCTAAGTTTTAGAATTAAACAAGTGTTTGCTAAGTTTTACAATTAAACAAAAGTTTGCTAAGTTTTACAATTAAACAAAAGTTGGCTAAGTTTTACAATTAAACAAAACATGGCTAAGTGTTTGCTAAATTTTACTATAAAAAAAAGCGTATGTGAACTTTCTTGTAAAAGAAAATCCTTATAGAATCAAAATCTGCCATTGAATCCATTGTCTTCCTGTCCTCAAATTAGCCAAAACTGTCCTGTTTGTAGTGAGATAAGTCGTTAAAACTTCAGCAACCAGACATCACAAGTGTAAGGGAAAACCAAACCATGAAGAAAAATGTAAACAAACCTGCATTGATTCATAAAGATAAATTCAATACACCAATTCATTAAGCAAAGGAAATCAAATGAGAACGCATCAAAGAAAAAATAACATGGCTCTCTCACATTATTATAAGTTATCTCTGCATTATTTAATTTATTAATTGTTCTCTGTATTCTGTCATATTTGTCATATATGTATATACCTTGTATTATGCTAAAGCAATGTTGTTGCTAATGCAATAAAGATTCATTCATTCAATTCACAATTCAAAATTCACTTCTTTTTCAGTTTTTTCTACATGCTCTGCGCTATTTATCAATGTCAAGATCTGGTAGGTAAACTTCGGCAACAAACTCTTTTAAAAGTCAATTGGCTTGTGATCAATAATCACCACTGGATAAAATTTTAGTTGTAGATAATACTAAATAGATTTGTAATAAATGTAAAAACAGACATAGAGGACTTAGTTAAGTATATACCGGTATGCATGCATTGGTTCAATAATTTCAAATACATTAAATTTTCAAGAAAGTGGTTGCATTTGTCTTTAAGATATAAAAGTCTGAATTTATAGATTGCTTGTTTGTATTTAATGCCACTTTCAGCAATAACAGCTGTATGGTGGCAACCAGTTTTTACTGGTGGAAAAGCCTGAATAACAGGAACGAACCACAGACCTGTGGCAACACAACTGGCAATCCTATTCAATAAAGATTGGAGTTAAACACATCTCCCATATGAGGGATTTGAACTCACAACCTCAGTGTGAGGCTAGTGTCTACTTTACATGAGCTACCTAAACCACTTGGCCACCCAGGCCCCTATAATACATGCTTAAGGTGGTATAAGGCTGAATACCACATATACTTTACCTGTTTCCTCAACTCCTATAATAGCTGTTATTTCTTCTCCTTGAGTGATTGGTGTACCGTTCATTTTTGTCACAACATTCCCCAGAAAGTCATGGACATTTTGTGAAAGTAGCTCATCAGTCATCATTGCTTCTTCCTTTACTTCCACATGTAAGACAAGATTGTTGGTACTACTGCATGGTTCATCAAAACTAGAGTTATCTCCTTCTGATGCTGTGTCATAATTCTCTGTACAAGAAAAAAGATTTTATTGTAAATTATTCAGACATGTATAAGTTTGACTTCATTATCGAGCAAAAACAAAATAGTTCTTCTTTATCCACTAGCTACCATTTTATTTTTATTATTTAAGATTAGTGTTGTCAAATCGTACACTTTTGCCTAACCAGTTACTCGGATAATCGTTCGACCGATTAACCGGTTAACCGGTAGTTTGAGTTGGTGCTTGAAAGCCTTATCAATAGTACCCTACACATAGATTTAACATGTGGTATAAGTGTCAATTTGACAACCTTTCATCCAAGTCATAAATTTACGCTTTTAGAATTGAAGTTTGTCCTCTTTGTTATAAGGCTTGTCTGTGAGGATTCCTGGCGAAGTTTGACTTTTAATAATCAACTACACCTTATCAACTATAGTGTTTGTACCAACTTCAGATTGAAAAATAGAAAAACCTTCTTGATCTCGTAGAATTGAATATGTCTGAAACTGATTATTCTTTCCTTTTCACTTGTTGACTCCGAAAATGATTTGGAGTATTTCAATTTAAATGATTAATTATAAAAAAGAAGATGATTGCCAATGAGACAATTCTCTACAAGAGATCAAAATGACACAGAAATTCACAACTATAGGTCAACATTTCTTTACTTTGTTTGCATGTGACTCGTACTATCACATATACATTGAGTACATTCACATTGGTTTGCATTTCACAATTTTTTAGTTAGCATTTTGTTTAAAGTAAGACTAAGCCTTGGGCGACAGAGGTTGCACATTTAGGTGAAGGTTTACACAATATTAGATCAGAAACAAAATAATGAAGTAAATTGTAAAATTTAATCGCTTACTGATTTAAAGTTACTGTTAAAAAAAAACATGTATACTAATTATGTTTCTTTAAGATCCTGCCCCCAGCTGAGAGACAAGTTCTAATTAACTTTATGTGTAAAGGATTAACAATAGCAATCAATTTACTGGACAAATGATCTGTCAAATTAATTACCAAGACGACAATTTTTTATTAAAACCTAACTATTTAATGATTTAAAAACAAATTTATATCTGATCTGTCAACATTGAAAAAAGTCTGGTTAACTGGTTAACGTTTTTGGTATTCGGTATTCGGTTGTTCGACCGATTAACCGGTTAACCGTTGACAACACTATTTAAGATAGAAAAAAAAAATTTTGCTTTCTTTGGGTTACTAAAGCTTGTACACAGGAAAAGAAGGGATGAAAATTTGATTGGTTAATCTAGTGATGGTTATTTTCTTATATGTTATGAAATGTTATGTGAAATATTTTCTTTTGTACTGGACAGGATCAAACTTTTCTTATGAAAGTATTTCTTTATTTGAAACATAAATGAATTCTGCACAATTTTTTTAAAAAGTGCAAATTTTACAGACTAAAAGGGGGAAACAATGGTGGTAATACTCCTTGATATAAGATACTGAATCGGCATCCTTTTGTGTCAGATTTTCCAATATTTGCTGAATGTGATACTTAAATCTTTTTATAATTGAAACAAACCTTCCAGTATAAAAAGGAAAGCATTGCATTCTCCTGTTGAGCATTGGAGATCAGCAACTTCAAACACAAGTTGCATAAACTGTTTTATCTGTCTGCACAGTAAATTCTGGTCTTGGAACAAACTGGTAGTAATGTCCACATATATCAGTAGACTACCTTCATCTGCATAGTTGAATACAATTGATTCAGTTGCCAATTCACTTTTACGTGAATTCAATAACTCTGCTTTGTCTTGTGCATTTTCTATCCCAGTAACTGTTATGGTAGACTTCATCACTCCTGAAATAAAAAGACATCCTTTTCATAAGTCAGACACAGATAATATGGGGACGAAATGTCCATTTATGGTAAGAAAATCAATAAAATGATGAAAATGAAAACACATGGGACACAGATGATGCCCCTGCTTGCATATCATATAAAGTTATTAAGGAACAAAACTGAAGAAAATTAATCAAAGTGCTTGTAAGCACCAAAGGGTAAAGATTGATGAAAATTTTCAGTGATCATTGCACTTCATAAAGGATAGACAGTAAACAATGTCTCATTAATGCACTGTATTTTGTGTATCTCAAAGGTGGTGATAAACCTTGGAAGATTTAGATATCAAGTCAGTCTCATAGGGTCTTACCAAAAAAGTGATGCTACACATATTTGTACTTGAAACAGGGTTTTGTGGAAATAAGTATTGTGTATAGTTTCATAGCATTTGGTCGAGGCAAACTTTAGTTAGAGAACAGAATCTAAAAATTCACCAATTTTTCCATTTGTAAAGGGACATAACTCTAGAACTGTTGAAGTGACACCACCAAAATTCAAACTAGACTTATTGTTTGTGAAATAAGCATTGTTTATAAGTTTAATAATATTTGGTTGAGGCAAACTTAAGTTACAGAACAGAAACAAATTAATCAACAATTTTTCCATTTGTAAAGGTGCAAAACTCTAGAACAGTTAAAATGACACCAAAAAAATTCAAACTTGATCTGTATTTAGTGGTAATAAGCATAGTGTATAAGTTTCATAACATTTGGTTGAGGCAAACTAAAGTTAGAGAATGGAAAAGACAGATTCAGCAATTTTTATGTTTATAAAGGGGCATTACTCATGAATGGTTAAGGTGACGCCACCCAATTTTGAACATCAACTTTGTTTCATGATAATATGCATTGTGTATAAGTTTTATTATATTTTTTTGCGTCAAAGTAGAGAACAGAAACCAATTTTGGGGCGTTATGGATGGACACACGGACAGACACGACGGACTTACATGGGTAACAATTTTAGCCCCCTCTGTTACAGCAGGGACATGAAAATTTTAGTTAACTAACAATAGTAGCAGCTATATAGGTTTCTTAGATTCATTTTGCATATATAAGCAAAAAAAACCTGCAATGTAGTTGCAGTTTCTCTGCCTAGGTATCCCTTGTTTTAATTACCTTCAGCTGTACCCTTATGGCGTATGTCTTCAACAGTAGCCTGAGATAACTGGTCTATGTAAACTTTAAGACGCAAGTTGGTGTTCAGTACAGTGTCTAACAGTTCTGTAAAAAGAGATAAGAGATAAATTGACAGCAAACCAGATTTTCTGTATTTTGAAGGCACTTTATGGCTTCTGCCACATCTTCTGCCTTTTTTCCAATCTTTCAAGGATCATAACTCCTTAACAGCAAAAGTGAAAATGTCAAAATAGAACATTATTATTTTTCCTCAGTACCAACATATTATTCTAAAATGACGCGCTTCTTTAGCTTTGGGTACAAAGCCATGTTCTAATTCGAATAGAACATGGGCTGCACGTGATTGACGTCACAATTGAAACGGCAACGTCAGATGAATTTTGAACAACGCCAGAGATCAAAATGGACATTTGTGTTGGTGTTGCTCGCTAGGAAATAAAATATAAACATTCTAAAAGTAAGTTTAAATGTTTCTGTTCTTTCTTATTGATAAACTGTTGATTTTTCTATAGGGTTTTTGTTCATCAAATCAAAATGACGACATTTCGAGCATCTACTATAGATCCGCTTTGAAGTACAAAAGTTCAAAATATTCCTATTAGAATCGAAATAATTCTATCATGCCATGCTCTATGCTCATTTTAACATGGGTAGGCATTATATTTGTAAACATTTAATACCTCGCTAACGCTTGGTATTAAGATATTAACAAATATAATGCCTACCCATGTTAAAATGAGCATAGAGCATGGCATGAAAGAATTATTTCTTAATTTTCAAAGCATTGGTGGAACAATTTATTACTTGGAAAAGGCATAAAGGACCATTAAAAAATCTGGCACCCAGTTTTTATTGGTAAGAGAAGCTGAAGTTGCGTCAGACATGACCACAATACAATCATTGCATACACAAAATATAGTTGACCCCATAAATATAGTACATAAGGAACAGACCTTACCATGCAAACCTAACATTGACAAATGAGCCATGCAAATGAGTTCAAGGTCAGATGTACTCTGACAGACATACACCAAATATATTTAACCTATTGCTTATAGCATTTGAGAAACACTTTACAATGAAAACATTACAGTGACCAAATGAACCATGAAAATTAAGTCAAGGTCAGATGAAAGTTCAGATGAATAAAATGGAGAATCGAAATGGGGAATGTGTAAAAGAGACAACAACCCGACCATAGAGCAGAAAATAAAAAACAGCCTAAAGGTCATCAATTGGTCTTCAACACACGAAGAAAATATGGCACCAAAAGGCAGGCTTCAGCTGGCCTCTAAATAAAAATGTGTACTAGTTCAGTGAAAATAAATGTCATCCTAAACTCCAAAACATATAAATGAACTAAACAAAGGCCAGAGTATCCTGACTTGGGACAGGCGCAAAAATGCTGCAGGGTTAAACATGTTTTGTGAGATCTAAACCCTCCCTCTATACCTTTAAAAAACAAACACATAGCAATATGATCAGTAAAACTCAGTTTCAAATAAATCTGAGTCTGATGTCTCTTTTTTAGAAATTATATTTGAAGAACATATTTTACGCGAGATAATTATTATACACAAGCCAACAAATCCATTATCCAAATCTGATGTCAGAATAAGAAACAAAACAAACTAAGCGAAATGACAATGATCCTAAATTAACCGACTGTCCTTTTTTAACCAAGGTTTACTAGCAGTTACCAAAATATGCCATCTGTAATGACATGACAACAGTATCCTAATGTCAACATCCCTACTGAATGAGTCTGTTTATCGGTTTGGTTAGCCTGTGAGGTGAATGCCAATATTTGTGTGCTTTATAAAGAAAATAACTATAAAAGATTGGATGTGACTTACCTTTGGGCCAGGTGAGCTGAAAATAAATGGAGAATGTGCCCATAGGACACAGATGATGCCCCAGCTTGCATATAATGGTAAAAAGAGACATAACTCAAGAATGGTAAAAGTAAACTTAAGTTAGATATAGGAAACCAATTTTGGGATGTATGTAAGGACGAACGAACTGAGAGATGGACAAGGGTAAACCTAAATGCCCCCTTAGTTATGACAGTGTATTAAAACTGGATTACCGAGCAGCTCCTGAACCATGAAAATGATATGACAGACAGAAACTTGGTAACATCAGGCATCAGCATACAAGTTATGAAGCATCAAGGTATTGTACCTTCTGAATTAAAAGGCTTTATATGATAGTTTACAACATTGCTTCATTGTAATCCCTATGTCTTACATTTTGCAACTTTCCTTACAAGGGAGACAAAAATTTGAACATGTTCTTATGTAATTCAATTACTACATACTTTTTAAGCTTTTGATTTCCTGTATATACTTTTTTTCCATATCTTTATCCAGAGAACAGGTTTTATACCGCAATATACTTTCTTCAAAGTTTTCAGTTTTCAGGTGTTCTTTGGCTCTTTTTGCAATATCTATAAAGGTGGTAAACAAATTATTAAACTCTTTTTCTTGTAATGATGGATAGGCCATGTGTGAAAATTTATTTCTACATATTCGTATACGTTCCATATTGTCTCCAATTGTTGTTTCATTAGGTTGAGGGTCAGATCCCCAATTTCTTGTTGGTTTGTCTGGAATCAGCATGGAAAAACTTTTATTTCTGGCTATTTTGTACATTAAACTAATCTCAAAATGTTTGAATCCTTCTGTAGGCAAAGTCTGTATAATAGACATTTCTTTTTGGTTAAGGTGATCCTTGAAAGATTTGTTTTTCATTATGGAACGTTCTATTGATGTCCGAGGTAAGGCAGACTGTTCCATGTACTCTCTCATTATTCTAGTCAACACAACATCCAGTACAAATCTACATCTGGCATACATAGTCTGGTCAGATGTTACCATTAGACCTGACAAAAACAAGGGTTAAATCAGTAAAATTGACTGTAATTCTTTCCATTGTGCAGTCAATTAAAAATCTACCACTGTCAAGGAATTGTGTAAATGGCACAAAATTCCTATTTTACAAATTTACTGCTGCTGAAGTATCCCATGAGCTGACATATAATGTCAGGTTATGTCAGTGCATATTAAGGTCAATGAAAGAGACGATTGTGTTTATGTGAAAGGATTTTCAGCATTATTTTCCATTGTTTGGTAGTTCTTGAATATACATTGTTGCAGGGATAACTTTGAATATATAGTCAGTGGACAAATGCAAGCTCCTACTATAAAAATGTCCTATCATTTCAACTAATAGGGATATTATTCTCTGTTGTTTGGTCTCTTGTGGAATGTTGTTGCATTGCCTATCATACCACATCTTCTTAATCTTACATTTGATGTCACTTGAAAATGATTTCTAACTTAAAATCTCAAAAATAAAGTGCTTGTGTACTAGAAAGAGAATGCATAGATATTTGATACCTGGAATATTTCCAGTTTACAAAGCAACATAATTGTTTAATGGTACATGTATTAACTGTATTACCTGACCCTGTACTGTTATGGTCACCAGCACCCCCCTGACCATTGTCTTCATCGTCACTTGAATCATTTGCCTGTGAGTCTTCAGTAGACTGTTCTGGTAGCTGTGGACTCGCTCCAGATACACTCTGGTCACCTGTAACTGTGTAAAAAAAGGAACTTTCTGTACTTCTGTAGGTTAATTAGTATAATGCTGTAGTATATCTATTTATGCTTTTTCAGAAAAGACAAAAGTTTAATAAGAATAAAGAATCCGCGAAAAATAAATTGGTTTACAGTATTGAAAGGAAATTGAAATTTGCATGGATCCTATTTAAGCTATTTAAATTATATAAATTTTGTGGATATTCTACACTCAACAGAAAAGAAGATAAAGATAACTAGAAATTATCAATGCAAACTAAAAAGTATCCAATAACTTGTGGATTTGACCATTTGCAAGCCATCTCCCACAAAATATGATTGTATTTATTCAAATCAGTTTATTCTATTAGGTCAGTATAATAAACATGATTATCATGCCTTTTTTTTTTTCATACAATTTTTAAATAAAAATAAACAATATTGACCACTTACCTTTTTTTTTGACTTGTGTACCACATTCTGAACAAAACTTCGCACCTTTTGCCAGCTGTCGTTTGCAGGGATTTCCTTCTTCATTCTTTCCTGCACAGATCAGTTCATCTAGTTTGAGCATGTTGTTTATGAAGTCTCCATGCACATACAATCTAATACATCATATCCACAACGTAAACAAAATACACTTGGTTATCTGGTCTTAGACTGAATGAAAAAATTATAAAATCATTGTAATTATTTAAAAATAAATACCAAATATATTATATAAATTTCATAATATGACTCACCAAAATGTTACTTGTGCAGAGCAATAAGGAAGGTGTAACCAATGTGAATTCATTTATTTTCATAGGAACAATTGTACAAATTTTCATAAAACTGTATTTTTTAGAATATTTGATTTCATGGATTTTCAATAATTTGTGTTCGAACCTTTAGAACATTGTTACTACATTATTAACATTGCATAGAAAAATTTATAGTTACCTATACCCATGAAATCCATGAAAATTGGTATTGGACAAATAATAATTACTGTACAGCTATTGTATTGGGCAAATCATAATTACTGTACAGCTATTGTATTGGACAAATCATAATTACTGTACAGCTATTGTATTGGACAAATCATAATTACTGTACAGCTATTGTATTGGACAAATCATAATTACTGTACAGCTATTGTATTGGACAAATCATAATTACTGTACAGCTATTGTATTGGACAAATCATAATTACTGTACAGCTATTGTATTGGACAAATCATAATTACTGTACAGCTATTGTATTGGACAAATCATAATTACTGTACAGCTATTGTATTGGACAAATCATAATTACTGTACAGCTATTGTATTGGACAAATAATAATTACTGTACAGCTATTGTATTGGACAAATAATAATTACTGTACAGCTATTGTATTTGACCAAGAATATATGATCAAACTCAAACATCTGAGTTTTGATAATAGACTGCTGAACAATCAGAAACATTGAAGATTAAAATGAAACATAAGTTAACCTTAATATACAAAAAGCATAATATGAATTACATGTAGAAATTTGAAATGTCAGCAGCCCTTTTTTTACAAGACTTTTTGTAAATGATAAATGTGTGGGTTTTATCATTGTTGAAGGTAGTACAGTGACCTATAGTTGTTTATATATATCATTTCATCTCTTGTGAAGAGTTGACTCATTGGCAATCATACCACATCTTCTTTTTGTCGAGTCTTTGACTTTAGCAATTCTACATCCGTAGTCAGCGTCGTTATGTTCGTCTTCGGCATTGTCCACAGACATTTACTCTGTGGTTAAAGTTTTTGAAATTTTAATAACTTTCTTAAACTATCCTTGATTTCTACCAAACTTGGACAGAAGCTTGTTTATGATCATAAGATAGTATCCAAATATAAATGTAAAAAATAAGAATTCCATTTTTTCCTTATTTTACATATAAATGGACTTAGTTTTTTTCTGCCAGGAAACATAACATTCACTCTGTGGTTAAAGTTTTAAAAAATTCTTTAAAAAAATCCAATTTTTCCACAGTTTACTTATAAATGGACTTAGTTTTTTATAAGTTTTTAAAATTTTAATAACTTTCTTAAATATTCTGGATTTGTACCAAACTTGTACAGAAGCTTGTTTGTGATCAAGAGCTAGTATCTAGAAGGAAATTTTATTATTATTTTGAACCTGTTTATTCATATTTTATGTATAAATGGATTTAGTTTTTCTTCCAGTTATTATTACATACAGTCTGCAGTTAAAGTTTTTAAAACATTTATTAGATTCATAAACTATCCTGTATTTTTACCAAGCTTGAACAGAAGCATCTTACAATCAAAAGATAGTATTGAGAGGAATATTTTTATTAATTTTAACCTAATTTTTTGTTGAGCCTGAGATTAACAGCAAAAGTAGGCGAGACACTGGGTTCCCTGGAACCCTTACAATTTTTTTTACTTATAATGGACTTAGTTTTTCTGCCAGTTAACATTATATTCACTATTTGGTTAAAGTTTTTAGAATTTCAATAACTTTCTTAAACTATCCTGGATGTCTACCAAACTTTGACAGAAGCTTGTTTGTGTTCAAAAGATAGAATCTAGAAGGAAATTTTGTAAAAAATATTTTCAGTATATTCCGTATGTTACTTATATAAGGACTTAGTGTTTCTTCCAGTTAAAGTCATAAGAAACTTCAAATTAAAAAAAATAATGCATATGTTTTTTTATAACTCAATGGATAGTTTTCATTATAAAACCTATGTACATATACTTTTTTTCTGAAGAAAATTCTTTAATTTGTTCATATTTAGAAGAAGTTTACTTTATTTTCATTGCTTCCTTCCTTGTCAACAATCAACAAAAAAGCATGGAAATTTAGTACATTGCTTTTTTGTTGATTGTTGACAAACAGGTGACAATCGTTAAACTTCGGCTTCAAAACACGAACTTTAATTACCTGCCATATTTTCACAACAACACTGACTAATTGAAAACAAAATTGACGATTGTACGAAATTTATGCGAAAAAAATGATGAAATCGTGCACAGAAGACTAAGTTTATGATATATACATGCATTGGTTCAAGAATTGGAATTACATTATTTTTCACCGGTCACTCGTTTCATATGACTTAAACATTACATACAGTTAAAGTTCTTAAAACATTTATTAGATTCATAAAGTAGTCAAGACACTGGGTTCTGCGTAACCCTTACATATTTTTTATATGAATAATCTTCACACATAATTAAGCCAAATGACCTTTTTTAAAAAGACGGGTCCATGTACTTGTTAATAAACTAATGGTCCATAAAAAATAACTATACTTTATGTTTAGAATCTTAGTACCTGGGTTTTTAGAAGATTGGATTATTTTTTGCTCAATATGGGGGAGTGAGAACCTTCCTTTCTCATTGTGAAACATCTGAAGGAATCCATGATATCTCGGCCTATAACAAAATCAGCCTATAACATAATCGGCCTCCCAAAATCGGACTATATCAAACTCGGACTATACCAAACTCGGACTACTAGAAGTATGATGTTGGTTGTTGTTGTTGTTATTGGAAATTATTTTTCAATTCTTAATGTGAAATTTAATTTTTTTCTACAATTCATTAAATAACATTTTTAAAGGGGGATAAAAAAAAATTACGTTAACAAGATATATGTATAAAAATAAAAGTTAAAAAAAACTTATCTTGAAAATTTACCACTTATTTGTCTTTTCAGTACTATTATTTGTAATAATGTCTCTCTCAGAATAAATTTTTATTATATGCATATATATGGTTAATAAAGAATTGAAAGAGTTGAATATCTTAATTGATTATGACTTTATGACACCTTTTTAATCACCATAAGTTAAACAAACAGCTGGCACATGTACTGTTGACTGACACCCTATTTAATCACCCAAGTGAGAACCTAACTACCTTGGGCTTAAATCTTCATAAAACATGACTAAGTATTGTAAACATACATAACACATACAGAATTCTGAGTCATGTCTGAGATAACATGCAAAAATAAATGTTATTGTCAAGGCAAAAGCACGAGCATAAACATAGGCAGGAGTAATTAACAGCTAGTCGTTGGATGGACTGTAGATGTTGTCACAATCACGAAGTAGACGGGATGCTGTTATATCACCTTCTGTGTACTGTCATTAATAAAGAATTACAGATAAGTGAAATTGTTTAGAAGCCATTTACTGTCGATCAAATTGCCTTTTAGTGGAATGACCAATTGTTTCCCATCTTGAAATTTGAAAAAAAAATCCAAATGGTTTTTTTTTCTTTCCATGTTATAAAAAAACTGCACCGCATTAATTGTCTACAACCGGGCAAAAAATTTAGCTTAAGGTATTGGCTTTGCAGGTATGTCGGTCCATTAAAGTCGTTAAATAAGCACCTTTTTTGTTTCTTGATCTGTCACTCCACTATTTGTTTATATACTAATTATAAACACCAAGGATTAAACACAATAAAAACACGAACACACACCAATCGTTAAAACATCTTTTGTCAATAAACAAAATAAATTAATTAAATAAAGCCAGTATTGGTACCTTCGACGTAACGAATAAATCACCATAATATTTCAAATAGAAATTAATTATCCTCATTCAAACATATCAAATTCAACTCATATAACAAAATGTATAACAAACATTTAATATATTTCTATATATTGGGTTTTTTTTTAAATATTTATCATAATCTCATAAATTTGTATATAATATATAATATATGAAGTTTAAAAAAAAAAACAATCTTCTAATCGTAGTCCGAGTTTGGCCAATATATTTTTCCATTTATAAATAATGGTAGGCCTATTATGTAAAAGTCTGAGTTTGTTATAGTCCGATTTTGTTATAGGCCGATTTTGTTTTAGTCAGAGTTATCCAGCAGCGATCTGAAGGACATGATAATTTGATTATACAGTTGTCTTAGAATCCCTAATGAAACATCCCCCTTTTTTTCCTAAAATCAAAATGTACCATTAGGGACTTGTAGGCTCGATTCCAATGATCTCAGATTGAAGTTTGACTGTTAAAGTTTGAGCATCATGGCTCCAAATAAAACGCAGAGCTCTATCCTATCTACGGGCTTGCAAAGCTTTCTAACTCGAAAAACTTTTTTTTCTGATTGTGGTCTGTGATCTGCATTTAATATAAGTAGATTTATTATTCCCATCAAAGGCAGAAACAATAAATTGAATAAACATGATGTTGTCACAGCCTAAGAAATAGATATGTATGTGTATCAGTGTATTTGTGTGGTGTTTTACATCTAACATTTTGGTATGCGATGGTTTTTGTTGTTGTTGCAGAAATCAAAGATTTGTATACTGACTATGAGATAAAATAACACATTAGAAAGAAGTTATGATTTGCTTAACTGTTTTTACCTGCCATGACAATTTTTGTTGGAAATTCTAAATGGCTGACATTAGATAAGATATCTAAAAGATTTCCAAAAAATGCACTTCTACTTTCACTTTAGTTTTCAAACACATAGGACAACTCGCCCCGCATATTTAATAAAGTTATATCGGACCGTCTATAATGTCAACTCGATTAGGAAATTCAAATAATTCATTCATCTGTCTATCAACAAAATACTTCTTAACTTGTCTTCATTATGTTGAAGCATTACTTCCATGGTTGAAGATTATAAGAAGGCTATACAAGGGGGGGAAATTAAAGTCTGTACATATTTACAATAATTTCAAAACCTTTTTTTTTTTAATTTATAGATAAAAACATAATTATGAGCTAGTAATATATATGTTGTTTTGCACCAGACTTTAATAAATGCTTCTAAGTCTGGGATACAGGCTACCTTGTATGAAAATGAAACATTCATGCCATTCTATGGACAAATATAATATCCTGCCCATGTTAAATTATCATAGAGCATATGGCATGCAGGGCCGTAACTACCGTGATTGAGGCAAATGAGGCAAATGCCTCATGTTAGAAATTTCAACAAAAAAAAAAGAAACAAAAGATTGTCTTAATATCAAATTGTTTTCACAGAAAGTGTCTAACAAGAAGCAAGTTCTCTTCACTCTCTGGTGTCGCCCCTGCATGTTTTTCGTGATCCATGTTTCTCTTTTACTTTTAGTTTTCAGAGTTGATGGTCTATTGTTTGAACTTCTGTGTCCCGCCGGGTTTGTCTTTTGCTCATTTATTGTCCTACTTTATGACAATAGTCTGAGTGTTGATTTTCATTTGTAAGCGTGTGGTTTTGCAATGTTGCATGCCCACCGATGTCCAGATATTGTGCGAGAAAATATTTTAAGAATATACAAGACACAGAAAAAAATGGTCGTTTCTGCATGGAGAATTGAATTTGATATCAAAGAATTTTCAACTGGCTTCTTTTGGTTGATAAAACTAGATAGCTGACATGGTTTAAAAAAAGTAAGGTCATCAATTTTCCGGTATCAAATAATTTGAAAAAAAAACAATAATGTATTGCCATATGACCATTTCCATTGATGGGTTAAACTTGGATTAAGTCATGTTCAGACCATTTTACAGAAAATAAAGGAATATGGAGTAAATGTGCACGAAACCTAATCGCACACAAAGTCAATGCATAAAAAATACTAATGATCAATCATTTGGTCAAAGTTGCTGGAGGGTCTTCAACAATAAAAGATTCATTAATACCGTAAAACAGGGTCAAGATGGTCCCTAGTGTCGACTTAAGCAGTACTAGTATTTAAAGCATAATACTGCACTGTCACTATATTTCAATCTAGTCATAAAAATATCACCAAAGTTTAAGCACAATACAAGACTAAAACAGACAGACAGATCCGGCATTAATGATTATGAGAATTGCGAATTTTGCTTTGTCCTACATATCGGTCTTTTAATGTTGTCCATAAAACCTTAAAGTTTTAAATTATAATGAATCTATGTTTTTGCTTTTAAATCTAAAAATTAATTGCGTTTCAATGTCAGAAAGAGTCCGTGAAACGCTTAGAATGCACGATTTTGCGTTATTTTTCTTAGAGCTTCTGGGGTCCGCTCCCCTCGCCAAACATTTTTCGCTTCGCTCCGCTCGGCGATAGATTTTGCCTCACTATTTGAAGAGGCTAGTTACGGCCCTGGCATGATATAATTATTTTGATAATGATAGAAGATTTAAGAACTTTTATACTTCTAAGAGCCTTTTTTCTAAGTAGTTATCCGACTACACGGCTTTGTATCAAAAGCGATTAGCAACTGAAAGCAGTTTATGGCCACGCTCGTTTTTTAAAATGTCTAAATCCCATATAATTGCAATATACTTAATTCATAAATTCAACAACGGTTATCATTATCGTGATGTGTTTTCGTTAAGTACGCATAATTCTCTAAGCATGCTAAATAGATATTAGAAGATGTGGCATGAGTGTCAATGAGATAACCGAGGGGAGGACAGGGGGTACCCTTCTCCCTTCTCCCACCCCTCTTCTCCTTTCTCCTACCCCGTTATCCTTTCTCCCATTAGAATAAAACATCTCCTTTTGAGATATTTTTTCTTGAAATATTAGAAAAAATTTTAAAAGGAGAGATATTTTATTTTTTCTCCTTTCTCCAACTTTTTCTCCTTTCTCCCAGCCTTCCTCTCCTTTCTCCCACCCCTTTCTCCTTTTCCTACCCCCTGTCTCCCTGTCTCTCTTACCCCTGTCCTCCCCCTCATAACTCTCCATGTTATGGTAAAATAGCTGCTGAAGAAGCTGTGGCTCAGTCGGGGAGAAGAATTGGCTATATACAAGGTGAAGCATCTCTAGAAGGCAAAGAAGTGACTCAGACAAAATAGTTTAACAAGCACTGGCCCAGACCAAGTAGATATTAAGCAGTAATTAACCAAGGTAAAGGAATGACACAAACTAAGCAGATATTAAGCAGTGGTCACAAGTAAGCACTGACTCAGTACATATTTGATAAATAAAGGCAACAGTAGTATACCGCTGTTCAAAACTCATAAATCCATGGACAAAAAACAAAATCGGGGTAACAAACTAAAACTGAGGGAAACGCATTAAATATAAGAGGAGAACAACGACACAACATTAAAATGTAACACACACAGAAACGTACTAAGCATTAGACAAAATCCTATGAGAATTACAAATATTACATCAAAACCAAATACATGAATTTGGGATAGATAAGTACCGTGACACGTCTTATTGTAATGTGAATTCGCACTCAAAAATAAGAGAAAACAAACGACACAACGGAAACACAACGTTAAAATGTAACACACACAGAAACGGACTATAATATAACAATGGCCATATTCTTGACTTGGTACATGACATTTTTAAAGGAAACAAGAGTGCACACACTGAAATGTCTCGCCTTCTATACTAATCATTGATATTATGTTGATAGTCCAAAGTATAAAGCTAAGCTTTATTACAACTGTCACATAAACTTAACATTAACCAAGATAACTAAACAAAGACCAATGAACCTTGAAAATTAGGTCAAGGTCAGATAAACCATGCCAGGCAGACATGTACAGCTAACAATGCTTCTATAAAACATATATAGTTGACCCATTACTTAAAGTTTAAGAAAAATAGACCAAAACACAAAAACTTAACACTGTGCAATGAACCGTGAAAATGAGGTCACGGTCAAATAAAACCTGCGCGACTGACATAAAGATCATAAAATATTTCCATACACCAAATATAGTTGACCTATGGCATATAGTATTAGATAAATTGACCAAAACTCAAAAACTTAACTTTGACCACTGAACCATGAATATGAGGTCAAGGTCACATGACATCTGCCCCTAGACATGTACACCTTACAATCATTCCAAACAACAAATATAGTAGACCTATTGCATATAGTATGAGAAAAACAGACCAAAACACAAAAATTTAACTAAAACCACTGAACCATGAAAATGAGGTCAAGGTCAGATGACACCTGCCAGTTAGACATCGGTATAAAGACATCATTCGTAAATATAGCTCAACATGCAGACTTCTAATACGTTCAGGTATTTCACATCCAATTTTTTATGGTAATATTCTTTATAAAGCACAAAGGTGTCAGTATTCACCTCAGAAACTTACAAAACCTTTGAATAGACTTATTAAGAAGGGATATAATTACGATACTGTTGTCAAGTCATTAAAGATTGCATATTTTGGCGTTAATATTGAGTCACTGATAAGGTCTTTGCATCGGAACTAAACACATTTATTCTAAAAACAGTTGTTGGCATGACACGGGTTATGTTCTTCTCATATATGTTATGATGGTATGATACTAAACCCCTAACGGGAAGGATTGTGCCTGATGTTCATATGATGAAATCATAATCTTTCAGTCAGTTTAATTGAAGTCTGGAGCTGGCATGTCAGTTAACTGCTAGTAGTCTGTTGTTATTTATGTATTATTGTCATTTTGTTTATTTTCTTTGGTTACATCTTCTGACATCAGACTCGGATTTCTCTTGAACTGAATTTTAATGTGCGTATTGTTATGCGTTTACTTTACTACATTGGTTAGAGGTATAGGGGGAGGGTTGAGATCTCACAAACATGTTTAACCCCGCCGCAATTTTGCGCCTGTCCCAAGTCAGGAGCCTCTGGCCTTCGTTAGTCTTGTATTATTTTAATTTTAGTTTCTTGTGTACAATTTGGAAATTAGTATGGCGTTCATTATCACTGGACAAGTATATATTTGTTTAGGGGCCAGCTGAAGGACGCCTCCGGGTGCGGGAATTTCTCGCTACATTGAAGACCTGTTGGTGACCTTCTGCTGTTGTTTTTTATTTGGTCGGGTTGTTGTCTCTTTGACACATTCCCCATTTCCATTCTCAATTTTATGTATACCTTACAGTCCTTCCATACACTGAATATACTAGCCCTATTGCTCATAGCATCTGAGATATGGACTTGACCACCAAAACTTAACCTTGTTCACTGATCCATGAAATGAGGTCGAGGCCAAGTGAAAACTGTCTGACAGACATGAGGACCTTGCAAGGTACGCACATATCAAATATAGTTATCCTATTACTTATAATAAGAGAGAATTCAACATTACAAAAAATTTGAACTTTTTTTTCAAGTGGTCACTGAACCATGAAAATGAGGTCAAGGACATTGGACATGTGACTGACGGAAACTTCGTAACATGAATCATCTATATACAAAGTATGAAGCATCCAGGTCTTCCACCTTCTAAAATATAAAGCTTTTAAGAAGTGAGCTAACACCGCCGCCGCCGCCGTAGCCGCCGCCAGATCACTATCCCTATGTCGAGCTTTCTGCAACAAAAGTTGCAGGCTCGACAAAAATGGTGGGTTGAACCTGGTTTTGTGGCATGCCAAACCTCCCTCTTTTATGGCCATGTGAAATATAACATTAAAATGACAACACAACATTACAGGACTACAATATGAATAAATAGGAGAACACAATTGACAAAGAAACACACGAATAATAGCTAATAAAAGGCAACAAGTCAAAAATTTTAATACGCCAGAAATGCATTTTGTCCACACAAGACTTACATGTACTAGTGACGCCCAGATACAAAAGTTTGAAAGCCGAAACAAGTACAAAGTTGAACAGCATCGAGGACCAAAAGTTCAAAAAAGTTGTGCCAAAAACGGCCAGGGTTTTCTGTTAGGTACCAGAACATCCCTATTATTTAGAATAATTTATACTTTTGCAAACAGTAAATTTTATAAAATGACTATCCAGAAGATATACATGATAAAACTGATGTATTAACTAATTACAGGCAACAACCGAAATACATTACATAACCCGACAAAATGCAACACCAAAAATAGACACGTCCGAATGAGTCAAAACATCAACGCCACATGACGTCATATTTGAAATAGTAAAAAATGACAAAAAAATGACGTCACATTTGAATTTGTAAAACAGATCATCAAAAAACGAAAAATGACGTCACATTTGAATGAATAAGATAGAATAAGGATTGATTTAAGATTATATTTGAACTAAATACTGATATTGCATTTAATAACAATGCACATTTCAATACTTATTTTAAATAGCAAACTAAGGTAGCAATTAACTGTATTATAAAGCAATGCCCGGGTTGTTTTGAATCTAACTTCAAACGTAAAACATCGTACAGATTACGTTGAACAAAATCAAATCTAATAAATGAAGGCGGTGCTTAATTTTCTTTACCATAACACATGAATATAATAGCAAAGACGTCAACACATTTGTGTCATATTACAAATATAACATTAAACATTTAAACTAAATACATGAATTTGGGATAGATAAGTATCGTAACACGTCTTATTGTAATGCGAATTCACACTCAGCAAAACAATCATAATCGGGAATAAGTCACGTTTGGTAATTAAAAGATAAGACGACGTAATGACAATCTACCATGTGGTAAAAATGTCCTTATAGCTAGTTTGGTCAAAGACACATCGTATGGATCCACCAATTCGTGTTGGTGTCCATAAAATTTACGGAGTGTCAATTTTAATCTGTCCACCTCATAACTTTGTTGGAGCAGTTTCTTCAGAAGGAGCACACTCCTGTATATGAAATCCGTATAGTGTGAACAAGCACGAGAATAACGTATCAATTGTGATATGTAAACACCATACGAAGGGGCAGAGGGTATGTTACTGCTGAGAAATGGAATTTGATAATTGGGAAGTTGAAATCGTCCCGTTTATCATAGATTTTCGTGTGAAGTCGTCCATCGGCGTCAATATTGAGGAAAAGATCAAGGTATGAAACAGTCCTTCTAGTATCTGTAGTATCCTTATTTTCAAGTTCACTGGGATATATGAGATGTTAGTATTGGCTGAAATATGGGTTATTCAATGATAGAACATCATCAATATATCGGAAAGTAAAATTAAAGAATTTCGCAAGGTGCTTTTTCTTTTTGTCTTTTAGAAGGTTCTGAATGAATTCTGCTTCACACGAGTACAAAAACAAATCGGCCAGCAGGGGTGCCCAATTAGTACCCATTGGAATACCGACTGTCTGTTGAAATATAAATCCTCCCAACTCAACAAATATATTGTCGATCAAAAAGTCCAGCATTTTGATAATATCATCTTCAGTATATTTTCTGGAAGATTCAATGTGATTCTTCACAACATATGAATTACTGTAACCCAAAACAAGAAATTTGTATTTACGATTCCCATTTTTATAGAAAAGGCTTTGTTTTATGAGATGGTGAAGTCGATCTTTCAACTGACCATGGGGAATAGTAGTATATAGAGTAGAAAAATCAAAAGTTTTATGTTGCTTCAAAATTGCAAAGATTGTGATCGAAGATTAAGCAGTAGATCTTTCGAATTGTGGAGAATCCACATCTGGTTAACACCAGACTGTGATAGAATATATCTCATCACAATATTTTTGAAGTCCATCTTTAACTGTAGAAAGAATAGTAGTCAGTACTTTAGAAATATGTTTAGTCGAACATTTTGAAGACCCAGCTATTATGTATCGTTCGTTATATGGAGTTTTGTGTAATTTAGGTATCCAGTATAATGAAGGTAAGTTTTCTTCGTTCTCTTTGATGTTGATACCAAAAGAAAGAAGGACAGATTGATAAGCCGTGGCTTCTTTTTTTTTCAATCTTAACGACCATCATCTAGAGTACCCGAATATCCAGTTTACAAATTAACGCTACCAATTGTTAAGCATTGGCGGTATAAAGAGAAAATACTCTGGTACGAAACACAGAGTAGAGCAGAACTGTGCATACCCCCGTTAAAATATAAAACAACACGTTTAATCATTTATTGTCGTTAAGTGACATAGTGTTTGGTGGCAGCGGTGGGATCCAGCAAAGCGCTGCATGGTTATATTTCAAATACAAATAAATAATAATAATAATAATAATTGACAAGTTTGATGAATAAGGGCAACAAATAAGTTTGGTAGAAGAATTAAGCGGTAGATTACAGACTTAATTGAGTCAGGAAGCAAGTGCAAATTTACATATTACCCCAAAAATTCTAGTTAAAGATTTACCGTAAGTGACTCTGGTATAATTCTGATGCGTCACGGTCATTTCATGCAAAATACGCAGCGTGCATGCGTTGGTACAGATCGGAATATTTCAACACCCGAAGAGCCGCGTTAATATGCATATGTGCTATTTACAACTACAAAGAACAGACAACGCAGAAGACACGCACTACTAAGGAAGAGACCAGAACCGAAGCAATACCGATGCCAGAGGTATCACCGATACTGAGGGAAGTCCGCTACACAAATTCCGTTGACACACCTAGCGGAGCGAAGTATTGGCACGAAATTAAGCTGGCAAACTATGATAGAACCAGTGAATTGTTCGGTGTTAAGTCTCATGTTGATGCCTGCATGTGCGGTGAATTGGGATGATCAAGAGAAGGGTCTGTACCAAAAAAGTAAAATCACAAAAATACTGAATTTCAAAAAATCAAATCGGAAAGTTCATAGTCACATGGCAAAATTAAATGACAAGACACATCAATAACGAATGGACAACAACTGTCATATTCCCGACTTGGCACAGGCATTTTCAAATGTAGAAAATGGTGGATTGAACCTGGTTTTACAGCGCTAAACCTCTCACTTGTACGACAGTCGCATCAAATTTAATAATATTGATAATGATGCGTGAACAAAAACAAACAGACACAATCGGTAAAAATGTCACAAATAAAGGTTAACAGTCTAATTCGGTAGGTCACATTCTTGAAAAGGGAACGAGCTTGCAAAGAAAGCAACAGTTTAAATAGGACAAGCACAAGGAGTGTTCTGTGATCTACATACAGAAAAAAGGATTATACTGCATTAACAAAAAGCATTGCAGGCGTGATTTTCACCTCTAACCAACATTCTCTTATGGATTCAGAGTTGAGAAAAGATAAACAATCTAGGCCAGAAAATTTTCATCAAACAATATGTGACTTTTCTTGCCTTATAATAAGAAGCTTTTTACAAGGCTGAAGGAAAATACGACACTGGCAGAGGTCATATACGAGTTGCCTGCACTTAACCACATAAGTCTTACTACAGAATGGCAAAAATGATGGAAAACTTTTCCAAATTAATTGACTCCCTCCAAAAGAAAAATGATAATTTAAAAAGTGACATGACCAAGAAAGGCTGCGATACCCTTATACCTAGATGGAAATACAATATACAGTGCTACAATTGTGGAAGATTTGGACATTTTAGAAATGAATATAGAGTGATAAGAAGCAGTACAATGGAAATAATGGTAGGGGAAACGGGGCAGTGCGTCCTTTAGTCTACTACAATCGGCACATGTGTGTCGCAATTAACGTCGGAACAAATGTTTAAAATATGGAAGCCGAAGCGTACATTGACGTCGCAGTTCATAATCAACCTACCGAGATTTTAATAGACACTGGTGCCACGGTAACTTTAGTTTCACACGCTTTGTATTACAGGATACAGATAAAGTAACGCCAAGACCTTGAACCAATAAGCCTAGTATAATTATTTCACCAATTGAGATTGAGCTGAGCATAGATGGTATGGGAAAATTCTGTATAGAGATTTGAAAAGAGAAGTTTATAGTTGAAGCTGTGGTTGACGATTTATCGATTGACGGGATGCTAGGTTTAGATTTTAGGAAAAAGAATGATTGCAAAATAGATTTACAACATGAAACCCTTCCATGCCAAAATAACACCTATCCTATGGAGTTTTCTCGCAAGAAAGGTTGTTACCGAGTTTCATCCGCAGAGGATATCAGTATACGACAAGGAACAGAAGTTTTTTTTTCCGCGTGGTAGGATTAACGACTATGATACTACAACCAGTTAATTGCAGATAGGCATTATTGAACCATATGAGAAGTTTGTAAAAAAGGACAACGCTTTACTGGCAAAGACCCTGGTTGAAGCACACGAACATGTGTCAATTAGATTGGTCAATATTTCAAACAATGTTACAACCATACGAGCCGGAACCATTGTTGGAGAAATAAGTTCTGTAGCAGATGTCATCACTATGACTGGAAACACCAGAAAAGTGCATAAAAATCAAAAACTGGACAACGAACTGGTGAAGCTAGTCAGTAGCTTTTTGTGCTGTCCGACAACGATATTGGTTGTACCATTATCGTACGCCACCGCATAAATACCAGAAAAAAGGTGCGATCGAATTGTCTGAAGGCCCCAGGTCATCGGGGATCGTATTTGTTAAAAAGAAGGACGGGTCGCCTTGTTTCTGTGGAGACTATCGTCGAATCAATTAGCTTACAATAAAAGACGCGTATCCGTTACCTCGAATAGACGATGCATTAGAGCAGCTAGCTGGTAACAATAGTTATCAAAAGTACCAGGATTATAATTTAGTACGCCAGTCGCGCGTTTCGTCTACATAAGACTCATCAGTGATTCTCAACTTTAGAAATTTGCTCAGGTTATTGGCAGGTAGAGGTAGAAGAGAGTTATCGCCCTAAAACTGCGTTTGCAACACGACGTGGCCTCTACCAATTTCATAATATACCATTTGGGCTTGCCTGTGCTCCTGCTACTTCTTTAGTGGTTGATGGAAAGAGTTATGGATGGACTTCTGTGGAAAATTTGCTTGGTGTATTTATATAATATAATTGTAATCGGCAAAACATTTCGAAGAGATGTTAACCAATTTGCGACAAGTGTTTGATCGGTTGATTAACGCTGGGTTAAAGTTAAATTCAAAAAGGTAGTTCGCAAAATCAGTTTCCTTCTTTGGCTAAATTATAAATGAGGATGGTGTCGCGACGGATCCACAAAAGATGGAAGTCATAAAACAATTGGTCAGAACCGAAAGATGTAAGCAAGTTCCGCTCTTTTATCGGCCTGTGCGGATATTAAGGAAGATATATTGTCAATTTTGCAGGCATTGTATAATGTATGCACAAATTAACAGAAAAGGGTCCGAATACCTGTGGGCAGGGGAGTGTCAATCTTAAGATGTGTTTCAGAAATTGCAATCCAAGCTCATCGGGGCGCCAATACTTTCACATGAAGAATTTGCTAGACCTTTCATATGATGATACTATAAACGGATGCAAGTCAGTTTGTAATTGGAACAGTACTATCATAACTAAAAATAAAAAGACAAATAAACATAGAAAACTAGAGACTAAGCAACACGAACCCTACCAAAAACTAAAGGGTTATCTCAGGTACTCAGGAAGGGTAAGCTTACGGATACCGTACACTTTCGAAGACCGAAAGCAAATATTGCGTCACTCGAAAATAGTCGTAGTACATTTTGTTAAGCATTTTATGCAATTTTTGTATGAAAGAACATTTGGGGTCCGAACTGACCAAAGCTCTCAGAAGTTCTAATGAATTCTAAGAATGCAGAAGGACAGCTATCGAGGTGGGTGGATGTCCTTAGTTAGTATAACATGTAAATTAAGCACCGACCAGGAAATCAGCACATACATGATGATGCACTTTATAGCAGAATTCCATGTAAACAATGTGGCTTTGAAAACGACTGGGAGAAGAAACAACTACGGGTTAATGATTGTAACACAAGCACCATTAGTAGAGACGAACGAAGAAGACACATGTATATATGATGGGATTAATGCAAATAAGACGATGTTGCTGCTACAGTAAGAATATGAAACATATCCTTGATGAAAACTTAGGTATTAAACGGCAATAAACCTCTTTTAAAGAAATAGAGGAATGCAATTATGCAGTTAAGAGTGTATGGTCGCAATACGAAACCTTGAAAGTTGGTAAAGGTTTATCGTGCAATTAACAAACCAAAGGAAACCTACTACGCGTCGTCGTACCAATGAAGGAAAGGCGTGCCGTTTTACAGCAATGCCATGACAACAAAACATCAGGATATCTTGGAATAAAAAACATTAGGAAAATTCAAATACAGATTTGATTGGCCCAAAATGATATATGATGGAGTGGAGGGACCCACAAAAACGAAAGAGATTCCAAATAAAGATTCAAAAGTGAGGCTACCCTATTGAAAGAATAGCCATCGGCATTTTTGGGCGGGTTGCAAAAAAGCAGCCAGCGTCAGTAAGTACATACTGGTTATAAAAATGGACAGAAAGCTTTCCCATGAAGAACATGGAAGCATGGACGGTCGCTAATATCGTAGTAACAGAAATCATTTGCAGATTCGCTGTACCAACAATGATTCATTCCGATCAAGGAAGACTGTTTGAGATTGAGCTATCCTCTGAAATATGTAACCTTCTCCAAATCAGCAAAATCCGTACAACACCATATCATCGACCACCGTTTGATGATGGAAAGGGAAGTTGCTACTCCTGTTAATATTATGTACGAACTCGCAATTGAAGCGAGTCAAATTTTGGCTTCTAAATGGGTACGGGAGTTACAGGAGGGAATGGAAGACGCCTACCAGTTTGTACAGTTTCATGTTAACAGAGAAATGCTTCGGCAGAGGCAATATCATGACAATAATTTAAATTGTAATAAATTTAATAAGAATGTCAATTTATTTTTTCCTGTACGTAAATAAAGGCAACAGGAGTATAGCGGTTGTAAACTTTGACGATCCCCATACTAGTATTTTACAAGTTGTTGGTCCCTTTAATATGTTAAAGGCCGACAACAGAAAATTCAGGTTGATCGCAAGGAGCAACGTTTACTAGGTAAACCATTACAAGGTGATCGTGTAAAAGGTCTCAAGCAATCAAATCAGGTATCCGAAAAGGATGATCATGCTCGTGCTGTTGACAAAAGTGCCTCAATTTAACCTGATTTTGAAAAAGAGATATGAGACCATTGAACAAAATGAACATATTAATTTACCAAGATTGAGACAGGAAAGAAAGCCTCCAATTTTGATAATATACTATGTTCAAGATTAAAAAAATAAATGAAACGATTATATAAAGTATAATCATGTACATATTGTGTAATTTTGTATGTACATGTATATATTTACGATGTTTTCACTTTCATTGTAGTTGGCAAACACTAAGAAACCACCACGTGCACACTGGAGATGCCCAGTATGTCAGGTATGCTTTAAAACGGAGAAAGAATTGGTGGACCACATTCCAGCATGAGTGGAAAAGAGGTCTGCTGAAGAAGAATTCATCTGTGACATTTTTTCATATGCTAGCAGCAGAAAAAGTGACTAAATAACGCATCAAAGACGGAGGTATCCGAAATCGTTGTCAGTAGTAGAAGACACAGACAGTGAGTGGGAAAAGCAAAACCCGTGGACCATGTCAGATGTACTAGTAATCGGAGAATCGTCGATAGCAACGATAAGTATAAGAAGCACCTCATCCAAGACAGAGTGGTCAGTGAGACTACTTCTTCACTCCCGGTGACTAATTTACCAAAAATAGAGGCTACTAGACACGTTGAAGAGCTCTTTTGGACCTCAGAAGATAATGCCCAGGAAATTCACGTTTCCAAGAATACCAGTGAACTACACTGCTGTTGTTCTTGTTTTCAACTATGGATTCAGAGGATATCAACAAATGCCTGTACCAAGTCAGGAATGTGACCGTTGTTGACCATTTGTTTTATGTGTTTTATCATTTGATTTTCCCATTTGATTAGGGACTTTCCGTTTTTAATTTTCCTCGGAGTTCAGTATTTTTTTGTGATTTTACTTTTCACAACAACCACGGGAATCGTCCCAATACCAGGAGAGGTTGCTAGGCCAGATCCCACTTCTGAATTTATGCTGGATTAAAGAGAAGTCGTGAGACGATACAAATAAAACGGTAAAGATGTCGAAGAAACAGAAATTTGGAAAAAGATGTATGAAACAGTTGATGTAATAAACATGCAAATATCATATAGTCAGGTAGGCTTGACCTGCCACTAACGGTTCCCCTTCAACTGACCTAATCACAAACTAATATCATACATAAAACTAAGCAAAAGTTTCAAAGTCAATAGACCACGACTTAAAAGGGGTAGCCCCCAACCTCCCATTTTTATTTATAGAAATTTGTTTCATGAATGAATATACCTTATCCTTTTGATTTGACTTTCACCATTTTGAATTCCTGTAAAATTTTTCAAATTAGAACATAGAGAGGTATTTACCTTCAATGTATACACAAACATTTATGTTAAATACTGCAAGAGTTAATTCAACAGCTTAAATTGACCAGGTTTTCTTATTTGACAAAATCTGCAGAAATACTCCGAATGTGTACCCAAAGTGAATTTCAAATTTTAATGAACATGTAAATACAAATATTTTAGAGAGATTGAAATTAACAGAAAAGTGGCCAATAACACTAAAAGGTTACCTTTGGAATATAATAAATACTGTGGATTCATTAATATTTGTTGAATACCAATTTGAATGCATTTCCTGGTCAGAGGGAAACCATGCATTTAACTGTTCAACAAATTACAATTTTTCTATAGGAATGTATGCAGACTTTCATTGTAAATAAACACATTTATTTCAAAACCGGTTGTAGGCATGATATGGGTTATGTTCTTTTCATATATTTTATAATGGTAAGATACTAATAATCCGAAGAATTGTGCTTCATTTTCATATGATGAAGACATATATTTTCAATCAGATTAATTTAGGTCTTGAGCTGGCATGTCAGTAATTGTTCTTTGTTAATTTATGTATCATTCTCATTTTGTTGTTTGTTTTGTTACCTATTCTGGCATCAGACTTCGACAACTTTTGAACTGATTTTGATCTGTGCATATTGTTGTGTTTGTTTAAACAGTATAGGGGTAGGGTTTGTGTTTGTTTAAATGGTATAGGTGTAGGGTTGAGATATCACTTAAATAGTACACATTTTTGTTTAGGGGCCAGCTGAAGCCCACCTCCTGCTGTGGTATTTTTTTCCTATGTTGAAGACCCATGGATGGACTTCGGCTGTTTTTTGCTCTGTGGTTGGTTGTTTTCTATTTGACATATGACCCATTTCTTCAATCCACAATTTTTTTTTAATCCACAGTACACTATACAGGAGCCCTTTTTTCCCTTACCAAACATTCAACTTTTTTGTTTCTTCAAAAACTATACAAGGGGGTCATATTGGCCAAGAATATAACAAAGAAATTTTCAGTATATAATATTTTGTTCAGGTTGTGCCATTCTCCCTCTCAAGGTGATAACATACATCATTGTAACATCATACTTAACAAATATGTGAGCAATGTTTACTTTAAAAAATAAAATTTACAAATTAAAAAAAATGTACAAAATATTGTATATTATTATGTACCTGACAACCTTACAAACACAGAAAGGTGTTTTACATTTCTTCTTCAATAAATTAGCAATCCTTAAAACAATCTATTTCTGCATGAAAATCAAGACCAGACTTCAATTTGAACCCCCTTTTTCTGTGCATTTTCTTATTCTATTAACCAGGGGATTCAAATGGAAGTCTTCACAAAATCAATGAACTGGTTATATTGAAATGGAAAATATATGATTTAATTAATTGTAATAACTATCATTTTAATTGTAAAAAACAAGAATGTGTCCTCAGTACACGAATGCCCCACTCGCACTATCATTTTCTATGTTCAGTGGACCGTGAAATTGGGGTAAAATCTCTAATTTGGCATTAAAATTAGAAAGATCATATCATAGGGAACAAGTGTACCAAGTTTGAAGTCGATTGGACTTCAACTTCATCAAAAACTACCTCGACCAAAAACTTTAACCTGAAGCGGGACAGACGGACGAACGGACGAACGAACGAACAGACGGACGCACAGACCAGAAAACATAATGCCCCTCTACTATCGTAGGTGGGGCATAAAAACACATTGTGTATATCTTTATGATAATGGGAATGAAGAGTTATCAGGCTATGGGATGATTACAGATAAGTTAGAAAATGCTAGTCAAGTTATTTTGGTCTCTTTCATCTCATGAATTTTTTTTATTTCAGGTAAAAAAAATCTTCATATGTTTTAACATTCTGGTCATCATGACCTCCATCATTAAAAATTCATCACTTAAATATTTATATACAGTGTAGAATTATTTAAATTTATATTTTCAGCATAATTGGAAATTCATAACCAACTTGAACATGTGAGCAAAACCAATATTGGAATGGTTAATATGTATAATGTTTCCAAGAGAAGTAATAGTGTAACAAATCTTTGATAAAATCAATTCATACTTTTATCATTATGTTCCTACTAAATTCAGTTTGACTTAAATGCTTTTGGGGATACAGTTTTCAAAAATAGATAAGTTATAAATGGATTATCCTATCTTTATGTTTACTTTTAATTACTCAAATTGATAAAACAAAAAAACAAAAAAAAAACAACATGGAATTTGCCAATGCTGAAATCTTCATGGAATGATAAACAGTGGAAAATTTTACCCATCATTAGTTTCCCAGTAGGTTTTTTTATATGTGACAAAGACATTCATTCCAAATCAAACAAAGTAACAAACAAATGTTATCAAAGTGTAAAAAAATAGATTGTTTTAGAGTTTCTCATTCAACAATAAAATTGAGAATGGAAATGGGGAATACTGTTTGAACACTAGCTGTTTAAAAAAATGAATACAATATGATAATTGAACAGCTTCACATTAGCAGAATAACTTTAAAAACAGTCCTAAATTAAACAATTCACTTTTAAAGGGAGATAATTCAGCTATTTTGCATCAGGTGTTTTACAGGCTGTGAAAATAAAAAAATGTTTACAGAACTTTGACTATCATCTACTTCTTAAACAAATGAAACTGGATGACCTATTTAAAGATATACATGGACCATTGCACAATATATAGCAAAATTAATAAGTGTATGAGGTATACAAATCAGACCTAAATGAAAATCATGTAAAATAAACTGAACACACACACCTACATTCACACATGTAAAACTTATTTAAGCCCTATTCTTATGAGGTTTTCAGTAAGCATGGAATGTTTGTTTTAAATTTGACTGCTTTATGTACATGTTAAAGTTTAAAAGGACTTTCTTTTATTCTAAATTTTTATCGGAGATTTCACAGTAACTTATTTCTCAGCAGCAAGATACAACAAAATTATCTGAATACTTTCTTTTTAACCTGAACTATTTTAGATCATATTTAAAAAAAATGATTTGTTAAGTTTTATAGTTAAAAACAATAGTATTAATTTTGCTCTCAAATATGACATTTTAAAGAAAAGGCATGTCCTATTTCACACATACCAAAAAGGGCATCAAAGAAACTCATGATCATTTTAGTTACTGACAAACTATATAAAGAAAGATCATACCTGTACAGAACAGAACACATCATTCACTTGCATAAAATATAACAAGGCTTGACAAACAAATAGATTCAATTTTATAAAAATGATAGGGTATATAAAGAAGCACTGCAACTTATATATATATATGTTTATATGTGTTCATCTAACAAAAATCTAGTACAAAACAAAACAAAAAAAATCTTGATGTAAATGAATTAATACTAATGCACTATTAACCTAATCTTTAAGAAACGAATACATCTGTGTTAATAAGAAAACATAGAGAGTGATACATTGTATTTATAAAACATAGTTTTCTTTTAATGTATACAATGGATCAATTAAAGTTTTCAAAATAGTTAAATATTGCACCTAGAATACGTTTGCATTAGTATTTGAAAAAAGACCTTTATTAGAATAATGGGAGAATAGAAAGAAAGAGGAAACACTTTTTTTTTATCAATAAAAATACTTAAGATAAGGGAGATAATTTTCATACAATAAAGGGAGATAATTTTCTTTCACAGCTCTTGCTTCCTTTAATAGTAGAGATTGATTTTATCTAGGAATCTTGATAGATGCCTCACAGAATTATCAAAACTAGCCCACATAAAATGTAACTTAATATTTAGCAAATATATTTGTAATTCTATTTAATTCTTTTCATTATATTCAAAAGGTTCCAAAAAAGAACACCCTGTCTAGAGTATATAACATTAGCATATAAAAAGCTTTATATTCCTATATTAGTTACTGTTACGGAATGTCTCTAAATTATCAAATCAACTAAACTATACTGCTATGCTTACTTGAAAAATATAAAAGTATAGAAATCCAGAAATAAAACACATATTTACACCAATAGATTTTTTTATTCTAAGACATTATTTTAATGTTCATAAAATACAAAGACGTATTGGCATTTATCTTAAGTTAAACTGTAATTATATGATCTATATTCTCAGAAATTAATACTTATATAATCCTCCCTATAAATTTCTACATTGTTTAAAATTTAATTCCAAGTAATTGTAACACTTCTTTTAATATCTACTTCAGTACAACTGTCCTTACCAGAAATAATATGAGAAATCTAAGCTATTATATTAGGAACCATGTTAAATAAAATATACCTAGCACTTTTAATATGTTATTTCAATGTATTAATTGACACCTAAAGAAACATACCATGCATCAACCTCTGAACAGAAGACTGCATATAATTAAATCCATGTATCATGGTTATATGTTGTAAAATAAGTAACTTTAAAGTATATCGTTTCAACCTTTTATATGAAAAAGTAAAAAAAAAATTATATAATTTGCCATGTACATTCGCCCTTTAAATAAACTGAATACAGTCAACTTTCCTTTTAGGTCTAGTACTCCACACATTATAGCAATATTACATTATATAAAATGTTTAAAAATTAATACCCTAAAATATTTAATTATATCACAGGATACTACAACATCCATCTTTCTCTTCTCCTCCTACTACAGGAGCACCTCCAGGAGCTTTGAATTTCTTCATACTTTCATTAGGATAGTATGGCGTATTATTATTATGTCCATTGTTTTTGGAATGTTGATGTTGATCTTTACTTTGTGAAGGTGATGAGCTGTATTTATTTCTGTTGTTAAGAGAACTTAAGAACATGTCTTGTACAGCACTGTCGACAGCCGTCACACTATTCTCTCGGCTTCGACTATCAGACCTATGTTTTTTCAGTTCTGATAAATTCAATGATGGGGTCCCTGAAGGGTATCTATTAGATGTAAGTGAGGAAGATGAACCAGAGTTTACATTTGGTAAGTTTGTCGATGAATTTTCATGATCGTAGTTCTGAGACCGACGAGAATCATCATGATTGAGTTCGTAAGGTTTGTCTGGGATGGACTGGTCCCTGTTCTGTGGAATGTCAGGTTTTTGATTTCGTTTGTTAAAGGATGTCCGTCGAGAGAGGTCATTTCCTCCACCACTCCGTGAGCTCCGTTCACTGTCTTCCCTCTTGATTTCCTGTCGTATGATGGTCGGTTTTTCTTGTTGTTGACGTTTTTCTTCATGATGTCTTTCTTCATGATGTTCATTCCTATGACGATTTTTGTCAATTTCGTCATCAATAATCAACTCAACATCATCAATATTTGTGCTATGTGAGTTCTCTTTATCCTCCTCCTGGAGAAAGTATAAGATAATATATCACATAAAATATTAAAATTCATATAAGTAAGATTGTACTATATCTAATAATCTTATGTTGTGATGTTACACCACTATCCCAGGTAAGGGGAGGGTTGGCACCTTCAAACTAATATTAACCTGCAACATTCTTTAAGTGCCTGTCAGCAGCCTGTAATTCAGTGGTTGCATTTGTTGCCGTGTAACATATGTGTTGTTTTTGTTCATTATTTTGTACATACATTTGGGCGTTAGTTTTCTATTTTGAGCTGTTTTACATTTGTTGAAGGATGTACAGTGACTTATAGTTGTTGATTTCTGTGTCATTTGGTCTCTGGTGAAGAGTTGTCTCATTGTCAATCATACCATCTTTTTTTTTATATAAATATACCTTTACAAATATGTTCATCAGAAATTAATTTTATTAAAAAATATAATAACTGCAAATATATGCTTAAAAAGAAGAAAATTTCATAAACTCTATAAAATTAACAAGTTTAAGAAATACATTAGTCCAGAAATCTTCCAATTTAAGGTTCAGATATGTTTTTCCTAAAATATATGCATAAAAAAATCATAAATGTCTGGGGCACTATAACATGCTTTGATTTTCAGAGTCAATATATGTCATAACTGGACATATATCTTTGATGGTTTGGTGTGTCCAAACTTAACTTTACACATACATTTTACTCTGCATTTTGTACATATAGAATTTTTCTTTAACCATAGAAATTTTACTACATTCTGCTATATAAGAACTGCCTCCTATACCAGGATAGGCAGTATGCCACATTGGCATTCATACCACATCTTCTTTATATTTGTTAAAATTCCATCCATCCATCGAATGTAAGAATTTTCACAATTCAGTTCAGTTTGCCTAAGTAAGGTACATTTTCTATTTTGGTCTAACACTTACATCCAAATCATTTTTTCCCCAACCAAAATGCATAGCTTCTTCTTTTGCTTCCTTCATAAACAGCTGACTCTTCTCTCCTCTCATACTAGTCCTTCTGATAGAGGCACTGAAAAAACAAAATAAATATGTCAATTTTTTCTTCAATCAATATTGCAATTTTACATTATAATATCCTGATAGATGCGCTAAAAATGGCAATTTTACATTATAATATCTTGATAGATGTGCTGAAAATGAAACTACAAAATAAACTGGATTGTCTACCCTTATATAGATTTAGATCCGCTGTCTCGTCAATAAAAACATCATTGAATACTTTTAACTAAATCAGTTTGAGCTTTCATTATCATTTTCAAAGGTCTTCTAAGTTTATCACTATGGATGGTCTGTATACATCAATTAAAATTGCTAAATAATAGTCTTAATTTATAACTCTTAAAAAAGGTATATGCCTAAGTACAAATATGCCTTTATTTAGTATATGGGTGAGATATACTTCCTAACAAAATAATATGAAGGTTCATGCATATAGCTAATGTTATCAGTAAACATATTATTAATCATCAAAGTGTGTATTTATGATGTCATAATGATTTCAACAGTGATCAAACATGCCAAAACTTGTTATTTTTTTAGTTTACATGGCAATTCATATTTTCAATCAAACAATTTTAAAAATTCTTCACTTAAACTTTTAGATAATTCAGGGTGAAGATTGTTTGTTTGTGACATATTCACGTATTGTAAAGACTTCATTTTAGAAAAAGAAAA